>OX595861.1:4834665-6034665 GCA_951392215.1 Epirrita christyi
CGAATAGGAAGTTTAAATGCACCTTCTGGAAGTTTATTATAGAATCGTACAGAATTCCCCATAAAAGACCCACTTACTTTCTTTAATCGAAATTTTGGTATATTTAGTTTGTGTTTATTTCTCGTGTTAATACCATGCACGTCACTTTTTATCATAAAACTATCCAAGTGTTTATGTGTATGTAATAATATTTCATATATATATTGCGATATTACTGTAAGAATATTGATTTCTTTGAAACGCTCTCTCAAGGAGTCACGCGACTTCATTTTATAAATGGCACGTATTGCCCGTTTTTGCAAGACAAAAATAGCTTGGATATCTGCTGCTTTACCCCACAGTATGATACCATATGACATAACACTATGGAAGTAGCTAAAATAAACAAGCCTAGCTGTAGCTTCATCAGTAAGCTGCCTTATTATACGAACTGCATATGCAGCGGAACTAAGTCTACCAGCAAGAGCCACAATTTGTGGTGCCCACTGCAACCCTGCATCAATATTAAGCCCTAAGAAAATGGTAGACTTGACAAGATCAAGTGTCTCCCCATTTATTTTAATATTAGTTGGATAATGTTTTACATTTGGCAATGTGAATTTGATGCATTTAGTTTTTTTAGCATTAAGCAAAAGATTATTAACTGTGAACCACTCAAGAACACGCGATAGTGAATCATTTACATCATCGTAATTAGATTTAGATCTATCAACTTTGAAAATCAAAGAAGTATCGTCAGCAAACAGAACTATGTCACATATGTCTTTCACAAAAAAAGGGAGATCGTTAATGTAAACTAGGAATAAAAATGGGCCTAGTATTGAACCCTGTGGCACCCCCATGACAATAGTCGATCCTGAAGACCTTTCACCACCAACATCAACTTTTTGGACTCTATTGGATAAGTAAGAATTTACAAGATTAATTGCCTGATTTTGTATGCCATAATGTTTTATCTTGGAAATTAAAGTATCATGCCTCACGCAGTCAAAAGCTTTGGACAGTTCGCAGAAAACTCCGATCGCGTCCTGCGAGTTCTCCCATGCTTCAAATATGTGTTCTAAGAGCATGGTACCAGCATCGGCTGTCGAACGACCCTTAGTAAATCCAAATTGATGACTATGAAGAAGTCCGTGGAGGTTGAAGTGTGACAATAACTGAGTAAGAATAAGTTTCTCAAAGATTTTACTTAACGCAGGCAATATAGAAATTGGCCTATAATTACCTGGATCCTTTTCATTACCAGACTTGAACAAAGGAATTAATTTACTATGTTTCATAAGATCAGGAAAGACTCCCTCGTCAACACATCCATTGAAAATATAGGCCATACACGGCGCAATATCAATAATTATAACACCTTACACCTTTGTAGATATTCCCCAAAGGTCTTCAGTATTTTTAATATTAAGTGACTTAAATGTCTTAACAATATCAATGGCATTAACGTATCTGAAACTAAACGCGACCTCACACTTATCAACACTTAATTCCAATAAAGTAGATGCTCCAGAGGCAGTTGATTTTAAAGATTGAGTCACAATATTAGGTATACTAGAGAAAAAACTATCAAAGGCATTTGCGACCTCAATATTATTTGATAATATTTTATTGTTTACGTTAAAATTAATTTGTTTACTACGAGGTTTAGCTTTACCTGTTTCATTATTTATTAATTTCCAAGTTGTCTTAATTTTATTTGTTGATTTTTCTATTTTATTTCTCAAATGCAATGATTTTGCTGCATGACAAACTTTTTTGAAGGTCTTGGAATAGTTCTTTATGTACAAGATAAACGTTGGATCGTGCAACATTGATTCTCTAGCGGCATAGAGTTCATATAATTTATTCCTACTTCTATAAATACCGGTTGTAGCCCAATCAGCTAACCCGACATTAGCTCTAGCTTTACATTTTTTTAACTTAAATATCTCACTATGTTCCTCACATATCAACTTAAACAAACTAGTAAAAAGGTAATTCGGATCATCTACGCACGGTACAAGGGGCATTTTAAGTTCAATACTGCCCTGGAACTTCTTAATGCGACTTTCTGTGATAAAGCCGGCCGATAAGTGAATTCCTTAGGTTCATCTACAAAATTACAAGTAAATATAGCACTGTGACCATAGTGATCTGAGGTGAAATGTTTAATTACTGATTTATCAATTGGAACACTACTGCAATAAATATTATCTAAACAGGTAGATGTTGTTAGTGTCACCCTTGTAGGTTCTTCGAAGAGGTGATTTAAGTTAAAGCATTTAAATAAATTAAGCAGCCTCTCAGATAGAGGATTAACCGGAATATCTATATTGAAATCTCCGCTAGTCGATAGGAAGAGAAGAGAAGAGAAGAGAAGAGAAGAGAAGAGAAGAGAAGAGAAGAGAAGAGAAGAGAAGAGCAGGTGAAAACGAATATACGAATACGAATATGAACCTTCTCCCGCCGCGCCACAGTGGTTGTCACCTCTCTCTCTGAAAGGATTTAACCATCTCAGATGTTCCTTATAGGTGATTCCATAGGCGCTTTCGGCCTTATTACAGAATATGGACTAAATCAGAATTTAGTACAGGTGTACTAGTCTAGGATTAAATATCGACATAAGGCATATGCGACTTTAAACGAAAGATTTTTTTTCGACGAAAGCATATGGTGTGTTTTCCGAAATAAATTCTCGCGCTACTTCGCAAATTTCTTAAGTATCAAACTGACGGATTGTGTCACATCACAATTGAGGTGTCCAAATTCTTACCTCTAACAAGCAATCAACTGTCAATTTATAGTCCATTGCTAAACTAGGGGGCTGCCTGGTTTAAAATAAACCAGAGATAGTCCAAGCTTATGTCATTTTTGGCATAAGCGCGGAATATCTTGTGATCTTGTGAAAACGAAAACGAAAACGAAAACGAAAACGAAAACGAAATCGAAAACGAAAACGAGAAGAGAGGAGAAGAGAGGAGAAGAAGAGGAAAGAGAAGAAAAGAGAAGATAAAATAAGAGAAGAGAAGAGAAGAGAAGAGAAGAGAAGAGCAGGTGAAAACGAATATACGAATACGAATATGAACCTTCTCCCGCCGCGCCACAGTGGTTGTCACCTCTCTTTCTGAAAGGATTTAACCATCTCAGATGTTCCTTATAGGTGATTCCATAGGCGCTTTCGGCCTTATTACAGAATATGGACTAAATCAGAATTTAGTAAAGGTGTACTAGTCTAGGATTAAATATCGACATAAGGCATATGCGACTTTAAACGAAAGAATTTTTTCGACGAAAGCATATGGTTTGTTTTCCGAAATAAATTCTCGCGCTACTTCGCAAATTTCTTAAGTATCAAACTGACGGATTGTGTCACATCACAATTGAGGTGTCCAAATTCTTACCTCTAACAAGCAATCAACTGTCAATTTATAGTCCATTGCTAAACTAGGGGGCTGCCTGGTTTAAAATAAACCAGAGATAGTCCAAGCTTATGTCATTTTTGGCATAAGCGCGGAATATCTTGTGATCTTGTGAAAACGAAAACGAAAACGAAAACGAAAACGAAATCGAAAACGAAAACGAGAAGAGAGGAGAAGAGAGGAGAAGAAGAGGGAAGAGAAGAAAAGAGAAGATAAAATAAGAGAAGAGAAGAGAAGAGAAGAGAAGAGAAGAGCAGGTGAAAACGAATATACGAATACGAATATGAACCTTCTCCCGCCGCGCCACAGTGGTTGTCACCTCTCTCTCTGAAAGGATTTAACCATCTCAGATGTTCCTTATAGGTGATTCCATAGGCGCTTTCGGCCTTATTACAGAATATGGACTAAATCAGAATTTAGTAAAGGTGTACTAGTCTAGGATTAAATATCGACATAAGGCATATGCGACTTTAAACGAAAGAATTTTTTTCGACGAAAGCATATGGTTTGTTTTCCGAAATAAATTCTCGCGCTACTTCGCAAATTTCTTAAGTATCAAACTGACGGATTGTGTCACATCACAATTGAGGTGTCCAAATTCTTACCTCTAACAAGCAATCAACTGTCAATTTATAGTCCTTTGGTGGCTGTGTCACTGCTTGTACCTTTATGAAGGTTATTGAGTGACTACCACCATTAACTTATATTGTTCGTTACTGGTATCCGTAAGTGATGCGTACGGGGTGGATAAGGAAAAACTCTCTATGACCTTCACAGTAATATACTTTAATTTGGGTATTTAAGTTACACGTTTTAGTCCGTCAGAGGGACATGGGTAAACCGAGCGAGGGTGACGAAGTGACTGACTGCACATCCAAAGCATGGTACTTACTAGTTTTTAGGCTGAATCGCCAAACGCGATTTGCACGCGTACTATTTAATTAACTGGGTCACCACATCAATCCTCCCCTTTTACAAAAAAAATTTTTTACACAAACGAAAAAAATTTTTTTTTTATCTTATCTCAAGGTTATAACTTTACAATTAAAAGTATCTAAAAGTCGACACAGAACGTCACGATTCATGCCTTGGTGCTTATCAAGCAGAAATTTGATCGCTGGCTATGAATCATAACATTCGTAACGCAGTCGCTAATCTAACAATTACATTGTTACAAATGAACAAAAGTACAGTCTGCCTAAAAAAATATGTTTTACAAAAACTTTACTTCTAATACATGGGATATTTATATATAATTAGAAATCATTATAATCTTGACACAATAACTCTGTATATAAATTTTGTATATCAACTTTGTATATAAACTTTGTATATAAACTCTGTATATAAACTCTGTATATAAACTTTGTATTTAAACTTTGTATAAAATAATAATAAACTTCTGAGTACAATATAAAAACTGAGTTAATAAAAAATAAAAAAAAATACACAGTTGCTCTATTTCTTCCTTTCCTTTGAATCTTAATATGGATATATCATTAACTTGAAGGTCTTTTAATCTAGATTTAACACAACACTGGTTAACTATATTTAACACTAAAATAGTACTTTGAAACTTTTACACTGTTACAATTTTAAGTTTTGTCGGTGTTGATACCGATGCTGCTGTCTGTACATTCTGTACTGGCGCTATAGCCATTACTTGTCGCTGTACCCATCTTTTGGTACGCTTATGGCATTTCTTGTATAAGAAGTACATTATGATCAATATCATAATAAATATAACTACTGTAATTGCAATACTAAATTGATTTAATTGGGCTTCCATACCAGAAACGTTTGCACCTGATTGTGCGATCACAATTTGATCTTTAACTTCTTTACTTTGGTTCTTGCCCATGGTTATTATCATAACCAAGTCTCTAGATGAAATAATAAAAATTCAACAAATTGCTTTTACATCGACTCAAAATTGTATTGATTAGCAATTAATAAAACAGTTCAAAGTACATTAACCTAGTTACAACACACAAAATAATTATAAGTATAACAATAAGTAGGTAGGTATTTATTTTACCTACAGCCTGAATCGTACAGGCAGTTTGATGACACGGCCACTTCGTGTGGTCCGTGGTAACTTGTCAGAAAGGTCTCGAGTTCGATTCTCGCTATCCTTTCTGGTACTATGAGACATGTCGTGGGTTCGATTCCCGCACATCTTTTCTTTATCGGCAAGTGAAACCTTAGTAACAGCGCTGTATTTAGGTGCTTGTTTACTGGGTTCACTGTCTTCTAACATATATGCTGGCTTTAATCGATCTATTGATATATTAACTTGTCTGTCATTGATCTGTACCTTAAAAACTTTATCTGTTCTTGAAATGACACGATAAGGGCCATCATAAGGATGTTGTAAGGACCTACGTACCATATCGTTCCTTACAAAAACAGACTGACAGTCAATCAAATCTTTATGTATAAATATTTTTCGCGAATCTCTATTTATTCGACTGACAGGTGTATAACTATTGATTACTTGTCTTAACCTGTGCACGTAACTCTCTTGATCAATTTGAACGTTCTGACTTTGGGCATTATAAAAATCACCTGGCAACCTAATAGTTGTTCCGTATGTTAGCTCTGCCGCACTTACTCCCGTATCAACGCGTGTTGCTGCTCTTAAGCCTAGCATCACGGTTGCTAATTCATCTATCCAGGATGTTGAATTAAGGCGGGCCATTAAGGCTGACTTTAAAGTACGATGCCAACGCTCTAGCTTTCCATTACTTTGGGGATGATACGGGCTACTTCGGATCCTATAAATTCCTAATATTACCATTAGTTGTTTAAATAAATTACTTTCAAATTGTCTGCCCTGATCACTTGTAAGTTTTTCAGGACAGCCAAAACGAGTTATCCAACCTTCATAGAATACTTTCGCTACAGTCTCCGCTGTTATATCTTTCGTTGGAATTGCTTCCGCCCACCTTGTGAATCTGTCTATCATTGTAACACAATATCGATAACCGTCTGAAGTAGTAGGTAGAGGGCCAATAATATCAATATGGACATGTTGGAACCTATCCGCTGTCTGAAACTGCCCTAAATCCGATACTGTGTGTTTTAAAACTTTCGATCTTTGACAACGTAAACACGCTTTCGCCCATAAATTAACGTCTTTATTCATACCCACCCAAAAATACCTATCACATACTAACTGCCTAGTAGTACGAATGCCTGGGTGGCTTAAATTATGTACTGTGTCGAAAGCTACTCGTCTAAATTGCTTCGTCAGGTAAGGTCTCGCTCGCTCTGTTGACATTTCGCAAACTATCGAGTTCTCAGTACCTGGTAATATGATTCGTTTGAAATGAAACTTGTTATTGTTATTTGATTCTGAGACTAAACCTGCTAGCTGTTCATCCGTTTCCTGTGTAACAGCGAGTTCTGAAAAATCAATGA
The DNA here is from genome assembly GCA_951392215.1 of Epirrita christyi. Lineage (NCBI taxonomy): Eukaryota > Metazoa > Arthropoda > Insecta > Lepidoptera > Geometridae > Epirrita > Epirrita christyi. Next base: position 4,841,490 of record OX595861.1, read on the forward strand.
CTGTAGGGCACGAAATGGTCTCTATTCTAGATAAACAGTCGGCCACAGTATTTTCCTTTCCTGCTACATATTTGATCTGAGTAGTGAATTCACTGATGAACATTATTTGTCTAGCTCTACGTGGAGTTTCTTTATCGCTTCCAATCTTACTAAACGCATAAGTAAGTGGCTTATGATTTGTCAATACGACTATCTCTCGTCCTTCTATTAAATATCGAAAGTGAACTATCGCTAAATAAATTGCTAAAAGTTCCCTATCGTACGTACTATATTTCTTTTGAGTCTCTGACAATCGCTTTGAGAAAAATCCTAAAGGTTTCCATACATTACCTTCTTTTTGTTGTATCGAGGCGCCTACACTGGTATCACTTGCATCAGTCATCAGTGTCAATGGGCTATCTGTGGATGGGTGTGACAGTAAAATAGCATTTTGTAAACTTACCTTTGTCTGTTTAAATTCTTCTTCTGCTTTTTCTGTCCACTCAATCTTTGTTTTATCTTTGCGCTTAGAGTTGTGAAGATATTTATTCATCTCTGCTTGTTGTTCGGCTGCGTGGGGAATGTGAGACCTATAAAAATTCAACATACCCAAGTATCTTCTTAGTTCTTCCACAGTGGTAGGCCTCGGAAAATTCACGATGGCTTGAACCTTGTGGTCTAAGGGTTTGATTCCGTCGGTAGAAACTTCGAACCCTAAAAAATCAAGCTTTGCCTGGCCGAAACAACACTTTGCAATATTAATTGTTATACCAAATTCATCGAACCGTCTGAATACTTCTTCTAGGTGGCGTTTATGGCTTATGATGTCATCGCTTGCCACTATACCGTCATCGATATATGCAAATATATATTCTAACCCTTGCAAAACGCTATTATCCATGAATCTCTGGAAAGTTTGCGCACTATTACGTAATCCAAATGGCATTTTATTAAATTCCCAGAGCCCAAACGGCGTAATTACGGCTGTTTTCTCTATATCTGCCTCTAATACTGGAATGCAATTAAAAGCTCTATTGACATCTAACCTAGAATATATCTTTTTACCTGCAAGAACATACGTAAAATTTTGTAATCGTGGAACGGGATATCTGTCTGGCTTTGTGATAGCATTTAACATTCGATAATCACCACATGGTCTAATATTTCCATCTTTCTTTGGCACTATGTGTAAAGGGCTGGCCCACGCGCTCTTACTAGGCCTACAAATTCCTAGCTCTTGCATAATCTGAAATTCTTTCTTAGCTTTAACATACCTATCAGGTGGTAGAGGTCTGGCTCGCGCGTGCACTGGTGCCCCTGATGTCTCAATCTGGTGGAACACGCTATGTTTAATTTTATCCTTAAACGAAAAAGGTTTGGTTATGTCAGGAAATTTTTGCAATAACTCATAGTAAGGATGCGAATCATCCACAGTCTTTAGTGTCGGTTCATTAGATTTTGAAACACAGGCAATAACATTTAAGTTCGTTATTTGATCTATTAATTTACGTCCGCTCAAATCAATCAACAATTTAAAATTAACTAAAAAATCTGCGCCTATAATGGGTTGTCTAACATCGGCTATAATAAACATCCATTTAAAACATCGTCGTAATTTTAAGTCCAATTCTAACACTTGTACTCCATAAGTCTTTATCTCAGTTCCATTAGCAGCAAATAGTTTATATTGTTCACTTTCACTGAATTTACTCGTATTTCGCATGAGCATACGCGGAAATACGGAAACATTCGCGCCGCTATCTATTAAAAAATTTAAACCAGTTTTTCTGTCCATAACACAAAGGCGGTGATTAATGCAGGTGGTGCAGTCGTCCGCCGCCGCCTGCACCGATCTTAGTTTTCCTGATCGTCAGTGCGCCTTACTTGACTGCTGTTCCGCTTCGATTGAAAATTATCATTTCGCTTTATCCAGCTGCACGGCTCCACGCACTTAAAGGCCTTGTGCTTATAGCGAAAATGATAACTACATAGCCAATCTGGATCTGCTGGAGTTCGCCGACGGCTGGAACTGCGACCTCGGCCTTGGGACGTGGACCTATGGCCTCGTTGTTGATATGATTCGTACCTCGATCTGCCACGCCCTGCTTCCAAGCTGCACACTTTAGCACTTAGGTTGCGAATCTCTGCAACCAATTCACTGATTTCTCCTGCTGGCTGCTCTTGGTCTATTCTCGAAACTGCCTGAATGGGTCGCGCCGTCTCCATAACCTTATCAGCTATCAAGGCTAGAGTATTTAAATCTTTGGAGTTCGCCACTGCCAGTACTCCACGAACGGTCGTAGGAAGATGGTTCTGCCATAAAATCGTAAGGGTCTCGTCAGTTACCTTATTGCTTGCCAAATTCCGCATTTTTCTCAGGAGCTGTGATGGTTTTTGATCTCCTAGTTCCATCTCTCCGATGAGTTTCTGTATCTGCCGGCCTTGGGATTCTTCATAAATGGCCAAAAGCCTTGTCTTAAGTGCTTCATATTTTCCCGTCTTCGGCGGTGACACTAAAATATCGGTTACTTGCGTAATCACTTCTTTTCCAAGTTTGGCAATTACCAGATGGTACTTGGCTTCGTCCGAGGTATGTTGTGGCTGTAGCACTGCTTCTGCCTGGATGAACCATAATCGCGGTTGATCTTGCCAAAAAACCGGAATTCTCGCTGCAACGGCGATCGTCGAAATAGTTTCCTCCGCCATTTCAAAATTCTCTGAAGCTGCCGCCGGTTCCATGTCTGGTTAAAAAAACCAAAAACACGACGCAGAAAAAATAAAAACACTCACTCGGTCCCGTAAAATTGAGTCACCCGTCGCTATGTCACTTATCCTGCCTACCCCGCAACACTTCACTACGGAAAACGTCGAAGGGTCACCACTTTGGTGGCTGTGTCACTGCTTGTACCTTTATGAAGGTTATTGAGTGACTACCACCATTAACTTATATTGTTCGTTACTGGTATCCGTAAGTGATGCGTACGGGGTGGATAAGGAAAAACTCTCTATGACCTTCACAGTAATATACTTTAATTTGGGTATTTAAGTTACACGTTTTAGTCCGTCAGAGGGACATGGGTAAACCGAGCGAGGGTGACGAAGTGACTGACTGCACATCCAAAGCATGGTACTTACTAGTTTTTAGGCTGAATCGCCAAACGCGATTTGCACGCGTACTATTTAATTAACTGTGTCACCACAGTCCATTGCTAAACTAGGGGGCTGCCTGGTTTAAAATAAACCAGAGATAGTCCAAGCTTATGTCATTTTTGGCATAAGCGCGGAATATCTTGTGATCTTATGAAAACGAAAACGAAAACGAAAACGAAAACGAAAACGAAAACGAAAACGAAAACGAAAACGAAAACGAAAACGAAAACGAAAACGAAAACGAAAACGAAATCGAAAACGAAAATGAGAAGAGAGGAGAAGAGAGGAGAAGAAGAGGGAAGAGAAGAAAAGAGAAGAGAAGAGAAGAGAAGAGAAGAGAAGAGAAGAGCAGGTGAAAACGAATATACGAATACGAATATGAACCTTCTCCCGCCGCGCCACAGTGGTTGTCACCTCTCTCTCTGAAAGGATTTAACCATCTCAGATGTTCCTTATAGGTGATTCCATAGGCGCTTTCGGCCTTATTACAGAATATGAACTAAATCAGAATTTAGTAAAGGTGTACTAGTCTAGGATTAAATATCGACATAAGGCATATGCGACTTTAAACGAAAGAATTTTTTTCGACGAAAGCATATGGTTTGTTTTCCGAAATAAATTCTCGCGCTACTTCGCAAATTTCTTAAGTATCAAACTAACGGATTGTGTCACATCACAATTGAGGTGTCCAAATTCTTACCTCTAACAAGCAATCAACTGTCAATTTATAGTCCATTGCTACACTAGGGGGCTGCCTGGTTTAAAATAAACCAGAGATAGTCCTAGCTTATGTCATTTTTGGCATAAGCGCGGAATATCTTGTGAGATCATGATTGTGAGATTGTAATTGTGAGATAGTTATTGTGAGATTATGATTATGAGATTATGAGATTATGAGATGATGAGATTATGAGATTGTGAGATTATGAGATTATGAGATAATGATATTTCGAGATTGTGAGATTATGAGATTATGATTGTGAGAATATGATTGTGAGATTATAAGATTATGAGATTATGATTATGATTGTGAAAATGATTGTGATTATGATAATGGTTTTGAGATTATGATTGTGAGGTATCACTTTCTCACTATCTCATTATCTCACGATCTCACAATCTCACACTCTCACACTCTCACACTCTCACACTCTCACACTAGTGATAGTGTTATAATGTGATAGTATAAGAGTGTGAGCATGTGAGAGTGTGAGAGTGTGAGTTAGTGAGATCGTGAGATAGTGAGATAGTGAGATACTGAGTCAGTGAGATAGTGAGATAGTGAGATTGTGAGAGTGTGAGATTGTCAGATTATTAGCGTGTGGGAGTGTGATAGTGTGAGAGTGTGAGAGTGTGAGATAGTGAGATAGTGAGATAGTGAGATAGTGAGATTGTGTGATTATGTGATTTTGTGATTAAACGATTGTGTGTTTGTGTGATTATGTGATTGTGTAATTGTGTGCTAGTGTGCTAGTGTTCTAATGTGCTAGTGTGCTAGTGTGATAGTGTGATAGTCAATAGTCGATAGTCGATAGTCGATAGTCGATAGTCAATAGTCAATAGTCGATTGTCGATAGTAGATAATATACAAATACGAATATAAGAATATACGGATATACGAATATACGACTATAAGAATATACGAATATACGAATATAAGAATATACGAGTATACGAAAACGAAAACGAAAACGAAAACGAAAACGAAAACGAAAACGAAAACGAAAACGAAAACGAAAACGAAAACGAAAACGAAAACGAAAACGAAAACGAAAACGAAAACGAAAACGAAAACGAAAACGAAAACGAAAACGAAAACGAAAACGAAAACGAAAACAAAAACGAAAACGAAAACGAAAACGAAAACGAAAACGAAATCGAAAACGAAAACGAGAAGAGAGGAGAAGAGAGGAGAAGAAGCGAGAAGAGAAGAAAAGAGAAGATAAAATAAGAGAAGAGAAGAGAAGAGAAGAGAAGAGAAGAGAAGAGAAGAGAAGAGAAGTCAATAGTCGATATACGATAGTCGATAGTCGATTGTCGATAGTCGATAGTCGATAGTCGATAGTCGATAGTCGATAGTCGATAGTCGATAGTCGATAGTCTAAATAGATAGGATGAATGTGAGGTATCACTATCTCACTATCTCACTATTTCACAATCTCACAATCTCACACTCTCACACTCTCACACTAGTGATAGTGTTATAATGTGATAGTATGAGAGTGTGAGAATGTGAGAGTGTGAGAGTGTGAGCTTGTGAGATCATGATTGTGAGATTGTAATTGTGAGATAGTGATTGTGAGATTATGATTATGAGATTATGAGATTATGAGATTATGAGATGATGAGATTATGAGATTGTGAGATTACGAGATTATGATATTTCGAGATTGTGAGATTATGAGATTATGATTGTGAGAATATGATTGTGAGATTATAAGATTATGAGATTATGATTATGATTGTGAAAATGATTGTGATTATGATAATGATTTTGAGATTATGATTGTGAGGTATCACTATCTCACTATCTCACTATCTCAATATCTCACTATCTCACTATCTCACGATCTCACAATCTCACAATCTCACACTCTCACACTCTCACACTCTCACACTAGTGATAGTATTATAATGTGATAGTATGAGAGTGTGAGCATGTGAGAGTGTGAGAGTGTGAGTTAGTGAGATCGTGAGATAGTGAGATAGTGAGATACTGAGTCAGTGAGATAGTGAGGTTATGAGATTTTGAGAGTGTGAGATTGTCAGATTATTAGCGTGTGGGAGTATGATAGTGTGAGAGTATGAGAGTGTGAGATAGTGAGATAGTGAGATAGTGAGATTGTGTGATTATGTGATTTTGTGATTGTGTGATTGAACGATTGTGTGTTTGTGTGATTACGTGATTGTGTAATTGTGTGCTAGTGTGCTAGTGTTCTAATGTGCTAGTGTGCTAGTGTGATAGTGTGATAGTCGATAGTCGATAGTCGATAGTCGATAGTCGATAGTCGATAGTCGATAGTCGATAGTCGATAGTCGATAGTCGATAGTCGATAGTCGATAGTCGATAGTCGATAGTCGATAGTCGATAGTCGATAGTCGATAGTCGATAGTCGATAGTCGATAGTCGATAGTCGATAGTCGATAGTCGATAGTCGATAGTCGATAGTCGATAGTCGATAGTCGATAGTCGATAGTCGATAGTCGATAGTCGATAGTCGATAGTCGATAGTCGATAGTCGATAGTCGATAGTCGATAGTCGATAGTCGATAGTCGATAGTCGATAGTCGATAGTCGATAGTCGATAGTCGATAGTCGATAGTCGATAGTCGATAGTCGATAGTCGATAGTCGATAGTCGATAGTCGATAGTCGATAGTCGCTAGTCGATAGTCGATAGTCGATAGTCGATAGTCGATAGTCGATAGTCGATAGTCGATAGTCGATAGTCGATAGTCGATAGTAGATAGTCGATAGTCGATAGTCGATAGTCGATAGTCGATAGTCGATAGTCGATAGTCGATAGTCGATAGTCGATAGTCGATAGTCGATAGTCGATAGTCGATAGTCGATAGTCGATAGTCGATAGTCGATAGTCGATAGTCGATAGTCGATAGTCGATAGTCGATAGTCGATAGTCGATAGTCGATAGTCGATAGTCGATAGTCGATAGTCGATAGTCGATAGTCGATAGTCGATAGTCGATAGTCGATAGTCGATAGTCGATAGTCGATAGTCGATAGTCGATAGTCGATAGTCGATAGTCGATAGTCGATAGTCGATAGTCGATAGTCGATAGTCGATAGTCGATAGTCGATAGTCGATAGTCGATAGTCGATAGTCGATAGTCGATAGTCGATAGTCGATAGTCGATAGTCGATAGTCGATAGTCGATAGTCGATAGTCGATAGTCGATAGTCGATAGGAAGAGAAGAGAAGAGAAGAGAAGAGAAGAGAAGAGAAGAGAAGAGAAGAGAAGAGCAGGTGAAAACGAATATACGAATACGAATATGAACCTTCTCCCGCCACGCCACAGTGGTTGTCACCTCTTTCTCTGAAAGGATTTAACCATCTCAGATGTTCCTTATAGGTGATTCCATAGGCGCTTTCGGCCTTATTACAGAATATGAACTAAATCAGAATTTAGTAAAGGTGTACTAGTCTAGGATTAAATATCGACATAAGGCATATGCGACTTTAAACGAAAGAATTTTTTTCGACGAAAGCATATGGTTCGTTTTCCGAAATAAATTCTCGCGCTACTTCGCAAATTTCTTAAGTATCAAACTGACGGATTGTGTCACATCACAATTGAGGTGTCCAAATTCTTACCTCTAACAAGCAATCAACTGTCAATTTATAGTCCATTGCTAAACTAGGGGGCTGCCTGGTTTAAAATAAACCAGAGATAGTCCAAGCTTATGTCATTTTTGGCATAAGCGCGGAATATCTTGTGATCTTGTGAAAACGAAAACGAAAACGAAAACGAAAACGAAAACGAAAACGAAAACGAAAACGAAAACGAAATTGAAAACGAAAACGAGAAGAGAGGAGAAGAGAGGAGAAGAAGAGGGAAGAGAAGAAAGGAGAAGATAAGAGAAGAGAAGAGAAGAGAAGAGAAGAGAAGAGAAGAGAAGAGAAGAGAAGAGAAGAGAAGAGAAGAGAAGAGAAGAGAAGAGCAGGTGAAAACGAATATACGAATACGAATATGAACCTTCTCCCGCCGCGCCACAGTGGTTGTCACCTCTCTCTCTGAAAGGATTTAACCATCTCAGATGTTCCTTATAGGTGATTCCATAGGCGCTTTCGGCCTTATTACAGAATATGGACTAAATCAGAATTTAGTAAAGGTGTACTAGTCTAAGATTAAATATCGACATAAGGCATATGCGACTTTAAACGAAAGATTTTTTTTCGACGAAAGCATATGGTTTGTTTTCCGAAATAAATTCTCGCGCTACTTCGCAAATTTCTTAAGTATCAAACTGACGGATTGTGTCACATCACAATTGAGGTGTCCAAATTCTTACCTCTAACAAGCAATCAACTGTCAATTTATAGTCCATTGCTAAACTAGGGGGCTGCCAGGTTTAAAATAAACCACAGATAGTCCAAGCTTATGTAATTTTTGGCATAAGCGCGGAATATCTTTTGAGATCATGATTGTGAGATTGTAGTTGTGAGATAGTGATTGTGAGATTATGATTATGAGATTATGAGATTATGAGATTGTGAGATTATAGGTGCCCTTGAGGTTCTTTGACGATGTCGCCACTTTCAGTATGATGGCAACATCGTCAAGAACCTGCTTATTAAGAGCAACGGCCGTTCGTGTGTCACCTTCTTCCGTCACTTGCAGACCTAGCGCAACTCTATTTGCACTAGCGTCACTCGCCTGTTCCTCCAGGCTTTTTTCAGCTTCACGGCTCGCAGCTTCCCGCCTGAGGAAATTCTGCCTTCGTCCACTAAGCGAAGCATTCAAGACATCCACTGGATTGGGTGCCTTGAATGCTTTGGCCGACCTTTCTTTGCCATCGCTTGATGAAGCCGAAACGTCTTCATGCCGTCGTTTCCCCTTTCGAGAGCTCCACAGACTTCCAGACGCAGTAAACCGTGCCGAATCCACCGTTTGCACACTTGCATCCGAATCACTTGCATCTAGTTCAGATGCCAGTGTATCCACTTCCATCTCCTTTTCTTTCCCTTTCTCCTTCTGCTTCTTCTTTCCCTTCTTCTTCTCCTTCCCTTTCAGAAGACCGGAACCTTCATGGCAATTTGCGCCCCCCCCAGAATACGAGGGGCAGAGTGCCGAAGCACTGTCGGATTCTTCGGCCCCGTTGGGACCGATACCGTCCTGGGGTATCTGTTTTTCCAAATTTGCCATTGTTCATTTTGTTGCTTCCCTTTTTTTTTAAAAAGGGGTGAGGTCCCCTTTAGCGCCCTTGGGGCCGGGTTCCCCCCGACCATACATCCCCTAGGCAGGCACCAGACCGTGGGATTTGGCCACCACATACATACAACACACACAAACACAAGACAAGACACAAAAGTAGATATTGACAACGACAGCCCGCGCACCCCATCTCCTCATTTACAATTGTAAACAAAAAGAGACGCATACGGCCTGTCGTTGCCAATACCCCACAGATCTAACTCAGATCTCCATCCCAAACGATGGAAACATCAGATCTACGTGGAGTTTCTTACAAAAATCCAAGCAAACGACATTCCCAACGCTCCGCCAGGGCAATTACAGCCCAAGCCCACCGTGGCGGAAGCTCATCACTGAGTCCGCCATGCCCCCATCACACTGTGCCCTATGCTACCTTCATAGGTACACGCGGAGGGGCGCCACCGTGACGGGTTACTGGCCCCACACGCTGGTGCGTGTGGGGCCAATAACCACCATGTTTTGGGTCTGGGCATTTAAGTCTGGACGGCGTGTTGTTAGTACAACACGCCGTCCAGACATAAATGCCCAGACCCACCGGGTGGATGCTCATCTCTAAGCCCACCCTGCCTCATCCACTGTGTCCTATGCTACCTTCATAGTAACACGTGGAGAGGCCCACCGTTCCAGGTTTTTTGGCTACGACCAATAAGATCCCATGCTTAACATGGGAAGTGATTGGCCGAACCCCAGGGCGCACGTCCCGATATAATGATCTTCCCCCCAGATGTAAACATCGAGAGGGATTACCATTATGCCGAGCACACTTGGAGGTAAACCTGGCTAGCGCCCCAACCTAACCTAATCTTTTTTTTTTTTTTTTTTTTTTTGCTGTCGAGGGGGAAATCTTCAACAAGATACCCTATCACCTTTGAGGGTGTGATAGGGTTATGTGAGGTTGCCGGGACTCCGACCGACTCACTAAAACCCCCCCGGTGGCCATCCTCTGCGCATGTCGATGGGCTCCGGGATCTCCAAAGGAACGCACCGGTGCCCATCTCGCGCGGTGCCCTTTCGGGCCCACCACGCGAGCCCAGCGACATCCATCTCTTTCACCACAAAGTCGCGAGAAAAACTCACGACTTTGTGCAGAAAGAGAGAGATGTCACTTCCTTCCTGGCCGTCATCTACCTTCCAAGCATAGTTCAGTCTACTGGTGTAAACTGGCTACGCCCGGAAGGTAGAGAAGGCAAAACACCTCTTCGCCGTTTATTCCCGCATTTGCTTCCGAATACCTGACAAAAACAAACGCGAGAACAAACAGCCCTTCCCTGCCGTCCCATCATCCAGGCATAGCAGGGAGCCGCTCTGCCTGGGTGATGAGGAGGCAGCGCCTCTCCGTTGCGAGTGGCGTCACACTCGAAATTCGAGTGTGCCGCCAGTCGCAAACAGAGGCACTCCACCACGCCCATCGGGCACCTCACACTGGCCCTCCACTGTGCCCTCTGCTTATCAGAGGGACACGCGGAGAGCCCCTTCCCTCCCCAAAATGGGGGAAACGCCTCACTAGTTGGTGTTAGGATGCTGGTCGGCCCGCTCTTTACCGACCATCCGATGAAGAGCCAACCGACCAACATCCCAAGACCAACCTTCCATCCCGTTGGAGGTCTTTTTCCGTGTCACTGCACACACAGATACAGTGACCTGGAGAGAGACCGCCCGCCAAACCGCCGTCGTATCCTCCAGATGTATGGGATCCTACACCTAGAGGATACGAAGGAAACGCCTCCCCGTTTGCAAATGGAAACACACTCGCGTCGAGGCCCGAGTGCATCACCAGTCGCAAACAGGGGTTCCTACACCTACGCCCGCGCATCCTCCAGATGTATCTGTTAAATACACCTAGAGGATACGAAGGAAACGCCTCCCCGTTTGCAAGTGGAAGCACACTCGAGTGAGAGGGACCCGAGTGAACTGCCAGTCGCAAACAGGGGTCTACACCTACGCCCGCAAGCGGGCCCATCCCTACCGCACCCCAAACCGCCACCGAAGCACCGCCCCACCCAGATTCCCGCAAGAAGACTGACCCATACAGCCGGCCCGCGGGAACCGAGCAGAACGGCACCGCGCCAACAGTCCGGGGCACGGACCCTACAACCCACACGGCCCAAATGGACCGTGAAGGCGCCTGGTGGTTTTAGTTACGTCTATTTCAGAAGGAAATAGACCAATAACAGGCAGCAACCACGTGAAGGATGACCACCAGACTTGCCTTGAGGATCAACGACTGTTGCGCTCCTCTCAAGACCATTCGCCTCCTCACCCGCTCCCAGCGGACAAGGAAGACCCGTATTTATCCAAAACCGGAGCTAGGCCAAACCAACTATTAATGGATAAACACAGACCCGCCCAACCTAACCTAACCTAACCTAACCAACGTGGTGTAACGAGGGTTTGCGCAAAAGATATGCAAAGCCTACCGCACAGTCTCCCTAAACTCGGCACTGGTTCTGGCTGGGATTCTTCCTCTTGACCTCAGAATACAGGAGGCAGCTGCCCTGTATGAGGTAAAGAGAGGAGTTTTCCGGCCGGAAGTAGGAGACAGGGAGATGGAAAAACGGGTAGCATTTACAATAACTGGTCATCCGGCTGAGCATGAGGCCATTGAATTCACGTGCCTGGTAGACGAGGAACAAGTTAGCGCTCACAGTAACCATGAGATGCGAATATTTACGGACGGCAGTAAAATTGAGGGTAGGGTCGGTGCAGCACTGTCTATATGGCACGGTGAGGCAGAGACCAAAACCCGAAAATTTAAGCTGTCGTCCCACTGCACCGTTTACCAGGCCGAATTATTGGCCATATGTGAGGCCACAAAGCAAATCCTCCAAAGCTCCAACATCACGTTTGGCATTTACAGCGACTCGAGGTCGTCGCTTGAGACAATCGCAAATCCGAGCTCAAATCATCCCCTTGCTAAACAAGTCCGCGAAAATCTCAAGGCAGCAAAATACCAGGAAAAGGCCGTTAGTCTTTTCTGGATCAAGGCTCATGCCGGACTAGCAGGGAATGAACGGGCTGATCAGTTGGCGAAGGACGCTGCTCTAAAGTCCAAGACGAAGGACAACTATGATCAGTGTCCGGTTTCATTCATCAAGCGACAGATCCGAGTGGACACGCTTGATGAATGGAGCCGGAGATATAGATCAGGTGAGACCGCAGCTGTAACGAGGATGTTCCTTCCCGATCCCATAGAATGTTTTAAAATAATTCGTAAAATAGAGCCAAATAGAATACTTACCCAAGTTATGACGGGGCACGGTGGTTTCTCGGGGTACTTGCATAGATTCAAGTGCAAGGAGAACCCATCGTGCGTCTGTGAACCCGGAGTGGACGAGACAGTGCCACACTGTTTATTTGAATGTCCCGTGTATGGTCTGCAGAGATATGAAACAGAACAAAAATTAGGTTGTATATTAAATACAGAAACCGTATCTGGAATTTTTGCAGACAAAAATACAAGATACAAGTTTTTAAACTACTGTATTAAAGTAGCGGAAAAAGTTATTATCAGAAATAAATAGATAAATAAGTTATGTTGAGTATATATTGTTTAATATATATAAACAGCATATATGTAAAATAGCATAAGAAAATATATGTAAAGTACAGTAAGAAAATAATGTATAGGGTTAATAAAATAGTAATAAAGTTAAGAAATAAAAATAAGTATATACCTGTTGTGTTAAAATATATAAAGTTCTAAAAAACATGTAAAATTATATAGGCTTTCACAAACATGTAAATCCTTAAGCAACTGTAGTTTCTTGGTCAATTATGAATGACGAGTCTGACAAATTTAAATTCATGAATTCACTTAAGCTATATAATGCAAGTCCTTCCAGAAATAATTTTAATTTTCTTTTGAATTCCGACATATGTTCCAAATTTGTTACTGTCGCTGGCAATTTATTACACAATTTTAACTTAAAATAATCCCCCAAAAATTAATTCAAAGTTAATGAATGGAGAAATAATAATATTTCATAAAGTCATTATAGCCGAAAAATTTACTAATAGCATGAAATGTCTTTTTTGCGTACGATATTCTCAAAGTTTAACAACGTATTGATAATTTCGATTCTAAAAAATAGTCAGGCTTCAGAAATATGAAAGTGCTTAAATCTTCGAACACAAAGCTATATGTACCTGTATGTTTTCATTCAATCAATATTTAGTTTGAAGCATTAGAAATCATTTTTAGCTAAAATATATATTTTAATTTATGTGGTCAATATTTTCAAATAGTTTCATATGGCTTACATCGTATGGGTCTCGTTTAAGCACTGTAATACATACAGTTGTAATACATAGGTACGTAGTGTTGACTGAATGGATACAGACAAAAAACTACGACGAGACGGAAGCTTTTCTGCACTTTATGCCCTGATAGTTATCGATTGATTTATTTTAATACTATACCAATCCTACATTTTATAATAGTTTAGGTTATTGTTACTCTGATCATTTGTTTTTAGATAATATTTAGTTTAGCTTTTTGCACAGTATACTTTTCTGTCTACAATATTAATGATTTAGGGGCAACTTTTACTAATCTTGCCGATTTCTAAGTAATACGGTAGATACGTCCTGCATTATGTAAGTATTTACCATGTAGTTTTTAGTATCAAATTTATCTTAGTGCCTTATCTGTAACCATACATTATAGCTATGGAAGAGCGGGACCTTCTAACACAAGTATTTTTCTACTTATAAAAAGGTTCCAACCTTAATTAAAACAATTGTATACCTGATACAATTTTTAATTTTTTTATTTTCATCAGGAGTGACCTTAACTTTTTTTCAAATTCTTGCTAATTTCGTTTGGTTCCAAGTCTGACTTCTTCGATAATATTGAATTCAATAAAAGTGTACTTATGGTTGAATGTGTCAAGGCTATCTTGATACTATGTTAACTAAAATTTTATTGTTTTTACTAGTAGTACATAAGACTGCAGTATTGGTATGTGGAATCTATTGAGTTTTAAAAGTTTACTTCCTGATTGTTATTTATTTTTAGTGAACCTCACGTAACTCAGTTAACAAAGCATTATAGGTACTTTTTCATCACTGCTGAGTGGTGACTTAACAAAACTATTACAGACTTAAACAGCAAGCTGGAACATACGAGTTTTCTGCACGGTTGCCTACCATGTAGCAAAATTCCGTGTATCAAGTACAAATGTTACTATGTTGTGTATGTTGTTGTTATATTTGCTGTGTTGAGAATGTAGAGATCTATGAGCTAGCATAATTCCGAAAAATTAAGATCTATCACTGTCTATGGACGACAACATATCATGCTATTAAATAGCTCAGCTAAATTCTAAAATCATGGATGTCCAAAAACAATTGTAGTAAAGCTCCAAAGCAATTTGCCATGATGGTCTGATAGCATCTGCGGCTACGGGCTAACTAAGGAGTTAAACAGCCACTTGACTGGCGTAGACTCCAGATGCAGATTTCAGTAGATTTATTGTAAAGTGATTATTGTTTTTAATACTATTTGAAGGAAATCTTTTAATATTCTGGAAAAGGAACGCAATTTATACAGTATATCTATATCATAGTAAATGGATGAAACGAAATGTTTTGCTACAGCTATTGGTTTATTATATGATTGGGGAATACTCTTATAACCAATATTCATGATATTTGTAGCTATTATACAGTCAAAAATGTTGATAGATAAAAGCCCACCATTTTCGTTATGGTTTTAATTTGTGACTGACATTTATTGTATTAAGTATATCAGTTATCTAGTACCCATAACACAATCTCTGCTTAGCTTAGGGCTAGACAATGTTGTGTGAAATGTCCGGCATTTATTTATGTATTATTATTATTATTTAGCATTGCAATATTTTATTGTATGTCTCATATTTTGCGTGTCGTAAAACTCGAGGAGTAATTGTCAGTATTCACATTATATTTAAGCTATTTAACAATTTAAAGTGATTTTAATTTACTGTAAAATATGCTGTATTGAATGGTAGCGAGACGAGACATCAGGAGAGGCAGATCAACTCCCATGAGTCTCTTGACGGTCTAGATGTTTGGTCTGTGATCAATTGGTCTGTGATCAACATGTATCAAGTGTTTATGGTTAAATAAAATATATTTTCATTGTAATAAAATCATCACCATGAGAACCAAAATAGGTACAAATTATTTTATTACGTATTCAATGTATGTGCAAAATTCTATGAATTATGGCTACTTGTAGGTAATAAGTGTAGCATTAAGAGGAGGTGGTTTTGTAATTGGAGCTTTGAGGCCCAGTACGCTATAGAGGGAAGATTTCAGTTGAAAGCACCACACAACAGTTATATGAGCTGAATTAAAATATGTTTTTTTTTTGTAAAACATTAAATAAATAAAACTAGTGTTTCGGGAGAACTTTACATTATACAAAATGTAGGTACTTATGTGCAAAAATCATAAATCAAATTGAATCATTTCAATATGACATTTGAAAATACAGAGCCTTCTTTAGGAAATATCTCAAACGAGGAAATTGTATGTTAGTAGTATTCTCGCTTTTGAGAGGATTTAGGATAAAAGCTTAAAATTCAAATACTTGAAAATTATATTATAGTAATATAGGATGAAGCAGTGCGAGATATTGTTTCTAGAAAACAAAATAGTATAGCAGGTATGTTGGTTTACCTGAATAAAATAAAATACCTATATCAGAAGAATGGGTGTGGATTGTATCCACCCAATCCCATTCCATTGCAATAACAGATTCTCAAAAATAATATTTTAATGCAGAGTATAAGTCATGGTTCATTTGTTAACGATATGGGGTGATTTTAACATTACTTTCACAGTTGGAGTCACTAAATAGTCTAGTGCTCTATAGTTTTATGTCATTTTCAAGATATTATATTCAATAATTAGTAACAATGATATGTTGGGTCTAATCACATACCATAACAACATCAAAGTAAAATATTCACAAACCTGACATTTTTAAAAGCAGATTTGTTTCTGTACTTTCTCAACTTGTAATACCTCTAGACGTAAGACTGATAAGTGTCCGAGTTATCATTTTCTTATCCATACCGTTTCATCCTCGATATTATTTTTAACTGAGGGTATTTACTACTTATATTCTAATGTACTGAATCCTAACTCGACATGAGGTACATCTCAATCACAACATACTAGAATTATTATTCCTTTGAATGTTTAAATCTCGTTTCGATCAAAATAAATTTGAGCCAAAGCTACCGACAAGTAAGATTTAATTAAATAGCTACAGAGAATATTGTTCTTATGACGTCTAGTTTCTAAACGTGTTTATATTAGCAGTTTCTAGGCACGTTAATTTGATTCCGCTCATAAGATACTATGGCTTATTCAGCCTAAAATTCAGTCTTGCTTATACCACGAAACTGCGGCAAAATGAGTAAAATGAGTAGAGCGAGTTTTTTTTTGATCACAAAATAATTTAAGATACTATGGCTTATTCAGCCTAAAATTCAGTCTTGCTTATACCACGAAACTGTGGCAAAATGAGTAAAATGAGTAGAGCGAGTTTTTTTTTGATCACAAAATAATTTCAGGGTTAAGTTTCACAAGTAAGATTATTGCTTCTTTACTTGTATCATTGTAAACTAAACATAAAATCTTGTAGAACTAGATACATTGATTCACAACAAAAAGTTGCTAGTAAAAATGCGTTCAGTGTATACATTTTATAAATTATTTAAATGAACTCTTTTGTCATCAATTTCACACCTTAAACCTTTGGACATTGCCACTGCAAATAAAGTGCAAAGTTTTGCGCAGTTTTTATTTTAGTGTAGAGAGTAATATGGTTGATACCAACGCCAGACACGAGGTCGGAGGGTATTTTGTTTAGTGATACCAACGCCAGACATTAGTCTAGAGGGTACTTTGTATATTGATACCAACGCTGGGCATAAGTCCAGAGGGCATTTTGCTTAATTGTACCAACGCCAGACATAAGTCTAGAGGGTATTTTGTATAACGTTACCAACGCCAGAAATAAGTGCAGAGGGTATTTTGTTATTGTTTGAACGTTAAGTGTAGTAATCTTTATAATTACTGCATGAAACTTGGATTACTAGTTAGAAATTAGTGAACCATTTTAGAACTAGATGGCACCACTAGTAGATTAGAACGCGCTATCATTGCGTTCTGGGCAACTGGTCACTAGACCCGTCAGCCTTATTACTTTTGTATTCAGCGTTTTATTGTTCGCCACCCGCTGGGTATCCTCTAAGCTTTTACGGTGTTCGTTCAGTTATTGATACCAACGGCAACGCTATAAATCTGAGTTAATTATACCAACGCCAGACATTAGTCCAGAAGGTATAACTTACTGCATAATTATCGTTGCGCCGATTTGTAGACTCCACGACCGTTGTTGCTTGCGTGTCAGTCAGGCTTCTATTCGCATGCAGATTGAAGCGGCTGCGAGCGCGCTGCGAGGCGCGTTGGCTGGCCCAGCTGCTGGCGTGCTGGCAGCACCGGCTGCTGGCGCGCTGGTAGCACCGGCTGCTGGCGCGCTGGTAGCACCGGCTGCTGGCGCGCTGGCTGGTCCGGCTGCTGGCGCGCTGGTAGCACCGGCTGCTGGCGCGCTGGCTGGTCCGGCTGCTGGCGCGCTGACTGCACCGGCTGCTGGCGCACTGCGTGGCGCGCTGACTGCACTGGCTGCTGGCGCGCTGCGTGGCACGCTGACTGCACCGGCTGCTGGCGCGCTGCGTGGTGCGCTGACTGCACCGGCTGCTGGCGCGCTGCGTGGCGCTCTGACTGAACCGGCTGCTGGCGCGCTGCGTGGCACGCTGACTGCACCGGCTGCTGGCGCGCTGCGTGGCGCGCTGACTGCACCGGCTGCTGGCGCGCTGCGTGGCGCGCTGGCTGCACCGGCTGCTGGCGCGCTGCGTGGCACGCTGGCTGGTCCAGCTGCTGGCGCGCTGCGTGGCGCGCTGGCTGCTCCGGCTGCTGGGGCGCTGCGTTGCACGCTGGCTGCACCGGCTGCTGGCGCGCTGGTAGCACCGGCTGCTGGCGCGCTGACTGCACTGGCTGCTGGCGCGCTGCGTGGCGCGCTGACTGCACCGGCTGCTGGCGCGCTGCGTGGCGCGCTGACTGCACCGGCTGCTGGCGCGCTGCGTGGCGCTCTGACTGAACCGGCTGCTGGCGCGCTGCGTGGCGCGCTGACTGCACCGGCTGCTGGCGCGCTGCGTGGCGCGCTGGCTGCACCGGCTGCTGGCGCGCTGCGTGGCACGCTGGCTGGTCCGGCTGCTGGCGCGCTGCGTGGTGCGCTGGCTGCTCCGGCTGCTGGGGCGCTGCGTTGCACGCTGGCTGCACCGGCTGCTGGCGCGCTGCGTGGCGTGCTGGCTGCACCGGCTGCTGGCGCACTACGTGGCGCGCTGGCTGCACCGGCTGCTGGCGCGCTGCGTGGCGCGCTGGCTGCACCGGCTGCTGGCGAGCTGCGTGGCGCGCTGGCTGCACCGGATGCTGGCGCGCTGCGTGGCGCGCTGGCTGCACCGGCTGCTGGCGCGCTGCGTGGTGCGCTGGCTGCACCGGCTGCTGGCGCGCTGCGTGGCGCGCTGGCTGCACCGGCTGCTGGCGCGCTGCGTGGCGCGCTGGCTGGTCCGGCTGCTGGCGCGCCGCGTTGCGCGCTGGCTGCACCGGCTGCTGGCGCGCTGCGTGGCGCGCTGCGTGGCGCGCTGCGTGGCGCGCTGGCTGCACCGGCTGCTGGCGCACTGCGTGGCGCGCTGGCTGCACCGGCTGCTGGCGCGCTGCGTGGCGCGCTGGCTGCACCGGCTGCTGGCGAGCTGCGTGGCGCGCTGGCTGCACCGGATGCTGGCGCGCTGCGTGGCGCGCTGGCTGCACCGGCTGCTGGCGCGCTGCGTGGCGCGCTGGCTGCACCGGCTGCTGGCGCGCTGCGTGGTACGCTGGCTGCACCGCCTCGCTCTGGGCGCTCTCGCTCTCGATGAGGTTGTACTGGAGGAAATAAAAATAACTCCGAAAGTAAATTTATTAACACGTGCTACCGTAAAATTGAAGCTAATTGTGCCGGTATAGAATAAAGATTATTATTCGTATAGTCTGCTACTTAATTAGGATATCCGTGTAGTTCATACGTTCATTTTAAAAGTATGAGCAGTAAGGAGAGTTGTTAAAAGTAAAATTTAAACTCAAGGATCATGCCTTGTTACCAGTCGTTAATAAACGCAAAGGTAATCGGAGGGTAGATAAAGAGAAAGAAAAAAAATTTAAATCTAATTCTTTGTTCGAATCCCACTTCTGAGATGTTGGCTCTTCTAGAATTTCCAACAGTTTCTACCCTCAAGAATGCGTCAGCTATGATGGGTGGTAAAATAAAATAATAAAAATGGATAATACTCAATTTGTATATACTCCTTTGGTTCCATAAATCACAAATCCGGAAAAACAGAACACTTCTTTACTTCACTACTAAACAACTTATTCCTTCCAAAATCAACGATCAACTGAGCTGTGAGCTACCGGTATCGGAGCTACGTAATGTCTCTTCGTTACCTCCTAATCATACTCGGTGATAGTCGGCGATAGCCGCGTCACCGGCTACGATTGGTCGAGTTGAATCGCTCAGGCAGTCGCTAATAAGGAAGTCGAAACACTGCTATTACATTAATTATTAAAGCAGTGTTTTGTATGGTTTACATAAGCTATGTTATCATAAAATAAATACTATTTTAATACAATTTTTAATAATTGATAACAAAAAAAAGTCAGTTACGCTACACATTTTAGCTGTAAATTTTTCAGATTTCCTTCGAAATAATGTTGTAACTGATTATGTGATCCATTTACATAAGTCAAATGGGTCTTTTTTTCTGTGTGGGTAGTCAGAGTGGCAACATAAAAACTTTTGAGCTCCTTATTTATTTAATCTTTAAATTTATTTCTAAGTCTAATTCTGTGCTTATTCTTATGAGCATTGGTACATAAGGCCCTCCCCCACTCGCTTGTTTGAAATTTTCCTCTCAACTTACCCATAATAACACTGCTAACAATGGACCTTTATGCAAAGTTGTCAACAAACATGGAAGAGTTGGCTGGCACTTTTGAGTCACGGATGCTCCACTATGAGAGCGACCTCAAGAAGCTAGCTAGCACTGATAAGCTCCCGCACAAAGATCTTGATGCACTATCACGTGAGTTCATGGACTTCAAAACACTTATTTGGAAGACTCTTGCTATGGTGAGGTCGCAGTTGGAGCTCCTGGTTCAGGGCCTGGATCGCCAGGAGACTGCTTCTCGCAGGAAGGTGCTGTTGTTCCATGGCATTACTGAATCCAGTGAGAAAGTAGTTGGAGACTCCATAGTCCAGTTGCTATCCGGCCAATTCAAAATGCCTGATATCTCGCTTAAGGATTTTTCTGCTTGCCATCGTCTGGGGACAAACACTAGCAAGCCTAGACCTGTCATGGTTAGGTTTGCAGACTACAAACTTCGAAGTCTGGTCTGGAATGCGAAGACTGCGCTTAAGGGCACTGCAATTACAGTCTCAGAGTTCCTGACCAAGTCCCGACATGATGTTTTCACTGCGGCCCGTAAGCATTTCGGTATCAGGCAGTGTTGGACATCGGAGGGGCGTATTGTCATACTGCCGCCTGACAACAAGCGTCGCAGGATCGAGTCCATGTCGGAACTAAAGCCTCTGTTGGCCGAGTTTCCCGCTGTCCAATCGTCTCTGGAGCAAGCCCCGGGGATGTCGCGGGACAAGGGAAAGACTCCTGCGCTTCCCTCTGTGAAGTCTGGCAAGACTGAACTTAGGCCCAGGCGCGTGGTAAAGTGACTTTCGCTGGTATAAATAAGTTTCTTCCTCGAGTATGTTCTGTTTACTTTCCATTGTTCGTCACTGTGTACTTCCGATTTTAGCAGCACAACTTTGTTAATTTTTCGCTAGATAAGGTAGACCTTTTCTTGTTTTGTTCAAAGTAGTGAGGCAAGCAAGCACTTTTTATTATTATTATTTTTTATATAAAATATAGGTAGTTTACTTATATTTAGTCTCTTTCTTGTCATTCACTCTGTTGTAATGTCAAATTATTTTCGTTTCATTCTCTCATATATATATTTTTTTTTTTTATTGCTTGGCATCTCTCATTGGGTACATTCCTCCAATGTAAAGTTAGTGCGTATTTATCTGTGTACTCTTACATTTTGTAGTTGCCATTGTTCTTTTGTTTTATTTTTATTGTATAAATTGTTTGTATGTGTTTCTTCTGGCAGACTGGCGAGTGCATTAGGCAGAGGTCTGTTTTGGACTGAATAATATTTATAGTGTTTAGTTTATAGTAGGTTTTTTTTTTTTGTATTTATTTATTTTATATATTATTTGGTATTTATTTTTTATTATTTTAAACATGGATTTGAATATGTTTGAAGACAGTTTCTTCTCTTGCTCTTCTTCGTGCTCTTCTGATCAAGATTATGCTAGTGCTTTTAGCGATGACTCGTCAATGCTTTCTATCGATTTACGTGATAGCCTTGAACGCAATTTTCAGGGTTGTCTCAAAAATCTGAACATTGTTCACATTAACGCCCAAAGCATTCCTGCCCACTTTGCCGATCTTCTCTCCTCTTTTGATTATAAATTAATTGATGCTATCCTTGTTTCTGAAACTTTTCTTAAGCCTTCCTTGCCGTCAACACAATACCCCTTACCTGGTTTCATTTTAATCAGAAATGATAGAATTGGTAAAAGTTGTGGTGGAGTGGCTATTTACCTGCGCGCAGACATTCCTTTTGAAGTTATCGAGCAATCACCTGGTCAATATTGTAATTTTGCAGAACACCTCTTTGTGGAAATTATCGTCAATCACTCAAAAGTCCTTATTGGTGTTTATTATCCTCCTTCTAGAAATGTTAATTATTTTTCGTCTCTTGAATCCAAATTAGAATCTTATACCTCTATCTATGATCACACTATTATCCTTGGTGATTTGAATACTTGCCTGCTTAAGAATGACGTTCGTGCGAATAGACTTGTCTCTTTGGTCTCTTCGGTCAATATGCATATCCTACCACTTTCTGCCACTCATCATGCCCCACATTCCGTTCCCTCTCTTCTTGATCTTATTCTTGTTTCGGACATTGATCACGTGGCTAAACACGGTCAAGTGACTGCCTCTTTCTCATACCACGATCTTATTTTTCTTTCTTATAAAATCCGTTCTCCCAAACGTAAGCCCAAGTTTCTTCTTCTTCGTAGTTTCAAGGATATCAACCTGGAGCGCTTGAGGTTTGACGCATCCAATATTGACTGGTCTCCTGTGATCGATGCAATTAGTGCTGATGACAAAGTAGCTGGCTTTAACAAAATTATTACAAATCTCTTTGACATCCATGCACCTATTAAGCGTGTTAAGGTCAAGCACCCTCCTGCTCCTTGGCTGTCTCTGCCCATAAAAAGGATGATGTCGAAGCGGGATCGTGCAAAACGTCTATATAAGAAGTATCCTGTTCAGGCGAATTTGGATTCATACAAGAAGCTTCGCAATCGTTGCAGTAAAATGTGTAGGGATGCTAAAAGACTTCATATTCATAATTCCATTCAAAACTCTAGCCCTTCTCAAATGTGGAAATTTCTAAAATCACTTGGGCTGGGTAGAGGCTCAACTAACTCTAATTTTTCTTTTGACCTTAATGCTATTAACTCCCACTTTTCTAAATCACCTTTGTGCTTAGATGCTCGCGTAAAACTTTCCACCATTGATGAACTTGCTAATCTACCCTTGCCTAACTGCTCTCCTTTTAATTTTTCTGTTGTTGCTGAGGATGACGTTCAGAAATTCCTTAATTCCATTTCCACGAAAGCCGTAGGCACTGATGGCATTTATGTCCAGATGTTACAGCTTCTTTCTTCTGAGCTCGTTCCTGCTATCACTCACCTTATCAACCACTCCCTCGTGACGAGCTCTTTTCCCTCTGCCTGGAAAACTGCCTATGTAATCCCTCTTCCAAAAACCTCAAATCCTTCTACTGTTTCGCATTTTCGACCTATCTCCATTTTACCTGTTTTATCCAAAATTCTTGAGAATGTTGTCCATAAACAACTGTCTCTTTTTTTATCCCAACACAGTCTATTGAGCCGTTACCAATCTGGTTTTCGCCCTGGCCACAGCACTGTTGGAGCTTTAACAAAAGTTTCTGATGATATTCGCTGGGCCATCGACAATAAATTGCTTACAGTCTTGGTATTATTAGATTTCAGTAATGCATTCAACTTTGTCGATTATGACATCCTTTTATCCATTCTTTCCTCTCTTAACATCTCTTCCTCAGTAATCTCCTGGTTCAACTCTTATCTCTCTGGTCGCTCGCAGTGTGTTCGCTCGGATGAGTCGCACTCTGATTGGTGTAACATATCTGCGGGTGTACCTCAAGGTGGTGTTCTTTCTCCTCTACTTTTTTCGATATTTATTAATGCCATCACTCATGTAATCTCCTCTCATTACCATCTTTATGCTGACGACTTGCAAATATATATTCATTTCAAGGCTGATGAGATTTCTGAAGCGATTAGTCAAATTAACTCTGACCTTAGTAATATTAACTCCTGGGCGAAAGCTTATGGTCTCCTGGTTAACCCGTCTAAGTCTCAGGTGATATTACTCGGCAGTCCTTATATGCTCAACATCGTTTCTCAAAATCCTCCTTCTGTGTTATACGACGGTGTCATGATCTCATACTCTAACAAAGTAAAAAATCTGGGTGTCATCTTTGACAACCAGTTATCCTGGTCTAGTCATATTAATGAGGTCAGCCGTAGGGTTAACTTTATCTTCCAATCACTTAAGCGCCTCCAGAAGTTCTTACCCTTAGAAACTAAAATCACTCTTGCCCAAACTCTTCTTTTGCCTCTTCTTGACTATGCTGATGTCTGTTTCCTTGACGCTACGGAGGAACTTTTGAACAAACTCGAGCGTCTTCAGAACTTGTGCATCCGATTTATCTTCGGTTTGCGCAAGTTTGATCACGTGTCTGAGTTCAGGTCCCAATTGAAATGGCTCCCTATTCGTCGTCGTCGTGATCTGCACGTTCTGACTTTTCTCTATAATATTCTTTATAATCCTCTTTCTCCTTCTTACCTCCGTGAACGCTTCGACTTTCTTGTCCCTCGTGGTGAACCTAGCAGGTCAATCACGTCTCTTCGTCTGAAGTTCCCGACTCACTCTTCCAAACGTTATGGTGGGTCATTCACCGTACATGCTGTTAGACTTTGGAACTCCCTTCCCCACGCTATCCGCGCTAGCCCTTCACTTAACATTTTCAAATCCAAAGTAAAAGAGCATTATTTCTCCTTATAATTTGTGTTTAGAGTATGATGGTTTATTTATATTTTATATAGGTATGTATAGGTATATATATATATAATATTTATTTATTGAAACTTGTATGTATGTATGGTTGTTTATTCGTTATTTGTAGGTATTTAGTATTATGTCTTTGGTTTTATTTATATTTTTAGATTTCACGTTGTTTTGCACACCTTCTACCAACATTATCACCTTCTCTCTAGCCTCAAAGGTTTGCTGGAAGAAAACTCTTTTAAGGGTTAAGCTCGCCTTTGTACATGTCTTTATTTTTTTACTTATTTATATAATATTTTCTGTGTGCAATAAAGAATTATAAGGAATTATAAGGAATGGGTGTATTTCTATGCCCGAAAAAGGTTCAGTTAGAGTAAGTATCGTGGCAAACCAGCATTGGTCTTACACTAAATCTTAGTTTAAACGAAAAATAATAACAACACATACACCAAAATTACATCAGTGTTGTTTCACCAATTGAAGTTACACCAATTTACCCGTACTATGTTTAGGTTTGTTGTCAGTTACACCAATTTAAGCATTGGAATCAAAAATAAGTTTGCCCAAAAACAAGGATTAGGTAGGTAAGTATTCCGTGAATTGAAACCTCTTTATAGAAACAGACAGGCAAATATATTATATCAGAAGCAAAGAATAATGATTTTAAAAAAGTGTGTGTATCATACCCTAACATACACCTTCACGTAACAGATTCCACAAAGATTTTTTAAACCTACCTGTTAGAAGAAAAGCTATAAAAACAATTATGATGTGAAACAATAGAGTATTTGAGTAGATTTTTTAAATTTGGTTGAGTTTCAACCAATACAGGACAATACAGTACAGAACAGAAATTTTAATATACATGGAACAAATAAGGAAAAATTGAGTAACATTATGAATTTCTATAAATAACAGAAATTATGGCTCCACACTAGGCTCTAGGCCAATGTCGTGGGTGCCCAAAGCGTTAACAAAAATGATACAATTGCAGGGGTATCCATGAGAATTGGTCAAAAAGAAGATTCACAAAAATGTACATAACTAGTAATAAGAAAAAGAAAAGAATAATATGAATAATGACATGATAAATCCTTGCATATTTGTGTGTGAGGGCGAAGGTGTGTTACTACCTATATGATTAAAGTGTATCTACAGGTGTTGTGTAGTGTAAATGAACTATCGTCGTCGAGACAGGAATTCTCTATAGTGCACTCTAACTAATAATACCCTCGATCTCGTCATAGGATTTTAACTCAAGCCATAACCTGACAACACGTTTAACTTAATAGGTCGTTATATGATACGATTTACAAATTTTATTATAAATTCGTGGAAGACTAGAGGTAGGATGGCGTCTAGCAAACTCTATTTTAGTCGCAGGGATAGGGATTTTGAAAACCCGCCTGCCTTTTGATGAGAACATTGTACGTGACAGAGTTAATAACACTCCTATGCACTGAAATGACAGCCTTCAGGATAAATAACGGGCGAACTCTCAAAACTTTAGCTTCGCTGTGCAGTAATAATAGTAATAATAATGTATCACTGGACTATCTAAAAGGCCTACGCAACATCACCCTCAGAACTGTTCGCTGGGCTCGCTCAAGTTCCATCATGTGGGTCTTAGCTGCACCTCCCCAGTCAAATATAATAAATCATTATGCAGAGTCTTATCATCACATGAATCATGTAAGGCCCTCATGTTGTACATGGATTTCCAAACCTGTCCCGATAGGTTGTGGATGTGAACTTTAAAGGACAGACTCTCGTCAAAGTTGACACCCAAGTATCTAATGTTGTCTGCGTGTGTGAAGAAATCAGTACAACTACAATGAACGAGAAACTGTCCGATAAATCCACATGAGTGGGCCTTAATGTAGGGGCTGCTTATAGGTTTCGATGCGCGAGTTTTATAAAAAGTTAGGAACTTAATCTTTTTAGAATTTAAGGTCAGAAGGTTCATCCTGAGCCAGGTTGCAATAGAATTTAAACTCAATTCAGAAGAACTAAAAATACAATCCCGTGACGAGTCTTGAAAAACGACCACTGTGTCATCTGCATAGCAGATAACTTCAGTTCTCGGGATGTTCAGATGCATGATATCGTTCATGTAAATAGAAAAGAGTGTAGGGTCAAGGAGATACTTCGCTGCGGGACCCCATAACAGGTCAAAACAGGGTCACTTCTGTTTTCACCAATTCTAACACATTGCCTACGATTACTCAAATAACTATGAAACCAGTTCAGTGCAAAACCTCTGATGCCTATGGCTTCAAGCTTCCGAGTTAGAATTTGTAATTTGCTTTGTTTAGAGACTGTTTTAGTTCATAAGACTGCTGCATCCTCAGTGGATCTATTACTTCTGAAACCAAACTGCCTGTCAGAGAGATGACTTCCTCTTTCTAGGTAGTCCATAAGCCTTCTATTGACCACTTTCTCCAGGTTTTTGAGAAGACGCTTAGTAGTGAAATAGGTCTGTAGTTGTTCGAGTGTTTTTCAGACCGTCTTTGTGGATTGGTACAGCCAATTTCCAGCTCTCGGGGAAACAGCTGGTGGACAAACTCAGCTTGCAGATGAAAGTAAGCGGCTCCAGAATGAGATGCCTAATTTCCTTGATGAGAGTAGCAGTGCAGTCAATTCCAAGAGCACTACCATTTCTCAAGCCCATAATAATTTTATTGACCTCATGACAGTCAGTAGGTGTCATAAAAAAAATTAAAACCGCGGTACACGGCCTGAAACTACCTTGACACCTATGATAAATAAAAAATTGCATAAATGCGTAAATTAAACTTTAAGTTTAAGAAACTTTACTATAAACAGTTGCTAATTATAGAGCAAACTTAATAAAACCTTGTAAAGTCATTAAATAATTTTAATGAATTGAAGTTAAATAAATAAAACTGTTTTCTTTACTAACACTTATACATAAGTACCTATATAAATAATTTATTTATAAATAAACCCTTGATAAATTAATTTAAAATTACAGTAAAATTTGCATAAACGACATTACGTGATTAGTTATGTATATTTCTATACAATTTTATGGATTTTAACCTAAAGTAACATCAACCAACAAAGCAGACGCCGTCTCTTACATAGAATTGAATAGCCGTAACTTATTTTTTACCGAGCCTTAAACCATTTTGACTTGCAATATTTCAAGAAATCTTGACTGCAAAGTAGTGTAACTGCCATAAGCATTAAAATATTTTTGTGTAACTGAAATTTATATCCAAAACTAGAGCTATAGGGACAAACTTCATATTTTGCATGAAAATTCAATGAATTATAAGCTTTTCTGTCAAAACAGATCCAAAAAAAGTCACATGCGAATAAAGTAATGTTCAATTTATAAGGAAAAAAACTTTAAATGCTTCTACTGAAAAGTCGTGTTTTGTCGGTTACCCCAATTGAACCTGCAACCGACGATATGTGTTCTAAGAGCACGGTACCAGCATCGGCTGTCGAACGACCCTTAGTAAATCCAAATTGAACCCTATGAAGAAGTCCGTGGAGGTTGAAGTGTGACAATAACTAAGTAAAAATAAGTTTCTCGAAGATTTTACTTAACGCAGGCAATATAGAAATTGACCTATAATTACCAGGATCTTTTTCATTACCAGACTTGAACAAAGGAATTAATTTACTATGTTTCATAAGATCAGGAAAGACTCCCTCGTCAACACATCCATTGAAAATGTAGGCCATACACGGCGCAATATTTTGAATTTTTCAAAATGACAGCTGTCAGATTTGACATCTCCTAAACGGTTGTAGTTAGAGCCTTCAAAGTGGTAGACCCGAAAGAGGGGGGGAATTAAAAAAATTGAAAAAAAAAAAAAAACAATATGGCGGTTTCGGAATTGGACTTTGAATTTTACCGATTTTCATACTCTACTTTTGCGGGGTGCTTTGTTCTGGCAACATTGGCGTATAAAGAATCTGTTAGGTTAAGTATGCCTTTTTTTTTTTTTTTTCTTCAAACCTAACCTTGCTTTATAAGCTCTCCTTTAATCCCCTATAACCTCTACAAAACGCCTACAAACAAAACCTAACCTAAAAAAGTTAGGTTAGGTTAGGGTTGTAAATAAAAAGTAATGTTAGGTTAGGTTTCTAGGTAAAATTAAAAAAGGTTTATAGAGGGGCAAAGTTAGGTTAGGTAAGGTTAGGTTAGGTTGGGCGGGTCTGGGCGGGTCTGTGTTTATCCATTAATACTTGGTTTGGCCTAGCTCCGGTTTTGGATAAATACGGGCCTTCCTTGCCCGCTCCGGGAGCGGGTGAGGAGGCGAATGGTCTTGAGAGGAGCGCAACAGTCGTTGATCCTCAAGGCAAGTCTGGTGGTCATCCTTCACGTGGTTGCTGCCTGTTATTGGTCTATTTCCTTCTGAAATAGACGTAACGAAAACCACCAGGCGCCTTCATGGTCCATTTGGGCCATGTGGGTTGTAGGGTCCGTGCCCCGGACTGTTGGCGCGGTGCCGTTCTGCTCGGTTCCCGCGGGCCGGCTGTATGGGTCAGTCTTCTTGCGGGAATCTGGGTGGGGCGGTGCTTCGGTGGCGGTTTGGGGTGCGGTAGGGATGGGCCCGCTTGCGGGCGTAGGTGTAGACCCCTGTTTGCGACTGGCAGTTCACTCGGGTCCCTCTCACTCGAGTGTGCTTCCACTTGCAAACGGGGAGGCGTTTCCTTCGTATCCTCTAGGTGTATTTAACAGATACATCTGGAGGATGCGCGGGCGTAGGTGTAGGAACCCCTGTTTGCGACTGGTGATGCACTCGGGCCTCGACGCGAGTGTGTTTCCATTTGCAAACGGGGAGGCGTTTCCTTCGTATCCTCTAGGTGTAGGATCCCATACATCTGGAGGATACGACGGAGGTTTGGCGGGCGGTCTCTCTCCAGGTCACTGTATCTGTGTGTTCAGTGACACGGAAAAAGACCGCCAACGGGATGGAAGGTTGGTGTTGGGATGTTGGTCGGTTAGCTCTTCATCGGATGGTCGGTAAAAGGCGGGCCGACCAACATCCTAACACCAACTAGTGAGGCGTTTCCCCCATTTTGGGGAGGGAAGGGGCTCTCCGCGTGTCCCTCTGATAAGCAGAGGGCACAGTGGAGGGCCAGTGTGAGGTGCCCGATGGGCGTGGTGGAGTGCCTCTGTTTGCGACTGGCGGCACACTCGAATTTCGAGTGTGACGCCACTCGCAACGGAGAGGCGCTGCCTCCTCATCACCCAGGCAGAGCGGCTCCCTGCTATGCCTGGATGATGGGACGGCAGGGAAGGGCTGTTTATTCTCGCGTTTGTTTTTGTCAGGTATTCGGAAGCAAATGCGGGAATAAACGGCGAAGAGGTGTTTTGCCTTCTCTACCTTCCGGGCGTAGCCAGTTTACACCAGTGGACTGAACTATGCTTGGAAGGTAGATGACGGCCAGGAAGGAAGTGACATCTCTCTCTTTCTCCACAAAGTCGTGAGTTTTTCTCACGAATTTGTGGTGAAACAGATGGATGTCGCTGGGCTCGCGTGGTGGTTGGGGTGAGGGCCCCGGCCACCCTCCTACGAGCCCGTGGACGGTGGCAGCACGGTGTGGACCCTGTGCTGCCACAACTTGGAGGGAGTGTTTGTGGTTGGTCTTTTTGGGCCAACCACGGGATGGGCCCGAAAGGGCACCGCGGGAGATGGGCACCGGTGCGTTCCTATGGAGATCCCGGAGCCCATCGACATGCGCAGAGGATGGCCACCGGGGGGGTTTTAGTGAGTCGGTCGGAGTCCTGGCAACCTCACATAACCCTATCACACCCTCAAAGGTGATAGGGGTCGGAGTCCTGGCAACCTCACATAACCCTATCACACCCTCAAAGGTGATAGGGTATCTTGTTGAAGATTTCCCCCTCGACAGCAAAAAAAAAAAAAAAAGGTTAGGTTAGGTTAGGTTTTTTTTTTTTTTTTTTTTTTTCGTCTCGAAACGACTCTAAGTAGTCCCTCTGACAGATGTCAGAGCCTTTGTGTATCCTGATTTCTATACATGTCGTTTTTATTAATTTCCTATATCTCCTACAATGAAGAAGGGGGGGAAGGGGATAGGTTAACAATTTTATTTTTCAATTTACAACTTTAATGTGTGTGTAATTTGTAACGTATTTAAATTTTATTGACATTATTTTTTATTGTATATTATGATGACTTGCCTAGTGTAACAACCTTTGTTACAAGGCCAAATAAATTAATATGAATATGAATTATATAATTTTAGCCATTTATCCTGGCATCGTAGATGTCATAAAAACTAAAACTTAACTTTCTGTTAATATACAAGATAATAATCATGTTGAAGAATGTTAGTCACTTCTAAAAGATTGTAATCTATCTAATAACTTATAATAACATGCGGTGCCCTTACAGGGTCGATGTACTAACATAGTAGCTAAACCTACTATTGGATGTAAGCATACCATGAACATTGAACATGAATAAATAAAATTTAGATTGGATATTATTATACAAAAAAAAACTATGTGGTTTACAATTTGGGCTCTGTCGTTTAAATATACTTCAGAGTTGCTACTTGGGTATTCACCCAAGTTATAAGTTAGTATTATAAGTTTTAAGTTCCATACAATTAACTATTACAATAAGTAATTAAATAAAGTTAATAATTAACGTAATGAAATGTACAATATATTAAATAATTATTATTACTTCCTTGTAGTCAAAAAGCACGAGGGCGTACTAAAAAAATTTGGATGGCCGACTGTTATCAATTATTAAAAATTGTATTAAAATAGTATTTATTTTATGATAACATAGCTTATGTAAACCATACAAAACACTGCTTTAATAATTAATGTAATAGCAGTGTTTTGACTTCCTTATTAGCGACTGCCTGAGCGATTCAACTCGACCAATCGTAGCCGGTGACGCGGCTATCGCCGACTATCACCGAGTATGATTAGGAGGTAACGAAGAGACATTACGTAGCTCCGATACCGGTAGCTCACAGCTCAGTTGATCGTTGATTTTGGAAGGAATAAGTTGTTTAGTAGTGAAGTAAAGAAGTGTTCTGTTTTTCCGGATTTGTGATTTATGGAACCAAAGGAGTATATAAAAATTGAGTATTATCCATTTTTATTATTTTATTTTACCACCCATCATAGCTGACGCATTCTTGAGGGTAGAAACTGTTGGAAATTCTAGAAGAGCCAACATTTTTAAGCTAGATTTTTTTTAAATACACCATTCGAAAGAGCAGAAAAAACTAAGAAAAACTGTATACTCAACTTGTTTTACGTGTTTTGTCAGTTACCCCAATTGAACCTGCAACCGACGATATTTGAAGCATGGGAGAACTCGCAGGACGCGATCGGAGTTTTCTGCGACCTGTCCAAAGCTTTTGACTGCGTGAGGCATGACACTTTAATTTCCAAGTTAAAACATTATGGCATACAAAATCAGGCAATTAATCTTGTAAATTCTTACTTATCCAATAGGGTCCAAAAAGTTGATGTTGGTGGTGAAAGGTCTTCAGGATCGACTATTGTCATGGGGGTGCCACAGGGTTCAATACTAGGCCCTTTCTTATTCGTTGTTTACATAAACGATCTCCCTTTTTTGTGAAAGACATATGTGACATAGTTCTATTTGCTGACGATACTTCTTTGATTTTCAAAGTTGATAGATCTAAATCTAATTACGATGATGTAAATGATTCACTACCGCGTGTTCTTGAGTGGTTCACAGTTAATAATCTTATGCTTAATGCTAAAAAAACAAAATGCATCAAATTCACATCGCCAAATGTAAAACATTATCCAACTAATATTAAAATAAATGGGAAGACACTTGATTGATGCAGGGTTGCAGTGGACACTACAAATTGTGGCTCTTGCTGGTAGACTTAGTTCCGCTGCATTTGCAGTTCGTATAATAAGGCAGCTTACTGATGAAGCTACAGCTAGGCTTGTTTATTTTAGCTACTTCCATAGTGTTATGTCATATGGTATCATACTGTGGGGTAAAGCAGCAGATATCCAAGCCTTTGTTGGACCAAATGGTTCAATCGTTCGCAGAACGCTGGAAACAAGAATACTTGCACTTGCTCCAATCCAGAGGAAAGTGGAACATTCCCTCAAATCCTATAACACTAGGTTCCGTAGTTCTTATCATAACAGACAATCTGCCCCCACTTTCGTGGCCCCTTGGGGTTGTTGTCACCCTCTACCCGGGAAAGGACAACGTCTGCAGAGTTGTCTCCGTTAAGACGACTACAGGTATATACAAGCGATCTGTAGTGCGTCTTTGTGTTCTACCTTCGCAATAAATATCTCATTATTATCCGAATACTCCACCGCATATTCTCCCGCATATCCTACCGCGTATTCTCCCGCATATTCTACCTCTTCTATCAACATTTTTGACTGTATAATAGCTACAAATATCATGAATATTGGTTATAAGAGTATTCCCCAATCATATAATAAACCAATAGCTGTAGCAAAACATTTCGTTTCATCCATTTACTATGATATAGATATACTGTATAAATTGCGTTCCTTTTCCAGAATATTAAAAGATTTCCTTCAAATAGTATTAAAAACAATAATCACTTTACAATAAATCTACTGAAATCTGCATCTGGAGTCTACGCCAGTCAAGTGGCTGTTTAACTCCTTAGTTAGCCCGTAGCCGCAGATGCTATCAGACCATCATGGCAAATTGCTTTGGAGCTTTACTACAATTGTTTTTGGACATCCATGATTTTAGAATTTAGCTGAGCTATTTAATAGCATGATATGTTGTCGTCCATAGACAGTGATAGATCTTAATTTTTCGGAATTATGCTAGCTCATAGATCTCTACATTCTCAACACAGCAAATATAACAACAACATACACAACATAGTAACATTTGTACTTGATACACGGAATTTTGCTACATGGTAGGCAACCGTGCAGAAAACTCGTATGTTCCAGCTTGCTGTTTAAGTCTGTAATAGTTTTGTTAAGTCACCACTCAGCAGTGATGAAAAAGTACCTATAATGCTTTGTTAACTGAGTTACGTGAGGTTCACTAAAAATAAATAACAATCAGGAAGTAAACTTTTAAAACTCAATAGATTCCACATACCAATACTGCAGTCTTATGTACTACTAGTAAAAACAATAAAATTTTAGTTAACATAGTATCAAGATAGCCTTGACACATTCAACCATAAGTACACTTTTATTGAATTCAATATTATCGAAGAAGTCAGACTTGGAACCAAACGAAATTAGCAAGAATTTGAAAAAAAGTTAAGGTCACTCCTGATGAAAATAAAAAAATTAAAAATTGTATCAGGTATACAATTGTTTTAATTAAGGTTGGAACCTTTTTATAAGTAGAAAAATACTTGTGTTAGAAGGTCCCGCTCTTCCATAGCTATAATGTATGGTTACAGATAAGGCACTAAGATAAATTTGATACTAAAAACTACATGGTAAATACTTACATAATGCAGGACGTATCTACCGTATTACTTAGAAATCGGCAAGATTAGTAAAAGTTGCCCCTAAATCATTAATATTGTAGACAGAAAAGTATACTGTGCAAAAAGCTAAACTAAATATTATCTAAAAACAAATGATCAGAGTAACAATAACCTAAACTATTATAAAATGTAGGATTGGTATAGTATTAAAATAAATCAATCGATAACTATCAGGGCATAAAGTGCAGAAAAGCTTCCGTCTCGTCGTAGTTTTTTGTCTGTATCCATTCAGTCAACACTACGTACCTATGTATTACAACTGTATGTATTACAGTGCTTAAACGAGACCCATACGATGTAAGCCATATGAAACTATTTGAAAATATTGACCACATAAATTAAAATATATATTTTAGCTAAAAATGATTTCTAATGCTTCAAACTAAATATTGATTGAATGAAAACATACAGGTACATATAGCTTTGTGTTCGAAGATTTAAGCACTTTCATATTTCTGAAGCCTGACTATTTTTTAGAATCGAAATTATCAATACGTTGTTAAACTTTGAGAATATCGTACGCAAAAAAGACATTTCATGCTATTAGTAAATTTTTCGGCTATAATGACTTTATGAAATATTATTATTTCTCCATTCATTAACTTTGAATTAATTTTTGGGGGATTATTTTAAGTTAAAATTGTGTAATAAATTGCCAGCGACAGTAACAAATTTGGAACATATGTCGGAATTCAAAAGAAAATTAAAATTATTTCTGGAAGGACTTGCATTATATAGCTTAAGTGAATTCATGAATTTAAATTTGTCAGACTCGTCATTCATAATTGACCAAGAAACTACAGTTGCTTAATGTGTGTGTAATTTGTAACGTATTTAAATTTTATTGACATTATTTTTTATTGTATATTATGATGACTTGCCTAGTGTAACAACCTTTGTTACAAGGCCAAATAAATTAATATGAATATGAATTATATAATTTTAGCCATTTATCCTGGCATCGTAGATGTCATAAAAACTAAAACTTAACTTTCTGTTAATATACAAGATAATAATCATGTTGAAGAATGTTAGTCACTTCTAAAAGATTGTAATCTATCTAATAACTTATAATAACATGCGGTGCCCTTACAGGGTCGATGTACTAACATAGTAGCTAAACCTACTATTGGATGTAAGCATACCATGAACATTGAACATGAATAAATAAAATTTAGATTGGATATTATTATACAAAAAAAAACTATGTGGTTTACAATTTGGGCTCTGTCGTTTA
Organism: Epirrita christyi; assembly: GCA_951392215.1. Taxonomy (NCBI): domain Eukaryota; kingdom Metazoa; phylum Arthropoda; class Insecta; order Lepidoptera; family Geometridae; genus Epirrita; species Epirrita christyi. The sequence continues at coordinate 4,876,672 of OX595861.1, forward strand.
AATATACTTCAGAGTTGCTACTTGGGTATTCACCCAAGTTATAAGTTAGTATTATAAGTTTTAAGTTCCATACAATTAACTATTACAATAAGTAATTAAATAAAGTTAATAATTAACGTAATGAAATGTACAATATATTAAATAATTATTATTACTTCCTTGTAGTCAAAAAGCACGAGGGCGTACTAAAAAAATTTGGATGGCCGACTGTTATCAATTATTAAAAATTGTATTAAAATAGTATTTATTTTATGATAACATAGCTTATGTAAACCATACAAAACACTGCTTTAATAATTAATGTAATAGCAGTGTTTTGACTTCCTTATTAGCGACTGCCTGAGCGATTCAACTCGACCAATCGTAGCCGGTGACGCGGCTATCGCCGACTATCACCGAGTATGATTAGGAGGTAACGAAGAGACATTACGTAGCTCCGATACCGGTAGCTCACAGCTCAGTTGATCGTTGATTTTGGAAGGAATAAGTTGTTTAGTAGTGAAGTAAAGAAGTGTTCTGTTTTTCCGGATTTGTGATTTATGGAACCAAAGGAGTATATAAAAATTGAGTATTATCCATTTTTATTATTTTATTTTACCACCCATCATAGCTGACGCATTCTTGAGGGTAGAAACTGTTGGAAATTCTAGAAGAGCCAACATTTTTAAGCTAGATTTTTTTTAAATACACCATTCGAAAGAGCAGAAAAAACTAAGAAAAACTGTATACTCAACTTGTTTTACGTGTTTTGTCAGTTACCCCAATTGAACCTGCAACCGACGATATTTGAAGCATGGGAGAACTCGCAGGACGCGATCGGAGTTTTCTGCGACCTGTCCAAAGCTTTTGACTGCGTGAGGCATGACACTTTAATTTCCAAGTTAAAACATTATGGCATACAAAATCAGGCAATTAATCTTGTAAATTCTTACTTATCCAATAGGGTCCAAAAAGTTGATGTTGGTGGTGAAAGGTCTTCAGGATCGACTATTGTCATGGGGGTGCCACAGGGTTCAATACTAGGCCCTTTCTTATTCCTTGTTTACATAAACGATCTCCCTTTTTTGTGAAAGACATATGTGACATAGTTCTATTTGCTGACGATACTTCTTTGATTTTCAAAGTTGATAGATCTAAATCTAATTACGATGATGTAAATGATTCACTACCGCGTGTTCTTGAGTGGTTCACAGTTAATAATCTTATGCTTAATGCTAAAAAAACAAAATGCATCAAATTCACATCGCCAAATGTAAAACATTATCCAACTAATATTAAAATAAATGGGAAGACACTTGATTGATGCAGGGTTGCAGTGGACACTACAAATTGTGGCTCTTGCTGGTAGACTTAGTTCCGCTGCATTTGCAGTTCGTATAATAAGGCAGCTTACTGATGAAGCTACAGCTAGGCTTGTTTATTTTAGCTACTTCCATAGTGTTATGTCATATGGTATCATACTGTGGGGTAAAGCAGCAGATATCCAAGCCTTTGTTGGACCAAATGGTTCAATCGTTCGCAGAACGCTGGAAACAAGAATACTTGCACTTGCTCCAATCCAGAGGAAAGTGGAACATTCCCTCAAATCCTATAACACTAGGTTCCGTAGTTCTTATCATAACAGACAATCTGCCCCCACTTTCGTGGCCCCTTGGGGTTGTTGTCACCCTCTACCCGGGAAAGGACAACGTCTGCAGAGTTGTCTCCGTTAAGACGACTACAGGTATATACAAGCGATCTGTAGTGCGTCTTTGTGTTCTACCTTCGCAATAAATATCTCATTATTATCCGAATACTCCACCGCATATTCTCCCGCATATCCTACCGCGTATTCTCCCGCATATTCTACCTCTTCTATCAACATTTTTGACTGTATAATAGCTACAAATATCATGAATATTGGTTATAAGAGTATTCCCCAATCATATAATAAACCAATAGCTGTAGCAAAACATTTCGTTTCATCCATTTACTATGATATAGATATACTGTATAAATTGCGTTCCTTTTCCAGAATATTAAAAGATTTCCTTCAAATAGTATTAAAAACAATAATCACTTTACAATAAATCTACTGAAATCTGCATCTGGAGTCTACGCCAGTCAAGTGGCTGTTTAACTCCTTAGTTAGCCCGTAGCCGCAGATGCTATCAGACCATCATGGCAAATTGCTTTGGAGCTTTACTACAATTGTTTTTGGACATCCATGATTTTAGAATTTAGCTGAGCTATTTAATAGCATGATATGTTGTCGTCCATAGACAGTGATAGATCTTAATTTTTCGGAATTATGCTAGCTCATAGATCTCTACATTCTCAACACAGCAAATATAACAACAACATACACAACATAGTAACATTTGTACTTGATACACGGAATTTTGCTACATGGTAGGCAACCGTACAGAAAACTCGTATGTTCCAGCTTGCTGTTTAAGTCTGTAATAGTTTTGTTAAGTCACCACTCAGCAGTGATGAAAAAGTACCTATAATGCTTTGTTAACTGAGTTACGTGAGGTTCACTAAAAATAAATAACAATCAGGAAGTAAACTTTTAAAACTCAATAGATTCCACATACCAATACTGCAGTCTTATGTACTACTAGTAAAAACAATAAAATTTTAGTTAACATAGTATCAAGATAGCCTTGACACATTCAACCATAAGTACACTTTTATTGAATTCAATATTATCGAAGAAGTCAGACTTGGAACCAAACGAAATTAGCAAGAATTTGAAAAAAAGTTAAGGTCACTCCTGATGAAAATAAAAAAATTAAAAATTGTATCAGGTATACAATTGTTTTAATTAAGGTTGGAACCTTTTTATAAGTAGAAAAATACTTGTGTTAGAAGGTCCCGCTCTTCCATAGCTATAATGTATGGTTACAGATAAGGCACTAAGATAAATTTGATACTAAAAACTACATGGTAAATACTTACATAATGCAGGACGTATCTACCGTATTACTTAGAAATCGGCAAGATTAGTAAAAGTTGCCCCTAAATCATTAATATTGTAGACAGAAAAGTATACTGTGCAAAAAGCTAAACTAAATATTATCTAAAAACAAATGATCAGAGTAACAATAACCTAAACTATTATAAAATGTAGGATTGGTATAGTATTAAAATAAATCAATCGATAACTATCAGGGCATAAAGTGCAGAAAAGCTTCCGTCTCGTCGTAGTTTTTTGTCTGTATCCATTCAGTCAACACTACGTACCTATGTATTACAACTGTATGTATTACAGTGCTTAAACGAGACCCATACGATGTAAGCCATATGAAACTATTTGAAAATATTGACCACATAAATTAAAATATATATTTTAGCTAAAAATGATTTCTAATGCTTCAAACTAAATATTGATTGAATGAAAACATACAGGTACATATAGCTTTGTGTTCGAAGATTTAAGCACTTTCATATTTCTGAAGCCTGACTATTTTTTAGAATCGAAATTATCAATACGTTGTTAAACTTTGAGAATATCGTACGCAAAAAAGACATTTCATGCTATTAGTAAATTTTTCGGCTATAATGACTTTATGAAATATTATTATTTCTCCATTCATTAACTTTGAATTAATTTTTGGGGGATTATTTTAAGTTAAAATTGTGTAATAAATTGCCAGCGACAGTAACAAATTTGGAACATATGTCGGAATTCAAAAGAAAATTAAAATTATTTCTGGAAGGACTTGCATTATATAGCTTAAGTGAATTCATGAATTTAAATTTGTCAGACTCGTCATTCATAATTGACCAAGAAACTACAGTTGCTTAATGTGTGTGTAATTTGTAACGTATTTAAATTTTATTGACATTATTTTTTATTGTATATTATGATGACTTGCCTAGTGTAACAACCTTTGTTACAAGGCCAAATAAATTAATATGAATATGAATTATATAATTTTAGCCATTTATCCTGGCATCGTAGATGTCATAAAAACTAAAACTTAACTTTCTGTTAATATACAAGATAATAATCATGTTGAAGAATGTTAGTCACTTCTAAAAGATTGTAATCTATCTAATAACTTATAATAACATGCGGTGCCCTTACAGGGTCGATGTACTAACATAGTAGCTAAACCTACTATTGGATGTAAGCATACCATGAACATTGAACATGAATAAATAAAATTTAGATTGGATATTATTATACAAAAAAAAACTATGTGGTTTACAATTTGGGCTCTGTCGTTTAAATATACTTCAGAGTTGCTACTTGGGTATTCACCCAAGTTATAAGTTAGTATTATAAGTTTTAAGTTCCATACAATTAACTATTACAATAAGTAATTAAATAAAGTTAATAATTAACGTAATGAAATGTACAATATATTAAATAATTATTATTACTTCCTTGTAGTCAAAAAGCACGAGGGCGTACTAAAAAAATTTGGATGGCCGACTGTTATCAATTATTAAAAATTGTATTAAAATAGTATTTATTTTATGATAACATAGCTTATGTAAACCATACAAAACACTGCTTTAATAATTAATGTAATAGCAGTGTTTTGACTTCCTTATTAGCGACTGCCTGAGCGATTCAACTCGACCAATCGTAGCCGGTGACGCGGCTATCGCCGACTATCACCGAGTATGATTAGGAGGTAACGAAGAGACATTACGTAGCTCCGATACCGGTAGCTCACAGCTCAGTTGATCGTTGATTTTGGAAGGAATAAGTTGTTTAGTAGTGAAGTAAAGAAGTGTTCTGTTTTTCCGGATTTGTGATTTATGGAACCAAAGGAGTATATAAAAATTGAGTATTATCCATTTTTATTATTTTATTTTACCACCCATCATAGCTGACGCATTCTTGAGGGTAGAAACTGTTGGAAATTCTAGAAGAGCCAACATTTTTAAGCTAGATTTTTTTTAAATACACCATTCGAAAGAGCAGAAAAAACTAAGAAAAACTGTATACTCAACTTGTTTTACGTGTTTTGTCAGTTACCCCAATTGAACCTGCAACCGACGATATTTGAAGCATGGGAGAACTCGCAGGACGCGATCGGAGTTTTCTGCGACCTGTCCAAAGCTTTTGACTGCGTGAGGCATGACACTTTAATTTCCAAGTTAAAACATTATGGCATACAAAATCAGGCAATTAATCTTGTAAATTCTTACTTATCCAATAGGGTCCAAAAAGTTGATGTTGGTGGTGAAAGGTCTTCAGGATCGACTATTGTCATGGGGGTGCCACAGGGTTCAATACTAGGCCCTTTCTTATTCCTTGTTTACATAAACGATCTCCCTTTTTTGTGAAAGACATATGTGACATAGTTCTATTTGCTGACGATACTTCTTTGATTTTCAAAGTTGATAGATCTAAATCTAATTACGATGATGTAAATGATTCACTACCGCGTGTTCTTGAGTGGTTCACAGTTAATAATCTTATGCTTAATGCTAAAAAAACAAAATGCATCAAATTCACATCGCCAAATGTAAAACATTATCCAACTAATATTAAAATAAATGGGAAGACACTTGATTGATGCAGGGTTGCAGTGGACACTACAAATTGTGGCTCTTGCTGGTAGACTTAGTTCCGCTGCATTTGCAGTTCGTATAATAAGGCAGCTTACTGATGAAGCTACAGCTAGGCTTGTTTATTTTAGCTACTTCCATAGTGTTATGTCATATGGTATCATACTGTGGGGTAAAGCAGCAGATATCCAAGCCTTTGTTGGACCAAATGGTTCAATCGTTCGCAGAACGCTGGAAACAAGAATACTTGCACTTGCTCCAATCCAGAGGAAAGTGGAACATTCCCTCAAATCCTATAACGCTAGGTTCCGTAGTTCTTATCATAACAGACAATCTGCCCCCACTTTCGTGGCCCCTTGGGGTTGTTGTCACCCTCTACCCGGGAAAGGACAACGTCTGCAGAGTTGTCTCCGTTAAGACGACTACAGGTATATACAAGCGATCTGTAGTGCGTCTTTGTGTTCTACCTTCGCAATAAATATCTCATTATTATCCGAATACTCCACCGCATATTCTCCCGCATATCCTACCGCGTATTCTCCCGCATATTCTACCGCGTATTCTCCCGCATATTCCACCGCATATTCTCCCGCATATTCTACCGCATATTCTCCCGCATATTCTACCGCGTATTCTCCCGCATATTCTACCGCGTATTCTCCCGCATATTCCACCGCGTACTCTTACGCATATTCTTCCGCGTATTCTCCAGCATATTTGTTACCGCATCATTATTTCCGCTACTTGTCTTTAAAAACCAATGGTTTTTAGGCCGGGGGCAATGTTCGCGCCACTATAGGATTGGCACTTCTTTATTTTTCTACCCACAATTGTTTTGACATTTCTTGAATGCATCGAACGCCTGCACTGGCATCTACGCATCGCCAGGCAGTCGGCGATCAACCCTCATTGATTGAAGACGTCCGCGCTCCGCGTTTCCACAATTTGGAAAACCGCATTATTAACTACTCAAATACCTTCTTTATATCGTGATCCGCTACTTCTATCTCGACACGAATACTAAAAGCTACGACCACGCGGTAAGCTTTCTGCCGCGCCGCGCCCGCGCCGCGTCTACTGCTGTCGTACAAAACTGGCAGCTATCGAAGGCCGCTACGAACTCTTCAAGAAGAGAAGACCGAACACACATGGTGTCACAGCCGTGAAGAAGAGCTAGCAGGCTTTGGTCACCTACGAGGACGGCCTATATTAAGACAAAGAGAACGAACCCAGGACTGGACTACCTGGACATATCGAGGTGATCGTAGCTTGTTTAGTGCAGTGCTTTCTAGCAGACAAAGGTTGGTCTTTCTCTTCTATCTAAAATCCTTATTCCCGCGAGTGGAGTCACGTGTGGCTATATAGCTTAGCTACCGCGCCGATACAATTATAATATAAATGTCACATGAATAAAATAAAAAAATAAAATGTCTAGTCAATGATAAAAATAATTATTAAAATTTAATTACATAATAAAAGATTTATCAGTCATGAATTCGCTAATTTTATAATAACATTTATCAAACAATATGGTTCTCAGCTTTCTCTGCAACATCGACGTTGGCAATTCTCTCAAAGATATAGGTATTTTATTATAGATGAATGGAGCCATACCGAAGAAGCTCTTGCGCATTAAAGTTGTCTTAGAGTTACGGACACAAACTTTATATTGATCACGCCTATTACGATCAACGACATCAGACAACCGACAAAAAAGATCCGGATTGTGTTAGACAAACATAGCAGTTTCTAAAATATACAGTGAGGGAAGAGTCAGTATGTTGTATTTATCAAAGAAAGGCCTACAAGTATCAGTCACTTTAAGGTGAAACATAGCTCTGATACATTTTTTTTGGTATTTGAACACTTTTTCGATGTCAGTAGAGTCCCCCAAAATATTACACCGTACCTGATGTTTGAGGCAATCAGGCCGTGATATGCAATAATTAGAGTTTCCTCATTAACTATTGCAGACAGTTTATAAAAAACATAAACAAGGCTGTTAATTTTTTTGCATAGATTTTCTACATGTGGTTTCCAGTTTAGTTTTTTGTCAATATAAATTCCTAAAAATTTTGTAGTGTTAACTTCCTCAATTGTATTATTTTTATATTGTATGTCAAGGTTTGGTAAAGTAGCATTATCACGTTGTCTGAAATGAATTATTTTAGTTTTATTAATATTAATTTTCAAATTGTTATTATCTAACCACTCTATAATCGATGTCAGTGCAAGATTTATGTCACTTTTATAAGTGTCAACATTATCGCATGTAATAGTTACAGTACTGTCATCTGCAAATAGCGACATAGGTTGTGAAGTGGCTTTTGGCAAGTCGTTTATATAGGCTATGAAAAGCAATGGGCCCAGCACACTACCTTGGGGAACGCCATACTTCACGTACGTTCTTCAGAGACATAGACTTCTTCTAGTTTTTTTTTTAATATTTAAATCATACTATTTAGTTTTTAATTAAGTATCTATATGCTAAAAATATAAAACAGAAAGCTAACTATACAAAGAATTTGGTTCATATGGCAAGGTGCCAAGAGCACTGGCTGTATTCCCACGTTGAATGGCCAAAGAAATTCTTTGTGCGAGGAAGGAGCCAGCCCTCTTGTCACCAGCGGCGTCAATTAACAAGGGTGTTATTTTTTTAAAAAAGCTCTTTGTACTAGGTCCCCATGGGCCTAATGTCTCTACTCCAAGTGGCGCAAAAATGTAGTCATCAGAGAGAACTTCGTATTTGCGCCGCTTAGCGTTTTCAGCTGCCTCCGCTGCGGCTCCAGCCTTTGTGATGGTTCCACTGAGGTGAGAGGGGGCTAATGTGTCAACGCAAGTGGCGTCCCACACAAGGGCTCGCCCCCGCTCCCAGGGAACCAAGGTCATACCGTCGGGCCTTTTGCCATCATCACGGGCTAAGCCCACAGGTGCAAGTACACTAGGTACGTTGATGGTGTTAAGCGCCCGTCTCACGATATCATTTAAGGAGCTGTGGCGGAAAAACCTACCAGCACTCTTTTGACAGGAGAGACCATGGATCCCATATTTATCGACGTCGCTGCCACATGAACAACGATGGGGCTCACATATAGCAGCACCGAGTCTGAGCCCCAACGCTACTCGAAAAGTCCTATTATCGAGCAGTGTTCCGATGGATTTGGAAGGAATGGCATTGAGCCACTGTCCGGATTCATGTTGCGAGACAGCTAGAAGGCGGGCCCTATCGCGATCACTGAAAAAATTTTTTTGACCCAAAATGTCAAATGTCTTCTGCACCAATGGAACGTCCCACTGCTTTTGTTGGGTATCTTCTAGTGGGACGTTATCATTGGGGCAGAGTGACTTCCAAGCTATAATTGCCTCCGAAGCGTAGTGTATCTCTGGTGATGGGCATTTAAGTATTTTCCCACAGAGATTTTCCACACTATGTACAGAGGATAAGAAAGCTGGTAGAGCTACACTAGAAATTTTCAAAGCTTGGGTCCAGGAAGAGTTGTCAAGTGATAGATTTAGAATTTTTTCAAATGTGTCTTTTAGAACGGTATCAATATTGTCTAAAAAATCCTGATGTGTCCAGATTGGGCTTGATCTTATGAAGTAAGTAAATTTTGGTACAAAAAGGCAGAATTTAAGAATGGTGTATGCTATATGAGAGTTTAGAATGCCTAATCTGTTGACGTTTTCCTTGAATGTTTCGATTTTTCTTTGTAAAAGTGGTCGAATGCTTTCATTGAAGACTGGGACCCCTAGTTAGTTTAGTTTTAAAATTTATTTTTGTTATTTGAGTAATCTGTTTTCTGTTTTCTAAATAGGATTTTATTAATTGTAGTGAATTTCCTCTAATGCCATAGATTTCAAGTTTTTTTAGCAATAAATCGTGCTGAACATAATCAAAAGCTTGGGTCATATCACAAAAAATTGAAGATACTGGTGTTTTTTTATCCACATTACTTGTAACACGGAAAAGAAAGTCATATAGAGCCATGTTTATGGTTTTACTCTCTCTAAATCCTTTTTGTTCATTGCAAAATATTTTCTTCGACTCGAAATAATTATTGATTAATTTATAAATGTATTTTTCAAATATTTTAGATATTACAGGTACAAGCAAAATTGGTCTGTAATTTTCTAAACACTCTTTACTATGTTTTTTATGTAGAGGTTTAATTATTGAGACTTTTAGTGCATCTGGAAACACACCTGTACTAAGACTTAAGTTAATAATATGGCTAATTGGTGCACTTATCCAACGAGCTACAACTTTTAGTATAATTGTTGAGATACCATCGTATCCAACGCTACTCGTATTATTAAGGGAATATATTATTTTGAGGATATCGGTGGGTATACACGGTTTGAGAAAAATAGAGTCTTTGTGACTTTTGATTAATTTGGTTACATTTTTTCCTGCGTCATTAATTGGAATTATCTTATCAATAAAAAAGTTATTAAATGCATTTGACATGTCATGTGGATTTGTTATAAGTGTACTGTCTATTTTGATTTTATCTATACAATCTTTGGGTAGGTTCCGTAAAGTGTTATTTATTATACCCCAAGTAGTTTTACTTTTATTTTTTGATGATTTTATTTTGTAATTATTTTGAGCTTTTTGTGTCAGTTTTACAATTCTTTTAAGTATTTTTGAGTATTTTTTATATTGATTTACAATCCCATCCGAGGGTGTTTTCCTGAGTTCCCAAAGAAGTTATCTTTTTTTCTTACTACAGATTTTGATACCACGTGATACCCATCGCACTGGTTTAGACGTCTTTACAGTTATTAATTTGTGGGGAAAACAAAGGTCATGTGCGTCCTCCTTCTCTCCTGTATAATCATGCAGGGGTCGGGGAGGCGCGCGGACTCGGTGTTGAATCTCCGTGGAGGAACTACAGAAGCTACAGATGCCGAGCGATCCAGGGCATAAGGCGAACATTCTGCGCCTGTTTTGATCCATTCCGCGCTAGGCGTGTCGAGCTGCCGGGGGCTTGGCCGTTTCTCTTTTGGAGATTGTCTGGCGTCCCGTTGTTTCGTCGTGCTGGGCGCGAAAGGGACCACAACACCATCAGAATTTAATCACCAGGGAGTAGACCCGAAATAAAACCCCAAATCTAAGGTGTCATTCGTACCGTGCCTATGGATGTGTAGCTGAGGGGTACTCAGTTGCGAGCGGTGTCTTCCCGAGAACAGGGCGAATCGGGGAGTATTCAGCCCTCCCGTGGACACGCGGGGCTCTGTCGGCGGGTATTTTTAGTTCCCTAGCTACTCGTGGGATTTATATGGAAGGTTTCTTGTTATATAAATCTGGCACTCTTATCGGAGAGCCATCTTCTCCCATTCTGGGAGAAACCATCGACAGGATGGAGGAGGAGGTCTTACTGGCCTCTCCAAAGCCTGTTGCTTCTACAGCGCCTTGCTTGGAAGATGTCCAACCCGAGGTCGGCGGCTCTTGTGCTGCGGCCCCGGTGGTGGTAACGTCCCTAGGCAAAGGTAAGCTGAACGGTGCGGCTCGGAAAAGGTTCCGAAGGCTGTTAGCCGCTAATGTTGAGGTCAATGAAGCCCGTGCATTGGCAGTTAAGCCCTGGAACCAAATTCCGATCCAGAACGTTCCTCCTGATCCAAAGCCTAAGTCTACCAAAAGGCAAAGGTCAGAGGAAGAATCGCCGAAAGAACAGCCCAAGAAAGCCCCCAGGCTAGAGGCGTCCCAAGGTGTGGGCTCGAAGCTTAGCTTCAAGCAGGTTGCGGAGGCAAAGCGAGTTGGTATCCGTAGCGCTACCTCCATGAGCGACGACCAGATGAAGCAGGTTCATCGGGCCCTTACCTTGGTGATGCTTGGAAGCGGTAAGGCGCCGAAATTTGCGGACTTTACGCATAAGCCCGGTTGGATTCTGGTTACGTGTGAGAACCAGGAGAGCCTAGGGTGGCTCGAAAGGGAGGTCCCAAAGATCAAGCCGTGGACTGGGGCAGAACTCTCGATTATACCCGAGAGCGAGTTGCCCAAGCCCATGGTTGCGGTCACGTTTGTACCCAGTAGTGAGGTAGAGTCTCTTGACGAGGCTATCCAGCTACTGAGGACACAGAACGAGGGACTCAACACGGGGCTCTGGAAGGTCCTGCACAGCAAGTCTGAGGAGAATGTGTGTGTTGTCTGTGGAGGCCCGTTGCAGCCGTTGACTTTCAAGCCACCTTAGGGTTTAAAAAGGTTACTTTCAAGGTCAGGGGTGGCTCTGGAAGTAAGCCTCCAACTGTGGTTGAAACAGACCCACAGCCGTCCACGTCTAGTGGGCAAGGTAGTTCGGGGCAGAGCATGGGGGGACCTGGGCCACGATCCATCGCGGCCAGAAGGCCCCCTAGGCCTGCGCCCTAGAGCAGCGCCAGGCCACCTAGACAGGGCGCAACAGCTCCCCGGGGAGGAAAACAGACCGACGGGTGGACCGAAGTTAACCGAGGGCGTGGAGCACGTCAGAAGTTAGTTAGGTCCAAGCCTCGGTACCGTCGGGGAAACCTGTAACGGCTACCCAGGCAGGGACGGCGAGGATCCTCCAAGCCAACCTCCACCATGCCGCGGCTGCAACCGCGGTAATGGAGTGTTGTCTTTTGGAAGGACAAGCTAGCCTCGCCTTGATCCAGGAGCCTTGGGTAGCCAACACTCAAGTTCTGGGGCTTGGAACTGCCGGTAAGATTTTAGTAAATAGTACTGGCATAAGACCCAGAGCATGTATAATTTTCAATAACAATGTTGATTTCTTGCCAATTCCAGAGGTATGTAGCGATGACCTTGTAGCAGCTTTTGTCGATCTGAAAGGCTGGAGTGGAGCGAGAGTAATCGTTTGCTCAGCCTACCTGCCTGGAGAGAGAGACAACCCAACGGGAGACTTGGCGAAGGTGGTGGATTACGCCGCCCTAAACAACGCCGAGTTACTTGTCGGGTGCGACGCTAACGCACATCACACTGCGTGGGGGAGCACCGACATCAATAATAGAGGTGAGTTACTTTTTGACTATCTTCTTATTAACAATCTAACCACGCTTAACTTAGGATGTGAACCGACCTTTGTAACTCGTGCTAGACAAGAGGTATTGGACATAACATTCGCAACTAACAACCTTGCCAGGCACATTAATGACTGGCATGTCAGTAATGAGAACTCTATGTCCGACCACAGACACATTCTTTTTGAGATCAAGGCCGCCCTGGACTCTCAAATTATTACTTATAGGGATCCCAGGTTAACGGACTGGGAAGTTTTTAAAGACAAACTAAGGCAAACCCTTGAAAACTGCCCGAAAAGTATCAAAACTTGTGACAGTCTTGAAATAGCAGTAACTTTACTTACGAAAGGCATTTGTATGGCATACGAAGAAAGCTGCCTGCTGAAGACAAAAACAACTAAGCGACAGGTTTCATGGTGGAACTCTAGGTTAGGTAAACTCAGAGGGAAAACTAGGAAATTGTTCAATAAGGCTAAAAAGACTCGTATATGGGAGGACTATATTAAAGCCTTAACTGAGTACAACATAGAGATTAGGAAGGCAAAGAGGGCATCTTGGAGGAAACTCTGTGAGGAAATCAAAAGCTTGCCTCAAGGAGCCAGACTTCATAAACTGCTCTTCAAGGCCAAAACTAACCAGATTGGTCTTCTCATAAAAGAAGACGGCTCCTTCACAACCAATGAGAAGGAAACATTAGAGTTGCTGGCCACGACTCACTTTCCTGGTTCACAGAATAGGGTCTCATGTCAGCTGCAATCTTTTTGTCACCATAAGCCTCGTAACGAGGACTGGGGTAGGGCGGCTAAAATAATAAGACCTAGCCAGGTAAGGTGGGCCGTCAATTCTTTTAAACCACATAAAGCATGTGGAGAGGATGGTGTGCTCCCTGTTCTTTTACAGCAGGGTGTAGATATCCTTTGTCCTTATCTGGTCAAAATCTTTAGGGCGAGTTTCGCCTGGGGTTTTGTACCAGAAAAATGGTCTAATGTCAAAGTTATCTTCATACCCAAGGCTGGAAAAAAGGACTATAGCCAGCCAAAGTCCTTCAGACCAATAAGCCTATCTTCATTTCTTCTGAAGACTATGGAGAAGGTAGTTGACAGACACATCAGAGATGTTGCGCTAGTCGCATCTCCCATTCACCATAGCCAACATGCATACCGTAAGGGTAAATCCACCGAGGATAGGGATTGATAGGGTGGAAAAGGCTATGGAGGACAAGGAAATTGCACTATGTGCATTCCTTGACATTGAAGGTGCTTTCGATAACTCCCCTACCTCTCTGCTGGTAAACGGGTTGATAAACAAGAATGTCGACCCAACGACCATCAGATGGGTAGAGGCGATGCTGTCGCATAGAGGTGCAAAGCTAACCCTTCACCATACTACTATTGAGATATCCACGGCTAGAGGCTGCCCGCAAGGCGGAGTTTTATCACCTGTTTTATGGACTCTAGCAGTGGATCAACTCTTATATAGATTGGCAGACCTCCGCATAGACGCGCAGGGGTATGCGGATGACCTTGTGATAGTCGTGCGGGGGTTCTGCCAATCTACCATCTCTAGCATTATGCAGAAAGCTCTTAATACTGTCAGTGACTGCTGTGGTAACAGTGACCTCTCAGTCAACGCTGACAAAACAGTGATTGTGCCTTTTTCTAATAAGCGTAGGCTGGATAGGCTTGTAAATCCAAAGCTTAACGGTAAAATAATCACTTTTTCCACGGAAGTAAAATACTTGGGCGTCACAATCGACCAAAAACTTACGTGGAATGCGCACTTAGTCAACGTTTTACAAAAGGCTAAGATGGCCCTGGGGGCTAGCAGCCGACTGATGGGTAACAACTGGGGTGTTAACCCCAGGATTGCCCTTTGGCTGTACACTGCCATTGTGAGGCCGATAATTACATACGCCTCCATGGTATGGTACGACAAAGCCTTTCAGTCGACCGCCATTTCGAAGCTAGGCAGTCTACAGAGGACTGCTTGCCTTATGGCCTCAGGAGCTATGTCCACCTCCCCTGGGTTGGCACTAAGTGCATTGCTAGGACTACCGCCTCTCCATGTATATATACACAAAGAGGCGAAAGCCAGCATGTATAGGGCCTATACCCAAGGTAGGAGGAATTGGCTTTCCCGAAAGTTGAGATCTTTGCAAGACTCAATTCTGGAATCACCAACATTGAGCATGACATCTGATGTCATGCTTTCAAGACATGTATTTGAAAAACAATACACCGTGGAAATACCCTCTAGAGAAGACTGGTTGAACAGCCAGTTACTCAATGAGACTGCGTGCCTAATTTGGTACACGGATGGCTCCAAAATGGGAATGGATGTAGGCTGTGGGGTTTATGGAGAGCGACCTAAGTTTAATAGGAGTATAAACTTGGGTAAGCACGCCTCTATCTTCCAAGCTGAGATCTTTGCCATTCTAGAATGTGCGGAAGTGAACCTACAAAAGCGCTACACCAACCACACAATATACATCAACTCCGACAGTCAGGCGGCCCTTCTGGCACTGGATTCGAAGGTTATCACGTCCGGTCTAGTTGAGGACTGTCTGTCACGTTTGAACTCTCTGGGCCTTAGGAACAAAGTTGTTTTAAGATGGGTTCCGGGTCACGCGGGCATACACGGTAACGAATGTGCTGATGCACTTGCGCGTGCTGGGGCTAGTAGCCCACAGATGGGCCCTGAGCCTTTCTGTGGTATACCAAAAAGCCTGGCTCAAAGAACCCTTACGAACTCCTGTTTCGAAGAGTCAATCAAGCTCTGGTTTGAGACCTCGGGCTTGAACCATTCCAAAGCCCTTATCAAACCCTTCGATAAGCGGAACACCAACCTAATGTTGGCGCTGAATAGAAGCAACCTTCGCATTATGGTCAGAGCCCTGACTGGACACTGTCGCCTTAACAAGCACATGTTCAAGTTAAGGCTATGTGATACACAATCCTGCAGACTCTGTGAAGAGGCGGATGAATCGCCTCTTCATCTGCTAGGAGAGTGCGGGCCATTAATGCACAAACGCAGCATTTATCTGGGCAAACACTTTCTCAGCCCGGATGAGCTAATGGAAATTACCCCTAAGAAAATCCTACGGCTCCTAACAGCTGTAGGGTTTAGCGGTGAACTGTGAGCGCCCCTTTCTAGGGGCGATATGTAACAAGTGGCGATCACAATAGGTCTGTATGGCCGCAGTGATATTAAAGCCGCAAAAGATAAATAAAAAAAAAAAAAAAAAAAAAAAAAAAAAAAAGTTCATAAAACAATTAAAACATTTCAATAAATATGTCATATGCGCTATTTAGGTTGACCTCACTGTATACCTCAGAAATGGATATTTGTCCAAGAGTCTTATTGAACTTCTCTATATTTTCGGCAGAATAGTATCGTCTCTTAATACGCCAATATTTGAAGAGAGCTAGATTTTTGATTGGACACTTAATAAGTTGTGATATGTGGTCCGACAGTGCAAACTCTATTACCTCAGTTATGCATGGTTTTTTGAAATTGTGCGCAAAATTATCTATACTTTATCAGTCGCGTGGGTTGTCTCAGAGCAAGCTTGAGATCATAATTTAAAAGTAAGCATTCAAAGTCAAGAGTTACATTATTTCGTTTTAGTATGTCAACATTAAAGTCCCCTGCAACTAAAATAGTCTCGTATGATTTCTTCGATAATTCATGTAGAGCTTTTTGAAAGCAAGAAATAAATGTGGCAAAATTATCTAATCTAGGTACACGATATACACATAAAATAGCAATATTATAATTAATTAATTCTACTGCACAGCATTCAAAAATACCAATCTTTGATAAGTCCGTTATCTTTTCCAACTCTATCCATTTATGTTCGTTATCTATTAGGATACAGACTCCACCCCTCTTGATATCATTTCGACAGAAATGCGAAGCCAACGTGTAATTTGGTATCATTAAATACTGCTGATCTCCGGCCCGGATGAAATGTTCGGTAATACATACGACGTCAACTTTTTTATTATTTTTCAAGAGTTCATCTAAGCAAACCGTGAGTAGATCTGACTTGTTTATAAGTCCCGCGATGTTTTGGTGAAGAACATGGAGCTTGTTATTCAAGAAAAAGCTGGTTTTTCATGTGGCCATGCTCAACACTTGACAGGTCTGTTGTAAAGGAATCTCTACATGATATAAATTCCTTATTTTTTTTAATGTAGCGAGTCAAATCTTTGAATATTACTCGAATACCAGTGTTATTTATCATTCCCGATGGTTTATGAAACATGCTGTAGTCATAGACAAGATGTCTGTTTGTATCAATTAAATATGCATAGTATCAATGTCTTGCTGTAGTAAGTTATTAAAGTTATGGATCCGTATATTTATAGCTTCCTTATTGTATCCATGCTGATAGGTTGGTGTGCATAAAATGATATTTGTGTGCGTGATTACTTGTATGACTTCTCTTATATAGTCAATTAATCTTAGATTATTATTAATTTCCAGGAAGTCTTGATCCCCGATGAAAATAATACAGTAATCTTCCGTTGTAAAGCCAGTTAATTTAGTTTGGATTCCTTCTAGAGTTTGTTTTGTACACCCGTTGGGAGTTAATACACCAGAGTCATTATGTAGCGTTGTTTGTGCAATGGACAGCACCTTATTCTGTTTATTACTACTAATCAAACAAATCTTCGGCACATACGTAGCTGACTGATGATTTATATTTCCTTGATTTTTCGCCATGTTTGAAATATTGTAGGTGGGTCTTCGGTGCTCTTTTTTAGACAAATTGTTGGTTTGGGCTTGTTTACTAGGAGACACCTTTTGGTACGATTCAACGTTTGTTTGTGTTTCTCTATGTATTTTTTTAGTAGTTCCATTGACAATTTCATTTGTGTATGTGTTTGTGTCTGCTTGTGTGCCTTAGACTTAGGTAGAGGTTTGGGTGTTTTCCGAAGTGTAGACTAGGGAGAGATACATTTAGAAGTCGGACTGTAGCCAATTTTCTTCAATAAATCATTTTTTTTCTTCAGCTCTATATTGCTCTGTACCAATTCTCTGTTTTCTAATGACATTTGCTCAATTTCGCTATGAGCGCTGTTTAACTGTATTTGTAATTGTTGTATTTTTTCTAACAACATTTTTACTTGATCATTCATATCTACTGATAGATCCGGAAGACTACTAGTAGTGCCATCTAGCGCATCATTGCTCATTTCTAATTCGCTTCGGTTAATGTTTAATTGCGTTTGTGCCCGTCTGAAGGTGATGTTATCTTGGGGTTCCATTTTAGTTCTACTTGCTAGGTGGCGCTATAATTAATAAAATTCCTAGTCCAAAAAGTAAATCAATATATCAATATATATGGATCTTTGAGTATTTGAGATGTAATATTGTCATAGCCCGAGGAATTACTAATTTTTAAACTAGAGGTGACGCTTGCAACTTCTACTGGTTCAGTGAAGTACAGTCTGTTTTTTAAATGAAAAGTTATTCACGGTTTCATTGCTTTGTTTTGAAATAAAATATGAGGTGCCTTTTATTTTCTCATAGTGGGTGATGAAAAGTAGAGTGTAACACTCGGGCGCAAAATATATTTTTGGCTCGGGCGACGTACTTTGAATCTCTCGCTACGTTCGGGATTCTACTCTAGAATCCCTCACTTCGCTCTGGATTCAAAAAAGCGCCCTCGCCGTAAAAATATTATTTTGCTCCCTTATGATACAATCTACTATTAATGACCTGCAGCCGTTTTCGTTATCAATAAACTAAGATGACTATGACTATTTTCCAAAATGTAAGTAGCTAGGGTAAGTGCTAATTAATTAAATAAATAAATAAGGATAAATATAAAGAAATTCTTAAATTTTAGAAAATTTCCTGTCCTGCAGGCTCAAGCTGGTCTCTAAGCTAACACAAGGTGACCAAGAAAGAACCAATGCTACGAATTAGTAGTAATAGTGAGAGTGAATGAAGCAAATTAATTAAGGCATGTCAGGATCGTAGCAGAAGGAAATCCGTGATCTCTGCCTACCCAACCCTACTCCGGGAAGTACCTTCTATCTTTGTACTTACCATATGGAACGCGATGATCAGTCTCCTTGAAGTTTACAGGAAATGTCCAAAACATTTTGTAAGGTGATGCTTAGTCCTATTCAAAGGTTATTTTGATGATGTGTAGGAAATTACCTAGAGGTAAATTTATTTTCTCAGTAAATCTTTTAGAAATCGGTTAGAAGGGTAAAGAAAGTAAAATATGCAAAACATATCTCGAAGATAGGTACTTCAAGTTCTCTGGTAATGCTGAAATGTATATTTTGTTCTACGGGTAGAAGTCGAACATTGAGTATTTTTTCTTTGAATAAGTATCCATTTTTACCGGAGAAAACGTAAATCTTTAAAAATTAGGTAGCAAAATTACTACTAGGTGGCACTGCTTAATTCAAAAAATCTTTTTTTTTGCTTCACAAAATCTCTCTCATGTTAGAGAAATTGACTCGGTAGTTTTAGATTTCTGATGGATATCCATACAAACATACTTACATAGCCGTTAAATACAAAACCCTTTCTTCCCCTCTTAAATTAGTCGGGCTGATAAAGGTGTCAACGCGAGGTCTCAGTTCGGGGCGAACCACTAGTTTTAATCGACTTTGAGGTTCATATTAGGCAAATAGTTAGCGACCACGTCTCAGTGCGTAAATACTCTAAGCTCAATGCTGTAAGTCATCACTGGCAACATGCACTGATTTTAATCAAATCATCTGCTCTCTCCATAGAGAGAGGTATGCTCAGAGTTTCACTACGTGATATAATCCGAAATGAGCAAATCCGTAGAACAAAGATTACCAACATAGCCTTATTAGCAAGTCGAAGTGGCAACTAGCAGATCATATAGCTCACAGAACTGACAACGGTTGGATAGGTAATTAAGAGGGTGCTTTGAAAATAAAATGCTGATTTGCGTCATTGGGCGGAGCTAGCGTGGGATTTTTTTTCAAAAAGTATCGTCTTAAGGATCTAAGATGGCGACCATAAACCGAACGACGCTGTGTAGGAAGGTCTTTTTGTAAACCAACGACAGAAGGCGTACCATGTGTTGTTGCCCAACAAAATTGATCTAGCACTCAGTATTCTACGAGTTAAATATTTTGGAATATGAAAATTTTATATTTTTGCATTTTCTGTGTAAAGTTGAAAACACGATATGTAAAAATCCTCCATAGTTTTATTTAATGAAAAATCCTTGTTTCCCACACGTTTTCAAAGAAATCTCAGGAACCCTACGCTGTTTTAAGATAAATTTTATTACATCTATTTATTCTTATGCTAATATCAGTTTTTTGATAAACACTTTATTTTCGCCATATTAAACAAAAAACTTCACTTTTGTGCACGACTCTCGCTGGTGCGAGCAAGATGGCGCGCGGGTTATCGCGTGCGTTAAAGAGGGAGCCTAAAATTGTAGTATAGTACCCTCTTACGGTAGCTAGCATAAAGGCGCTCACGCCCCATTGCAAGCGAATGATGTTTGCTTCTATTTTGGCTATTATTTCTTCAAATTTCATGATACTTTGTACACAATATCAGGCCACCGCCACTCGCTCAAGGTCGCGCGTTATTTACCTACACCCAAGCCGTTTCCCAAAGACAACAGGGGCGCACGCCTGAGCGCTCGCACAATAAGTTTCCCGCGCAAATATGACTTCGCGTGCATATTTTATGATTAAATGAACTTACTGGTACGTGAAGTTCAATCATAATTATATGAAGTGCTTCGTTCGAAGAGATGAGTAACCTGTAATAATATTTTATTAGTATTTAATTATGTAACTTGTAGTAGTAGTTCCAGTTATCTCCACTGAATTTGAGTGTATATTTTTTAAATCGAGCTACGGCCGTCGCCCGCTCTGTTCGTCATTTAGTTTGGAGTAAACAATCACTCCTAAACTGATGTTTCCGAAAAGAATGGGTTACGTATACTTGCGTACAATTGGGCCGGGTGGGCGTTGGTTACTCATCTCTTCGAACGAAGCACTTCATATAATTATGATTGAACTTCACGTACCAGTAAGTTCATTTAATCATAAATTATACTCGTGCTTCGTTCTCGAGATGAGTAACATGTAATAATATTTTATTAGTATTTAATTATGTAACTTGTAGAGTTTGAGAGTAAGTACCTAATATAGGTACCTATTTTGAGGAAATATCAATGAAATTCAGCTAAGTACTAGTTAATTTCCATATAATTTGTATTTGTACAATCTGCATCATTATCATTCATTGTTCATGTAGGTACTTATTTATTAGCGAATATTCTAAACATCATTTAGCTAAGTACTTATAAAATTTTTTCAATCAATTTAATTTTAAGTGAAACTAAAGTATTTAAATTTAGTTTTCTATAATCAACCTGGCCAGAGAATCACTTTGATTACAGATAATAGTCCTATCGTAGAACCTAGCAAATGTGGTAGATGTACCGCTCCAGCCCGCAGTTTTACGGATTGTATCGACGCTGAGACCGAGACGACGTGCTCGCGACGTGCTAGCATGCAGCGTGCTATGCGCGCTGAATATAGATACATCCACCCCACACTCTTCTAGAGTCAACTTAATCCAACGGCTAATTGATTGTGAGCTAATGATCGCGTGAGGTTTTCTGTAGCTTATAAAAAGATATTGACAGTTACCTCTTAGTTCTCTAGTTCTTTCTAGATATGAAAGGAGTGTATTTGCTGGGCAAATTTCTGGCTTTTGTCTAAAAAATGGTAAGTGTAAGGTTGGCTGATTACGGCCGACTCGCGAGGTTTTGATCAGATCCGGAATTTTAATATGTATTTGTGAATTAGTTTCTACGATGTTTTGAATGTCTATTTTTGACAATGGCTGTACGCGGTGTGCTGGTTGTTAATGCCAGTAATAATGCACATTTTTTAGACAGTTGTTCCAGTGATAATTCCTCATTCGGGTATCGTTTTGCAAGCGCTTCTAGAACGAGAGAAGTGTCCCAAGTAACGTCATATTTTGGGGTAGGAGGTTTTAGCCGAAACACTCCCTTGAGAAACCTTTTTATTCTATCGTCATTAGACACATTCGATCCGATCAACATAGCTAACGCAGACCTATAAGTGTTGAGGGATCCATACTGAGAGCCTGAATTAAACAGATATGTAAAAAATTAGAGAATTGAAGAAATAGACGCTTCGTAAAAATTAAGGCTATTCTCTTGAGCATATTTAAACCAACGTTTAAGGCAGACATCGTATTGTTTGGTGGAGTTGGTGGACAAAGATGTTAACATGATATTTATTGAATCTGCGGGAGCGCCTCGTCGTAGTAGCGCCGTCCGCAAAGCACCCCGGCAACCAGGGTAAGACTCGATTTGATGTTGTCTCGGCTGAAATGAGAGACGAGAACGTTTTCACCGGGCTTAAACGTTATAATATCACTTTTAAGTAGGCGCAAGAATACTGGAAACCATGGTTGAGTTTCCCATAAAGGGACTACGAGTATTCCCGTTGCTTTATCTAAGATAATTTTTCTTAAGGTTTTTAATATTACCGAGATAGGTGGAAAAGAGTAAAAGAAAAACTCTGACCAGTCAAGAGTGAATGCGTTTATTGCAAAAGCGTCTGGGTCTTTATGCCATGAGACGTATTTAAGGCATTTTTTATTAATTCGACTAGCGAATAGGTCGACTTGAGGTTGACCGAAAGTAGCTGTTAACCTCTTAAACGCCGGGTTAGACAGTTCCCACTCGATATCTGGATGGTTACGTCTTGATTCGGCATCTGCTATTATGTTATCTTCAGATCGGATATAAGATGTGTATACGAATATTTTTCGCGATTCACACCATTGCCAGATATCTTTGGTGATTTTTGTAAGATGTGGGAACTGCACGCCTCCCATTCTATTGACATACGACACTGCTATACAGTTGTCGATTCTGAGCAGTATTTGGCAATTCGAGTATTTTATGGCAAAAATCTTAACCGCAATGAATGTTGCGAGAAGTTCGAGGTGATTGATATGCTTTTTGCGTTCGTCATTGGACCACTGGCCGCTGGCTGTCTGGTCGCCGCATGCTGCGCCCCACCCCGTCGTTGAGGCGTCAGAAAATATTTCAATTTCATATTTGTCTTCTAAAATACGATGTACTGTGCGGCGTGTTGGAGTTAGGCCCCTTTAACAGCTCGCAGATAGGGAGAATCAGGGTGTGGGTAATAAAAGCTAGTTTCTTAGTAACCAACTTTTACTGTCCATAACAAATCTACAGCCTGCACATTTTGCATTCCTAGAGTTAGGTATCACACGCGTCACTGGCCTGAACACTCTTCAGAACAGCAGCTCCTGGTATAGGCTCCAGGTCCAGGTAGATTAAGGTAGGTCGCGGCCTCAGTATGGTAGGTACTTCTCAAGGTGTTGGAGGGGCTTCCGTCCAGTAACGGCACCGTGGTCTGCAGAGACGGTGGCTGGTCCAGAGCCGAGGAGTCTTCCAAAGGAATACTCTCGTAGTAGCAAGAATCCTGGAATCGAAGAGAAGCCTTAGGGTTTGTCCAGAAAGTGCTGTCTGTCCCACGCAGCGCAAAGAGGGTTCTCGAAGCTTCAGTCCAAGCTCAGTAACGGCGTGAGTGGAAAGTTTTGGATCGCCAGTTAGCTTTCGAGGGTCAGACAGCTTTACAAAGAAGTTAGAAAATGCTAAGTGTGGTGATAGGCAACAGTAAACAATAGAAACTCACCCTAGAGGGATTCCGAGTGCAGTTAGATAGATTTAAATAATAGCAGCGGTAGGTACGTCCTTTCGTCAGGGCTAGTAAGGTTCTGTGAGAGGATCTGCCTCGGGCCTCCACCCTCGGAAGCCACAGAATAAAACGTAGTACTTGTACAGGACACAGAATAATGCATAGGTCGAGCGCTAGCAAGGCTACGTGTCCTAATCCCGAGCGCACCGTAGATAAGTAGGTACCTCGTATCTACTTAATTTCATTATAAAAAATCTTTATTAGTATGTAATTAATCTATCTTAGTAAGTATCTATGTAATTTTAGTTTTAATTTTATTTAAAGTTCAATTTAAAGCTATTTATCTATTTTATTAATCTATAAAAACGTACAACGCCACAACTGAGTTATCTATTGTGCTGAGCCACCATAGAAACTCTTTTTGTAAACTAGTGGTTCGCCCCGAACTGAGACCTCGCGATGACACCTTTATCAGCCCGACTAATTTAAGAGGGGAAGAAAGGGTTTTGTATTTAACGGCTATGTAAGTATGTTTGTATGGATGATCCATCAGAAATGTAAAACTATCGAGTCAATTTCTCTAACATGAAAGAAATGTGAAGCAAAATAAAAGTTTTTTTTAATTAAGCAGTGCCATCTAGCTGTAGTTTTGCTACCTAATTTTTAAAGATTTAAGTTCTCTACCCTAAAAATGCATATTACAAAGAAAAAATCCTCAATTTTCGACTTCTCCCCGTGGAACAAAATATACTTAAATAATAAATTTCAGCATTACCAGAGAACTTGAAGTATCTTCGAGATATTTTTTTGCATATTTTACTTTCTTCACCCTTCTAACCGATTTCTAAAAACATTTACTGAGAAAAAAATTTAACCTCTATAGGTAATTATCATACACATCATCGAAATAGCCTTTGAATAGGACTAAGCAACAGGGCGTAAATACTACATACCTGTTAGTATTTAAAGTACTTGACGAATTAATTGATGACGTCCTTTTGAAGAAAACATAGAACTCCAACGTCATTCATATTCTTAGAAATGGGAGGTCAACAATGGATGTTATATTGGTTATTGTTTTTTATGGTTCAGGTTTCTAATTTCTTCAATTTCAGACTTTTCCCTGTAGTTGTGACACAAAAGCCACAAGCATACCAAATTTCAGCATTGTGGGACTGCTGGAACTACCCTAGAATTTTTGATTTTTGCGTTTTTTATTTTCCCTAATATCTCGGAAACTACTAAGTTTAAATACTTATTAAAAACAGTTTTGAAATGTCCAACTAAAGCGCTTTCATTAGACACCCCACTTGATCGGACTGTCTCACTTTTATTTTTTTTACCCCCTCTTGGACCTCAATATCTCAGCAACCCCCTGACCGATATAGCTCATAACCTTACCTACAAATTGTACCAATACTATCTACCCCCATACCAAATTTCATGAAGATCGGATTAACGGTTTGGAAGTTTTCATCGGACAAACATACATACATACATACACACATACATACAAACGCCGATTCTTCCAACTTGACTCAGAGAACTCGCTTCGCTCGTTCAATAATTTGGAATATTCATTAACCTTTCGTAGTTATCATCCTGGGCTAAATTTAAATATTTACATCTTTCTAAATCTTTGGTGTAGATAGATAGATAGATAGATTAACACTTTATTGTACACCAGAAATACATAACAGGATTTATTAAAATTAGCAGTACAATGGGCGGCCATATCGCTGAGAGCGATTTCTTCCAGGCAACCTTTGGATGGACAGTAACGAGCGAAGCGGTAATGAAATGGCGGTGCACAGAGTAAAAATAATAACAATGAAAAGAATATTAAAATACAACTTTTACTTTAAAACTCGAATACATAATATACCTACTTTTATATAATAGACTAATAAATAGCAATAAGTTAAATACTATAATATGCCCTGATAAAAGAAAAGAAAATATGACTATAATGTACATAAACACTCACAGGATATTTTCACATTCCTATCAAAACGGGGGTAGGTCAGACAGATAATGACTTTTAAGTTTCTGCTTGAATGTGTGCAGTGAAGATGCCTGCCTGATTTCCACCGGCAAAGCGTTCCACAGACGCACAGCTTGGACTGTGAAAGATTTACCATAAAAAGAGCTGCTGTGCACAGGCATTTTGAGAGAAAAGTTTTCTGATGACCTAAGTGAATAAGAACTCGAGGAATGAAGATACTCAAACCTTTCTTTAAGATAGCAAGGGGAGAAAGGATTAAATAGAACAGAGTAGAGAAGAGAAAGAATATGCGTATCCCGGCGAAGGCGAATAGGGAGCCATTTGAGCATAGAGCGAAAAGGAGAAACATGGTCATATTTACGCAATCCATATATGAACCTTATGCAGAAGTTCTGAAGGCGCTCAAGCTTACTAAGCTGCTCTTCTGTAAGGTCCAGATAGCATGCGTCAGCGTAATCTAACACAGGAAGAAGAAGGGATTGTGCAAGTGCAATTTTGGTGGCAGTTGGCAGAAAGTTTCGCAGTCTTCTTAGAGAGCCTGCTGAGGCAAAAAGCTTCTTACAAGTAACTTGCAGCTGAGACCCCCAAGACAAGTTGCAGTCGAATGTTATCCCCAGACTTTTCACGGTATCACTGTAAGGAATAGGTATTCCATCGAAGATTACTTGGGGTACAGCAGAACAATCAAGATTGCACATCATTCTGGAGCTGCCCACGATTATAGCTTGCGTTTTAACTGGGTTGATTTTCAGCCCATGCGCGTTGCTCCACTCAGTGATACAGCGTAAATCAGTGTTGATGACATTTACAGCATCTGCTATATTACTGAGCCTGTGCATAAATCTGAAGATCATCTGCATAGAGGTGATAGGATGAAGTAAGATTTCGAGAAATAGAATTAATGAAAATAGCAAATAGAAGAGGAGATAGTACGCCGCCTTGAGGAACGCCAGCTGACGTATCACACCACGATGAGAATGACTCCTCGAGGCGAACACACTGCCGGCGCCCGTATAAATAACTGAAAAACCAGTTAATCACTGTCAGAGAGATGTTAAGTGAGCGGAGTATGGCAAGAAGGATGTCGAAGTTAACAGTATTAAAAGCATTGCTGAAGTCTAACAGGGTAAACACCGTAAGCAGCCTGTTTTCCATGCCCAATCGCATATCATCCGTAATTTTGACCAGAGCAGTGACTGTGCTATGGCCTTTGCGAAAGCCGGACTGCATAGGATTCAAAAGATTATGAGAGGAAAGAAAGGAGTTTAATTGATTATGGACGATACGTTCGAGGACTTTCGACAGGAATGGAAGAATGGATATTGGACGATATTCAGAGAAGGATTTAGGATTCGGTTTCTTTGGTAGAGGAATGATTTGAGCTTCCTTCCAGATCGTTGGGAAGGCACCATTCAGCAAGGAGTGATTCAGGAGATGGCAAAGAATCGGAAGGATAGAATCAAGGATGGGAATGAGCATGTTGCGGCTGATACCATCGAGCCCAACAGCATTCGAGGTGATGGTCAGGACACTTTTCTTAATATCCCCAGCGGTGACTTGACTAAAAATAAACTGAGAGTGATCAAGAGTTGGAAGAGAAGAAAGATCGTTAAGAGTGTTGATTTTATCGGAGTCGCTAATAGGAGAAGCAGAAGAAAAATGTTTATTAAGAGAGTCTATGTCAAGATCATTTGGGATAGAATCCTGTCTGGATTTACCAACTCCTAAAGATCTAAGAAATTTCCAGACTTTAGCTGGATCTTCCTCAGAAACAGATTTATGTATATGGCGACGCTGAGCATCCTTACACACTCTATTGCAGTGATTTTGCGAGTTAGCATACTTAATCTTATTGGTGTCAGTAGGATTAATCCTGAACTTGGTTTTAGCTACTGATTTTTTGTGCATAAGTGATTTAATTTCAGGTGTAAGCCAGGGAGCCGGGAGATGTTTTAATTTTATGGCACGAAAAGGAGCATGCTTATCGAAAAGTAGCGTTATTATTGAATTAAAGATTGCAACCTTGTCGTCCATCAAATCAGCATCTACAACTGCTACGACCAATCTAGCCCCCGCGCATCACTAAGGAATTTATCATAGTCTATACCACCAAAATTGCGTTGCAGAATGACTTTGGGCTTAGCCTTAGGAGGACGTAGTTTAAATGATAGAAATATGAGATCATGCTATGAAAAGGAATCAGCTGAAAACTGGCCGTGCTTGACAACAAGAAAAGGAGAAGAAACAATGATTAGATCGAGAAGCGACGGCTGGCAATTTGGAAAATGGTGAGTAGCGCTGAGAGGGAGAATATGCAAGTTACATGACTTAACGATGGTTTCAAGAGAAGCAAAGCGGGAGTCTTTTTTTAAGAGGCAAGTGTTAAAATCATCCATTATAATGGATTGGCTATAGGAGGGTACAAGATCCTCCAATAGTTTCTCAAATGAAGAAAAGAAGTTAATACGAAGAGAAGGACAGTAATAAACACCAAGAAAAATTTTAGTATGAGAAAGAGTTACTTCAATAAATAGATGCTCACCAGCCAGAGGCGGTGGTGGCTGTGCAGACATACTTATGATAGAAAAGGGAATATGGGTACGAAGATAAATAGCCACACCACCACCACCACTGCCAGTCCGGTCATTGCGAATAAGACGAAAACCAGGTAAACGGAAAGCAGTGGAAGGGAGACATGGCTTTAGGAAAGATTCAGAGATGAGAATAGCATGAATTGACTTGTGCTCGAATGACGCTAGCATATCTGGAAAGTGAGCTGGGACACTTTGTGCATTAATATGTATTACGTTGAAGTTCTTCGGTACATCAGAAAACTGCGATGCCAAGTTTTCGGAGAGGGGCGGTATACTGACGAAACTATCGTCGCTACTAACAGAATCACTAGTCGAAGAAAAAGATAAATAATCATCACTGTCATCAGAATGTGAAAATACATTATGCAGCATTATAATAATACAAATACAATAAAACAATAATAGTTCCTAAAATAATAAATAAAAATAAAAAATACCTGTTTGCTAAAATTAAATAATATTATAAATACCAGGTTAAGAAATTAAACCGCTTACTCCACCTGTAACTATGTGCTCAATTATTACACAAAAGCTCGTTACTCCACCTGCTGGTTGTGCCTAAAAGAAAGAAACCTTACATAACAATAGGTAAATTGTACCTAAGTACTCAGAACCTACCCACTTAAACAAACTTTTACAAAGAAACCAAGAAAAATCACAAAACAGCTAAAC
Organism: Epirrita christyi; assembly: GCA_951392215.1. NCBI lineage: Eukaryota > Metazoa > Arthropoda > Insecta > Lepidoptera > Geometridae > Epirrita > Epirrita christyi. The sequence continues at coordinate 4,905,186 of OX595861.1, forward strand.
AAATAAAATAAAAAATGGAAAAATCAAAAATTAAAACTTACATCACTATAAATAGTACAGTAACAACATAACAAACACTCGTACCTTCGTATAGCTGAAGTTAACAGAATGGGGCAACACTATCAGAAAACAAACATGTTAGGTACGGAACGGAACGAAGTGATTAGAATAAAATGTCCGATGAATGAATGTCACTGCCAATGTCAACTACTGCCAATGACACGATACTTCAATTTTGTTTGTCTGTCACAATTCGTCACATAAAAAATAATTGAATCAAAAGATGCCATAAAATATGAAGTGAAGTGATAAGTGAATCATTCATTTGGTGTAGAGACAACCGTATTCTATGGCAGGACAAGCTGAGACCAGAAGTCCAATGATCTGTGCAAACTGCCTAATTGTACATTTTTTGATGTGAATCCATTTTAATAATTCTTCTTTTATACGTTTTCTTTTTTCTTGTGGCAATGAGACTTCGAATCTATGGGAATCAAGCATGTAACCTAAATATGTATTTACATTTGTTAGATGGTTGGAGATTACTTTTTTCTTCGTTAATTATAAAACCTAGAGAGCATAGCAATTGTTTAGTAGTAACAATATTATTAACGCACTCTTGATACGAATATCCTATCAAGTTGATATCATCTAGATATATTGTCGACACAAATCCACCAGATCTTAGAAGTTTAACGATTGGTTTGGTTATTTTCGTAAATATATACGGTGCCGTGCTCAAACTGAACGGTAGGACGTTAAATTCATACAATTTATTATTCCATGTAAATCTTAAGTATTTTCTGCTTTCCGGATGAATTTTAATGAAATGGTAAGCATCTTTAATATCTAATGTGGCCATATAGCAGTCTCGAGACATTAATTTCAGGGTTGTACGAAAGTCCTCGATTTTAAAATGTGAAGTATTTATAAATTGGTTTAATTGTTTCAAGTTTAGTATGAACCTTGTTTTTCCGTTTGGTTTGGGCCGCAAGAAAACATTCGATATGAATTGGTTTCTACACGGATTACACTTAGATATTGCCCCATATGACTCTAGTTTGTGAATGGCTTCAACTATGAGTGCCTTTTCCGAGTCAGAGTACTTATGAATCGGAGGTGGACATAATTGTGACACAGGTTTAGAGAAAATAATTTTGTAGCCAGGATCGATCCACGAAAGTATCGTGTGGTCGTTAGTGATAATAGACCAGGATTTGTAAAAATAAGACAGTTGTCCCGCGTATTTTACCTCGTCTAGTATCTTCTGCACGCGAACCTCTGCGGCGGCTGCTGCGGCTTGCGCGACAAGTATGTGCGTGCGGCGCGCGGCCCCGTTGCCGACGGCGCCGGTAGCGGTTCTGGTTGCGCCGGCGTCGTCGGTGCTGCAGGCGTGTACCGCCGAGCTGTCGCCGGTTGCCTGCGACCCGCGACTGGGGTTTTCCAGTTTTATGTCTGCGGCTTGGACTGAGTTTTTAGCTCGCTGCCTGATTTGGTCACAGCTTTAGCTGACTTCAAGGAATCTGCCAGATTTTCTCCAAATAAAGACATATCAATCTTTGTGTTGAGCAAAGGTTCCTTCATTTCTTTTTTAAGAGAGTAGACAGCGAGGTTCCTTCGTGACATGGAATCATTATATTGGGCATCACATATGAGTCGAGCCGTGTCCATAAGACGTTTTATTTGGGCATTATCCTTTTCTGTGGCCTCCAGAGCATGAGATATTGCTTCTCCTATACAGGATATAGCTGCAGCGATTCGTTTTTGTCGGGCTTCGATAAGTTTATCAGCCAGTTCAGGGCGGATACCTTTTCCGTATTCGACTATAGCTGTCGGATCATCACCTAGAATTTCTAGGATTTCGTTGTCGAGGCCTGTTTCTTCCGGAACACCGTCGAAAGTTGACCCCAAATCATCCTCTATCTGTATTGATTGCCCTTCTTGAGAGGCTGACGGCACTGGCCGCAGTGGAGGTGGTGCCGTCGGTGTTGGCGGCGTCGCATGTTGCTGGCCCTCATACGGAAGAAGAATTGAGTCTATATCCGTGTTATCTCTCGGAGTACTCCGAATTACCCCGTCTGAAAATAGTTTAACCGACTTAGAACTCTATTTGTTATCAAGGCCATTTATTAATTGTGTGAGGGTGGTTAAGAACCAACATGTGAAATATCGCAATAATAACGGTTACTAAGCTAGGTCGCTAGCGTATAGTGTAGGTATAAGAGAAGTTATAATACACGCTCGGATGGTCCCGCAGACGTCCTTGTGCGTTATCAATTAAGTCGAGTAAGCTCGAAAATTGTTTTATAGAATGTATAGGTAGGTACCTATTTGTGATCTCATAGTAGGCTACGCTCGGATAGTCCCGCAGACGTCCTTGTGCGTTATCCATTTTTTCGAGTATGTTCGAAAATTGTTCCCAGAATGTGTGGGTATTTAAATATGATCTGATAGTAGGCTACGCTCGGATAGTCCCGCAGACGTCCTTGTGCGTTTACCTTTAAAATGAGTTTTGTGTATGTGCATGTTAAACATGCAGGTAAAACTGAGTAGGAAAGTACCGTTATGGTTTTCGGGGGATTGCGAGGAGCCTTCCGAAGATGACGAGATAATCCTTCTGTGACGACTTTTACACTTTTTTAAAAACTTTTCTATTTTTCGCAACTTTTTTGATACACTATTATCATTGTCTTTGTCATGGTGCTTCTTTTTAGGCATTTCGACTCGAAATTTAATCGAAATGGAGAAAAAGATATTTTTAACTTAAAGCAAGTGCGGAGTGATTGACACTGAAAATACGAATGACGAACAGAGCGGGCGACGGCCGTAGCTCGATTTAAAAAAAATTACACTCAAATTCAGTGGAGTGAAGATAACTGGAACTACTACTACAAGTTACATAATTAAATACTAATAAAATATTATTACAGGTTACTCATCTCGAGAACGAAGCACGAGTATAATGTGCTGTAAATGGATGCAGTATAGTCAAAAGACAAACAAAGACATATCATTTTATTTTTTAAATTGCCGAAAGGCGATGAAAGGTAAGTTATTTAATTGATGTAGGTACATTAGTTATTGTCTGTAGATGCATATCGAAGTAATGCCTTTTATAGGTGTGATTTCATGTACATTTAGCATAGATTGCAATGATCTAGGTTGGAGATACCTAAATAATTACTTGAATTTTCTACCTACTTACGTGTATAAATTGATTTGACTTCGGAATCGCTCTAAATTACTTATATAAGGACCTATATACTTACCTACTTTATTTCTCCATAATAACAATATTGATAATAACAAACGGTAAGTACTTGAGTAATTCGTAGGTACAAGTCGACAACCCTTGAGTTGCATCACTCCGCGCCAGACAGCGACAGAGTTACGCGTTAGGAGAGAGCCGCAATTGGTAGGTGAATATTGCGTTAGGTACAAAGCGCTATTGCACTTTGTTGCGTCCTAGCAAGAGTCTCTGTTTAAATAAAAAAAATCGCGAAGTGAGTCTTCTGTACGTGTACTAATATTTATTCTGTGACAATATGATCAGTACACTTATTCCTAGAATCGTGGTGATACCCACGACACAGGGAATCCTAGTGTGGGATAAAACGTTCGGAAAGGTTTCCGATCGGATTCGTTAGTTTTTCATTTCGATGTAATATGTAAGTAAAACAATTTTTTCTAGTAAAACATAGTAAAAAGCAATAAATTTTGTATATTACTGTGTTTTACTAGAGAAAATTGTTTTAGTTACTTACCACATCTAAATGAATACCTAACAAACGAATCCGATCAGAAACCCTTCCGAACGTTTTAGAATAGCCCTGCAAGAATATGTAGGCACATATGACTGTTGGGTTGTTATTTATGTTATGTTATGTTATTGGCTTATACTCTTTGCTGAATTTCTTCGCGCTGGTACGTCTTCGGACCATGGCCGCTTCCAGGTAGGCACTGCCATCTGTGCCGGTGGTTTGGAAGTTGTGGCAAGTTCAACTTTTTAAAATAGTTCAAAGTTGAACAAATTGAAATACTGTTATACAATTAGTTTAAGTAATAGTTAAACATATTTTCACACCACCTGCTCGACAATGTCCAATTACAAATCATACAACCTCAACGTAAAGTATAGCATTGTCTCTCTAGGGATATAAAGTTGTATGAAACTCCCTAGGGAATAAAGTGATTTGAATTTGGAACGTCAAATTCGTATGGAGACTCGTGGAAAACTCTGAGTAAAAAAATGCCCATATGGCATTGTAAAGAGGTTTGTTCAAAAATCGATGTGGCCACCATAAGCAGAACTCAAAAAAAAAGAAAAAGGTGCGTTTACAAAGAATGTGAAACAAAAGAATCTGTTGTTTCACATGAAATTACGCAGCACTGAAAACCTAAACATTTTATTGCAATATTCATGTTGATAAAACATTACAAACGATAGTGATTCTACTGTCTTCTATTTATCAAAACAGACGCTTTAGTTAGAGATTATTGATAATCTACTAGCGCAAAAATCAAAACAAGCCCTGGCTTTTTATTGTCTCGCAGAAGGTGTGAAAAGTAGAGTATGCTCCTCTGGAATAAAACTTGTCTTCGTCTTGGGCAGCTTGAACCCCTCGCTTCACTCAGGACTCTATATAACTCCCTCGCTACACTCGGGAGTTAACTTTAGAGTCCCTCGTTACGCTCAGGGTTCAATATGCCGCCCGTGACATAAGACACTGCTTTATTCCCTTAGTGCATAATTTACTATTTTATATGCCTGCTTCTGAAAATTGTATTTTACTCATGTTCCAACGCCACCACACATGTATAGTCACCATAATGGTTATAGGTACCATTCGCTTTATTGTCTAACAAACTGATAATTGGTTTCGATTAGAAATTTTACAATACATTGCGCTTTATATTTTGAATATTTTTGCTTGTGACAATAAACTAAAGCATGCGGCGCAATGCACTGCGAAACCGTAATTGAATGCGATTTTTTCGATAGACAATAAAAAGGCATGTCTAAGCCCAGGAAATTAAAATGAACGCTTTGTGTATTATTTATTTAATGAAAAACGAACACATTTACATTCCCTTCGCCCTATAATTAGATGTAAGTTATATTTAAGAATAAATTGTTAATTCTAAAGAAATGATACCGTGATCGTAATCTAAAACCATATATTGTGACGACCTCTGTGGCGCGGCGGGCGAAGGTTCACCTGCGGCACAGGAGGTTGCGGGTTCGATTCCCGCCTCGGAACAAATATTTGTACGATCTGCAGATATTTGTTCAGGGTGTTCTGGGTATTTTCTATGTATAATAAAAAATATCTATCTATGTAATGTATTGTATTAAGTATATCAGTTATCTAGTACCCATAACACAAGCTCTGCTTAGCTTGGGTGTTATGTTGTGTGGAATGTCCAGCGTTTATTATTATTATTATTATTTTACTTATTTATTGTATCATATGCAAATGATGATTTAAGGCTATTTTTGTAATGTTTTAAAACACATAATTAAATACTATTATATATACTTATTTTTTTTTTGTGTTTTATAATAATTAACCTAATCTATGCTAAAACATCTTATGATAAGTTTTTTTATGAAAATATAATTTGCTCAACAATCTCTTATTAAATTAGTGAAAATAGCTCAAACACTGCCAGGCTACTATAATATTAATCATTGAAGAGTTCCCTTGTCCAATTTCCGTCTCCATCATCCGTAGACAGAGAAACCAACAGCTTGCTGTCACCGTAATATTGTATTGTCAGCGGAATTTGACAGGTATGCAAAACTTCAGCTAAACCGATGGACCTGGTTCAAAATCCAGATCTAAACAATGAAACATATTACAAAAATTGCAAATTAAATATAAGCTTGTAAAAAGACATGGATTGTGGGTGTCACATACCTCTTTCGACTTAATAAGTGAAATCATATTAACTAGTGGTTCGCCCCGAACTGAGACCTCGCGATGACACCTTTATCAGCCCGACTAATTTAAGAGGGGAAGAAAGGGTTTTGTATTTAACGGCTATGTAAGTATGTTTGTATGGATGATCCATCAGAAATGTAAAACTATCGAGTCAATTTCTCTAACATGAAAGAAATGTGAAGCAAAATAAAAGTTTTTTTTAATTAAGCAGTGCCATCTAGCTGTAGTTTTGCTACCTAATTTTTAAAGATTTAAGTTCTCTACCCTAAAAATGCATATTACAAAGAAAAAATCCTCAATTTTCGACTTCTCCCCGTGGAACAAAATATACTTAAATAATAAATTTCAGCATTACCAGAGAACTTGAAGTATCTTCGAGATATTTTTTTGCATATTTTACTTTCTTCACCCTTCTAACCGATTTCTAAAAACATTTACTGAGAAAAAAATTTAACCTCTATAGGTAATTATCATACACATCATCGAAATAGCCTTTGAATAGGACTAAGCAACAGGGCGTAAATACTACATACCTGTTAGTATTTAAAGTACTTGACGAATTAATTGATGACGTCCTTTTGAAGAAAACATAGAACTCCAACGTCATTCATATTCTTAGAAATGGGAGGTCAACAATGGATGTTATATTGGTTATTGTTTTTTATGGTTCAGGTTTCTAATTTCTTCAATTTCAGACTTTTCCCTGTAGTTGTGACACAAAAGCCACAAGCATACCAAATTTCAGCATTGTGGGACTGCTGGAACTACCCTAGAATTTTTGATTTTTGCGTTTTTTATTTTCCCTAATATCTCGGAAACTACTAAGTTTAAATACTTATTAAAAACAGTTTTGAAATGTCCAACTAAAGCGCTTTCATTAGACACCCCACTTGATCTGACTGTCTCACTTTTATTTTTTTTACCCCCTCTTGGACCTCAATATCTCAGCAACCCCCTGACCGATATAGCTCATAACCTTACCTACAAATTGTACCAATACTATCTACCCCCATACCAAATTTCATGAAGATCGGATTAACGGTTTGGAAGTTTTCATCGGACAAACATACATACATACATACACACATACATACAAACGCCGATTCTTCCAACTTGACTCAGAGAACTCGCTTCGCTCGTTCAATAATATCTTTTATTTCAGGCCACTAGTTACATATTTAGGTTTATATGTAACTCACCTTAATTTTAACTAACTGTTACTACTTTAATTTTAACTAAAAGTAAAAAATAAATTGGATAAAAAATACTTTTAGAAATACTTTTTTAAACATAATATTAGGTCCTTAACATACCCTATATCCTAATTATGTCCTATCCATAACATAATTATGAAATTGTAATTTTTTAGAACTGGCTTAGTGATTTCACCAGGAAATAGGCAACAGCATACACAAGAGTACTCAACACCTTTAAATAACATAAACATAACATAACGTATGACTCAACAGTCACACACACATAACACATAAGAAGTATTTCATATTTCATTTCATTTCATTTCAACAAACGTAGTCCTGATCCCACACTAGTATTCGCTGTGTCGTGGAGATCAGGAACTACGTGTACCATGCCAGCATAACACCCAGACCCGGAACAAATAATTGCAGATCATACAAACATTCGTCCCGCAGCGGGAATCAAACCAGCAACTTCTCACATCTCAGCTGACTACACGCCCGCCGCGTCATAGAGGTCGGCAACATAAGCGTCTTATTTGTTCCTGTTGAGGTAAGAAAACCTAAAAAAAACTGGCAAAGTCGTGACAAGACCATGCATAGCGTAAGGTTCCGAATTCAAGTCGCAAATTTTCTTTATAGGTTATCCCAGAAATTTAGAAATGACAGGGCGTCAAATTTGGCGGGGTATATGTCTGACGCTATAATTATAGGGCTGATAAAATAGTGTTGGAAAATACTGCCTTATGCAAAACCTTTTTCCAAAACTAACTTTTTTCTTATTAAGGTAAGCCCTCCTATCACCATCGTAAATTGCGGCGTTTTTTCGTGGTCGTACTAATTTCTCTTATAAATAGACCACAAGGGAGACCTATTCCTGTCTGTCCGATTATGCGTAGAAACAAAAATCTATCTCCTTTAGAGGTAACGTTATGGCCTCACGGATCTTAATTAGATCTATAAGATAGTTTTAAATAAGTATTTGAGTCGTATAAGCTAATGTATGTAAATAGCTATATAGATACTGGCAGTGATTCTGAGCATCACTCTCTAAATTTAAACAGGACCAAAATTATTGCGGTCCCTTTTATATCAGTCAATTAGAAAAGGTACGGGATAATTTTAATGCATTTTAAATAAAGTTCATACTGCACAGACACTCTAGCATTATGTCTAAAGACTAGAAGAATTCTAGTCTTCCTGAACCCACTTTATTTAATTTCAACACAGCGACGCAATAGTCTTCGTAGTCCGTCTGAATCAACTGTCTATGAAATCGAGCCATGTGCAACACAGGGTTAATTTCTGATAAACGCACGTACGTGGATTCGGTTTGGACCTGAAAATAACCAAACACGTAACTTGTTAGTCATCCGCACAAACGCGATACGTAGTAATTTTGGATCACGGATAAACAATATAATTTTATCTCAACCAACAATAGTGACAGAAGAGAACTTACAGCATTTACAAGGGCGCCTTTGCGGAGGATTTGCCCTCAACATGTGGTCTAGTCGATGTTCGTACACTGTGTCGTAGTGGATATATTTCACGGTTCCTGAAAACATTTTTTTTTGTATTTAGCATGTCTTTATTTGGGAGTTAATGTCGTCTTTCTACCAGTCTATCTCTTGACGTCTGATACAATTGTCTGGTATTTATTGACGGACGGACAGAAGGATTAATCGTTAGATATTTTGCTCGCGGCTGTAAAAGTCAGTCAGCGATCAAACAGGCAGGTTAGTCTAACCTGCCTATTTAATCACCGGAAGACTTTAAGTTTGCATACTAAGGGGTACCTTACTAAAGGATTACACCAGGGGATGGGCAGCAGCACCTAACTGAATATAATACTAAACTGTGATCACCAATCCGCCTGCCAAGCGTGGTGATCTTAGTTGAGGCTTCGTCCAGCAATGGACGTAAACAGGCTGGTTATGACGACTGAGGGGTGACAGGCGTTCTAGCAAGTAATTACTTGCTCGAATGCCTGTTACCCCTTTTAAGAAGAAAATAAAAATAGATATCTATTTAAAAACAACCAACCCTTCTGTGCAAGCGCCAGCTGGTCGGGTATCCCCAGCGGTAGGGGGTGCGCGGGCCGGTTGGAGATATTAGCTGGTGGAGTTGCCGTATCTGTCACAAAAGATCAGCTTTAAACTAATTATTGTATTTGATAGGTTATACAGGTGAAAACACTATATTTTATTAAAAGTACTATTTCATCATCATCATGATCATGAACAGCCTGCTGGACATAGACCTGCCCAGAAAGGTCTTAAGCCTCCTCCAATCACTGATTTCCTGCGACCTCTTAAATGTCGTCAGTTCATCAAGGCCCCCCTTCCTACACTGCGTCGTCCTGTTCGTGGTTGCTACTCGATAACCTTTATTCCCCAACGGTTATCAGTTCTACAAGCTATATCGCCTGCCCATTGCCACTTGTTAATTCCAAAAGCTATGCCAGTGATATTGGTTCTTCTAACAGATCTCCTCATTTCGAATTCTTTCACGTAATGAAACTCCAAGCATATATCTTTCTATAGCCCGCTGCACGACATTGAGCCTGTATATGAGGCTAGAGTCATCTCAGTGCCGGAATTCATCACTGGCAACATGCACCGATAATAGAATTGCATCGTGAGGACTATAACACTGAAATAGGTGGTAGCCCTGCGTTCTTCAAACACTTCCAACCTTCTTCTTCTGCCGGCTGCGTGGTGCGCGGTGGCGGAAGACGCGGCGACCGGATGGCAATATCAGCGGGTGGCGTCAACGCACGTGCTGTAAAAGACTTGTATTTATGTTTGTACGGGTCTAAGGACAAAAGTATAAAAACCTGAAGGTAATTAAAGACCTCTTCCGTAAAGCGGGCGAGTAAACGTGGCTGAGACGCAAGAGGTGAGCGGGTTTAATTCCCGCTGCGGGACAAATGTTTGCATGATTAGCAAATATTATAAATGTTAAAGTTTGTTGTAAAATGGCAGTACTAACCACTCTTTGTACATGCTGAGTAGACAATGCTTTCATACAGAGGCTCGTTGGCGCAGTCGGTAGGATTCGCTGTGGAGTTGTCGTCTGAAGCTGAAGTTTTTTGGTAAGCTAAAACAAATAGACAGGCACTCAATAAAGTACAGTTGGTCCACACATTACCCATTACCCCTAAACACTTATAATCACATACTTGTATCATACTCATTATGTATGGATACATTCCTTGTTTTTGTTCATAAATGTTTTTATTAGAATGTTGAACATGTTGGAGGAAGGCGTTTATATTTAAGAGACAGTTTTTCAAAGTTCTGCAAATGTTATCGTACTCTTATTGTTTTTAACCGACTTCACAAAAAGGAGGAGGTTCTCAATTCGGTTGTATTTTTTTTTATGTTTGTTACCTCATATCTCCGGCGTTTATGAACCGATTTGAAAAATTCTTTTTTTTATTTGAATAGATATACTTCCAGATTGGTTAAATTTTTTCAGAATCCAGTTCTGATGATGGAATCCATGCGGAATTGAGGGAACTCCTCAAATATTGTAGGTCAAGTACTTTAAATACTAAATACTAACAGATACTTATGTAGTATTTACGCCCTGTTGCTTAGTCCTATTTAAAGGCTATGTCGATGATGTGTAGGAAATTACCTAGAGGTGATTTTTTTTCTCAGTAAATGTTGTACAAAATCTGTTAGTAGGGTAAAAAAGTAAAATATGCAAAAAATATCTCGAAGGTACTTCAAGTTCTCTGGTAATGCTGAAATTTATTATTTAAGTATATTTTGTTCTACGGGGAGAAGTCGAACATTGAGGATTTTATCTTGTTATATCCATTTTTAGCGTAGAAAACGTAAATCTTTAAAAATTAGGTAGCAAAATTACAAATACTACACTGCTTATTTCAAAAAAATTTTTTTTTGCTTTACATAGTTTCTCTCATGTAAGAGAAATTGACTCGGTAGTTTTCGATTTCTGATGGATCATCCATACAAACATACTTACATAGCCGTTAAATACAAAACCCTTGCTGATAAACGTGTCATCGCAAGGTCTCAGTTTGGGGCGAACCACTAGTTAACTAACCTGCTAGATTTCTCTTCCATATGCGGATACCGACGATAATCCAAGCAATTAGAGTGACCACGGTCACCGCCATCACGATGATCGCCAAAACCATCAGTAAGAATTTTGAATCTATGAAAATAATTCTCTTTAGTAAAAATCACATTAAATCTTCCCTTTTATTGACACTGGTTACTATACACATTACACTGTACTTATGCTAAAATTAACGAAAAAACTTTGAATCGTTCAAGTTTCGGTCAAATTTCGATATAATCACATTACAGTGTTGTATTTTATGTCAGGAGAATACCATTTCTGACATTTATGACATCGACACAAGATCGAAAAATGATCCGAACCCTATCTTAACTATTTTATAGTTAGTGAATTGGGCCTCTGAGGTATCACCTAAAAAGAGCCGACTATGACCGTTGGTTGTAGGAAACCAACTACGGTACGGGGAAGTACTACCGCCTATATATATGTTTGCCGCCAAGCAGTATTGCTCGCATTGCTGTGTCTCGGTTTGAAGGGTACGGGTGCCGGTGAAGTTCCAGGCACATGAGATTTTTCATCTTTATGTCTCAGGGTATCTCCCAATACGGTTGGTCATCGAGGGAGTAGAAGACCACCACCCTCCATCATACACAAAGAAAGAGTTCCTACTACCCTACACACCCTTATATGCACGGTGAATGTATGATCACTAGTAGGAACCGGTCGACAAAAAGAGTTGGAACATGCTCTACAAAATAATAAGTGGGATGTTAGAGGCTTGAAAAAGAAGGAACTCATATAAGAGAATTCGACGATTATGTTTTTCTGTACACAGGAAAGAAAAGTGGGAGAAACGGCGTAGGGTTTATGATAAAAAAGAAGTTCAAATTAAATAATAAAATAAATAAAATAATAAATAAATGCTGGACAATTTCACACAACATTATCTAGCCCCAAGCTAAGCAGAGCTTGTGTTATGGGTACTAGATAACTGACATACTTAATACATTAAATATATTAGACTTCAAGGCTATTTCAGACTGAGTGGCGAGGCTTGACATGGCCTTTGAGAACTATAATATAAATATTATTCAAGTCTATGCACCAACAGAAAACTCTAATCAAGAAGAAATTGACACTTTTTATATCAACGTAAGGAGCGCGCTAGAGAATACTCTACCAAACACAATTGTAATGGGAGATTTTAACGCGAAAATTGGCCTAAGTACCCCAATTGACAACGCAGCTCTAGGTCCGTGGTGATATGGAACGAGAAATCACAGGAGCAAAACCCTTATTGAATTTTGCCTTGAATACGAACTCTACATTATGAATACATACTTTGAGAAAAAAGCCAAAAACAAGTGGACATGGCGGTCACCAGATGGTAAAACAATATACTTTATTATTACCTAAAAACACATACCCACGCCATAGAAAATATTGAAGTTATTAAGACCACACACCCAACCGATCACCGTTTAATTCGTGCAACAATGGTTATGAATATAAAGCAAATGGATAGAAAATCATTTCAAAGACGACAGTCAGGACTTACACCAATAGAGCTCACTGAACAATACCTTCACCCGGCTCTGTAAAGGGACTGAAATTTGCCAAACCATTCAGGAAATTTATAACGACCTGCTACACAGAATCAGAAACAGTGTCAACAAAATGCCCAGTCGGAAACAGAAAAAAAAATAGAGCACATAATAACTGAAAAAAACTAGAGACATGATTAAAGAAAGAACAAAACTTAAGAAAAAACTAGCTGAAAGGAAAAGTCTCAAACAGTTATATGGGAAAATTCATAAAAACATAAAAAGAAACAAAGAAAGTTATAAAATGAAAATATTTGAAGAAGAACTAGATAAAAGACGATCTGTTAAGAGAAGAAATAAACGTATAAACACCGAAAAATCACTAAAAAAGAATTCAGGCGCAACAACAACCAACAGAAATAACATATTGAAAATAGCTACCAACTTCTATAGAAAACTCTACAGCATGACAGAACTAAGTCAAAAAAATGATATCCATGGTGATCCATCAGACGTGCAAAGCATCACAACAGAAGAGACACCTTTGCTATTAGAAAAGGAAATAAAATATGCCATAACGAACCTTAAAACTATGAAAAGCCCTGGCGATGACCATATAACAAACGATGTGCTGAAAGCGTTGATAGAGCCATTGACACCTATTCTTACAACATTATTCAATGATATTCTTACACTGGAACACTTGCCTGAACAATGGGAAACTTCAATAATAACAATGCTTTACAAATAACGAAACCCCCTAATTATAAATAACTATCGGCCGATCAGCCAACTGCAATCAACATATAAATTGTTTCCGCCGAAAGAAGCATGCCGGGGCTAAAATTAAAATTGCTACAAAAACATAGCATAGGAGTCAGATTCCTAGCTCATGGGTTCCAACATCCTGATGTCAATAAATTAAGGGATAGAGAGAGAAGTGAAGATATCCGAGAGAAAACAAAGGTCATAGATGCAGCAAAAATGTTTTGTCGCCTGAAATGGCGATGGGCCGGACACACGGCGCGAACTACAGACAACAGGTGGAGCGAGAGGGTGTTGCACTGGTATCCGCGTGGAGAGTGCCGCCCATCAGGGCGCCCGCGGTGCCGCTGGGCGGATGATATAGTAGCCAGCGCTGGTACCTCGTGGACGCGCTTAGCCCAGGACAGACACCACTGGAGTATGATTGAGGAGACCTTCGTCCAAAAATGGACATCCAAATAAAAATAATTCAAGTATAAATACTAAGTAATATAATTACAATTTGATTTAAACTAATAATAATTTGAATTAATAAATATCATTATAATTTCATTTTTAAATGAATATGTAACTAAAATTAAGGATTTTATTTTTTACTTTTGTATTTGTATGTATTTTTAATATTAAAATTAGAATATAAATTTATTATTTATGATTTTTGGAAATAAAAATTCTTTATTATTATTATTATCATTTCACTAATTTATTTTAAATCTCGTTAAAAAAGTATTTTTTTTACTATAAAGGACAATCTACAAAAAGTATAGTATAAAAAACATTATCGTAAAAAATATATTTCAAAACGGGAAACCTCCGGCCGCGAAGCAAGGCCCAAGCGGTCGGAGGCTAGGGCTGCAGAGAGAGCAGGGTCGGCAGCGCGCGTGTGATGCCTCTGGTGTTGCAGGCGTCCATTACCGTAACTACGTTCCATCAAGTGGGCCGTATGCTTGATTGCTCGCGAATTTTCAATTTTCTTTCTCAAATGGTAGAGGCTAAAACACCTTTGAAAACATATAATTTTTGGAATCAGGAACTACGAGTACCATGGTAACACAACACGTACAACCGGAACAAATATTTGCAGATCATGCAAACATATTTTGTTCAAATAATAATAATAATTATTATTATTCTTTATTTGCATAAATGTAGTACGAACAAAGTTCTTATGTTATACAATATATTATTATAATTATTATGGGATACAAATATTAACAAAACAGGCAGGTTATTCCAGCAGCGGGAATCGTACCCGCAACCTCCTATGTCCCAGTTAGCTACTTGCCGCGGACCACACAACCTCGAGAGAGCGAGTTAAGTAATAACCGCGAGCGTACCAAACTACGGCTGCTTGGGGACCGCCGCGCCGCGGGCGAGCTAAATGCGAGACGTGAGGGTGAAATCATAAATTATGCCAGCTTGCCACCCACCCTGCAATTCAAACATTGAATTTTTGTAAATAAGGCGAATTATGTATGAATTAGCAGGTCCTTATCATTGTAAGTGGACTATGCGCGTCGAATGCTACCCCCATAGAACGCAATGGGGGATTTGTCAGGTGGATGCTGCTACCCTTTCCCTGGTGTAACCACTTAGTCGGCTTTTATATCCAACTATAATTATATAATTTTCTAAAAAAAATACCTATCAAAGAGATTAAAATAAAATCCTATTGACTAAATAATATTTGAATTTTGAATTTTGACATGTTCCTATTAGATTGTTATTTATAAGTATAACAAGCGTATAGCGTGTGCTGTCTTGCATACTTTTGCTGATGTTTATTTAGTTTTGACTACCTTCCTAAGGTTTTTAAGTTTTCATTTACTATGTATCAGCAACTCCTTGCTCCGAGGCACCACACAGGCGCTTCTCACCTAGTGGTAAGACGGACCATTTATGTAAGCAAAGCCGTGTTTGTTGCCTGATTCTTCTAGGCTTGGTCGCGTTGGAACAGGAGTAGATAAATTAAGTTTAAATATAAGACGATTCAAAATGATTTCAATGAATAAAAATTATTTTGATTTGATTTGATTTGATTATGATTTATGCATGTATCCTGCATTTAGCATAGATCCTGGCTTTAATAAAAGAATACTTAATATAAAGCAGAATATTATTTTGTATTCTTAACATAACAAAGATACATTCATAACACCCCAACAGTCAGTACATAGTCCTGATCCCACACTAGTCTATTCTACATGTACTTACTTGAAGAGTACTTGACTAGTGTGGGATATTCATCATCATCACCAGCCTGTAGGACTCCACTGCTGGATATATGCCATGAGGCGGTTCCACGACGAACGGTCTTGAGCCGGCTCCATCCATCGACTTCCTGTGACGTTTAGTCCATCGAGTGGAGGGCCGTCCTCTACCGTTTCGTTCGGTTTGTGGTCGCCACTCGGGAACCTTTATTCCCCAACGGTTATCAGTTCTTCGAGCTATATGACCTGCCCATTGCCACTTCAACTTGCTAATTCTGAGAGCTATGTCGGTGATCTTGGTTCTTCTACGGATTTCCTCATTTCGGATTCTATCACGTATTGAAACTCCTAGCATAGCTCTCTCTATAGCCCGCTGCGTGACTTGAGCTGGTCTATTCGGCCAATAGTTAGCGACCACGTTTCAGTGCCGTAAGTCATCACTGGCAACACGCACTGATTATAGACTTTCGTCTTTCGTCGAGAACTACCAGATATTTACCAGAGGTAATATGTACTCACTACGTGGTACATATTACCTCAATGTATAGGACTGCCCATTTTTTATTCGCTATCTTTGGAGTTTGGGGGGGGGAAGCGGAAGTCAGTGTCTGGTCTCGGTGGGGTATGTTCCGCCAACATACTTCTATAAAATGCCGTTAATGCCGAGAGCGCACGTTTAGGAGGAGCTAGACTACAGGCGCGCACTGACCAGTCCTAATCACATACGTCCTCGCCATTGCTAGAATGCCGTCGCGTTCTAGTAATGGGCCCACATCCTCTCACCTTTGTGGGTCGTCCCCTCTGGGCAATGTTACGGTCCGTTTAGAGCTCCCCTCACCTCTGGACTGTAATAGCTAAATGTGAAGGGCAAAGGCGAATCTTCGGCGCCTAAGCTGAATAACTGGCTAGGGGAAATCAACCCCAAAGAAAAAAATAAAGAAACCATGACAGCAAAACCAAAAGACATAGTACCCCAGGAGGGTACCGGCGATGCCGGATAATCCCTCCCTGAGCTTAGCTCAGGCTGCCCCTCGTACTCTGTGGGGGGCAAAGTTTTGCCACAAATGGACCCGACGGTACCTACACCAACACTGGAGCCAAAGTTAATCCAGCAAACCTTCCACAAGAGCATGTTTTTTACTAGAACACGCAGCAACTCGATGACCAACATCCCGCCATCAAACCATCCAGCAGAAGAACCCTGCAAAACACAGAACTCTGCGAATAAGCCCCCAGAGTGGCAAAGCATACCAGTCCCACGTCATAAAAGAAAACGTGTATCAAACACTATTGGGGATCTAGACTCACGCTCCCAAGAGGAAGAAACCTCAAAAAGTCTGTTGACTCAAACAACCTCCTCACAATTTCCACAGGCGAGCCAACATACTAGCCTACAGACCGCCAAAAAATTCCTGATCTTGTGGACTTCTTTATAACCAAAGGTATAGGCCACCTATATACGAAAGCTGAATCAAGCTTGGATGGTTCATCCGACCACTCACTGGTCATACTCACCGTAAGCACCAGAGTGATCAATGTGAAAAAATCAGAGAGCCTACACAATAGCGAAACCGACTGGGACAACTTTAGGCAACACCTCGTCGAGAATATTAACCTTAACATCTCTCTGAAATCCGAAGACGAAGTGGAGGACGCATGCAAAGATTTCACTAATCTAGTCCAGGTCTCAGTCTGGAAGAGCACTCCAGAAGTATCTTCAAAATTCCCTTTTAATGGTGAAAACATCCCTGATACAATACAGCATAAGATTGGTGAAAAAAGGAAACTGAGGGCTATATGGCATACCAGCCGTCTCACAGCTGATAAATTAGCTTTCAACAAAGCATCTAAAGAGCTTAAATAATACATAAAGGAACACGAAAACATCACATTTAGCGATCATTTGGAATCACTCTCACCCCATACTAAAGGCCATCACTCCCTATGGAAGGCTACAAAAAAGTTCAGAAGGCTTATACAATCCAACCCTACAATCAAAATGGGCAATGACAAATGGGCAC
Organism: Epirrita christyi; assembly: GCA_951392215.1. Lineage (NCBI taxonomy): Eukaryota > Metazoa > Arthropoda > Insecta > Lepidoptera > Geometridae > Epirrita > Epirrita christyi. Next base: position 4,922,926 of record OX595861.1, read on the forward strand.
GTACAGATGAACAAAAAGCAGCCACATTTGCAGCTCAATTGTCTAATATTTTCCAGCCTAATGACGGCGATTTAACGGACGAGCAGAATGTTGACGAAGTGCTCGAACAACCGTTTCAGCTAGACCAACCTTTAAGGTCAGTTAGCCCAGGAGAAGTTTGGACAGAAATAAGGAAGCTAGACTCAAAAAAGGCACCGGGATTCGATCTGATCACACCCAAAATCCTAAAAGAACTGCCCAAAAAAGCCGTAGTCTTCTTGACATCCCTATTCAACGCAACCTACAGACTATCATACTTCCCCCTTTTGTGGAAAGTCTCGCAAGTAATAATGATACCCAAGCCAGGAAAACCAAACAAAGACGTAACATCTTATAGACCCATAAGCCTTCTACTGGTACTTTCTAAACTCTGGGAAAAACTCTTTGTCAAACGTTTGAAGGGAGAACTTTTTACCATACTAGACCACCAATTTGGATTTAGAGAAGGCCACTCGACTATAGAACAGGTCCATAGAGTATACTGTACTTGGAAATTACACATTAAATCCGTTTGTGGTAGATTGAATAGGTTTGTTTATGCTCTGAGGAGAATCCGAGAAATCTCTTCTCAGGAAACCGCCCTGAATGCATATCACGGTTATGTGTCTTCAGTGTTACAATACGGACTTTTATTTTGGGGCAACTCCACGGACATAGAGTTTGCTTTTAAAGTACAAAAAAAATGTATAAGAGCGTTATGTCGGGCAGATTTTCTGGACTCGTGTAAGCCACTATTTAAGAAACTAAGGGTTTTACCATTAACGTGTATGTATATCAAACAAGCTGTTATATTTGTCAAACAGTTTCCGGAGTTTTTCCCTCAAAATTGTTCACGGCGTGCCGTGCAGTTAAGGCATACAACTGACAGGAAACTTAAACTGCCGCATTGTAGGTTAGCATTGTTTAGGAAAAACGCCTATGTAATGGCGATTCGAATTTTTAATTCTTTACCTGAAGATTTTAAAGATTTACCCCTCAACAGATTTAAGGGTAAACTACATAATTGGCTTCTGTCACAGTGTTTTTACTCTATGCATGAGTATTTCAGTTATAAAAACAACATTTAAGTACCTACCTAATTGGGGTTTTCAATCTCTCAGAACAATGAATTGGTTTTTATTGACATTGTGTTTATTTTGTGTATGACCTATTTAATCGTTTTATAATTATATTGAGTTTTTTTGTTTTCTGACTCGTTTGTGACCTGCATATTAGCTATACCTAGTTTGTGAGGACATTTTAAATTTTGCACGCTTGACGGCAGAATGTATTGGAGACTTTAATTTAAATTTATCATCTGTCTTGTACTGTACCTACATTCTAAGCAAATAAATAAATCATTCATTCATTCATTCATTCATTCATTCATTCATTCATTCATTCATTCACTCTACTATCAGAGAATGCCTTGAAAAAAAACAGTACTGCTCCGCAGCCTTTCTCGACATTCAGCAGGCATTTGATAGGGTTTGGCACAAAGGTCTGTTATGCAAAGTTAAAACGCAACTCCCTCACACCTTCTATCCGGTGATCAAATCATACTTGTCAGAGAGAATCTTCCAAGTTAAGCACGGAGAATCGAAATCCTCATTCTACGACATAAAAGCAGGTGTAAAGCAAGGTTCAGTTCTCGGTCCAGTGCTCTACAATATATTCACAGCAGATCTACCACAATCCTCAGCAGCCATAACGGCCACCTTCGCTGACGACACTGCAATTCTGTCTTGCGATTCTTCCCCAATCCAAGCGTCTAAGTCATTACAAGAGCAATTGGACGGAACAGAAAAGTGGCTCCACAAGTGGAGAATTCGCACGAGTGCTACCAAATCAACACATATCACCTTTGCACTCCGTAGAGGCAACTGTCCCCCTGTTAAACTTTGTGGCCACGAACTTGCTCACAAGGACTCTGTCAAATACCTTGGATTCACACTGGACAGACGTCTAACCTGGAAGGACCATGTCAAGGAAAAAAAAACCGAACTCGACATTCGGTTCAAGAGTTTATACTGGTTGATTGGACCTCAATCTAGACTGTCACTGCATAACAAGCGGCTTGTATACAACAGCTTACTCAAACCTGTGTGGACATATGGGCTACAGATATGGAGTACAGCTAGCAAATCAAACCGCGCTATCATCCAACGCTGTCAAAACAAGATCCTACGTGCCCTTGTGAATGCACCGTGGTTCACAACAAACAATGAAATGCATCGGTACCTTGAAGTCCCCACAGTCGATGAAGAGACAAAACAAAGAGGAGAACTGATGAGAGAAAGGAAGATGTGTGTCGCCTCAAAAGCCATACCAATCCGCTCGCAAGGGCGTTGGTTATTGATCCAAGTGGTACAAGGCGGTTGAAGAGAACCCATGTCTTGGATAACCTTTTGTAATGTGGGAAGAAGGACTGATAAGTCTTGATCCCAAGCGCCAGGAACCTATCCACCCATCCGCCTATAGCCCACCAGCTGATTGCGGATATGAAAGAATTCAACAAAAAAAAAAAAAACTTTGGATATGAATATATTATCTTTAATTTTATACCATGTTAATTGTTAATACGTCCTTAAGAGCCAGTATACAAAATAGCGCTCGGAAAGATTCGCCGATCGGTGGGACCTACTTCTTATTCCATGGCAATACTTACTTGGAAGATACACGCGATGTATTACGGCGCGTTTCGGACTTATTACTTTGATACTATTTCCTCAGATTGATTTATTGTGAGCATACGGCAATTATTTCACTAATAGAAAGATACACTATCTCTTACGGACATAGACTATGTTTTATTAGCATTCGCCCGCGGCTACGCTCGCGTTATATTGAGTTTCACTCAACTCCGTTACGGTTGAGGTGTTTTTGATAATATTTGGTGTTTTTAATGGATGCTGGGGAGCAACGGGGGGAGGAGGGGGGGAGGAACGCAGTGGAGGACTGCTTTTTATGAACAAGTCCAAAGTATCTAAAGACGGTGATCCATTTTCTGTGTCCTGACTGACTGCCTGACATATATATATAACGCCTAAAACGATTTATGTTTATATATTGTTTAGCTAAATAGGTATCCTGAAAAAAATATCACAAGTTTGGTGATTTGAGAAGTTTGTGAAATGTAAGAAATTCGTGTACCTATGCCCTTTCTCATCACAAGAAACCGATCACGTCTGATCACGATACCAGACAGGAAGGAGGGTTCCCAACGAGTAAAACTATTACCAAAATAACCACCAGGCAACACCTCAGGATAATGGCAAAGGTTCTGTCAGAATTTTGGTACACCAACTTTGGTGAAGTTACCCTGAAAATAGGGAAAATTTATTTGACCAGACAACACCTCAGGGTACTGGCAACGGTTCTCTATAAAAATAATTTTGATATGCCAACTATTGTGAAATAAACCTAAGAATGTGGAAAAAATATTTGACCAGGCAACAACTCAGGATACTGGCAACTGTTTTCTATAAAAATAATGTTGATATGCCAACTTTTGTGAAAATACTCTAAGAATGGGGAAAATTTGTTTGACCAGGCAACAACTCAGGATACTGGCAATGGTTTTGCATGTACACGAGATCGTCGACTTACCCAAAAATAGGTAGAAGTAGGTAGTAACATAACAACTAAAAAATAAAATAAAGCAAGTAGTTGCTATAAAAGTATCAAATACATGCGGTCGTGCTATGAAATTCGTCACTCACAAGCGGTTAGCAGCGTGTGGCGAGAGCCAGTGGGACGCCATATGACGAGCGAAAGATATAGAAGCTCGCGAATGCGTCGACAAAGATCCTACCTGATATGGGCGCTCGCGCCGTACTGAACGCATCTTTTTTTTTTTTTTTTCTGAAGGACAAAATGCAGTTGGCCTCTGATGGCCGATGCTGCGTTACCGGACTTGCTGAACGCATCGCGCTTGTACATTGCAATTTATTGTAAATTTAGAGCAATGCTAAGTATTTTTTTGTGATTAATCAAATAAAGGAATTATCAATAAAAAATCATAATTAGATTTATCAATGAACTAACTTTATTTTGATATAATATTTTGTTTAGAATTACGCTTTATTCAACACAACAAATCGTGGTAAAATGCCGGTATAATTCGTGTAAATTAGCGGAAGTTTTTTTTTATTACTTTTAATGCGTTTTAATAATTGATATTGTAGTACATTAGTGTCAATAAGGATTATTTTCCTGATGTATAATTTTTTTTTCCAATCAATTTGATGCATATTTACTAGAGAAATAGGAGGCTGAAGTTGACTCTTCTTCTAACTTTCAGTAAAACGAGGTGCGGGAGATTGGTTACTACAAAAAAAAGTAGGGTTTGTAAATGTTCTACATTGGCGCTTAAAATCTACATAAAAACGTGACCTGCCTCTTGATGTGCTAATATGTATCATTTTGTCACGGGTATTTATCGCGTGTTACCTTATTATTTATTATTTTCGACGTTAGCCCGCGACCATGATTGCTTTAACGCATTCGAAACGTCGGGAATAATAAATAATAAGGTAACACGGGATAAATACCCGTGACAATACAATAAATATGTAATCCAATCGCGAGAGTTTAAAAAAGTTAATTTTTGGAAAAAAACATAAACCGACTTTAAGCCTGTGCCTTTATATACAAACTTAATCTAAAAAGTAGAAAATAATACCTACTTTAATTACTTCAAAGCAAATACCATTAAAGGACAATCAACGAAATTATTGATACTTATATAATTATCACAATGTATTTAAAAGGTGTTGTTCCAAGATGTATGGAGCCTAGCCCTTCTCAGTGTACACTTGTGTAAACGTGGCTAAATATATATAAAACCTTTTCCCACTGTCACTTTTTTATTATTTCGCTTCATTTAATGCAGGTTCCTAAAATATCTTTCTCACGGAGAGCAACACAAGACAAAACAATATGGCGGGGCGGATACAATTTACTCTGTGGTAAAATGTTTCGACAGTTGTTGACAACTTTGACCAGAACTGCATTTCGTTCGCGTCGTGGCTCCAAGGTCTTGGAGCAAGGAAAATATTTTCGCGTAGAATCGAAATGTTGAATCGAAGAACTTGTATTGATGTGATGATCGTAATAAAGCTAGCGTAGGCAACGCATTCTACATACGTAGACACACTACTCCCAACGAACGAATAAAACAAGCAACCACAGAGCAATAAACGTGGCATTCCCTGTCATGGCTGCTCAAGAAAATATGTAGCCATTGTGAAAAATAATCGAATTTTAAACATTTCTGCGCAGTAATTAGAGTAAGAGTATTTTTACGATAATCACTGATTTTGGAACATGTCCTTTATAATCAGTTGTTTTTGGAGGCAGTGCCAGCCTACTTATTTTTAAATTTAGAATCGAATACTGAAGCTACTGAATGCTGAATAGTTCCAAACAGAGGTTTATTTTTATTTTATGTTATGTCTTAGCTTGGCTAGCACCGACTCCAAAAACAAATTATGAATTTTAAATACATTATAACATATAAGTATCAATAATTTCGTTGATTGCCCTTTAATGGTCTTTGCTTTGAAGTAACTAAAGTAGGTATTATTTTCTACTTTTATGATTAAGTTTGTATATATAGGCTAAAGGCACAGGCTTGAAGTCAGTTTATGTTTTTTTCCAAAAATTAACTTTATTTTTCAGTTTTTAGTGAGAAGTAAGTGTATTTTGTCAGGCCTTAGACACGCTGCTCAAAATAGACACAGCCGTTTGAAAAAAAGTGGGGATGAGAAGGAAGATCGCTTAAAGAGAAGAGGGAAAGAAATGCGATAAACATTTCAAATGATTGATGAGCAGTGTGCTTATAGACTTTCTCGGATGAGGACATTCAATAAACTTATCAAGGCTTAATGAAAGTCCAGAATGTCATGCTCAACGACTCAATTTGATTCACGAATGTTCATTATCACTCGTAAATGGTGCCACATGTCTATACGTATGGTTATTTAATCCTCTTTGGTGCCATGGGCATTGTTAAGTAAATTAAATGGCCTGCTCTCTGAAGAGATCAATTGGACGAAGGCGAGTTGCCTCAATCTGCGCTTATAAAATATGATGACAGCCTTAGACTAAAAGATGATGACGGTGGTGTAGCAATCTCACCTGTTTGCAAAACATTCCAAGCTCAAAGAGGATATGGAGATGTCGAACGCAGAATGTAACCGCTGGGAAGTAATAACTGTCCACAAACTTCAGGGTACAACCCTTGATAAAGCAGTGATCGATTTAGGAAAGAAGAAATTTGAGAAACAACAGATTTACGTAGCCCTCAGTCGCGTTAAAACCTTAGAAGGCATTGACCTTATGTGATTTGGATGCAAATAAGCTTTTAAATCGACCCCACAATGAGAAAGCTTTAACAGAAATGGAACGGTTACGTAATTTTTACAACGACTTGACATTATGTAGGTAATTCATATTTGAATAAACGCTATCTATCGGCGGGTAGGTATTTAAGTATTTCTATAACGCCATCTGTCGACGTCTAGCAGTATCATCTAGCGCTGACAGAAGCAAGAATGCCACAGTAAAGTATTAGGTTTTTTCTATGGGAACCACAAAAAACCAAATTTTACAAAAAGTGCTGAATCATTTTCGATAAAATTTATGTGGACCACCTCTGAAGAATAACCTGCCAAATAAAGAAATAATCATCAGAATCAATTCAAAATTGACGGAGTAATCGCGTAAAATACATACAAATAAAAAAACATACTGGTTGAATTGAGAACCTCCTCCTTCTTTTGAAATCGGTTAAAAATCCAGAATTTATGAGAGAGAGGGCGGGCCGCTGATATACTAGTACAAAACTTGCTACCCAACAAATCACGGCTGGTGTACATCAAAGCCTACTATGAGTTTTGCAAATGGAAAAATGAAAATCAAGCTTCTGGTACATTTTCAGAGGTCTGTATTCCTAACTTAATTTTAGTAATTGTTAAAATTTTAAAGTGCATTTGAATTAATTTAACCTTCCTTTTTTCTTTATTAAATGTCTATTTTCGCTTAAATCTTTCTTTTTCTCGTAGTCATGATATAAAGTATAGGATTCAACTCTTGAATAGTCATAGTCATAGTCATAAACAAAAAACGATAGAATAAAACGGATTTATATCGAGGGTCATGAATCACTTGCGTCGTTCAGGATTCTAACACTTGAATCACTCGCTACGCTCGTGCTTCAACTATGGCCCTTGCTTTAAGTCCGTTTTTTATTCACTTGTTGAATGATATACTAATCTCAGAAGAATTACCTCCGCTGTTATTTTGTTGAGGTTCATCGGTTGTTGTGGTTGCCTGTTTCACATATTGTGTGGTTTCGTCTGCATTCGTTCTCATGCCTGCATCGGTTAAGGGTGTTTCTAAAATATAAAATTCATATTAGTAACAGTATACCACCGGTCAAGTGCTACTCGCACTTGTTCCGTACAAGTAGGCCACTTTTTAATTTCTGACAGCTGATTCTTGTTCAGTGATCACAGGGAACCTCAGATATCGATTTTGAAAGCAATCTGTCAGGTAACAAAAAAGTTCATAATGGCGGCCACTTTTTTTTAATTTCTGACAGCAGATTCTTGTTCAGTGATCACAGGGATCTTCAGATATCGATTTTGAAAGCAATCGGACAACAAAGAAACAAAAAACAACAAAAAAGTTAAAATCGCGGCAACTATTTTCAATTCTGACAGCAGAATCGTGTTCAGTGATCATCATAATGAACACTTAAAAACAGAAAAAAAAAGTTCTTCTGTTCTGTTGTTTCTGTTCAAGTTCTGTCGTTGTGTGTTCTTTTTCTGTGCGTTGTCACGTGTGGGGGACGTTGGCACTTTTTCTCCCAACGTCCCCCAGTATGGCCAGACAGGTGAGGGACGCTGGGAGTAAACGGAAAGAGGAGCAGTACAGTGACATATGTCACCTTCCATGGATGGGTCTCCTCCATGGATGGGGCTCCTCCATGGATGGGTATAATGGGTATCCTCCCGTGGACGGGCGGAGGTAGGTGGGTATTATGTAAATTGTAAGTCGTGCGTATGGTATCTATTTTCAAGTATCTATTTTTTATAGTATCAAGGTTAGTTGAGCCGGGTGGTTGGCTCTGGCTTCCTTACGCACACAAAGAGCAATGAAGTGTGCGTGATAGACTTACAGTTTTCTAGCGCTCGTGAACATTTTGACTTGCGTTAAATTGTCCGCACGGTCTTAAATCTTTCTTTTTCTCGTAGTCATGATAAAAAGTATAGGATTCAACTCTTGAATAAAACGGATTTATATCGAGGGTCATCACTCGAATCACTCGCGTCGTTCAGGATTTTACTCTTGAATCACTCGCTACGCTCGTGCTTCAACTATGGCCCTCGCTTTAAGTCCGTACTCTATTCACTAGTTGAATGATAAACTAATCTCAGAAGAATTACCTCCGCTGTTATTTTGTTGAGGTTCATCGGTTGTCGTGGTTGCCTGTTTCACATATTGTTTGGTTGCCTGTTTCACATATTGTGTGGTTTTGTCTGCATTCTTTATAATGTCTGCATCGGTTAAAGGTGTTTCTAAAATATAAAATTCATATTATGTACAGTGACTGAACAGTAGATATAAGTTAACTTAAGTAAATGTATGAGTAGAAGTAGGTAGTTGTAGAGTTTTACGACCTCTGTGGCGTGGCGGGTGAGTAGCCAGCTGAGATGCAAGAGGTTGCGGGTTTGATTCCTGCTGCGGGACAAATTTATTTATTTCCAAATAAAAGTAAAACCACTTTTATCTTAAAACTAGACAACAATTTGAAAACTAGAATACTAAACTAACACCTTGTTATCTAGTTTTTTAAACTAGATAACAATTTGGTAGCTTGCTGCTGGTATGAAATATCTACCTACATTATTATACCTGCACATTTTATGCATAGTACATGTAAGATACGGAATTACAAATAGGTAAATTGAATAGGTACATGAGTATGATAGTTTTATTTTACTTTATTTTACTTTATTGGGGAAAACAAACAGTTGATACATTAGGATCTGATTTAAATAACATTGTTTAAATAAATATGAGTAAATGTACCTACAACCCACGACGTTATCCACGGTTTACTAAAAAAGTTGTTGATGTTGTTTCGTAAGTTTCATGTTAGGTAATAAATTTATTAAGCGTGTGTGTGTACGTGGTTTACATTTTGCACGTTTAGTTATTCAACATATTTTTAACTATAGTTTTAAATCTAGGTTCGGACAATAAGAATAGATCGATGTCAGTAAAATTGTTATTGTTCATGTCGACGATGTGACGTAAAGGTGAACGCACTCCAGCATTATACCTAGGAGTGTGGAATAGGCGGCGAAGCACCCGCATGGCACGTTGATGCACAGAACGGGACAGTTTATTTACTAATTGTGGACAATTATATTTGTTATGACAGCAACATTTAGACTTAGATTTTAGCTAAATTTTTTGACTTATTTTATTGTAAATATATGGCCCGAGAAAGTGCATAAAGCGATGTGCAAACTTGGTTTTGCAGGAAGGTGCTAAGTACACTCAGTCCTGCCTTCGGTTATTTAACATAATATCAGATATAGGTGTTTTGTGTTGTTTTAAAACGATCGCCTTAATAAAGCACTGCCTTACAGTAAGAACTAAGGTTTCCTTATAAAGTTCCGATGTTAGAAAACGATTTTTTTTAAAGCACATTATTTTTAATAGTGCCCGTTGAGCTCTTTCTAAAGTAATCAGAGTAGTCTTAAGACATCCACCCCAGGAAGTGATGCAGTAAGTTATCACCGATTGGCTTAAAGCATAGAAGATAGATATTACTAGTTTACTATCGCAAATGTTTCTTATTGTTTTAAAAATATAGATCAATTTTCTAGTGGGTCCCCAAAGCTCCCTAATATTAACCTCTCACTTTAAGTTATTATCAAGATGTACTCTTAAATATTTGATATGGGTAACAGATGATAGTTCTGAAGAACTGCGATTTTCAGATTGTGTACAGTGATGTGCTTGTATTTTAATTGTGGAAGGAGGTGGTTGACTATAAGGTTTCTGATACTAAAAGTAATAAATTTTGTTTTAGATACATTATGCGTTAATAAGTTATTATCCAACCAGTTAGTAATAAGTTGGAAAGTTAACAATAGGGCAGTGTCATCTGCAAAAGTAATAATATAACCATTTCTTAATTTTAGATTACATAATTCGTTTATGTAGATTAAAAATAAGGTAGGCCCCAAGATCATTCCGAATCTTATACTCTCTTTGTCACTAACATGTTCACTAATTTGTACCGATTGTTTTCAGTTAGACAGACAGTCCACAAGTAATTTATGCTGTGTCCCACGAATAGCAATTTTCTTAAGTTTGTTTAGTAGTAAGGGGACAGACAAGGTATCAAAGGTTTTCGCCAAGTCTAAAAATATGTTTAACCAAATTTTAGATAAATAAATAATCTATCATTAATCAAAATAAATAATATAAAATATTGATATTTTATACGTTATCCGTAAAAAACCATATCATATTTTTATTCTAGCCAAAAAAAATTGGCGGCATTTCGTTTTCGAAATGAAACATTAACTTAACATTACATTAACTCACATTACAATAAATAATTAATAACAATGACAAATAATAATGTTTCGGAACCCGGCTTGTACGGGAGGCTGGAAGTCGTCGAACCTACGTGCGAGATGATTGGTTCTCTCAAAAACAGCTTATAGACGTGGCTCAGCAGCAAAATGGGTGTATAATTTTTAAATAGGGGCTTATCACCTTTTTTGGAAACAGTACCACCACGCTGCTTGTCTCGCCGTTATACCCTCTAGGATAACAGAGTTAAATAGCTTCTAAAAGGCTTGCACAGGTGTTTCACTCGCTTTCAGAAGCTCTGTCGTTATTCCGTCCTCCCCCGGTGCCTTGTTGTTCCTAAACTGTTTTGAGAGCCATTCAGATCTCGTATAGGCTGACGTCCGGGATATCATCGATCGGTGTAGTGGTGGGTCAAACGAGCTCTTGTATCGCTAGTCGTGCTAGGAGTCGAACTTTTCGATGAGGTGTACAAGAATCTCCGGCGAGTATGCCATTGTCGGTCTTCAACTGACTTTCTTGTGAACACTTTGGAGCCTTTATTGCGCTAACAATTGCTATCACATTATTAATAGGTATTGTTCCGTACTGTATGTAAGGTTAAAGAATTCAAATCATGAAAGCACAAAGCAGACCTCTTCTCATTGGCTTATAATTTACATCCAATCTTAAAACTTGTTGCGATGACACTGAATCACTCATCAGCCAATCACAAAGTCTGTCTGCATTACCGACGGCAGACACGGAACGCTCATCAGCCGATCACAAGGCTGTCTGCACTAACCGACGTAGCCAACCCATAGGTCGCTGATAAAATTCCTCACACTCTCTATTACGACGTCGCAAGCGCAAGACACCTAAAAGCAACCAGTGTGTGATCTAAGAACAGGGGCGCCCCTGATACCAAGGGTGCCATTACTAGTAAGCCAGGTTAGTCTCCTGCGAGTATCTTGATTTTGGATGTATTTTCGTGTATTATCTAATCAGTTTAGCAAACCGGTAACTGCCCGTAACGTAATCAAAATGCTTTAACTAAAATAGTACCGTTCTCTTCGTAGTATTCATACCCATCTTCTTCGTAGTCTGGCGGGAACCTGATGCACTTGTATGGTAGGTTTCCACACGCTTTGCCAGGGCCGCAAATCTTAATACAGAAATAATGAATTACAGGATGTCTCAGAACATGAAGGTATTCTATCCCGAAAGGGGTCAGTACATCACATAACATAACACAACACCCAACCATCACATAGGTACATAGTCATGATCCCACACTAGGATTCCCTGTTTCGTGGGTATGAGGAACTTCGAGTGCCATAGTAGAGTCTGTTCAGCGAAAGACCCGTCGTGGCCAAATTGTGAACTAACGTTGTGAACTACATACTTATATTAAACCCATAATTAGGAGCTGGTTTCTTTCAGTCGGCATTTTGAATAAAAACTAAAGAAATAGTAACAGTTGTACATTGTAATAGGATCAAAATGGAACAAACGCGCTATTGTATTGCCTGCTGAACAAAAAAGATAATTGCGCACAGCAGCGCCCTCCAATCCCACGACGGGTCTCTCGCTGAACAGACTCTAGCACAACACACAAACAAACGGTAGGTACCAATATTTGTCTCGCAGCTTAAAAGAGAAAAACTTGTACTCTACGGCTTTTAGAATTTTGGGCATATTATCAAACCAAAATAAACAAAAGGCCAAGTTCGAGTCGTACTCGCGTGGAGAGGGTTCCATACAAGTAGTAGGCTACTATATTAACCAAACCACTTGACCAATTGAACAAGAAATAAATAGAAAAAATAAATAAAAAAATGAAATATATTTGAATTGAATAGTGAGTCAACACATAGATACATATATACATTATACCGGGCGTAAAAAGAAAAAACTCCCGAAAACTGAAACAGTGCATTCAGACCATGATTCTAAAAATATTTAAGCTGAAAAAACATGAAAAATACATTATACATTATACGCATTTCCTCTTCACGAATATTTGCCGTTTCCCTTTGGAATTTAGAGAAATACAATTTTCTTTTAAGCTTTGTCTGTGGGGAGTGTGAGGTGTGAAGTTATGAGGAAACAGTTAAAGGAGGCAATAGATTACGTATTTAAAAAAATTTGGCTAGCTGTATTTTTGGAGATAAATTGGGAGAATTCTTGGTGTTCTATATATTTTCTGATTAACCAACAACTCAACTGTCATGATAACCCTTAAATATTATCTTTTAAACTATGCATTTTAAATCTATACTTTAAAACAGTTTTTTGTTTTTTACATTTGATACGTTGACATGCATTTGACAAAAGTTTTTTTTTAATTTTCTAGTCAGCATCTGAATTTGTTTATTTACGATAAACGTCCGTGATTGGGTCACCTAGTTTTGTGTAATAATCTATTGACGACCTCTGTGGCGCGGCGGGTGAAGGTTCGCCTGCAACGCAGGAGGTTGCGGGTTCAATTCCCGCCTCGGAACAAATATTTGTACGATCTGCAGATAATTGTTCCGGGTGTTCTGGGTATTTTCTATGTATAATAGAAAATATCTTTCTATGTAATGTATTGTATTAAGTATATCAGTTATCTAGTACCCATAACACAAGCTCTGCTTAGCTTGAGGCTAGATAATGTTGTGTGAAATGTCTAGCATTATATTATTATGTTATTATTATATTATGTAACAAATTTCAATGATTTTGTCCATTACAGCTGAATTATATGAGAAAATTGGCTGTGACAGACAGTCAGATAGAAACGAGAGTGATCCCATAACGGTTCCGTTGGTATCATTTGAGGTAAGAAAACCTAAAAATAAGTATAAGTAAAAATATTTGTTTTAACGTATCGTTTTAGCAGCTGGGGTGTGATTTTCTAATGAAGAATTTCATTCAGTGACTAACATACATTCATACAAAAAAGAAACATAATCTTAGAGCATTCCATTTATCCCCGATTTCTGAATTTCTATATATTGTAACTCAATTACTAAAATTCTTATGATATCAATACAAGTGCCTCCTCCAGTACATCTCCTGAAAAACAGTGCAGTGTTACTTGCTTGTTAGTAAATCAATTATCATCAGACAAACATCACCATCCTCAGCTGGTAGACATCCACCGCTGGACGAAGCCTCCCCCATAGAATGCAATGAGGGGAATAATTGCCATGACCATCACGCTTGGCAGGCGATTATTGATAGCAGGTATTAGTGTTGAGCACTCAGGTGAATGCTGCTGGCCATCCTCTTGTGCAAGCCCTTTGTCGGCTCTTACGATACCCCCACAGGAGGAGACGAAGGGGTATATTATTAGGCCAGACACGCCACAGCAGCAAAAGCAAATTATATTATTATATTTGAAAAAAGCTAAATTACACCAAACGCGATCCACCAGCGGTGCGGTGTGAAGTCTACTGTTCATTTCCATGTGTCTGAATCGAACGCCACCGCAGCCGGCCCGCTCTCGGTCTGACGCAGCATGCTTGTCGGCTTACTTACTTTACGTGGACTTCTGCTATAACCAGGCAAGCATCCAAAACGCAGACCCATATTATTCATGAAACGACATTTGGCTATACAGACAAATACAAAATTTATTAATAAAATCCATTTTTACAAGTCAGTTTTAAATAAATAGGTAATAATAATATACTAGTGGTTCGCCCCGAAATGAGACCTCGCGATGACACCTTTATCAGCCCGACTAATTTAAGAGGGGAAGAAAGGGTTTTGTATTTAACGGCTATGTAAGTATGTTTGTATGGATGACCCATCAGAAATCTAAAACTATCGAGTCAATTTCTTTAACATGAAAGAAATGTGAAGCAAAATAAAAGTTTTTTTGAATTAAGCAGTGCCATCTAGCTGTAGTTTTGCTACCTAATTTTTAAAGATTTAAGTTCTCTACTCTAAAAATGCATAATTACAAAGAAAAAATCCTCAATTTTCGACTTCTCCCCGTGGAACAAAATATACTTAAATAATAAATTTCGGCATTACCAGAGAACTTGAAGTATCTTCGAGATATTTTTTTGCATATTTTACTTTCTTCACCCTTCTAACCGATTTCTAAAAACATTTACTGAGAAAAAATTTAACCTCTATAGGTAATTATTAGACACTGTGGTATTCAGCCTTTGAAATAAAGCGATTGCGATCGAGGCGCCCCCCTGGAATGTCATTGCTTGGACAACGTTCGGACCGGACGGGCGTATCGTTTGTAATTTATTACTATCCGTTTGTTTGTTCTGATTTCCTACCAGTTCCCAGACCCATAAATGGGTGTCTGAACCCCACATTGGCGACGAGGATAAAAAATTGTGAGTACCTAGTCGATAATTCGACTAAAAGTTGCGTAGTGTTGTGTTAATTGAATACCGACATACATGGAAAACTTTTCTAAAACTCGAGGAAGGGTACTTCTTCTTAGTGATTTAAATCAGTCGTAACGTGGTCGTAACTAGATATTTTTAACTTGATTTTTAACCGGCCACACGAATTTAAAAGTTTTTACTAAGTACCCTCTTACTTGAAATAAATTTATGGTGGCTAATTATCTCGCAACACGTCGCAACCATAATGAAATGACAAAATAATGAGGCAAAATGTTCCAGTTCATGTCAACCAATTTATGAGTTTATTTCTGGTACCTTGCTTATAGCAAATAACTACCTATAAAGTTCTTGTTGATGTGAACCAACTCCAGGGAATGGACAAAAGTGTTACGAGCTTCTATAAAGTTGTTTTCAATGAGTCAATTAAACTTGTACCTACTCATTGAAATTGTGCCACGTATATATTTACGCAAGTTTGCCTAAAAGACGAATGTTAATGTCTACAAAATGGTGACAGTATGGAGCGATAAATGGCAATAACCTCCGATACCTACACATGTTTAATGTAGGTACGTACTCTAAGGTAGTGCATTTTGATCCCTCTGTTAATCAAATGAAATGAATTTTATTCATTGAAATCACAAGGATCATTTTGAATCGCCTTATAAACTAAAATTACTCCTGTTCCAACGCGCTCAAGCCTAGAAGAATCAGGCAACAAACACGGCTTGACTTAATTTGATGACACGTCTTACCACAAGGTGGGAAGCGCCTGTGTGGTGCCTCGGAGCAGGAAGTTACTGATACATATTAAATGAGAACTTAAAAACCTAAGAAAGTTAGTCAAATGCAAATAAACATCAGCAAAAGTTTATAAGACTGTACACGCTCCACTTGATATAACCAGAGACTAGTAAAACTAGTCTCAGATATAACCTAATTTCTAAATATAATGTATGACGTGACCAAGTGTTCTTAATAATTGTTCCTATGGTTTTAATAAATGAGTATGAGTATCAGTATGAGTATACCTACTTATAAATAACAATCTAATAGAACCATGTAAAGAGAAAAGTACAGATATTATAGCAAATCAGCTCAAATCAGATGTAGCAATTATCTGACAAGGCTTATGTGCGGCCGCTAAAATGTATGTACACCATAACAAAGCCAAGTGCTCCCAGTGTTCCTACGGTGAATAAATGATATAAATATGAATATGAATATGAAATTTCCATTTATCTTCGAGTAAGATGTTTGGATGCACCTTCTGGAAGTTTATTATAGAAATGTACAGAATTCCTCATAAAAGACCCATTTACTTTCTTCAATCGAAATTTTGGTATATTTAGTTTGGTTGTATTTATAAATCCAAATACCATGCAAGTCACCCTTTTTCATACAACTATCCAAGTGTTTATGTGTATGTAATAATATTTCATAGATATATTGCGAAATTACTGTGAGAATATTGATTTCTTTGAAACGCAAGGCGTTCAAGGGGTCACGTGACTTCATTTTATAAATGGCACGTATTGCCCGATTTTGTAAGACAAATATAGCTGGAAATATAGCTGTTTTACCCCACAGCATGATACCATATGACATAACACTATGAAGTAGCGAAAATAAACAAGCCTAGCTGTAGCTTCATCAGTAAGCTGCCTTAACATACAAACTGCATATGCAGTGGAACTAAGTCTACCAGCTAAAGCCACAATTTGCGGTGCCCACTGACCCCCTGGATCAATATTAAGCTCTAAGAAAATACTAGACTTAACAAGATCAAGTGTCTCCCCATTTATTTTAATATTTAGTTTGATAATGTTTTACATTTGGCTATGTGAATTTGATGCTTTTCGTTTTTAGCATTAAGCAAAAGATTATTTACTGTGATCAAAACATTATTTACAAGAACTCGCGACAGTGAATTATTTACTCTATCGTAATTTGCTTTAGATCTATCAACTTTGAAAATCAAAGAAGTATCGTCAGCAAACAGAACTATGCCACATAATGTAAAAAAAGAGATTGATAGTGCAAACTAGAAATAAAAAGGGCCTAGTATTGAACCCTGTGGCACCCCCATGACAATAGTCGATCCTTTCACCACCAACATCAACTTTTTGAATTCTATTGGATAAGTAAGAATTTACAAGATTAATTGCCTGATTTTGGATGCCATAATGTTTTAACTTGGAAATTAATGTATCATGCCACACACAGTCAAAAGCTAAGGACGATCGCGTTCTGTGAGTTCTCCTACGCTTCAAATATGTGTTCTAAGAGCATGGTATCAGCATCGGCTGTCGAATGAACCTTAGTTATTCCAAATGAATGACTGAAGAAGTCCGTGGAGGTCGAAGTGTGACAATAACTGAGTAAGAATAAGTTTCTCGAAGATCTTACTTAAAGCAGCCAATATAGAAATTGGCATATAGTTACCTGGATCTTTATCATTTCCAGACTTGAACAAAGGATTAATTTACTATGTTTCATAAGATGAGGAAAGACTCTCGTCAAGACATCTATTGAAAATGTAGGCCATACACGGCGCAATATCAGCACCTAGCACAATTACTAGAGAAAAACTATCAAAGGCATTCATGACCTGAATATTTTTGATAACATAGTATTGTTTATGTTTAAATTCATCTGGTTACTACAAGGTTTAGATTTACCTGTTTCATTATTAATTTCCAAGTTGTATTAATTTTATTTGCTGACTTTTCTATTGAATTTCTCAAATGCAATGATTTTAATGTATGACAAACTTTTTGAAGGACTTGGAATAGTTCTTTATGTACAAGATAAACGTTGGGTCGTGCAACATTGATTCCCCAGCCGTATAGAGTTCATATAGGGTTGTAGCCCAATCAGCTAACCCGACATTCGCTCTAGCTTTACAATCTCACTATGTTCCTCACTTATCAATTTAGACAAACTGGTAAAAAGGTCATTCGGATCATCTACGCACGGTACGTACAAGGGGCATTTTTAGATCAATACTGCCGTGGAATTTCAAAATGCGACTATCTGTGATAAGTGAAATTACAAGTATTTAAAGCACTGTGCTGTGACCATAGTGATCTGAGGTGAAATGTTTAATTACTCATGTATCAATTGGAACACTACTACAATAAATATTATCAAAACAGGTGGATGTTGTTAGTGTCACTCTTGTTGGTTATTCGAAGAGGTGATGTAAATTAAAACATTTAAACAAATTAAGCAGCCTCTCAGAAAAAGAACTACTTAACCTATATTGAAATTTCCGCAGACTATAAGCATTTTACTATGTACAAAAGTTTTGAGCAATACTTTTTCCATAGTGGATTAAAATAACGCGAAGTCTGCGTCAGGGGGACGGTAAACACACAATGATATGCAGCTCTAGCTCAACAGCTCAATAGTCCTCTCAATAGTGAGATTTGCAACATCTTTACGTTTCTTGCATTTTAAAGTATTTCGAACAACAGTTAAGGAACCCTGTGGCGTTCTTGCGTTTGTATGAACTTACAATATTGTAATTCTCATAATAAGGGAGTAACTAAAATTGTTACATCCAGTGTTCAGTTACATACATGATAATGTACATTAAAACTGTTTAAAAATGTTTCTAAGCCGAAGATTTTGCTGGGAAGGGCTTGTACATTTTATGTGGCCGGCCTTCTCATTGTCGAACTAGTTTAAATGACTGTCAGCTGACACTCCTACCTTTTACCCTCATTAGTACTACCTACTTCTAACCACGAGCTCGTGAACTGCGTTATAGTAGATACTTATAACGAGATCAAAAATATGAAATGCTAACAATTTAGCAATTATTAATTTACTATGTCTGCCGTCTGTTTTGACTCAAGATACTATGTATCAACAGTATCTCGTGTCAAAACAAAATTTCTAATAAAATTATTAGTATTAAAATACAAAACGTCTCTATGACGACATGTCAAATTGTGCAACATTAAATTAAGATTAAAAATTAATTGATTGTCTGCACTAACTTACAACTAGCTAATAATATCATATCGCATGACACCACACTTTCACCTAATTGTATTATCAGAGTGGTGTCGTAGTATCTTTAAGTTTTGTGAATGAAGGCATTTGGAAAGCAATTATTTGTGACAACTTGCCCTAACAGATCACTGAGTAGCAAACCCATCCCAACGCCTATCTTATCTGAATACGCCACAGTCTTCCAAGTCTGCCACCAGAATTTAACCTGTCTAACCGGACACTGCGTACAAGCAGAGGTGGGAACTACTTCAATCTATACAGAAGGTGTAGGCTGCTTCTGCGATGCACATGGATCAGAAATCTGGAAGGCTCTGATACAGGAAGATCGGGAGTATCATTGGAATATAATACCTACACTTGAAAAGAGTAGAAGGTAGTAATTGGAAGATCTGTGATCATGAAGAAATTGAGGAGGACAATAATAGCGTACCTAGTAAAGAGATCGATAATTGTATAGGTACTTAATTAAAAATTACATCAACGGCGTAGTTTAATTACTGGTTAAAATAAAATTCGATTTAGAATAATAATTATGTTGTAAAATCACTAGAGGTATATAGTAAAATAAGAATAGTAAGTTAAATTTTGGAAATAAGCAATTGTTAATTTTTAATTTGTTAAAAAGGAAGAGATGTGGTATTCAGCCTTTGAAATAAAGCGATTGCGATCGAGGCGCCCCCCTGGAATGTCATTGCTTGGACAACGTTCGGACCGGACGGGCGTATCGTTTGTAAATTATTACTATCCGTTTGTTTGTTCTGATTTCCTACCAGTTCCCAGACCCATAAATGGGTGTCTGAACCCCACAGACACATCATCGAAATAGCCTTTGAATAGGACTAAGCAACAGGGCGTAAATACTACATACCTGTTAGTATTTAAAGTACTTGACGAATTAATTGATGACGTCCTTTTGACGAAAACATAGAACTCCAACGTCATTCATATTCTTAGAAATGGGAGGTCAACAATGGATGTTATATTGGTTATTGTTTTTTATGGTTCAGGTTTCTAATTTCTTCAATTTCAGACTTTTCCCTGTAGTTGTGACACAAAAGCCACAAGCATACCAAATTTCAGCATTGTGGGACTGCTGGAAGTACCCTAGAATTTTTGATTTTTGCGTTTTTTATTTTCCCTAATATCTCGGAAACTACTAAGTTTAAATACTTATTAAAAACAGTTTTGAAATGTCCAACTAAAGCGCTTTCATTAGACACCCCACTTGATCTGACTGTCTCACTTTTATTTTTTTTACCCCCTCTTGGACCCCAATATCTCAGCAACCCCCTGACCGATATAGCTCATAACCTTACCTACAAATTGTACCAATACTATCTACCCCCATACCAAATTTCATGAAGATCGGATTAACGGTTTGGAAGTTTTCATCGGACAAACATACATACATACATACACACATACATACAAACGCCGATTCTTCCAACTTGACTCAGAGAACTCGCTTCGCTCGTTCAATTATACCCCACATATAATTAAAAAAAATATAATAATTATAATGATTACAATTATTAGAATCAAATTAGAATTAACGATTATTTATTATTTAGAATTAAATTTTTCACAATTACTGCGGTCTGATAGCGATAGAAGGAAAAGACATTCTACAGTTCAGGTAGTTCGTAGAATTCGTCTACACTGTAGAATGTCTTCTCAACAGCCATTTTTGTAAGTTTATTTTTATAGATCGCTGTGGAAGCTGCATCTCTTATGTACAGAGGGACCCATGACATACACAGACCTCTCAGATTTTTTTCAGCTTGTGCAGTGGTGTGACAATCTGTGGTAATGGTACCTATTACGACGTCCCAGGTAGCAAAATGACGTCAAGGACGTTAAAATGACGTCATTATAAGGTCATTTTAAGGTCCGTCCCTTATTCGTCAAATATGTACATCACACTGACGTCATTTTAGCAGCTGGTACCTGACGGTACGTCCTAGTGACGTCCAATTAGGGTCAATTCTGTGACGTCCTGGGTTGATCATGAATAATACATCATGGTGACGTCTATTCAGGGTCAATTTTGTGAAGTCTTGTATTAGTCATAAATAATACGTCCTGGCAACGTCAATTTAAGGTTAAGTCTGTGACGTCCTGTGTTGGTCATGAATAACACGCCCTGGCAACGTAAATTTAAGGTAAAGTCGGTGACTTCCTGTGTTGGTCATGTATAATACGTCCTGTTAACTTTTATTTAGGGTCAATTCTGTGACGTCCTCAGTCAAACCAAGGGCACAGCCGTACCATTTTTTTTAAGCCATTCGTGCCATTTTCGACCCCCTGTAACACTTTCTACATACTTTGTAATCCTGTAACCCAAGAACCCTCGAGGGAAAGTTTACTCAATACAAGACTAGATTTCATCACTTGTGGATTAGAACGCGCTATCGTTGCGTTTTGTCAATTTATGACTTCTCTCTGAATATTGGAAGCATGCAAGCAATGGTAAGGTCCTAGGAATGGGTCATACTTGCAAAATCGAGTACCAGGACTTCCAAGCACGCCCACCTTATTACTACCAGCGCCTTTTTTAACGTTTAATAGGACGTCATATTACATATTATACGTGTTTGAAGACGTTTAAATAACGTTTCGGTATGACGTCATACTAACGTCGTCTAAGGATTTTAATATGACGTTTCCTACAGACGTTATTTGGACGTCATATGAACGTGTTTGAAGACGTTAAAATAACTTTTCGGTATGACGTCATACTAACATCTATAGAGGATGTGAATATGACGTTTCCTTCAGACGTTAATTGGATGTCACTCATATGTACGTGTTTAAAGACAATATAATAATAAAATTTCTTTATGACGTCGTATTAACGTCTTCTGAGGATGTTCATACGACGATTCCTTACATGACGTTTTTTGAGACGTACGTAATACGTTACCTTTAGACGTCTTTTAAACGTCTTCAAAGACGTCTCTAGGACCTGACATTAGGCCGTCATTTTGTACGTCCTTAAGACGTCTTTTACGACGTCCCATGGACCCAAGACCGTCCGTGGCATTTTATGGGAAAGGCATATGTCCAGCAGTGGGCTTCAACCAACTGATGATATTATTGACCCAGGGCTCGGTCATCTGTATTTATAAGATTCCAAGTCCTGACTGACTGACTGATTGATACATCAACGTACATCCTAAACCGCTGGTCCTAGACCAGCGGCCAACGGAGATCCGTTGAGCCTCTCCCGCTTTCATCTTCGGAGCCAGGGGCTGTCACTTAATTGTCAGCCGTCTCACCTCTTCGATCGGTAGCAGTAGAAGGGTCGTGTTTGATCTCTTTTGGGAGACGATTGATAACTACATACATAACGACCGAGTTCTGTCATAATTAGTCAGTCATCATTGTCAGCCGGAATACTGTAACAAATATTTTTTTGGTACACCCCTTCCCCGGATTTATCTGTCTCCACATTTTAGTTTGGACACTCCTCCAAAGATGGCGAACGGGTACGTTGTTGGTTCCGCCGCTTCTCTCCAGAGGGCGTTCAGGAACGCACCTCGCCACAAGAGGGCGCTCTTAACATCTTTGAATTAAAATGGGGATTTCTTCTTTTCTTCCAGGAAATACCTACTTTTATTAGTTTTTCAGGTTGTAGAAAAATCCGGTGTATTTTGTTATGGTAATTCTTGAGGAATCCCGTGTAACCAAATTTTCCATAGACAGCTCTATGAGTAGCTGTCAAAGACAAAACTGCCACGTATCCGGAAAGCGTCATCGCCTCGGTGGTCTTGTTATTTTTGGAGAAAGAACATTACCTTATTAGGAAATGTTCTAAAAATCGTATCCGGCCAACGCGGCCTATAAATAAGTCGCGTCTGCGCCTCGGAGGTCTTGTTCGGAGCCATCTCGTGCCGCATACAGTGGACGCTTGCAACGTACCGTGAGTGCCATAGACCGCGAGGGGCGGGTCCCCGTCCGCTATTCCAACAGTGGAATCAACTTGTGAAATCTAATTCCAGCCTTTCACTCAAAACCACGCAACTGCACCATCGTCCAACAATAACCTAGGACAGCGGCCGAGACGACTTCGGGACACGCCTCGAGCCCACCCGCTGGCGACCACAAGATTCCCGGCGACCTCTGCAAGGTCATCTTCCCTTCGAGTTGAGTTGAAGCAAGCACGAGACGCCTCCCCAAATAAGGTACAGTCCCACGGTTCCATTTCTTCGTTGTTCAAGCCGATTGAATTCCCTTCGCATCGAACCAACGGATGGCCTATCGCCAACGTGCGCCCGGCCTGGTTACCTCCGTTTTTTTTATTCATCCGGTTAAGCTGCAAACAGAGCAAGCCTCATGCTGCCTCTAGCAGCCACCGGCACATTTAATGCTTGCCTGTATTCTTTTCAAGGTGCCTTTTACCACATGTTATTAACCCAAATAACCATTAAGCATTCATTAATCATCCTGCTAGGCCAAGTCATCAAGCTTGCCATGGTGAATCGACCATCTCTACTCCCTAGGAGATACAGATCGGTCGACCACATGTTCTTTTATCACAGAACTATACTTTGCATCATGGCTGGCCAAGCCCTCTAGCATACTGCTGCCTGATTATACTACCTACCCAGGGAGCCTATGGGAAGCCTTTTTCTCTGCTTTATTTTATTTTCCTTTCACGGCCTTCGCATAGTGCCCCTCGGTATTGTAACCCTGTTTTTATTTTATCCGCCTGGCTTTGAGCTTTTTCTTACATTTTGTTTTCTCAAATTCCAGGAGGTGTCTAGTTTTAGTCTAGTGGTCGGCTGAGGCTTAAGTGCCTCGCTACACTAGACCAAGACGAAACCCGAAACCCGGAGAACGTGCACAGCCGAGTACGCGTCGTGGAGTCGACGCACGCGGCGGCCCGTTTCCCTGCCACGCGTTACGTTGGATAGTCGGTACTGTAACTCCATTTTCTACCAGTGTAACCGAACCGAAAGCCACGGGTCTCTCTCGGTCTATCATACACTTTTGAACGGGTTGACGCTCTAAAAGAGCTCCGTTCTGGCGCCCATTGATCTTCAGTAGTTTTCATGTCCTACGTGGTAGGAGGTCCACTTAGAATCAGTAATACAACTAAAATCTTTGTCTCATCTTCGTCTAACCTTTACTTATGAACCCACCTGCTCAGCTAGCCAGGTTTTCTCATGTTTGTCTGGTGGGTCGTAGGAAATTGGTATCCGGATGTGTAAACTTAACTTATAAAGTAATAAGGATCCATAATTGTAAGATTCACATTGTATAATTGGTACTTCAATAGTTTTAAACCTCACCTGTAACTAGTTTATAAGCTAACCAATAAATAATTCAGGCTACGATTCTCTAAAAAAATTCTTTCTATTTCCACGCCTGCCACTCCTCGTAGAAATTTTGTAACAATACGTCCAATGTTTAGGGGAGGGCTAATAGATTGATTGAAATTGATTCATTGAGAATTGATTGTGTAAATTCTATTTCATTTTTGACCTTTAACTAATCTAGGATAAGAAACTAACTAACACAATATGATCCATGTTGATTGAAATAAATGAATAATAATAATAGGCAAAAAACACAAAAAAGTGTTACACCCTTTATTTACATCATGTACTTACGTATCAGTTTTTAATGCGGACGAAGTCGCGGGTTTTTGACGTGACAACGTCTTATAATTCGATAGAGCCGGCTGCACGCACGAAAAAACATGACTCATGCGGCGTTACCTCGCTCTGAGGCGTTCCATGTAAGGCTTGAAGTGCAAGCGAGAGCGCGGAACGAGCGACAAAGAAGACGTTGTCACGTTCAACTATCGTCAGTAAACCGACTTTACAGACAACCAATTTTTTAAGTCAAATATAAATGTAACTTTTACCTGAACATCTCACAAGTACAACGAATAACACTAAAATATTCACAAATCGCACCATATTGCTCACATTAGATATACAGACTACTGAAACTCAACTGAGACACACCACTCGAGAACTGTTTTTCCTTATACCTAAATTAGGTATGCTTTTGGGGTGCGCATAATAATTGAAGCTTTGAAGACTGTTGTTTAGCTGTTTCTGTTCATTGCTGTTTGTGTCTGTGTTGTGTGCGCTAGTTCTACAGTAGTTCTTTCATACTGCTGCTAAACTTTGGAATGAATCACATGTTTCAATCCGACATGCTTAATCTTTCCCTATTTTCAAAAGCATGATCACTCAACATTATCTGTCATCTTCTACACCATATTGACAATCTTCTTTTATCACCACCGCCATGTATCATTGTATTTTATAAATATATTATTTATCTAGGCATATACACTGACCTGCTAAAATAAGTATCACACTTTTAAAATTGCAATATCTTTTTAAGTACACAAGATAATAGATATACTGTCGAAAAAAAAGGACTTGAAAAAGAGTTTAATTTTGTACATAAAAACTTCGTAGTCTTGATAAAAATTGCTATAAAAGGTTTTTTTATTTAAAACTCTAACTTCAATAGTTTAGAAAAAAAAAATTATAAAAGTTTGATACTTATTTTTGTAGGCCAGTGTAGTTATTATTATTATTATTATGTAATTTATTATGCAATCAACAAGGATCACTGGGTTAGTAAGATACACCTGCCTGCCTATTCTATGGTTAGTGAGAATATTTACAATTATTTAAATATGTCATCATCAACACCAGCCTGTGGAAGTCCACTGCTAGACATACCCAACCATTTGATCAAAATAAAAATCAACATAGGTACTTAATTAAATTAAAAATGTCACTGCATGTCATTATTAAAATTACTTATAAATGTCATATTTGAAGTGATTGTCATTGGTGAGGGCATGCATCATAGTGCAGTGGTATACATGTATACACAGTCAGACCTATTTGCAAATATGCTCAGAATACCATTGGAGCTGGCCCGATTCCTGCGCACCAGAGATGTTCCCCGCTTGCGCATGATGCTGTAGAAACAGTCCACGCGCTCCTCAGCGAACATCCCCGACGCGCAACAGAACCGAGGCAGCGGCCCCATCAGCACATTCTGAACGCATTATTATTTATTTTCTTTTTTTTCTTTGTTTTTACTTTTATGAGTACATCCCCATCCAAACACTTCCTGTGAACTATAAAATAGTTTTAATGGTATCCCTACTCACTACCAAATTGTGCATAGTTTTCCTAGTGTCATAACAATAATTAATTCGGCCTTTATCAAGCATACAACAATGCGTCAACATCGGTCAATTATTTGTCACCAATTACCTTCCTTATGAGTCTATATAATATATGAGACGATTCAAAATTATCCTTGTGATAATGCGTGTTGGACGGTTTGCGTGTTGGACGGTTTGCGCGTGTTGGACGAATTGCGACAATGATTTTAAAATTGGACGGATTGCGTGTTGGACGGACTGCGTCTAAACGATATCAATGAATAAAACTCTTTTGATTAAATTTGATTATAATCAGTGCATGCGGCACTGAGCTTAGAGCGTTTACGCACTGAGACGTGGTCGCTAACTATATTTGACCTAGATGAAAGCTCAAAGTCGGGCAGCGGGCTATGGAGAGAGCTATCTTCAGAGTTTCACTACGTGATAGTATCCGCAACCAACAGATAAAATATTACCAACATAGCCTTCAGAATTAGGAAGTTGAAATTGCTACTAGCAGGTCATATAGCTCGCAGAACGGTCAACCGTTGGGTAATTAAGGATCTAGAGTGGCGACTATGAACCGAACGACGCAGTGTAGGAAGGCCTCTTTATAGACCAATGCATTTTAAGAGGAGATCACCGGTAGCTAGGCGCTCTTTTCCACGCGAACCAAGTTTGCTTCTAATTTGGCTAATATTTCTTCATACTCCATGAAACTTTGTGCACATGATCAGTACACTAATATCTAGAAACGCGGTGATACCCACTACACAGGGAATCCTAGTGTGGGATCAGAGGCCCAATTCTCTAACTTAAAAATAGTTAAAATAGAGTTCGGATCATGTTTCGATCTTGTTTCGATGTATTGAATGTCAGAAATGGTATTCTCCAAACTTAAAATACAACACTGTAATGTGGTTATATCGAAATGTGGCCGAAACATGAACGATTCAAAGTCTTTTCGATAAATTAAGCTTTAGTAGATGGACTCTTTACTCTTTCCTATTATATATATATAACCATTCTACTCAAAGTAGACTAAATTGTTATTTATGAGGGAGCAGAATACCAACTTTCAGTCAATTCACAATTCAGTCTCGATTCGGTTAACTTTCAGTGTAGTTTTAAAATAATTTAGAGAATTGGGCCTCTGGACTACGTCTGTGGCTGTTGAGTGTTATGTTATGTTATGTTTTGACGACCTCTGTGGCGCGGCGGGCGAAGGTTCGCCTGCGACGCAGGAGGTTGCGGGTTCGATTCCCGCCTCGGAACAAATATTTGTACAATCTGCATATTTGTTCAGGGTGTTATGGTTATTTTTCTATGTATAATAAAATATATATATATCTATGTATTGTTGTTGTATTAAGTATATCAGTTATCTACGACCCATAACACAAGCTCTGCTTAGCTTGGGGCTAGATAATGTTGTGTGAAATGTCCAGCATTTAAATATTTATTTATTTGCTGATATTCCATGCTGATTGATTGTATCTTAATAGAAATGCGATTGCATGTAGTGGCTCTAGTACGTCCTCTGACCACATCCGCTTCCAAGCAGGCACTGCCATTGCATCTGTGCCGGTGCTATGTAAGTTGCGGCAAGTTCAACTTTTTAAAACAGTGTGCTGTTGAACTAATTGGAATACTTTTGTCCAATTATATATGTATATATATATGAAATATATGATATGAAATAGTCTTTTACGTTAGAAAATTGTTTTAGTTACTTACTACATCGCAATGAAAAACTACCGAATCCGATCGGAAACGTTTCCGACGTTTTAGAATCGCCCTGCAGGTCTTAGCTCAGGAAATTAAAATAAATGCTTTGTCTATTATTTATTTAATTACAAACGAACACATTCACATTTCCCTCGTCTATAATCAGATGATGCATTGATTAAGAATAAATTGTATTGCTGATCCTAAAAAATTATACCTACCGTGATCATTATCTAAAACAATATATTGTGTCATTAAAGTATTTTACCTTTTGAAGCTACTTATTTTTAATTTAAAACATAATAATTATATACTAATATACTTACCTATCATATAACGAGCTTTAAAAATATGAATTAAAGATTATCCTTAGAATTAACCTTTTAATATATGTTTGTCTATTTTATTTTATTTTATTAATTAACTTTATCTATACTAAAATATCTTAAGATAAGTTTTTTTTAAATATATTCTCTCAACAAGCTATTATTAAATTAGTAATTGGAAGCGTGAGTCCTATCAGAATAATCCTTTAATTGACATTTTACATATATGTATGTATGTATAGATACTGGTAACGATTCTGTGCATCAGACTCTAAAAACCGCGCTAAAATTATTGCGGTCCTTTTTATTTCAGTCTTTTAGAAAAGGTACGCGATAATTTTAATGCACTTTAAATTAAGGTAATACTACTTAGTCTCTCTACAATTATGTTTAAACACTAAGGGCCTTATTCATAATTATTTTTTAATCCTATTTTGTTATAATAGCTTTTGTCTTGTTCACTCTTATGTAAAATGTCATACGTCAAAATAAGACAAAAGCTATTTTAAATAAAATAGGTTTAAAAAAATTATCATGAATAAGGGGGTTAGTCTTTCTGAACCCACTATATTGAACTTCAACGCAACTTTGCAACGTCAGAGGCGCAAAAGTCTTCGTAGTCCGTCTGAATCAACTGTCCATGAAATCGAGCCATGTGCAACGAAGGGTTAATTTCTGACAAACGCACGTACGTGGATTCGGTTTGGACCTGAAAATAACCCAACACGTAACTTGTTAGTCATCCGCACAAACGCGATACGTAGTAATTTTGGATCACGGATAAGTATATTGGATAAAGAATATCATTTTATCTCAACCAACAATAGTGACAGAAGAGAACTTACAGCATTTACAAGGGCGCCTTTGCGGAGGATTTGCCCTCAACATGTGGTCTAGTCGATGTTCGTACACTGTGTCGTAGTGGATATACTTCTCGGTTCCTGAAAACATTTTTTTTTGTATTTAGCATGTTTTTATTTGGGAGTTAATGTCGTCTTTCTACCAGTCTATCTCTTGACGTCTGATACAATTGTCTGGTATTTATTGACAGACGGACAGAAGGATTAATCGTTAGATATTTTGCTTTAAGTACCTAGTAAGTCAGTCAGCGATCAAACAGGCTAGTTACAGGTTAGTCTAACCTGCCTATTTAATCACCGGAAGACTTTAAGTTTGCATACTAAGGGGTATCTTACTAAAGGATTACACCAGGGGATAGGTAGCAGCATCTAACTGAATACATAACACTAAACTGCGATCACCAATCTGCCTGCCAAGCGTGGTGATCTTAGTTGAGGCTTCGTCCAGCAATGGACGTAAACAGGCATGTTATGGTGACTGAGGGGTGGCAGGCGTTCTAGCAAGTAATTACTTGCTCGAATGCCTGTCACCCCTATTACGAAGAAAATAAAACTAGGTATCTATTTAAAAACAACCAACCTCCCTCCTGTGCAAGCGCCAGCTGGTCGGTTGTCCCCAGCGGTAGGGGGTGCGCGGGCCGGTTGGAGATATCAGCTGGTGGAGTTGCCGTATCTGTCACAAAAGATCAGCTTTTAACTAATTTCCTGCTACCTCTAAAATGTCGTCGGTTCAACGAGAGGGCCTTCCTACACTGCGTCGTCCGGTTCCTGGCTGCTACTAAAGAACCTTTATTCCCTAACGGTTATCAGTTCTACGAGCTATATTGCCAGCCCATTGCCACTTGCTAATTGTGAGAACTATGTCAGTTCTTCTAGCAGATATCCACATTTCAGACTCTTTCACGTAATTAAACTACAGGCATATATCTTTCCATAGCCTGCTGCGTATCATTGAGCCTGTATATGAGACTAGAGTTGTTATAGCGTCATCTCAGTGCCGGAATTCATCAGTGGCAACATGCACTGATAATAGAATTGCGTTTTGAGGTAGTGGTATCTGCTATCAAGGAATAAAGTTGTGAGATTTCCGTGAGGACTTTAATACTGAAATAGGTGGCAGTCCTGCGTTCTTCGTTCCAACCTTCTTCTTCTGCCGGAGGGTGAGGCTGCGTGGTGCGCGGCGGCGGCAGACGCGGCGGCCGGATGGCAATATCAGCGGGCGGCGTCAACGCACGTGCTGTAAGAGACTTGTATTTAGGTTTATACGGGTCTAAGGACAAAAGTTTAAAAGCCTGTAGGTAACTGAAGACCTCCTTAGTAAGGCGGGAGAGTAAACGTGGCTGAGACGCAAGAGGTGCGCCGGTTTAATTCCCGCTGCGGGACAAATGTTTGCATGATTAGCAAATATTATAAATGTTAAAGTTTGTTGTAAAAAGGCAGTACTAACCACTCTTTGTACATGCTGAGTAGACAATGCTTTCATACAGATGCTCGTTGGCGCAGTCGGTAGGATTCGCTGTGGAGTTGTCGTCTGAAGCTGAAGTTTTTTGGCAAGCTAAAACAAATAGACAGGCACTCAATAAACTACAGTTAGACCTGGCTAGCACACCCTCACACACAAACATATACATGACCACACATTACCCATTACCCCTACCCACTTATAATCACATACTCGTATGATACTCATGTATGGATTAATTTTCTTTTTTTTATTCATAAATGTTTTTGTTTGAATGTTGAACATGTCGGAGGAAGGCGTTTATATTTAAAGACAGTTATTCAAAATTCTGTAAATATTATCGTTCTCTTATTGTTTTTGTGTATCATGTTTTTGTTCCAAAATATATACATATATAATATATTAGGTATTTGATTTGATCTAATAAGTTGCAGTGATTGTAAACTAACCTGCTAGATTTCTCTTCCGTTTGCGGATACTCACGATGATCAACGAAATAAGAATTACCACGGTCACCGCCATCACGATGATCGCCAAAACCACCAGTAATAAATTTGAATCTATGAAAATAATTATCTTTAATAAAAAACAACGTAGTAACTATTTACTAATCTGTACTGTTTTTACCGACTGCGCGGCACAGAATGATGAATAGTTACTACGTAAGTCACGTTGAATGCTCACGTTCCGCATTCCGGTTTTTGCAATGCAAAACTCGTAATAGGCCCTCAGTTCCTATAGCTTTCTAATCAGCCACGACTCATTCTAATTCAAAGTCGTAATCTCTAGGCCGGTCCCTTAATAACAGTAACAAATGGCAAAGGGAACACAACAATGGAAATATTTCGGCAGCCTTAGCGCTGTCCAAACCTTTTGCAACTTAAAAGGAGGAATATTTAGCTCAAGAGGTTTCCCTTATTAAAGTTTCATAAGATTTAGATAAACTAGTGGTTCGCCCCGAACTGAGACCTCGCGATGACACCTTTATCAGCTCGACTACTTAAGTAAGTTTCCATAATTTCCATTATTTTTTTTTAAATTTTCACCTCGATGTTATTTCCTACACATCATCGAAATAACTTTTGAATAGCACTAAGCAATGGGGCGTTCATACCACCAGAGACAAGTAACTTGTCTCTGATACTACATAAGTACCTGTTACGAATTAATTGGTAACGTTCTTTTGACGAAATCATAGAGCTCCAACGTAATTCAAATTCCTAGAAATGGGAGGTCGACAACGGATATTATATTGGTTATTTGTTTTATAGGGTACATGTCTCGAAATTCTTCAATTTCAGACTTTTCCCTGTAGTTGTGACACAAAAGCCACAAGCATACCAAATTTCAGCATTGTGGGATTGCTGGAAGAACCCTAGAATTTTTGTTTTTTACGTTTTTTATTTTCCCTAATATCTCGGAAACTACTAAGTTTAAATACTTATTAAAAATAGTTTTGAAATGTCCAACCAAAGCGCTTTCATTAGACACCCCACTTGATCCGACTGTCTCACTTTTATTTTTTTACCCCCTCTTGGACCCCAATATCTCAGCAACCCCCTGACCGATATAGCTCATAACTTTACCTACAAATTGTACCAATACTATCTACTCCCATACCAAATTTCATGAAGATCGGATTAACGGTTTGGAAGTTTTCATCGGACAAACATACATAAATACATACATACATACAAACGCCGATTCTTCCAACTTGAGTCAGAGAACTCGCTGCACTCGTTCAAATATATACAAATACATATAGTGCTAAGGCTGCCAAAATGATCTCCATTGTCATTTGCCACTATAATTGGGCGGTGGATCTTGTACTAAAACGGTCTGATTAGTGGATTAACCGACTTCAAAATAAGTCGTACAGAGATTATCAATTGATCGTCGTCCATGTATATTTATGTTTGATTGTTTTTTTCTTCATTTTATACATATTCATAGACACACGCCTACTGTTCCCACGAAGGACTATAATAATAGGCACAGCCTCAGTGGGCTAGCTTTTTTTAAAAGAGGGTACTATTTATAAAAAAAAAAAAAGAAGAATTTGTTTATAAATGGATGATTTGTTGTATTACACAAACTCTATGGTAGAAGTCGATATTTTAGTTGTAGGCAAACTTTAACCGGTTAAAACAAAGTTAATTTACGACGACCCCCGCTTACGACGACTTTTGGTTAGTTGAACAGTCAGAGAGTGAGAGAGACGCCGCAGCTTGCGTTAATCCATTTTTGTATCAGTAGTGGATTGTAATGGTAAAAACAAATATCTTTCCATAAAGTAACATAACAACTTAATTGTAACTAGTTGCTAGGGGTGAAAATATCAAGAGAGACTGGAAATGAATACCTTCTGTCTTCGGGGTCCTATAGAGATCAGGATCCGGAAGTGCCTCGACCGCTGCAAAAGTTACGCTTCGTTACCCAGAGTAAAAAGTTAACCGAACAAAATAAATTTGAAAGATATTCTACTATAGCATGGCCCGCCTCTCCTCTACTACTTTGACACAAATGACGATTGAAAGCGAACTTTACTTCTTACTAGTACCTACCTATAAATAGTACTAGAGCAGCAAACCAAGGAGATGGTGCGTGCCATCTATTGCATAATATCTACGATAAGGTCAATGTGGGCAAGTCCGGCATAGTTTTCTAAAATTTAATTTCAACTTAACTTTATGAAAGTAACTTAAGTAGTCGGAAAATATTAGTAATATATTATCTATCTATAATGGTCTATAAAAAAGATTAATTGTAATTATCTTAAGAATTATGGCACTTTTTTTAAAACTCGGCTTGTAGACGGACTTCCCGAGCAGTTTAAGGTAAGTCCGTCTAGTAGCAATAAAATCGTAATTCGTGAGCCAATATGTATGAAAACAGTATCGACCAAGGAAATATGTGTTTTAAATGTTTGTTTGTTAGGTATACTTATCAAGGAAAATAAAATAAATTAATGGCAAGTCCGGCATATCCTTGGTGACGACGTACTTTCAGTGATTGTAAACATTTTCAGAAGTACTTACCTAAATATATTTTTGTAAATAAAACACAAATTAATAAACAAGAATCTTTATTTGTAAGTAAGAAATTGAAAATGATAACTACAAAATCAACCATAAATTGCCTTATAATCATTAAAGGGGTTAATTTTATTCGAATCCTGATATAACCTGTCAACTTAGCGGCGCACTATAAATCGTACTTACCTATAATAATGTAGGTTTAATTAATGGAACCGTACACCGTCACTTTGAGCTAAAAAATATTAAACAGGTAAGTATCGTAACTAAGTATAGTATGTTCAAAGATTAGAACCCGTATTCGAGCAGGCATTAGCTTATACTATACAAATAATCACAAGAAAAGAGATCAGCCTAATTAGTTTGCGTTAATTCTATAAATTATTTTTTCATTCACAATGAATCTATATTTATACTTAGGTTTAATGGTTTAATTTGTAAGCGTTTAAAGAACAGTTTACGTAATGCTAGTCCTACTGCAAACATTTAAGTGCATAATTATTTTTTAAATCACTTCGTAGACAGGCGAATATACACTTTGAATTATCCTACTAATATTATAAACGCGAAAGTTTGTGAGTATGGATGGATGGAAGGATGGATGTTTGTTACTCTTTCACGTAAAAACTGCTGAATGGATTTTAATGAAACTTTACAATAATATAGCTTATACATCAAAATAACACATAGGCTACAATTTATAAAGATATTGTGTGAATTGTCCATAATATGACGATAAGGGTCAAGTAATTAGGAAAAAATCTACCATCTGCGAGCTATTCTGGCGTGCGCTGCCAAAACCGCTAGAGTTACACATATGTAATGTATAATAGAAATGTTTATCTTAAATAGTCCTACAAAGGAGCTCGCCACAGTATATATCTACATGTATATATCTTATGTGTAAGCCATTACAGCCAAAATGTGTAAAATATTATAAACGCGAAAGTTTGTTACCTATTATGTTTGTTACTTCCTCACACTCAAACAGCTGAACGAATTTGAGTGAAATTTGGAGTGGACACACTAAGGTATCTCCACTCCAAATTTCACTGGATTTACCCTGGATTAACACATAGGCTACTTTTCATCATCATCATTATCAATTTTCATCATTATTCACGCGGGTGAAACCGCGTGGCGCAACTAGTACTGTATATAATAATTCAAAAAATAAGAGCTACTGAAAAGGTTGATAATATCTGATATTGAGGCAAGACCGGCATATGACGGACTTGCCTTATCCATGGTAGACAGACTTCCCAACTATCATGTTAAGGTTAGATTTTTTTCTGTAGGTAATAATTACGAAATTATTGCGTTTAATAATGAATCTAACAGCAGAAATCAATTCATGGAACTGTAATTGACTTACGTTATCACAGACACTCGAAAAACTCTATAGATTTTACACTTTTTTTTGTCGACGAGACGGCACACTCAAGCTTCATGTAAAACACGTGAATAAAAAATGAGTGTCAAGTTTCTTCCAACATAAAGATATTAGCGACATATAATGATCCCCAGTTCGAACTAGCTCGATGATACTGCTTTACCGATCGAGCTATAGGGCTCTAGATATCAAAAATTGGAAGTTATTGCCGCGACTTCCCCACAGTGACCTTACATAATAACTTAAAAACTAGAAAGCAGAAACAATAATATCTTGACCGTTTAAAGTTGAGCTACCGAAAAGTAGCAAAATTTTTCAAGTGGGAATTGGACTCACGTAAAGAGGGTTCCATACTAGCAGGTTAACATTTACTAACCTAGCCCAATTATACTTTTCAATCAATTCAATTGATCAACTTACTCAATCAACACAATTTATGTTCCTATATTTTCTCTTTACGAATATCTTACATTTCCCGTGCTTAATCATTTTCTATAGCTTTTGTTTTATTCTCTCTGATGTAAAATTACATACTTACCTACGTCAAAACAAGACAAGCTATTTTAGCTATCAAAGATTTAAAAATTGATTATGAATAAGAGAGTTAGGATTATAATTTAGGTTTTCCTGAAAACTATGAGAAAGTTCCATTATTCGTGTAATATTTTCTTTTATATCATTTAACCTAAGCATTTTTAAATCATAATAAAAAATGCGCGCAATGCAAAAAAGGTACGGAACTCTAAAAAGGAACCCTTTTAGTGGAAAGTTCGATGTCTTTCTGTCTCTCCGCAGCGTGTTTCCCAACATCTGCACTTTTCATCAAAAAAATCGAAACACTACAGATTTTCTTTCTGGCGACTAATAACCAAATAAGAGAAAAAACCATCATTATAATATTTGCTGGCAGTTCGTATCGTAACCTTGTGCTACTTACTGTTAAGTATTATGAAAAAAAACCGTTAGTAACAATATTTTTTTTATAACCTAACACCTTAAACACAAACTTGAGAATTGTTTCCATTTTTTTGATGAAAAGTGTATGAATGATATCGACCGAACGACAGCCTAACGACTTGTAGATGCTATTTGGTATCAAAAATTTTATCCAAAAATGTGTGCATTCATCATCAGCCGATAGACGACCACTGCTAGACGAAGCCTACCCCCTAGAATAAAGATAAGATAAGATAATGATAAAGTTTATATCACTTCGCTTAGACATAAATCTGACGGCCGCGGCGGCTGATTTCATATGACTAAGAGATAAATATTCATTGATAAGTAATAACGTGTATGAACTTATTCTGCTCTTTCGAAGGCAACCGTCGTCCTTTTTTATTTTATTTCAATTTCTAGTGTTTTTTTTAGTTATATCGTGTAATTTTGGTGGCATTTTAACCGGTGTAGCATTATAACGAGCCCATGGTAGAGAGTTTAAATAAAATAAATGTATTGCGTGTCTTTTCGAAAGGGTGGAAATTGTCCAGGAACAGTCTAGTAAACTGCCAACGATTTATACTATAGGGAGACGTTATTGCACAGCATGATTAAACACGGCCTGATTTTGTACAGCCTGATTATGTACACCCCGATCATTGGAAGCCAGTGGCTTCCAATGATCAGGGTGTGCAATATTGTGTTGTGAATAATCGCCCGTACAAAATCGTCACATGGTGTTTTGCACAACCTGATTATGTACAGCCCGTTTTTCGCGACCATCTTGTGATTGGCCGAAAGCCCATTTATTCCCTAGCCCCCCATTGGTCAATACGTCGAGCCTTGTTTGTACTGTTTAGTGCAAACATTTTCAACCCAGGGTGACCATTCAAAAAATTAATTGAGTTTCGTGTTTTTGTTCGGTTTTTACAATAGTAAATTTAATTCAGGCTTACTAAAAAATTTATCCAATATAAGTCAATAAGTCCATAGAAATGTATACATAATATATTGTACAACTTATATCATAATCACACATGAAGACGGAGAGTGCGGAGTGGTGACGGCGAAGACAGTGGTGGCAGCGGGGTGTGGGCGTCACACGGTGAATCAACATAGCAGCGCCATGCGATGTTGAAACTTAACTGCTGCAGTCGACGCATTCTGCTGTGCGCCGCCATGAGTTCGCACAACGAGTTCGTTCGAGTTTCGCGTTGCACGTTTACCAAAAAACATGGCCAAAACGCCATGGCGTTTGACAAAACCAAATCGGACTGCGCTATCTATGAATGGATTTAGAACTATTTTCTTTCAGCTGTCAGAAAACTCCCCATTACTTACATTTAAAAAAGATATGTTCGAATGCAATGCACCTATAAGAGCGGAAGGTAAAAAAATAAGAGTAACATTGATTAGAATAATAATATTTAATGTTATTTACATTCCATTAGTCTTTGTTTTATTTAAATTGGTCCTATATTTTCCAAGGCTGGCTTGTACTGTGCCAGCCTTCTGTCATACTTTGTTGTGTCACTTGTTATCACAAGTGATAACAGGCGCACGCACACAGATGACACACGATGATCTCGGTGAAAGTCGGTCGAACGCCAGTCGCGAGTGTCCGCGTTAATACCTAAAAGTGATTTTTGTTTAGCGACACTAGGTTGTGAATTCACTGATTCAATATATGTATATTACTCAATTTACAATATAAAATGGACGATCAAGTAACAATTCCGCTCCTCTCCAACGAAAACTCTGAAAGGATTCGACACGAACACAGCTCGTTGGACAGGAGCGGAATTGTTACTTTGTATTTGTTCGTCTATTTTATATTGAAGAATGGATTTCCACAAAGTCACGCTTGAATCAATTAATTATATTACTCAATTTGACAGAAAATGAGACATAAGCTTTTTCTTACTAGGGCAGTGTAGGTAATGATCTAGGTTATAGAGCAGCATCCATCTGAGTATATATCACCAACTGCGATCGCCAAGTCGCCTGCCAAGCGTGGTGATTATGGTAAATCAATAATAAAGTTACTGTGTTATGTCGTCACTAGTGTAAGATTTAGTATCTCTACGTGGTTCTGACAATTCTTTGTTAGAACCAATTAGGGTAAATGAATCAGGTAGGGCTGATCCATCGTCGAAGCCAAATTACAATAATGGAAAAGTCAAAATGATTCAGACAAATAAGATGATGATTCAGACAATATTACAAAGAAATTGGATAATAATATAATGTGGAAAACCCTGAATTTGCCGACACCCTTTCTTATTGGCCAGTTGCGAGGTTTTTTATTTCAGAACGGTACCCATCCAAGAGTTCGTCATTGAGAGTATCTTTCTCTTGGCGACTTTCTTTGTATGCGTCTTTAAAGGGATTTATGATGTTGAGAGAGGTCCTTAGGTGTATTTTATAATATTAGGCATGTCACATGTCAAAGAGTGAGTTAAAAAATTCACAAACAAGAAAATAATTAAGATAGCATAATCCTTCCCACTCATCATCATCAACATCATCAACCCATAGAAAACCACTGCTGGTCATAGGCCTCCCCCATAGAATGCCATGACAGACTCTGCAACCTTTGAAATGTTGTTGGTCTATCGAGTGGAGGGGCCTATTATGTCAAACTATTTAATTTTGTCTACGCATATACCAACTAGGTAGACGTGTCAAGAGTGCAATTTTATTCGAAGTATGTACCTATAGCACAACTAGTTCAGTAATGTGGTTGGTCGGGCCTTGGGTCTGACAGGAATGGGTGAAGGAAATGTTATTTGTCAGAAATTCAGTTGGGTGTTATAAAACTACTTTATAATTTCACTAAATAAGTACACATCATTTTAAGAACTAGCCCTACTAAATGACAAGTACCATGTCAATAGCTTTATCATCCATTTCTTTAATCCTCGTGTCGTGAGCCATATAGACAGGGTTACGTCGCTTCTTCTTTCAAAGCTGACCGCAGCGTATGTATCCTTTGTCCACGCAGCCGTAGAGAGATAACTAACTTCTTCGACTTCTCTTTCCTGACTAGTGAAGCAGGAATTTCTGGCTACAGGTACATGGTGAAGGCAGTTGCGGTCAGTCAAAAAACCTCGCTCTAATTCCTTCAATTCGTTGGGATCGGGCATTCAAAGTGTAAAATGAATACGTACTGCTTTGGAGAGCTCGTTGTCTGAGCAGGCGAAGGCCCAGTCTCGACGTCGGTCGCCTTGAGTTTCTGATGTTCCATTGTGAAGATTTTAAACAAATCTATTATCATTTAAGAAATATCAACCCATCAGGACTTCCGTTGTGATTGTGAATGACTGCCTGCACCCAGCCAGAGTGATTCTCTTCTCAGCGCAATAACATAAAAAAGTCCTCTGTGGCAATAACTCTGAGGAGTGATTTTAACACAGACGACCAGGTATTGGAAGGTTTTTTATTCTCTTTGCTAAAGTTTGCTATATACGTGGGTTCTCAGCACACGTGCCAGCACGATTGTATCTACACACTTTCTCAAAAGAGGCCCTCGCACAATTTTTCAAATCGTGCTACCACAATTTTGATGTGCTGCTTGATGTGTATTGTGCATTGTGTAATTGAGGCTTGAATTGAGGCGAGTGGGAAGGCAACCTCCCTCACTCACTGTGCTGTCAGTCAGTGTCGTGCTTGACGTCTGTGTCATTCTCATTCGTGTTGTGGCTTGACTTCATTGACTGGCTTGGCTGGTTGATCTTGGACTTGAAGCATGTGGTTGATTGATTGATGGTTGTGGTGGTGTTTAATTTTTAGTTCCTAATTATAATATTTATGGTCATAAATTTACAAAACACACTAGATTTCAATTTTATTTTTTACTTAAAGTCCCGCTAACGGAAGTGATGGAGCGATAGGTACCTAGACCTACTAATAAGGTCATAGAAGTTACTTTTTGAAAGTCAAACCAAATAAAACAGCCTAGATAAATTTTAATTACCAGTATATAAACACTACAAAACAAAGTCTTAGTTGTAATAATATCT
The DNA here is from genome assembly GCA_951392215.1 of Epirrita christyi. Lineage (NCBI taxonomy): Eukaryota > Metazoa > Arthropoda > Insecta > Lepidoptera > Geometridae > Epirrita > Epirrita christyi. The sequence continues at coordinate 4,962,839 of OX595861.1, forward strand.
AAACAAGTACATCTACAATTTGAATTTCTTGAACTTGAGTTTCTGCAAAAATTTTCCGACGAAACACGAAGTGAAGCGATGGTGACCTTGTGCGTTCGTGCGAGGGAGTCGGTCGCAGAGAAAGAACACACGAGCGAGTTATACTCGCGAGGCTCGCGAGCCTCGCCTCAATTGTGGTAGCACAATGTGCTGCCACACTTGTCACAATGAGTGCCTCGCACGATCCTCGCGAAAAAAGTGCGTGCTACCCAAGACTAGTTTGCTAGCCAGCCGTAGCCACCTAGCCGGCAGCAACAGCAACCCAACCAAACGTAAAAACGTACGTAACGTACCATATAAAATAAAATCTCTTTAATTAAGACCAAACCAAAACAAAACAAAGACCACCCACAGATAACTTTTTCTGAGTTGGCTTTTTTTACTAAATACCGTACTGAATACTGACTGGCAACACAGCACTCGCTCCTTGAAGGCACTCGCACATGAAAACAAGGCATCTTGTGTCTCGGATGATCGGGGTGTACATAATCGTGCCGTGAATGATCATGTCGTACATTATCAACACGTGTAGATAATGTACAGCCAGTTTTGTACGGCACGTTTTCCGCAGCATGATATTTGGAAGCCAAGTTTTGGAAAACTGGCTGTGAAAAATCGTGCTGTGTTTAATCGGGTCGTACATTATCATGCTGTACAATATAGGGACTCCCATTTTCTTTCACGTCATATTGTTAAAACCTTAGGTTAAAAACAAGAAACTTGAAAACAAGTGAAAACCCAAAAATTAGTGATTCTAGCGCCGAAGAAGTTTATTTGACGCCAACAGAATTGACTGAAACTGTTGAAAATGCGCAAAACTATCTTGTGATTGTAAGTGTTTTTTTTTGTATTAAGTCATTTCCTCGCTGAGGTGGGATGAAAAGTTACGTGTTGCACTCGAGTGCAAAGATTTTTCACCTCGTGCTCTTTTGATTCCCTCGCTAACGCTCAGGATTCTAATTTTTAAATCACTCGCTACGCTCGTGATTAAATTTTAGAATCCTTCGCTTGCTCGGTCATCAAAACTGAGCACGCGGATAAAAAGCAACTTTGCACTCTTGTATAACAAATAACTATTAAAATGCAAAATACTTATTAACTAGCCCCTTTCGTTATACAATAGTCAACAAGTCCAAACCTGTGGTAGATTTTGCATGCTCTGGTGTTTGTGTCGGTTCATTCATTATTTCAGCAAGATGAGTGTAAGTTTCTGTACTTTTAGTATCATTGCATTTGCATTTGATAACTGTACTCATAACTGTTTTAATCAGTCCAAACATTTTTTTGTTCTCGAATTTGCTTGTAGCGTTATTAAATACGAATGTCTCGTCATCAGGAATTGATATCACTTCAGTTGCTGAAAGAAAAATGTATCTATAATAAACTATTATATATTGTAATATATGTATTAAATTATATTATGAGTCGCTAGAGACAGAGAGATATAGAAAGAGCTGGAGGAGGCTTTTAACGCTGAAAGCGGTCCTTGCACACATAAATAGAAATACATACATGTATAAGATATAGACTTGGTTACATTTAAGTACAGCATTTAAGTTAATATAAATACGAATCTCATATATAAAAGGCAAAGTACTGACTGACTGACTGACTGACTGACTGACCGAGTGACAACGCACAGCCTAAACCGCTGGTCGTAGACACCTCAAATTTGGAGAGTGTATTCCTTTTAGTGTTTAGTGTTTAGAGGGGGTTACTAAAAAAGGAATTTGGAAAGTTCACCCTCAAAGGGGTCCAAAAATGCTTTCTATTTCTTAAACCATTGGTAGTAGATGCTAGAAATTTCACATGTAGATTCCTCAAATGAAATTAACAAACACATGTTTCAGCGATACCTGAAATTTTCCTGAAAACAGGCACGGGGTAGTTTTCTTTGTTAAAAATACACTTTACGTTTTGGCCCGATTTTAGTTTATTTAGATGCAGTAAAAGTTAGTTTCACGGTTTAGTATTTTAGTCTCAACAGATTAAAATATTTTCAAGACTTCATGTTTAAAATGGGACCCCTAAATTGAACAACTCAATTGTGGTGTCGTTTCAAAGGTTGTTTCACGGTGTGGTTGATGAGATTACAATTATTTTCAGAACCTCAAGGTTATAATGGGACGCCTAAATTGAAATACTGGGTTATAGGAGGTTGTAGGAGTTTGTAGGGGTTTGTTTGTTTCACTGCGGCCACATTATCTTCGTCCACGCTAACCAAGTCGTGAACGGGTCAGCTAGACAGAGAGAGAGATAGAAAGAGCTGTAGGAGGCTTTTACCGGTAAGAGCGGTCCTTGCACACATAAATAGAAATATGTATATACATGTATAATATGTAGATTTTGTTACATTTAAGTTAATATAAATAATAATATAATATAATTTAAATACTCACTGTTAAATTCCCATGAGCATGCCGCTGAATTCGAAATACAGTTCAAATGTAAGTTATTGTGTCTAGTATTTTTGTATTTCGTGATATAAGTCGTTTTGCTTTGTTGGAATTCGATCTGTGTTTGAGCCAGCGATAAACCGCTAATTACAGGGTCTGAAAGTTTTGAAAGATTTGACTCATACATACATACTTACACAGGCTCAATACTTTAATCCTATATGGAAATATTCTGAAATCATTCTTAGTAGTAGAACTTTTTGTGAAAGAGTTCGTCCGGGAAAGTACTACCACCGTACCTATTTCTGCCGCCAAGCAGTAGTGTTCGCAATGCTGTGTTTCAGTTTGAAGGGTACGGGTGCCGGTGAAATTACAGGCACATGAGACTTCATCTTTATGTCTCAGGGTCGGCAGCGCACGTGTGACGCCTCTGGTGTTACAGACGTCCATAAGCTACGGTAACTACTTTCCATCAGGTGGGCTGTATGCCCTTGACAAGCTGACAAGCTTGTAAAGTAGTATAAAAACAAAAAAATATGTGCTTTTTCAGTTCAATTAACATTTATGTATTTTCAAAGTCCCACCTGAGTACTAAAGCTGAGGCCTCCCCCATATGCAAAGGGGAGGATTTGTCATAGTCACTGCGCTTGGCAGGCACATTGGTGACCGCAGTTTTGGTGTTCAGTACTCAGGTGGATGCTGCTGTCCATCCTCTGGTGTAAAATATAATATATATGACTTTTGACACCTTTACCAATATTTCCTATTTATGTTTTAAATTGTAACATTCAAACATTTCCGAATAAAACAAAAATTTGGCTTCGAATTTCTACTTCTAAATTCCTGTGCCAAATTCTTAATAGTTTTTGACCAAAATTTACCTAACAGTTCTACTTTACAGAGTTCTAGTTTCAGTTTTACTTCTAATTTGTATTTTAGCTTTTCAAATATGATAAAATATTCTCAGGTAAAATTATGACATTACACTATGGCTCGGGCGTCAGTCGTACTCAGTTGCTCCTTGCCATTGGCTGGCGTTGGCTCAAAGTTTTTGACACTAGTAATCGCCTCAGGCTGCGTCCCCAGTAGGCAAACTGTTCGCCGCCGACTAAGTGAGCCGCAAATTTGTGACCGACTGAAATTCGAGTCAGCGGCATACTCAGACCAATTTGCCAGCGTCGCTAGCAAACTGTTCCGAGCTGCCGCTGCAGACTAAATCTTCAGTTTAATATTCAGTTCAGCAAACTGTACTCACTACGCCGGCGAACTAAAACCATTTCGCCGCCGACTGGAACTGGTTTTCCTGTGAGTCGGCCGCCCACTGAGAGAGTAGGCGCGCGTAAAGCTGCAAACTGCGTAGAGTAAGCGTAAAACTAGCAAACTGTGAACACATTTCAACTATATGGAAGGGCGTACTAAACCGATACGCCGCTAACTCAGTCGGCGGCGAACAGTTTGCCTACTGGGGACGCAGCCTTATAGTTATTAGAGCGCTTAGGCTTACGGCCCACCTGCTAGTAATTTACCGAATTATTACCAACCGATTAGATACTCACGGTTAGTTCCCCAATTATATCTTGTCGTACTTGTAGATGAGTTAATATGTGAATTAAAATTTGCAGGGTCTGTAAACACAAATAAATTAACATAACATAACACCCAACAGTCAATAATATACATATTAGTACCATTTTACACTTGTCATCTTGAAAATTTGAAGGACGTTTATGATTTAAAACTGTTTCTAACTATGACTATAACTGTATAACTGTTGGTAACTATTTTCAAAACAAGAAAGTATATTTATTATAGTGAAAAAAGAGAGAAGTAAATAAAAAAAATGTGGTAGGGGGAGTCCAGGAGACATAAACCCCTTACAGAAAAACCCCTTTTAAATCTACTTAACATGTTCTGCGATTTTATATTATTTATATTTACAGCAGCAAAACGGCAAAACACAAAACCTCTACTAATTGTTGGATACAGGTACAGTTTCCGGTTGTATTTGTACAACCAATTACACTGCAACCGTTATACCCCTTACTCATTTTGACAACACGTTAAAAACGCCCGCACTCGCACTATAGTCGCGATTGGGCTCTGCTTGAAACTGCGTGAGAAATTGAGAATGCCTGGTATAAGTTGCGGCACGAAACTCTAGCGCTGACCGTTACTGCGCAGAAGTCAAAAGTAAGGTATCTTGGGCGGGATCTCTATCTCTATCTAACTTATAATAATTGTATTGTGTGCGCGACCGTATTCATGTGTCATCCCCTCCACGTTTCGGTCAGCGCTAGGCCAGGGCCACCGTGCAGGCCTAGCGCGGTTGTGACGGCGGGCGCGAAATATCAAACATATGAAACCGTCGTTTGCGTCAATAGTGTAGCGGCTAAGGCGGGCGCCTAGCGCAACTGTCATGAGCGATTAGCACGCGTAGTTTTCAAACGTTCCTATCCAAAGTCAAAGTCAAAAAGAACTTTATTCATTGAAATCACAAGGATCATTTTGAATCGTCTTATAAACTAAAATTACTCCTGTTCCAACGCGACCAAGCCTACAAGAATCAGGCAACAAACACGGCTTGGCTTACATAAATGGTCCGTTTTACCACTAGGTGAGAAGCGCCAGTGTGGTGCCTCAGAGCAAGGAGTTGCTGATACATAGTAAATGAGAACTTAAAAAACTTAGGAAGTGACTACCTTCCTAAGGTTTTTAAGTTCTCATTTACACATAAAGCAAATAAACATCTGCAAAAATATGCAAGACAGCACACGCTACGCTTGTTATACTTATAACTAATAATCTAATAAAAACATGTAAATAGGTAAGTACAGATATTTCAAATTTCCATTTTAGCAGTCGAGGGGCAGAACGACATCAGGCCACGCGGCTTTATCATTAATATAGTCATCAAGAGTGTAATACGCTTTCTTAATTAGATTCATCTTTATGTAGGATTTAAATCTTCGAATAGGAAGTTTAAATGCACCTTCTGGAAGTTTATTATAAAACCGTACAGAATTCCCCATTTTTATGACCCACTTACTTTCTTTAATCGAAATTTTGGTATATTTCCGCGCGTTATGGACACACTACGGGCCTAGTAGGCAAGCATCTCAATGCGCGGGATATCAAACCAGTTTGGTCTTATCCGCACCGTCGCGCCCGCAAAGGCCCCGCACCCACGCATTCGCTGTGGACGCGCACTTAGACTTACGTGCCGCTTCTTATAACAGCGGTCCTTCTGTCGCGCCGCTGCTTTACTCACATTGTGGCACCAGTTCCAAGCGAAACACTAGATCTCCTTTATGACATTCCGTATAAAATTCACAGTCGATAGTGGCCGTAACATTTATGTGCTCATCTTGACCGATTGCTAAAATAAAGAAGAGTAGGTATAGTACACTCGCATCTGTTCTCACCGCTATCTATCTAGTTAAGAGTTGATGGGTTGCATCAACATTGTGTAATAAAATACCCCTGTAAGCTTGAGGGGAGGGTAATACACACGTCATGGCGAACCACTTCAGTCCTACGACTTTATAAATTACGAAGTTTTTCATTCATGAAATGCCTCGTAAACTGTCCTGCAAAAATGTACATAGCACTACCATGGAGCTACCCTACTACAGCTGTTCATTTGATCTCTATGCGTGAACTCTGAATGCTGTAATAAATAACTTTTCATTTAAAAAACCGACTTCCGCCATTGCATTCGACTAAATATATGTATGAAAAAAAAATGGTGAAAGGATTATGATACTTTTTGAATCCAAATGTTTGGTTTGTTGCTGAAAATATCAAAATCGCCATATGTATGCCTACAATATTTGTGGAGTCCCCTCAATTCCTCATGGATTCCATTATCAGAACTTGATTCTGAAAAAAATGGGACCAATCTTGAAGTATATCTATTCAAATAAAAAAGAATTTTCCAAATCGGTTCATAAACGCCGGAGATATGAGGTAACAAACATTTAAAAAAAATACAACTGAATTGAGAACCTCCTCCTTTTTTGGGAAGTCGGTTAAAAAAACTAAATTCATAAAGGCGTAGAACAAAAGTTGTTCGCCATAACGAGTGGAGTTACCTCCCCTCGGGCTTATGAGGGTATTTTCTTACTCATTTTAAAATTAGGATAGACCTAAGTATCAGACAGTTCGCATAAGCTAAATCACACAAAATCGTGCTCACTTTTCAATTGCTCTGGAACATCATTTGCACTGGGCGCGCATTTCCACTGCTTGTCTAATAAACCTGTTATTGATAACGTTTCTCCCTTGTAGTATTCATACACATATTCGATCATTTTAGAGATGTTTACTGGAGCCAAGATTAAACCATTTACTTGAAATGTTGGAAGATCTGTAAAATAAAATTTGATTATTTCAAAGATTTGTAATAAACGCGGCGATGAGCTCACCACTTGTCACGTCTATGTTCCAACGATTGTGTAAACCACGGTGAAAAGAGGCCCTTTGAGGCTCTGTCTACCCCTTCGGGGAAAAAGGCGTGTGTGTTTATGTTGTTATGTAATTATGGTAAAACTCGCAACAGTTTAATAATAATAATAAAGCCTTTTTATTTCCTTAACTAACTATTACATAAATGTTTGCATAACTTAAAAATTAAATAACTTTTTCTTTTTTTTTTTTTCATAGTTAAGGCCCCTTTCGGGTATAGGCCTCCTCCAGTTTTTTCCAGTTTGTTCTATCTCCAGCTTTTTCTATCCAATTTTGTCCAGTGACTTTTCTTATCTCATCGGCCCAGCGTTCTTGCGGGCGTCCTCTTGCTCTCTTTCCGGTTGGTCCAGACCATGCCGTAGCTCTACGTGTCCAACGCTTATCTCGTAGGCGCGCTACATGGCCTGCCCATTTCCATTTGAGACTCTGTGAGTACTTCAGAGCATCAGTAACATTGGTTTTCTTTCGGATTGTCTCACTTCTTTGTTTGTCTTTCAACTTGATGTTCAATAAACTTCTTTCCATTGCACGCTGTGTTGTTTGTATTTTGTGTCTCGTGTATTCGTTGAAAATCCATGTTTGAGAGCCATATGATAGACAGGGCAGCAAACAAGAGTCCATTACAATCTTTTTTAGTTTTAAAGACAGCTTTGATTTTAATATTTCTTTTTGGCTCCAGAATTTTTTCCACGTCATATTTATTCTTCTCTCAATCTCGTCCCTATGTCTCGATTTACTAAAAGATACTTGTTTACCGAGGTACAAGTAGCTCTCTACATATTCAAGTGGCTTTTGGTAGATCATTACAGGACTTTGTATACTGTTTGTTGCTACTTTTGTTTTTGATGTGTTGAGTTTCAGACCTATGTTTTCACTCACTTCACATAGCTCTACTATCATTTCTTCGAGCTCTTTTGATGTTTTAGAGAAGAGAACGATATCATCTGCAAATCTTAGATTGCTCAGAAATTTTCCATTTATGTATATGCCTTTTTTCTCCCAGTCAAGATTTTCCATTTGGTGTTGTAGGATGGCTATGAAAATCTTCGGTGAAAGGGGGTCTCCTTGTTTTGCACCTCTACAGATTTTGATTACTGGACCTAGTCTATCTAGTTTCACTCGGCTTTCGCTGTTGCTATATATGTGCTTTATGATTTCTATGTAGGGCTTTGGAACACTTTGACTGTCCAGTGCTTCCCATATGCTTTCGTGTGATATAGAGTCGAATGCTTTTGCGTAATCTATGAAAGCAAGATACAGTGGTTGTTGGAGTTCTTGGTGCTTCTCTAAAATTTGGTCAAGGGTATGTATATGGTCAATAGTACTATAACCTTTCCGATATCCCGCCTGCTCTACCGGTTGATGAATTTCTATGTCTGTTTCTATTCTCTTACGTAACAGTTTACCTATATATTATTATATGGAATGTGTACCGTTGCATTGTACAGTTCATTCATTAATTACGTACCTGGTTATTTCTTGGTTAGCCTGTGTGTCCCTAAATAAAGCCTCGAAGTCGAGACCAATGATTCATTGCGCCATGCAAGGGCTTTTTTCATGCATATTATGTAACATAATAATATCTTACATATATCTAAGATATGTCACACGTTTAGTGACGATGTTTTTGTTCACCATTTGAGAGGAACGTAGTATTGCGTACATGCATTTTTAAGAGTGGGGAAAGTCCGTTTGTTCATGATAGGGATATGAACCTACGACCTTAACATTACATACATAACACAAACAGACATATACATAGTCTTGATCCCACACTAGGATTCCCTGTGCCGTGGGTATCAGGAACTACGAGTACCATGGTACCATAACACCCAGACCAATACTTGCTGATCATACAAACATTTGTCCCGCAGCGGGAATCGAACCCACAACCTCTTCCATCTCAGCCGGCTACACGCCTGCCGCGCCATAGAGGTTTTCTCCCACACACACAGAGACACCTTTTTTTTGCCCACCTGATGGAAAGTAGTTACCGTAGCCTATGGACGCCTGCGACACCACAGGCATCAAACGCTCGCTGCCGACCCTGAGACATAAAGATGAAGTCTCATAATGTGCCTGTAATTTCACCGGCACCCATACCATTCAAACTGAAACACAGCAATGCGAGCACTGCTGCTTGGCGCCAGTAAGTACGTAAACACGTACGTAAAGTAAGTAAATAAGTACGGTAGTAGTACTTCCCCGGACAAACTCTTTCACAAGAAGTTCTATAGGTGCTACGAACTAAAGGCTAAGACGCGTAGACGTCGTAGTGCACGTTGTCGTATCATGACGTTGTAATGTATGCAACTCTATGAGTCATGGCACACCGTGACGTGCACGCAAGCATGTACATACAAAGTGACGCGCGTGTCTACGTCACGTATTGCATACGCATCCAGTGTGAATTGGCCTTTATTGTCATGTTTATACATACCATTATTGTTCTTTGCTGATAACATATAGAAATACAATCGAACAGTGAACCAGGAAGGTGGGAATATTTTAGTTTGCACATTGCAACTAAGATAAGAACCTTTGTATGTATTTGTTAATTTCACATGCATCATTTGTTCTTTTAAAGCTAGGGACTGTGTTGTAATGGATTTTATGTCGGAACCTGGAAGAATTAATAAAATAAAATTATTTTTTAATGACCTTGCTTGTCCTTATTCTGAGGTATCTAACCTACTCTAGTACCTACTTATAAGAACGAAATTAATGTATGTCATAATGTATGACTGAGTATGTTGGACGTGTGAATTATGACCACCAATGTAAAATTAACATATTCAAAACAAATAAAATTATCTTTATCTTTATCTTTAAGAGGAAGTCACCGGTGCTTACGCCCTTTTGCACGCGAACGAAGTTTGCTACTAATTTGCGTTCAATCTCAGTGGATCCATTGTTCAAATCCTTAGTGGATCTAGTGAGATATTTTTTTCTTAGTAGATCGGTTTCCCAATAATTTGGATCTGATGAGAATTTTTATTGCTAACAAAACTGGTGCCCGTGACTTCGTCTGCGCAGGATTAGTATTTCGAGTAGCTTATATTAGCGAAAAAAATATAACCTTTATAATATACTGTGGCGGGCTTTTTTGTAGGACTATTTAAGATTCATTTCCATCATACATGACATATGTGTAACTCTAGCGGTTTTGGCAGCGCACGCCAGAAATAGCTCGCAGATGGTACTAGATTTTTTCCTACTAACTTGACACTTATCGTCATATTATGGACAATTCACACAATATCTTTATAAATTGTAGCATGTGTGTTATTCTGATGTATAAGCTATATTATTGTAAAGTTTCATTAAAATCCATTCAGTAGTTTTTACGTGAAAGAGTAACAAATATCCATCCATCCATCCATACTTACAAACTTTCGCGTTTATAATATTAGTAGGATAGATCTATTTTTAAAATAACGGTAACATTTATTGGATCTAATGATTATTTACTGTCTCATAAGATATATATGATAAATTAAATAAATTAAGAGGATTTTTCGTTACGCTCTGGGTTCAATATGCCGCCCGCGACATAAGACTGCTTTATTCCCTAAGTGCATAATCTACTGTTTAACACCACCTGTTCGACAATGTCCAATTTCATATCATGCAACCTCAACGTAAAGTAAAGCATTGTCTCTTTAATGATATAAAGTTGTATGAAACTCCCTAGGGAATAAAGTGATTTGAATTTGGAACGTCAAATTCGTGTGGAAACTCGTGGAAAACTCTAAGTAAAAAAATGCCCATAAGGCATAGTAAAGAGATTTTGTTAGAAAATCGAACTGGCCAGTAATTTTCAATAAATTTTATTGCAATATTCATGTTGATAAAAAAATTACAAACGATAGTGATTCTACTCCAGAGTCTATCAAAACAGACGCTTTAGAGATTATAGATAATGAGATTTTTATCGTCTTGCAGAAGGTGTGAAAAGTAGAGTATGCTCCTCTGGAATAAAGCCTGTGTTCGTCTTGGGCAGCTTGAACCCCTCGCTTCACTCAGGACTCTATATAACTCCGTTACGCTCGGAAGTTAACTCTATAGAGTCCTTCGTTACGCTCAGGATTTAATATGCCACCCGCGACGTAAGACGATGCTTTATTCCCTTAGTGCATAATCTACTATTAATTCTCTGTTATAGCTGCCTGGTTTCCTTTTCTCCCAATTTAACACATTCATTGGCTTACCATTGTATCTGAGTAATGTTATATTCATTAGATTTCCCTCTATTTTTAGACACGTGATCTTTGCTAGTTCTCCCTCGTAGTATGAGTATTCACCTCTTGCGTTGTAACCAGTGTTTAAATTGCCATATTTCTTGGTGCTGATCCTCAAGTTGTTTACGAACACTTCGCCCGCATCGTCTGCAAAAGAAATCGCATAGTTTTAAGAGGAGGTCATCTGTAGCTAGCAAATGGGCGCTTCGAAATTTGCTTCTAATTTGGGTATTATTTCTTAAAACTCCATAAAACTTTGTACACATAGAATAGAATAAAATACATTAAATTTATTTGCAACAACATTCAGAATAACTTTTTAACCGACTTCACAAAAAGGAGGAGGTTCTCAATTCGGTTGTTTTTTTTTTAATGTTTGTTTCCTCATATCTTCGGCGTTTATGAACCGATTTAGAAAATTATTTTTTTATTTGAATAGATATACTCCCAGATTGGTCCCATTTTTTAAAAAACCCAGTTCTGATGGTGGTATCCATGAGGAATTGAGGGAACTCCTCAAATATTGTAGGCATACATATAGCGATTTTGATATTTTCAGCAACAAACCAAGCATTTGCATTTAAAAATTATCATAATCCTTTCACCACTATGGTTCTTTCATCATTTTTTTTCATCCAAATATTTAGTCGTATACAATGGCGGAAGTCGGTTTTTAAATGAAAAGTTATTAAATGAAAAGTTATCATTTAAAAAACCGACTCCCGCCATTGTATTCGACTAAATATTTGGATGAAAAAAAATTATGAAAGAACCATAGTGGTGAAAGGATTATGATACTTTCTGAATGCAAATGCTTGGTTTGTTGCTGAAAATATCAAAATCACTATTGTGTATGCCTACAATATTTGAGGAGTTCCCTCAATTCTTCATGGATTCCATCATCAGAACTGGATTCTTAAATAAACGGGACCAATCTGGAAGTATATCTATTCGAATTAAAAAAGAATTTTCCAAATCGGTTCATAAACGCAGGAGATATGTGGTAACAAACATAAAAAAAAATACAACCGAATTAAGAACCTCCTCCTTTTTGTGAAGGCGTTTAAAAACTAACAAAAAAACATCAGATAGGTACAATAAAATCAAACAGTATTTAAAAAATGTTGTTGCAAAAAGGCCCCATCTCAGCATATGCAGGTTGTAAACAACCTGCGTTAGTCATCTGTTAGAGCCATTTTGCAAAAAATATAATAAATTGGTAAAACAAGATACGGACAGAATGAAACACAAGAAATAAAACATGATCATATAATATCTAGACTCGTGGCGTGGTACGTTACTTTTTTGTAAAATTATATGCTTACCAAATGATAAACTAAGATATACGATTTTTTTTAAAAAGACTCTCCTTTTATTGCGCTAGTTATTAGTGTGCTGATCATTTGTGTACAAAATTTCATGGAGTTTGATGAAATATAGTATTTGAAACTATCATAATATAATAATCACTAGAAACGGGATATTTACCACTATTTTTGAGCTTTATTATTTCCCGATATTACGATTATTTTGATGAAATAATAACCAAAATAGAACTTGTTCGCGTACAAAAAGGCATGAGCACCCTACCGGTAACCTACTCTTAAAGGTTTTTAAAAACTCAAATAATGTATAAACAATTTAAAAACTTTTTTTTTTTTATTATTAATTTAAGTGGTGCCACACACAACATGTTGTCGTTTAGAAGTAACTGCGCTTTCACCCCGATATCATTCAAATTCATTCAATTTTATATTTGTTGAATTCATTCATTCACATTCATCACAGCAAAGAAAAAACTATTCAAATTGGACAGGCCATCACAGAGAAATGAGGTGAGGGAGGAGGTTAAAAAATTGAAAAAAATGGGTCACGTAGTATGGGTACGTTCCCTAAGCTATGTGCGACTCCACGTTGTATACATTATTGTAAATTTGTTTTTTGCGTCGCGCTAAGTCGTGTCCTTCGAGCAACATGGAAGGGAGAAGCCATTCGCAGCGTTCCCCTCTGCACAGAATTAATATTAGTACAACCCTCTGTCAAACTACAAGCGAAAGTAGGCATATGCGTTCAATATAACTAGTTGTTATTCTATGCAAGGTTTGTTAGTGTGAGTGTCGTCATTACAGTGTTGTATTTGGATGTGTATATGCGGAATTGCGCTTGTGTGCACATTTCCCCACGCAAAAAATGACAGAACTTTTTGAATGGCAATATATCGCTACGGCTACTCCCTTCCGGCCCGCAGTAGGAAGTCCGTGTTGCTCGAAGGTCGTGTCAGAATTTTGGAAAGCATAGTTGTATCAGATGTGGATGCCAACAAATAATAATTACTAAATTAATAACACGAATAAAGATAAAAAAATACCACCGAATTGAGAACCTCCTTATTTTTAAGTCAATTAAAATGTTAAATTTTTTTTACACGAGTAGTGGAAGGCCTAAAAAAAATGGATGGATTGTGTGAAAGATGACATGTTTAGGAATGGTGTGAGTACTGATATGACGGAAGATAGGGAAGAATGGAAGAAAAGAACATGTTGTGCCGACCCCACCTAAGTGGGATAAAGGCAGGGAGATGATGATGATGAAAATGTTAAATTTTTGATTTTGACTTACCTGTTTTCTTTAATTCAACATGGAATTTGACTATAAAAGAGTCTATTTTACACTTCCAATCCGTTTCCATAGCTTTAGTGGCTCTGTCTATCTACAATCAGATGTAGGATGAGAGTGGTCCAGGAACCAGTTTTCTCCATAATAAATAGTGTACCTACTGATCAAAAGATCAATACAGCCCAAGGCATAACATAACACCCAACAGTCACATACATTTTCCTGATTCCACACTAGGCCTCCCTGTATCGTGGATATCAGGAACTACTAGCACCATGGTACCATAACACCCAGACCCGGAACAAATATTTGCAGATCATACAAACATTTGTCCCGCGGCGGGAATCGAACCCGCAACCGCTCTCATCTGAGCCGGCTACTCGCCGGCACGCCATAGAAGTTGTCACATTAGTATGCAATGCCGGACGAAAGGGTTTTTTAATGGCAGCAAAGAACCGACGCTGCGACAAAAAGATATCGCCCTTAAAGCTATAATTAATTACAATTAAAAATCATTCTTATAATAATTTTTTTGCAACAAAAAAAATTGCACAAATGACCACCCTAAAAAGCTTTGGCACTCAAATGCTCTTAATTTTGAACAGCAGCAATACAATTTTCACTCTGCACTTGCTCAAAAAGACCGTCATTGTGGCGTACCAGAGCGAAGAAAAAATAGCATTTCTTCCACTAGGGGAAAAAGTTTTTGACGTGACAACGTCTTATAATTCGATAGAGCCGGCTGCACGCACGAAAAAACATGACTCATGCGGCGTTACCTCGCTCTGAGGCGTTCCATGTAAGGCTTGAAGTGCAAGCGAGAGCGCGGAACGAGCGACAAAGAAGACGTTGTCACGTTCAACTATCGTCAGTAAACCGACTTTACAGACAACCAACTTTATTTTTAATTTTTGTCTGTCAAATGACCATAAGCCTAAAAAAACGAAAAAGTCTTTAGTCATAAGTAGAATAATCATGACTAAAGACTCGACTTATTAAAGTTTCATACAAAAAGAACAACATCTCTTTGGTAGAATGCATGCAATGCGTTGCGGCTACAGAAGAAATAAAAAAATAGACATTGGCGCGAAATCTTTAGAATCTTTCTCTAATTGCAAATTGAATTGGTAGTGACCGAAATTAATTACTATTACATATTGTATTGGATTATTTTACTTTCTCACAACCGTAGTGAAAAGTAGAGTGTAACACACGGCGCTAAAAACTCATTAAAACTCGGTTTCTATTTACTCCCTCGCTTCGTATATAATGGGTTAGTTTAGCCCCTTGTATAACAATCTACTATTATCTGCCCTTACAATTTTTTGTATTAGCTATTCTATGAAGAGAAGATACGTAAGAACGAGATAAAAAAATCGTAACGTATATATTAAGGATCGTAGGTGCTATGCTAATATACAATAATACTAGTGCAATACTTTCTCAGAGGACACCCTGTATTTTGAGCCCTTTAATTCGTTTGCTAATTTCATTACTCACCTTAACAGTGTAAACGTTATTATCTTGACTGAGTACTGAGTCAACGTACTTCTGAAGTTGATTATCAACATTGTGACACCTGAAATAAAATAAATATATATTATATGGTGTTTGACGTGAATACGTCATTAAATTTGCTTCCATGGTGGGAGGTAATTCAGAAAAATGATGATAACAAAATGGGGGTCTCCCTGTGTGTTTCTGTACTTTATTGGATGTAGACATTCAACATTTATTTACACCATTTATTTTTTGTTAGTAGTAGAACTTCTTGTGAAGGAGTTCGTCCGGGGAAGTACTACCACCGTACCTATTTCTGCCACCAAGCAGTAGTGTTCGCATTGCTGTGTTTCGGTTAGAAGGGTACGGGTGCCGGTGAAATTACAGGCACACGAGACTTATCATCTTTATGTCTCAGGGTCGGCAGCGCGCTTGTGATGCCTTTGGTGTTGCAGGCGTCCATAGGCTACGGTAACTGCTTTTCATCAGGTGGGCCGTATGCTAGTCAGCTTACCAAGTAGCATAAAAAAAAACTCGATAGCTAAAGTATCAAAGATTTCGTTACGTTGAGTGAAGACTGTGATGCATGTGGCGGTGGAGGAGGCGCCGCCGCTTTATTGAAGTCGTTTCACTGCGTCACATAATTTCGTATTCACGTAAAACACATGGCTGTGGCCACGATACAGCCACACCCCGTTTTATTATCTTTGATGTAAAAATCTTTTGAAATCACTTGATAACATCTTGAGTTTCCAAACTTAGTCCAATTTTATGAGTGCAATTACTAATCGAATACTAAATCAATCAAATAGTATAAAGTGACAGTTTTGAATGTTTTTTAACTGACTTCAAAAAAGGAGGTTCTCATTTCAGTTATATTTATAATTGTTACTCAATAACGCCCGCCTTGGCTCTGCATTCGTAAGAATTGAACCGATTTCGATGTGATTTGATACAGTTCATGACCGGATACTGGTCGCTGATTCTTTTAAAAATATAATTTATAGGGATATAGTTGACATGTTTATAACGACCTCCATGGCTCGACGGACAAGTAGCCGGCTGAGACGCTTGAGGTGCGGATTCGATTCCCGCTGCGAAACAAATGTTTGCATAATCTTCAAATATTAGCTCCGTGTTTGTCTACCACGGTACTAGTAGTTCCTGATATCTGACACAGGGAATTCTAGTGTGGGATCAGAAGTATGTATGTTACTTATCGGGAGCTATGTTACAAAACAATTACAAGGCTAAAGGCCAAAGCACACCGGATGCGTATGCAGCATGAAACACTTTATAGACACGCCCCCTATAACACATAGAATTAAGTGTGTCACACACGTAGTAGATGCGGTAAGATATCTGTATCTGAGTGCGTATCTGTCCATATCGCTTTCTATACTAACTCAAGGAGCAACACACACGTAGCAGGTCACTTATATTTTACCGTCAAGCATCTGTAGGCACCGACATATATCAAAAGATGGACAGATGATATCTGTGTATACAAATTGAAATACAATAGAGTTTGAAGGTTTCCGCGTGAATGTATCATTTTCGTATATTATCGTATCTGCTACGTGTGTGACAAACTTTATGCGTTTGTTTGGTGTGACGTCCAATGGGAAATGTCATTGAATACAACGTCACCACTGCCGCGTTGACGTCTTGCTCAGCGTAGAGTACGCAGCCTGTTTGTCTCTTCGGAGCTTGCAATGCGTAACGTCACGCATTACGTCTACGTGCAGTCACGCAAGCGGTGTGCCATGTCTCATACAGTTCTATACATAACAACGCAGCGGTAAGTCGACGTGCACATCTACGGCTACGCGTACGCAACCGGTGTGCGGTGGCTTGACACACAATGACACCTACGTACGAATATGTGTATACTTCATAGAGTTAATAGAGTTACTTACATTATTTTTGTTAAGTTTCGAGGTACAACACTATTAATATTTATGTAAAAAGTTTCGTGAAATGAAAGAGGTGACGACGTAACGTTGCTCGTGATATTACCATTTGTATCTGTATATAAAAATATGTTTATAGACGGTGAAATCTCTGAAAAAAGAAAAAAAATATTACCGTTTACAAATCATTTATATTAATATTAAGTTATATAAGTATATATGTATGTATGTATATATATTAAGTATTTACAAAGCGTGGAAATAACTTAAATTCAATGAAACAGCAATAAAATGTAATGCCCGTTTTACATTATTCCTGTCCAGCGATCGAATCCAGCGCTGGATTGCTTACTAGAAAAATTGTAACCGGCACTGGAATGCACTGAATCCAATGAGCATTCCAGTCCAGTAACTGGATTGGCGGTCTACTTTTGAATCCATTGCGATTCTTCTAGGCTTGGTCGCGTTGGAACAGGAGTAATTTAATTTTATATAAGACGATTCAAAATGATCCTTGTGATTTCAATGAATAAAGTTCTTTTTGACTTGACTTGACCAATCCAGTGCAACTGGAATAATGTAGAAGGCCAATTGAGCACGTTTCAAACATTTTCGAAACTGGTCTCTTCTTGAAATCATTGTCACTGCAGTGTTCACACTTCAACGGCTTCTCAATTACTGGAATAATGTAGACGATACAGATCCAGTCCAGCACTGGACTGGATTCTCACTGGATCACTGTACTGGAGTAATGTTAACCGGGCATAAGCTTCTGAGTAACTTCTATAGATTTCTGGTAAGTTTAGGTAGGTATGGTATGATGATACCTTAGACTAGGTTGCCTTAGATAGAGGCATCTGAAATCACGACAGTAATATAACGGAGATGCACGGACTTAGATAGATATAACACACAGAAATACAAAACTTAACGAAATAACAGAAAACAAATGAAATGCATCATGTGCGTTCTTAGCTATAAGCGATTTCTTCCAGACAACCTTAGGGTAGTGATGTATTTACAAGTAACGTGGCATATTTATAATATGTTGTTTTGTACACTTGCCATACTTAAAGAGCGCGTGGTATAATTATATACGTAATCATCTAAAAATAAAATAAAAATCTTACAGATAACTTTAACTGTTTTTTTATGAAAACAATTTTAGGTCACACTAGAATAAGCCCCTAGCAAAATTTGAGAATAGACCCCAAAGAACGTAGAAGTCAAAGAACGCTGCGGAGACCACGCCACGCGGCTCGTGCCACAGGGGTTGATTTTGTGCGGTGAATTTAAACACGGGTGGATATATTTAAATTGCAAAATTTTGTACTAACTAAGTAATTTTTTAGCTATGTTTTTTTACTGATTTGTTATCGGTGTCAGCAGTATAGTAACCTCCGTAAATATGGAAAGTGTACAAAACAACACGTTGTATACGTAGGTATGAGAGCCTAACGAGAGATAGCTTCAGTTACCAGATTTGAATGAGACGTGGTTGAATAGAAAGCAATATGTATTGTATCCTACCTATAAATATCCAGCAAGTTAAAGTGGCAATGAGCAGGTCATATAGCTCACAGAACTGACAACCGTTGGGGAATAAAGATTCTCGAGTGGCGACCACAAACCGGACGACGAGGTATAGGAAGGCCTTCCAGTCGATGGACTAAAGACATTATAAACGTCGCAAGAAGTCGGTGGATGGAGGAAGTTTAGGTACATTATATATTTTATAATTTTTGGTACTTGTATATTATGTAGGTATAAGTATTAGGTACTACTTTACTACAAGAGTTAGGTAGATATATATTTATGTACCTACTTAGGTATGTTTTAATTGTACACTGACGTCTTTTAATGTTGTTTCTATCCTGCCCATCCAAAGATTGCCTGGAAGAGACTGCTTTTAGCGATAAGACCGTCCATCGTACGTATTTTTTTTCTTTTGTATTTTTATTTGGCATAGCATAAGTACCTAATTGGTAATACCGGCAAAATGCCCGTTTGACATTCACAATTGAAAAATAAAAAAACTTTTTTTTTTGTAGTGGCATCTGAGGATTTTCTCAATTTTGCCAATGTCAAGTAGCACAGAAAATTACAAACAATGTCCAGTCGTCAGGTCCTCTGTCAAGTCATGTTCTAGTAAATCGATGGCAGTTTACTAGAATGTTCCTGGACAATTTCCACCCCTTTGAAAAGACACGCAATACACTTATTTTATTTAAATTCACTACCATGTGCTCTTTATAAGCTACACCGGTTAAAATGCCACCAAAATTACACGATATAACTTAAAAAAACACTAGAAATTGAAATAAAATAAAAAAGGACGACGTCTCCCTTCGAAAGAGTAGAAAAAATCCATAAAAACACTTTGTAAGCTTATTTAAACTAGTGGTTCGCCCCGAACTGAGACCTCGCGATGACACCTTTATCAGCCCGACTAATTTAAGAGGGGAAGAAAGGGTTTTATCGGCAAGGTTTAAGGTATTTAACGGCTATGTAAGTATGTTTGTATGGATGATCCATCAGAAATCTAAAACTATCGAGGCAATTTCTCTAATATGAAAGAGATTTTGTGAAGCAAGAAAAAAGTTTTTTTGAATTAAGCAGTTCCATCTAGTTGTAGTTTTGCTACCTAATTTTTAAAGATTTAAGTTTTCTACTCTAAAAATGGATGTTACAAAGAAAAAATCCTGAATTTTTGAATCCTCCCCGTAGATCAAAATATACTTAAATAATAAATTTCAGCATTACCAGACAACTTGAAATATCTTCGAGATATTTTTTTGCATATTTTACTTTCTTTACCCTTCTAACCGATTTGTAAAAAAAATAACTGAGAAAAAAAATTAACCACTATAGGTAATTTTTCTACACATCATCGAAATAGCCTTTAAATAGGACTTAGCAACAGGGCGTAAATACTACATACCTGTTAGTATTTAAAGTACTTGACGAATTAATTGATAACGTCCTTTTGACGAAAACATAGAACTCCAATGTCATTCAAATTCCTAGGAATGGGGGGTCAACAAAGAATGTTATATTGGTTATTGTTTTTTAAGGTTCAGGTTTCTAATTTCTTCAATTTCAGACTTTTCCCTATGGTTGTAACACAAAAGCCACAAGCATACCAAATTTCAGCATTGTGGGACTGCTGGAAGTACCCTAGAATTTTTGATTTTTGCGTTTTTTATTTTCCCTAATATCTCGGAAACTACTAAGTTTAAATACTTATTAAAAACAGTTTTGAAATGTCCAACTAAAGCGCTTTCATTAGACACCCCACTTGATCTGACTGTCTAACTTTTATTTTTTTTACCCCCTCTTGGACCCCAATATCTCAGCAACCCCCTGACCGATATAGCTCATAACCTTACCTACAAATTGTACCAATACTATCTACCCCCATACCAAATTTCATGAAGATCGGATTAACGGTTTGGAAGTTTTCATCGGACAAACATACATACATACATACACACATACATACAAACGCCGATTCTTCCAACTTGACTCAGAGAACTCGCTTCGCTCGTTCAATAAAATATATACTTAAAATAATTAGAAATTCAAGCTCAGTTGTAGGTAGGTGCCATTAATGTTGTCAGAAGTAGGTGAATTCTCTGGGTGGATATTGTATTAAATGGTTTTAAAAAACCATACCGAAAAAAGTCATCAAAAACTATTAATTTTTTGCCGTCTAGCATGAGACAGATTGTCTCATCTGTCAAAATTTATTATAATTCTGAAAGAGCACGTGAAAGATCTTCTTTCTCCCTTCGCCACGCAGGTTAATGGTTTTTAAGTTTACTAGGTTTACAACTAATCAAATGGACAGTGATTTACAGTGTATAAAAATACCACTTTAAGCCCGAGGGGAGAAAATTCCACACATCATGGCGAACAACTTTAAGAAGAATAGAAGAATAAATATTTATTTGTATACAAGAGTTACATAAAAAAACTTAGACTAAAAGAAAACAGACCCGAAGGTACGAAGTGTAATAACTCCAGTAACAAAATCCAGTATAACTTTAGTTCTACGACTTTATAAATTTCGAAGTTTTTAATTCACGGGAACTCTGAATGCTATAATAGGGCAGGTAATGTTGGGTTAGGTACATTTCTTGAGGAAAACACAAATGTTCATGCACTTCTCAAAACATGGTTACCATAGTTATTGGAATGGTAATGGCAGAAGGTAAACTCCAATTTGATTTATTATTATATTTTTTCCTGCTACTTGAGTCACGTAATAAACTAATCATTTGTTCAACAAGTTATAAATTATAATAAATATAGCGAATTCAAAATAAGTTCTCAATAATCGTTTTCTTTGATTTTTTTGTGACGTCATCATACCTTGTGATACTCCTGAGTAACAGAATATTTTAAAGACTAGAAATCCATACAATCGTGTTGAGTCAAGAACATACAATCTAATACAATATTATGCTCCTTGTGCAAGTCCTCGTAATGATCTGAGGCCCAATTCTCTAACTTAAAAATAGTTAAAATAGTGTTCGGATCATGTTTCGATCTTGTGTCGATGTCTTAAATGTCAGAAATTGAATTCTCTAAACATAAAATAAAACACTGTAATGTGATTATATCGAAATGTGACCAAAACTTGAACGATTCAAAGTTTTTTAGATAATTTTAGCATTGTAGATGGAGTCTCTCTTTACTCTTTGCAATTATATATATAACTATACTACTCTGATGGTAGTCACCGTGAATTGAAAGTAGACTAAATTGTTAATTATAAGGGAGCAGAATACCAACTTTCTGTCAATTCATAATTCAGTCTCGATTCGGTTAACTTTCAGTGTAGTTTTCAAATAATTTAGAGAATTGGGCCTCTGATTGTGAAATAGCAAGTCTTATTGGTCGTGACGTAGTTTTGTGACAGTCACGTGACCCGGAATGCCTACTTGTTGTTTTGTACCAGTGGTTCTGTGACTGGTTCTGTCTTGGGTATCCTATGACTATGAAAAAAGAGCCTTTAAGGCCTTTAGTTGAAGTCACTAGTGGTGAAAGGTTTAGACGAATGGTAACTGGCTACGGAGAGTACATGAATTCCTTTTTGTTGATGTTCGTGGCATTACATAGACCCTGTCTGAAAACCAGCGCTGCACCGTACCCAGGTCTAGTGTAGCTTATGCTGAGACAGGGACCTATTTGACCTCACATAATACATATTGATGCCTACCTTCATGTATTCATTTGTAATGTTAAATTTTTTTTAAAGCTAACTGTCACATACGTCTTAAATCTAAAGTAGTTAAATCATAAGTAAAAAAAAGTAAAGTAAAAGTTAAATATAAAGTAGTTAAGTATAATAGTAAGTAGTTTAATCTTTTTGCTTGTTATTTTTTTGAATTTCGTTCCGTATAACTTTTGAAACTATCATAGTTATTAATTATCACTAGAAACAAGATATTTAGTATGATTTTTGAGCTTTAGTAATTCCCAATATTTTAGCACAGTTGCATGCGTCATGATCACGGGTAAACTGGCATGTAAATGGAGCATGCAACTGTCGAAATATTGGTACTTCCTACTAATATTATAAACGCGAAAGTTTGTGAGTATGGATGGATGTTTGTTACTCTTTCACGTAAAAACTACTGAATGGATTTGAGTGAAATTTGGAATGGAGGTACTTTACGCCCTGGATTAACACATAGGCTACTTTTCATCATCATCATCAATTTTCATCATTATTCACGCGGGTGAAACCGCGGGGCGCAACTAGTAATTAATAAATCTCAAAAATCATCCCGTTTCTAGTGATAACTTTGTTACATATTTATTATTATGTTTAATTTTGAGTTGTTTTTTTGGGGAAACTTAAATTAATTTTCTTTCTTTCTTTCTTAGAACCTTGATTTTATGAACACAAAGTCAACGGCAAAATCTAAAATTATGGTGATACGTCTGAGACATGAAAATTAATTTATCTTAAAAGACTTACCTCCGCCGTTATTTTGTTGAGGTTCTTCGGTTGTCGTGGTTGCCTTTTTCACATGTGTGGTTTCATCTGCATACTTAATCTTGTTTGCGTCGCTTGATGGTGTTTCTAAAAAGTTTAGTTCATATTATGTACCGTGACTGAACAGTAGAAAGCTATATAAGTTAAGTTAGTTAAGTTAAACTAAAAGTAAAAGTAGGTAGTAGTACAGTTTGACGACCTCTGTGGCGTTGCGGGTGAGTAGCCGGCTGAGATGCGAGAGATTGCGAGTTCGATTCCCGCTGCGGGACAAATGTTTGTATGATCTGCAAATGTTTGTTCCGGGTCTGGGTGTTATGGTACCATGGTACTCTAATACCTACGAAAGAGAGAATCCTAGTGTGGAATCAAGACTACGTATGTTAATGTTGGGTGTTATGTTATGTTATTTTTGTACATAAACCTAGATATTCTAAGCCTAAGAACTCCTCCAACTCCCCCTTTGGATGTCGTAAAAGCTGATTAAAGGTTTACGCCAGGGGCTGAGCAGCAGCATCCACCTGAGTACTTAACACCCATTACTGCGATCATCAGTCTGCCTGACAAGTGTGGTGATTATGGCAAATCCACGCATACACGCTATAGGTTCTATGCTATATGCATGCTTATGGGAGAGGCCTCATCCAGCAGTGGATGTATACCGGCTGATAAAGAAGATATATGCACATATCCGCTCGAGCGCCAAATGTCAAAGTTTTCTACCAAAATGGGCAGCTATAGTGGTCCTTGGCGCCTGAGCCACTACTTGTACTTATATTGCTTCTGTGCCTGAGCGGCTAAGTATACATTAATGTATGTTACTTGTATGTTTGTTTGTCCTGCATGTCTAAAACTAAGCTGAAAGCGCTGAAATTTGGATGAGTTAGTGCTGTTCGCAGGCCACGGGAGGAAACGAAGTAGTCTATTCTGATTCTGGCCACATTCCATTGATACGTCTATCAATTTGCACCGACTACCTTAATTTTCCCGGAGCCGTAATAACCACAAAAAGTTTTTTTTGTATATGTTTTTTTTTTGTATGTTCCGTATGTCGGATTTAAAAAATACTTGGTGCAAATGTAGATCATAACGGTTCAAAGTCTATGCCAAATTGCACCGACAACTTCTCCCATTAAGTTACGGATATTTTAAGGTTTTTCACCCTATTTCACCCTGTTCCGGAGGGTGAAATTACTGATGCTTATTATTAGAGGTGATTTTTAAGCCATACAAAACAATTAGAAAAGTTTTCATGACTACATCTAATTAGTTCCACACTTGTGCAAAAAATCACCTAATTCGACTGTACTAACTATTAATCATCGAGAAGTTCCGTTGTCATCAAATCAACTCAACGTCACTTTAATATTGTATTGTCATTTGGATTTGACAGGTATGATTTATACATATATATATATATATATATATATATAGGTATTTATTTATTTATAATTAAATAACATACATACTATCAGGTTAAGTTAAATAATAACTTTTCATTTAAAAAACCGACTTCGGCCATTGTGTTCGGCTAAATATTTGGATGAAAAAAAATGATGATAGAACCATAGTGGTGAAAGGATTATGATACTTTCTGAATGCAAATGCTTGGTTGGTTGCTGAAAATATCAAAATCGCCATAGGTATGCCTACAATATTTGAGGAGTTCCCTCAATTCCTCATGGACTCCATCATCAGAACTGGGTTTTGAAATGGGACCAATCTGGAAGTACATCTATTCAAATAAAAAAAGAATTTTTCAAATCGGTTCATAAACGCCGGAGATATGAGGTAACAAACAATAAAAAAAATACAACTGAATTGAGAACCTCCTTTTTTGTGAAGTCGGTTAAAAAGTTAATTTTTAGGAAAAAAAACTGTTATCTTTCGAAAAGAACTGAACCATTTTCGAAAAAAAATATATGGGACCACCTCTACTTAACAAACAATAAAGAATCATCAAGATCAATTCATAATTGGCAGAGTAATCGCGTAACAAACATACAGAAAAAACCGGCCAAGAGCGAGTCGGACTCGCGTCGAAGGGTCCGTATACTATTATCTATAAATTATGAATGCCTCGGAACAAATATTTGTACGATCTGCAGATAATTGTTCCGGGTGTTCTGGGTATTTTCTATGTATAATAAAAAAAATATCTATCTATGTAATGTTATTGTATTAAGTATATCAGTTATCTAGTACCCATAACACAAGCTCTGCTTAGCTTGGGGCTAGATAATGTTGTGTGAAATGTGCAGCATTATTATTTATTTATTATTATTTATTTATAAAAACGGCAAAAAAAACACGTTTGTTGTATTTAAGGGGGCTCCTCCCTTTAAATATTAATTTTATTATGTTTTTAGTATTTTTGTTATAGCGGCAACAGATATACATCAACTGTGAAAATTTCAACTGTCCAGCCTGGTTATCTATAAAAACGGCAAAAACACGTTTGTTGTATGGGAGCCCCCTTAAATATTTATTTTATTCTGTTTTTTGGGTTCTTACCCAAAGGGTAAAACGGACCCTATTAAGGCTCCGCTGTCTGTCCGTCCATCCGTCTGTCACCAGGCTGTATCTCATGAACAGTGATAGTTAGACAGTTGAAATTTTCACAGATTATGTATTTCTGCTGCCGCCATAACAACAAAAAATAAAAAAAAAACTGCAAAATAAGTCGTACAGAGATTATAAATTGTTCGCCGTCTGTATACTTTAGAGTGTGTACACAGATTACTCTGTGATGGCTGCTACTGATTTAGTTTTTTTTTTCATATACATATTCATAGACACACGCCTGTTCTCGCGAAGGAGTAGCCAGAGCCTCAATGTGCATATTTTGAAAGAGAGTAGCAAAATAAAAAAAAATATTGTTAATAAGAGACTAGAGAATTTGTTTATAAATGGATGATTTGTTTTATAATACAAACTCTATGGTAGAAGTCAATATTATTAACCGACTTCAAAAAAAGGAGGAGGTTCTCAATTCGGTTGTATTTTAGTTGTAGAGTTAGGGGTGAAAATATCAAGAGAGACTGGAACTGCATGCATACCTTTATGGAGTGGTGCTTTCTTCGGGGTCCTAACAGAATCAGGATCCGGAAGCGCCTCAACCGCTGCAAAAGTAAGCTTCGTTACCCAAAGTAATAACTTACCGAACAAAATCAATTTGAAAGATATTCTCAAATCAAATCAAATCAAAAGAATGTTATTCATTGAAATCACAAGGATAATTTTGAATCGTCTTATAAACTAAAATTACTCCTTTTCCAACGCGACCAAGCCTAGAAGAATCAGGCAACAAACACGGCTTGGCTTACATAAATGGTCCGTCTTACCACTAGGTGAGAAGCGCCTGTATGGTGCCTCGGAGGAAGGAGTTGCTGATAAGAACACAGTAAACGAGAATTTAAAACCTTAGGAAAATAGTCAAAAGTAAATAAACATCAGCAAAAGTATGTAAAACAGCACACGCTACGCTTGTTATAGGTACTTATAAATAACAATCTAATATAAACATGTAAATAGGTAAGTACAGATATTGCAAAATTACATTATTAGCAGTCGAGGGGCAGATCGACATCAGGCCACGCGGCTTTATCATTAATATAGTCATCAAGAGTGTAATACGCTATCCTAATTAGATAATTCTTTATGTAGGATTTAAATCTTCGAATAGGTAAATAAAACAATTAACATATTTTCTCTTCCACATTATAGATGTAAAATTGTACATATGTATGTCTTTAAACGCGTGTTCACGTTAACTACATATTATACTATATGACGTTTGTTCGTTTGGACCCGAACACATTTTAAGTCCTGTCCATTTTAACCTTCTAGCAACACGGAAGGGAGTAGCCATTCGCAGCGTTCCCCTCTGTCAAATTACAAGCCAAAGTAGGCATATGCGTTTAATAAAACTAGTTGTTATTCTGTGCAAGGTTTGTTAGTGTGAGTGTCGTCATTACAGTGTTGTATTTGGTTGTGTATATGCGGAATTGCGCTTGTGTGCACATTTCCCCCCGCAAAAAATTACAGAACTATGTGAATGGTATATATATCGCTAAGGCTACTCCCTTCCGGCCCGCGGCAGGGAGTCCGTGTTGCTCGAAGATTTTAACCATTGCATATTTTGACGTTTATACTTTTTGCCACATATACAGCCGGCCCGTATATACATTTTGACCCCTGCACATTCCAACCGTTGAACATTTTGCCACGTTAATTACCCAGTCCCGGAATCGCTTCAATCTTTAACATTACCAGGCTGAAAACCTCCTTAAAGTTACTTGCTAAAATCTCTATCCTTTCATTGCCTACATAGTTTTTGTCACTTTACGTAATATTATACACGCTGATTACTCATGAGTTACTTACTCTCTCTGGAGACTGCATTATCGTGAGTATCCTCAAATAAATACACCCATATACTCAACTCCACACACACCCACACTAAAATGTGAGTTAGGTACTTAGTTTCTATTTCTATTTTTGTTTTTATTTCTGTTGTATTATCTATGGAACTAATTTTTCAAAACAGTTTTTATACTTCTGCAGATATTATCATTTTCCCATTTTACTGTATATACCACACCCCAGCCATACAGCTACATACCCAGCTTTTATCTTTTTTTTCTTTTTTTTTTTAATCTATGTTTATATTCACCTTCTGGAAGATTATTATAGAACCGTACAGAATTCCCCATAATCTCTAGGGCGCGTAGAGACGCGCGTGCCTACGTTACGTTCCGCACACGCGTTTAATAACGTGTATACATAGGCGTAATTTTCAAGTTTTATAAATTTTCCCCAATATTCTAGGATACATCACGTCATTCGTGCATTATTAAACTACTTTTTGCGATCACCACTAAAATACAGCGGTTGTAATGATGGGTGTTACTGATTTCACAGAATACGTACCATTCTCTTGGCAGTCTCCATTTACATCTTCCTTGTATCCTGGCAAGCAGCTGCACTTGTACGTACCTACTAAGTTTTCGCAGGTTTTGCGATATTTGCAAACGTGGGTACTCCCAGCACACTCGTTCACATCGACACACTAACAGTAAAGGGAATTAGTTAATACAGATATTTATAATTCCAAGATGTCTGCATCAGAACATTAAGGTTGCTGTCCCGAAAGGGTCAGTATACACTTAACATAACATAAGAAAACACCCAACAGTCACATATATACACATGATCCCACACTAGGATTCGCTGTGTTGTGGGTATCAGTAACTACGAGTACCATGGTACCATAAAACCCAGACCCGATACAAATATTTGCAGA
Organism: Epirrita christyi; assembly: GCA_951392215.1. Lineage (NCBI taxonomy): Eukaryota > Metazoa > Arthropoda > Insecta > Lepidoptera > Geometridae > Epirrita > Epirrita christyi. The sequence continues at coordinate 4,991,317 of OX595861.1, forward strand.
TCATTCAAACATTTGACCAACTGAACTTATTAGTCTTATTTTTGATAGTCAATGTATACAAGCATTTTTAACCGACTTCCCAAAAAAGGAGGAGGTTCTCAATTCGGTTGTATTTTTTTTTTTTATGTTTGTTACCGCATATCACCGGCGTTTATGAACCGATTAGGAAAATTCTTTTTTTATTTGAATAGATATACTTCCAGATTGGTCCCTTTTTTTTCAGAATCCAGTTCTGATGATGGAATCCATGTGGAATTGAGGGAACTCCTCAAATATTGTAGGCATACATATGGTGATTTTGATATTTTCAGCAACAAACCAAGCATTTGCATTCAAAAAGTATAATAATCCTTTCACCACTATGGTTCTTTCATCATTTTTTTTTCATCCAAATATTTTGTCGAATACAATGTCGGAAGTCGGTTTTTTAAATGAAAAGTTAAAGCTTGTAAGTACATCTACCCACTCACAGACTGCATTTCTTCTTGTTTTTTAGCAAATCAATCATCAGACCAAACATCACCATCCACAGCTGGTAGACCTCCACTGCTGGGCGAAGCCTCCCCCATAGAATGCAATGGGGGGAATTATTGCCATGACCATTACGCTTGGCAGGCGGATTGCTGATAGCAGTATTAGTGTTGTGATTACTCAGGTGAATGCTGCTGCCCATCCCCTTGTGTAAGCCCTTTGTCGGCTCTTACGACATCCACGGGAGGATACGGAGGAGTCTATTCTTAGGCCAGACATGCAACAGCACTAAAGGCAAATATATTATTATATTTGAAAAAAGGAAAATTACACCAAACGCGATCCGCCTGCGGTGCGGTGCGATGTGAAGTCTACCGTTCACTTCTATGTGTCTGAATCGAACGCCCCCGCAGCCGGCCCGCTCTCGGTCTGAAGCAGCATGTTTGTTGACTTACTTCATCGGGTGGGTTTCCGGTATAACCAGGCTTGCATTCACAAGAGTAACCGCCACGAAAGTTTTGACAGATGGCGTTATTACCACAGGCATTAAGTGTAAGACACTCGTCGATATCTGAAAATGAAATGACCGGTCAAGTGTGAGTAGGACTCACATGGAGAAGGGTTTGGTACAAGTGGCCATAATAACATGTGTAACCATAGTTCAGTCGTAACGTCATGAATGAGTAACAAACAATCATCCAAAAATCTAAACATTCGTGCATCTAAATAACCAATTATTTAAAGATCCATACATCTAAACATACAACATCTAAACATCCAAATATCAAGACATCTAAAGATCTAATCTAATTTGACGACCTCTTTGGCGCGGTGGGTGAAGGTTCGCTTTCGATGCAGGAGGTTGCGAGTTCGATTCCCGCCTCGGAACAAATATTTGTACAATCTGCAGATATTTGTTCTGGGTATTTTCTATGTATTATAAAAAAATATCTATCTATGTAATGTATTGTATTAAGTATATCAGTTATCTAGTACCCATAACACAAGCTCTGCTTAGCTTGGGGCTAGATAATGTTGTGTGAAATGTCCAGCATTTAATTATTTATTTATTTAATCATCTAAACATCTAGATATAGAACATCCAAACATCTAAACATATACACATCCAAACACCTAAAAATCCAAACATCTAAACATACAACCAAGCTTTAGCATTTATTATATTTAGGATATTTACCTTGGCATTTGAAACCGTCGCTTTGATAACCCTGGTGACAGGTACAAAAAAAACTACCAGGTGTGTTCGTACAGTTTGCATGATAATCACATGGTTTATAAACAATGCATTCGTCAATATCTGAAAGTTGATAATATTTAATAAACATGTCATTAAGCTTGTTTGAAAATGGCAGGTCACTCTGTTTGCAAGTCAGCACTAACGTTACCCACTTCATGTGTATTGTAATGTGTTCATGTGTTTTCACGGCCGTTTCAAATCATGCTTTCAGGGTTGAAAATAGATGACGCTGCTCTGTACGTAGCTGTCAAGTGTCAAAATAAAGTGAAATGTCAACATCGACAACGTAGAAATAATGTTCGTCTCGTGGTTTTTATTTTTGCCTGCTTCTAAAAACACCACGAAATCACTTGCGCACACTCAAGAAGCAATCACAAACAGAATATCATGACTAATAGCCACAGACTACTTAGATAATAGTTTTGTACGCGTGCACCACAGACAATCTTGATTGATACAGTTGAGTCAGCGCCATCTATCGAACCAATTTGAACTACATTTTTTCTTTTTAATCGAAGATGAAAAGCCCTCATTGTCACTAACCAAACTTGACTCAGCAAAAGACATTTTTAGCCGACTTCAAAAAAAGTGAGGATAGGTTCTCAATTCGGTTGTATTTTTTATTAACAAATCACAGCGCTGATACTGGCGCTAATGACGGCTCACTGTAAATTTGTTTATTATTATATATTTTATTTTATTAAAATACCAACAGTCATAGAAGAAAATTAATTGTTAATGAAGATCTAAATCCAACCAATTAAAGATATCTCACACCGACGGTTTCAAAAGAAGAAGAAGAAGGTTAATTATTTTTAATTATTAAATAATAATGGGGAACTTTTTTGGCAGCCTCAGCGCTATCTAAATCTTATAAAACTTGAATAGGGGAAATTTCTTGACCTAAATATTCCTCTATTCAAGTTTCAAAAGATTTTGACAGCGCTAAGGCCGCCAAAATGATCGCCATTGATGCGTTCCTCATTGTTTTGTGCTGCATACGCATCCGGTGTGAATTAGCCATTAGTTCACCACATGAAAACAAAAGTAATTATCTACCAAAAAAGAAGAATTTAAAAATATTAGGTTTTATTGTGCGTGTGCCTATGAAAGGTGGGCTTAGCTAAGAGTGTCTGGTGGGAGGCTTAGGTTGTTCGGGAGGGTGAGTTGAGGGCGCGGGGTGCGAGGGAAGTGAACATGAATGAACCGCGTCAATAAAAAAACTATAAATGTATTAAGTTCCTGATTCCTTCGCAATCAGAAGGACAAGGATCGCTGCTTTCTGGAAACGACTAAGTCGCTCCGACAACACCATCTTGAGGGCTGTGTCTGACTATCTGCCCAATCCTATATTCCAGCACTGGATTTCCGTCCATCCCGACGGAAATAAGAAATTACCCTGACGCAGTAGGTCTTGGTAAATCTAACTAGGTACTTGTGGTCTGTGTCTTACTTTATTTTAATTTTGTTTTTATTTGTATTTTTGTGTGATATAGGGGTGTACACTGTACAGTGCCTGAATTAAACGGATTTTGTTTTATATATTTTTATCGAGTAATACTCAATAAAAATACTCAGTATTAAGTTTCGTTAAACCATTTACCTGTGCAAGTGAAACCGTCGCCTGTAAAGCCTGATTTACAAGAGCATTTATAACTACCCTCCGTGTTTGTACAGTGCGCATTATAATGGCATGGATTATCTACGCATTCGTTTATATCTGAAACAAACAAATAAGATGTTACTACATTCAAAAAGCTATTACTTAAACTTCTGGTTTAGATGGTACTCCCAACTTCTCACTAGCTAAGTAAAACATTTAAGTTATCTGTGGTAAACGGTGTTGGTGTCACAATTACGTACTTGTTTTTTTTATATATTTGTACCTTATTTCTTTATTGTTTCTTTGACAGTGGACGTCATCAAAAATAAATAAATAAATGCTAGACACATTCACATTCACACAACATTATCTAGCCCCAAGCTAAGCAGAGCTTGTGTTGTGGGTACTAGATAACTGATATACTTAAAAATACATTACTTAGATAGATATTTTTTATTATGCATATAAAATACTCAGAACACCCTGAACAAATATCTGCAGATCGTACAAATATTTGTTCCGAGGCGAGAATCGAACCCGCAACCTCCTGCGTCGCAGGCGAACCTTCGCCCGCCGCGCCACAGAGGTCGTCAAAAAGATGTAAAGTGCTATTTTAAGGCGCTACCCTGACCGAATGACCTTGAGGTGTTCGCCTCCAGAATACATCGCAAATTATTTATTTTAGTGACACCTATGTAGTCCGCTCTAATAATACTGCCATCTTAGCCGTCCGTCCGAGAACCGGCGGTTGACTGGTCCGCTCCTTGCGCACAGCCAGATTCGCACTGATTCATGAAATATAATTCATAAAAAATAAAGAGAACCCATTTTAAATCTAACACCTCTAAATCTTTTTATTTTTTAATTTTCACGGCGTCAAGCTGTTTTTTTCATAAAATGTGTATGTTAGTCCATAGGGTTATAATTAGAATAGTGAATACAGTGTTGTGTTGTACCCGCTTACCTGTGCATCTGATACCGTCACCTTCGTATCCCGGGAGGCATGAGCATAGGTAACTACCATCATAGTTTGTACAGACAGCAAATTTATGGCACGAATGAGGTTTACATTTGTTTTTATCTAAAAATAAAAAAGGGGGCTCGTAAGTTTATTTAGCTGCAGAATGTCTCCTTGAGCTGCTGATATATAAACTCTAACAATTTTGTTGAAATTTGCTGTATGGGAGTTTTTGGGTGTGAAAAAACGATCTGTTATGACGATTATATTAGTAGTAGAACTTCTTGTGAAAGAGTTCGTCCGGGGAAGTACTACCACCGTACCTATTTCTGCCGCCAAGCAGTAGCGCTCGCATTGCTGTGTTTCGGTTTGAAAGGTACGGGTGCCGGTGAAATTATAGGCACATGAGACTTTTCATCTTTATGTCTCAGGGTCGGCAGAGCGCGTGTGATGCCCCTGGTAATGCAGGCGTTCATAGGCTACGGTAACCACTTATCATCAGGTGGGCCGTATGCTTGTTTGCGTGCAATGTATATTGTATAGTATAAAAAAAAAATTCGCAGAGTTTCCCATTTTCGATGAAACCTAAAACCTAGATTTTTGTTCTCATCTCTGGGAAAACGCGTTTTTCAGAGTTTTCCGAGCAAAGCTCTGTCAACCCACGAAACTTAGTTTTTATTCCGGTACAATACATTTTCTACACTATCACAGATTTTATACTTTAGTAGTAAATACAATGCTGGGATGTACCATTTACCTGTGCACATGAAGCCGTTGCCTTGATAGCCCGGTAAACAGTAGCATTCATAACTACCGACCGTGTTTAAACAAACCGCAAGTTCATGGCATGGATTATCGCTGCATTCGTTTTTATCTGAAAGTTATCTACAACATGTTACTTAATTCTCAAATAGATAACTTTTCATTAAAAAAACGACCTCCACCATTGAATTCGGCTATCTGCATGTTTTTATTTGCTAAATGTAGGCATACAAAACAATAACTAAAAAATACTTAAATCGCTATACAGGGGGCTTAGTACGGGTTTTGATAGTTTACGAAACTATATGAAGTTTCGTTTCCTGCCATACATTTACTTGCAGCGCCCCTAGCGAAAATGAGAAGAAAACTAAGGACGCTGTCAGTAAATGTATTATAACGAAACGAAACTTCATATAGTTTCGAAAACTATCAAAACCCGTACTAAGCCCTCAGTATATTATATCGTATATGTATGCCTTAAATTCATCATGGATTTTTTCATCAGAAGCCGTAGACAAAGTAACATTCTAATAGCGAAGACGCCAGTAGAAAAGTCCAAAATGTATGGGATTGACGTTCGCTATCGATATGTAACGTGGTCTATTGTATTATATATTACGACTGTAGAAATGGAATCGCTTCGAAGCGAATGCCGTTTGGCTAGGCCCTCAGAACTGGATTTTTATAAAAGTGGGACCAATCTGGAAGTATATCTATTCAAATAAAAAAAAAAAACAAATCAGTTTATAAACGATGGAGATATGAGGTAACAAACATAAAAACATACAACCGAATCGAGAACCTCCTCCTTTTTTTGTAGTCAATTAAAAAGAGAGCGTTGCCACTACATTGTGGTTCTGTTGTTTCAATCGATTCTGTCTTTGGCTCAGGCTGATTGTAAAATGCATTAGCGAGTAAAACCGCCAGCCAACAAGTCAAAGGTAAAATCCGTTATAATTTATTTTATTTATTTATTTATTTATTTATTTATTTTGGGAAAACTAACAGCACATAAAAACATAGTAAAAAGAGAAATTTAGAGTCAAAAGGCTAATTATAAGTCTTCACTTATAGCAGCAAAAAAAAACTATAAATGCAAGCAACCGAAGAAACCGAAAAACTGAAAACTAGTGAAAATTATTTAAATAAACTATGAGCCAAAGAACTCAGAACTCAACACACGCCTCATCCTCAGAACACTACAGTTGAACAAGTCAACAGCAGTATGATACTGTTTATTGTAATTATCACACGCACGCCATAGGTAAGAATTACGCCGATAGTTGGTAGATACTAATTCTAAGCTGAATGTGGGAATAAACCGACGTGACCTGCTAGGAACGTAGAATTTCAACTTGCTTAGCAACTCAGGGCAGTCAATATTACCAGATACCAACTTACCCAGATAAAGAAGATCAGCAATATTACGTCGATTAGCCAGTGGTAGGAGATGATATTTTTTACAAGCCAATTCGTAATCATGTGTATAAGTTTTTGACCGATAATTTAAAAATCGAATAAATTTCTTTTGTATTTGCTCAATACGATCTTTATATATGTTATAGCTAGGATTCCATATCTGTGATGCATATTCCAAGTTACTCCTCACAAAAGTACAATATAAAATTTTCAATGTTTTGATATTATTAAAGTCTTTTGAAGTCCTAATAATAAAACCTAGAGCTTTGTACGCTTTCGAGATTATAGAATCAATATGGTTGTCAAATAGCAATTTACAATCATGGATAACCCCAAGATCTCGAACAGAGGACTCTCTTGCAAGAGTGTGGCCTTTAAGGCTATAATCATAATCTATGGTTACCAATTTTCTAGAGAAAGTGATACACAAGCATTTAAGAGGGTTCAGATCCAACTTATTAAGTATGCAGTAGTTATCTAAACGTTGAAGGTCCTCCTGTAATAATAAAGCATCGTTAATGTTGTTGATGGATTTAAATATTTTCATATCGTCAGCGAAAATTAGGACATTAGAGTTAATAAAACATTTATTGATATCAGATATAAAAATTATAAAGAGCAGAGGACCTAAGATGGATCCCTGGGGTACACCACTTGGAACTTGGACCCAGCTGGACATATAATTACTGACCACAACTGCTTGCGATCGATTTCGTATATAAGAATTGAACCAGCGAAGTAAGTCACCACGAATCCCTGAAAGCTGTAATTTTTTAAGTAATAGATCGTGATCAATTCTATCGAATGCTTTGCTGTAGTCAGTATAAATGACGTCGACAGATAGACTATTGTCCATACTACTGGTTAAGTAGTCATTAAGCAGGATTAAATTAGAAACTGTGGAGCGTCCCTTTACAAAGCCATGCTGAGATTGGTGAAAGGAATCACGCAAAACCGAATAGAGCTGATCATGAACAATACTCTCCAGAACCTTTGCAATCACACAGAGTTTAGATATAGGCCTATAGTTTGTGGCATCGGTTTTTGATCCTTTTTTATGCACCGGGGTCACAAAAGCAGACTTCCATATATCTGGCATTGCGCCAAGAGCAAAGGATTTAGTAAATAGCAATGCTAAAGGGATAGAAATATTGCGAGCGCATCTAATCAGTACAATAGGTGGAATATGGTCAGGACCTGCAGATTTATTACAATCAAGCTTACATAGTTTGTTATAGACAGTGCTTTGATTAATTTCAATTGAGAAAATATCACCATTGAGAATATGGTCGTCATTGATTTGGAATATTTTACTTGAGATATTTTGAGTTGGATCGGAAAAAGTAGAACGAAAGTAGTCAGAAAATAGCTTACATATATCATCACCCGTTACAGCAGTTTGGCCTGATAAAGCCATATTTTGAGGCAAGCACCTGGAGTTCGATTTACTTTTAACATAAGTCCAAAAAGATTTTGGATTATGTTTTAAAGATTCCTCAATATTAAATATATAATTTTTAAAACATTGATTTTCAACATTTTTTGTTTTATTACGAAGATAAGTAAAAGATAAATAATCAGATTTGTTATTGTAGGTTTTATATTTTCGTAGATATTTAAACTTCTCTTTGATTACTTTCCTCAAGACTGGCGAGTACCATGGTGGGTAGCTGTTCGGTGAGACAAGTTTAGATGGTACGTACTTATCGCGAAGGTCATAAAGCGATTGATAAAATAAATGAAGGCAATCATCAAAGGACTCAGACGCAAGCATAGCGCCCCAATCAATGTTACCTAATTCAGTATTCATACCATCAAAATTGGCACGATGATATAAAAACTTAGTTCGCCTTGCTGGTTGTAGAATTTTATAATCAGAAAACGTTGGTGAAATAACAATGGGTGTATGATGTTCATCGATCTCAACCATGGGTTGAGAACACTTCATGATCTCAAGTGCCTCATTGCATAATACCAAATCCAGGAATCGACCGTGGACGTTACAAATACCATTATATTGGCAGAGGTCATGCATGTTCATTAGGTTGAAAAGTTCATGTTCATCGTTTGAACGGACATTTACTGGTAGAAAGGAATTGCTATTTGGATTAGAGTACCATTGCAATTTAGTTAAATTAAAATCACCTAAAATGATGAACTTGTCGTCTGGATTCGATATTATAATTTCATTTGCTTTATCAAGAAAATTACTGAGCTGTTGGGAAGATGAGTTACCATGATTCTCATCACAAAGATACAGTAACCCAATATGGAGCTTATTTAATGTTTGAGATCTGGTACTAATAAAGTTGATAGTAACCCATACATCCTCCGCAGAGGAGGCCCAGTCAGGCCGCGGCACCACATGGAGATCCTGACGCGTAGCTATAAAAACTCCTCCACCATATATTTGTTGTGTTTTTGCATAGTCACGGTCACGACGCCATACCATATACCTACTATCAAAGAGCTCAGAGTCTTTAATAGCCTCCACTAACCACGATTCAGTGATGCACAAAACTTCGTAGTTATTCAGACACACATTTCTATAAAACTCTGAAGTCTTTGTACGCAAGCCTCTCACATTCTGATAGTAAATATTAAAAGTACTAGAAACCATCATTGTAACTGTAAGTATATAGTAACACAGTAAGAAACATAATATTATCAAAGTTATTTACTATCATCGCGCAAGAGACCAATGCGATAGGGCAATCACTTGAAGTACAGACAGATACACAAAAATTCATGCCTAGCACCCATAAGGGTAAATAGAGAACAAGGATTTTTATTGAGTCAAATAGCTTATAGAGGTTCACGTTATGATTTAGTAGTAATGGCAGGGAAATAAATGATTTATATTCGTATTTTGTGTCTTTAACTGATGAGCGGACGTGATAATGTAGTGGTACAAATCCACATTCCAAGCATGAGAAAGCAAGATAGACGTTAGAATATAGCGTGCGCGCGACATAGATAGCAATAATATGTATAATGTTCGACTGCAAGGATGAGCGAGGCGCAGTTATCGAGTGAGTAATCAATGCACTGTAAATGCAGTAGCATAATGGCAATTTTACACTAAAGCGTTTGAGGTTATACAAATATAGATAGAATCTAAGTTCACTAATAAGTAGAAAAAACTGTAAAGAGCAAAAATTAAAAGTACAACATATTATGATAGCTTGTTTAAATCCAGTTCCGAGTGGATAGTTATGACGTGGGATGAATCGTTCTTCCGTACATGAATTTTCGCATACCGGACCCAAACATAACTATATTGTTTATCCTTGGCAATGGATTTAACTTCATTTAAAAGCTTCTTATTTTGCGGTGTTAGGTGATCATTCACGTAGACTCGGCGATCATCACTGGAGCATCCCAGATCGGATGCACTGATCTTCTTCATAGCTCGAGCAGCGGCCACGAAATCCTCTTTCACATATCGGTTTACGAAGCTAAGGAGGATAGTCTTTTCCTTAGAGTTATACGTAGGGATCCGGGAGATATAATTGATTTGTGTTTTGGGAACTTGGTAAGCAATATACTCACCAAGTTTGTCAATCACTATGAATAAATTTTCATTCTTTTTCATTGGGACTCCCTTAATCTCAACATTGTTCATCCTGGTCCACTGGTCTTGATTATAAAACTGTGATTTAATGGATTCCAATGATGTACTGGCAGCTTGAGTTTCATTAATAGCGGTCTCTAGGACCGAAACACGATCTCCTAGGCCCTTCAACTTGGTAGAAAACTCATCAATCCTGTTACTTGTGAATTCACACGTATTTCTGACCTCTTGTAAATCAGATTTCAATTCACGAATATCAGCTGATAATACAGGAAGACAGCCTATCGTGCGAGTCACGTCATTTAATTTGTTCATGATATCCTCCAATGAGATATTCTTGTTCGGTTCCGACGCAACTGGGGCTGGTGTGGTGCTCTTCAAAGGGGCAGGCGACACGGCACGGCACGTCAGGCACCTCCAATTGGCTTTACGATCCGTGCGAAGTTTCCTGTATGAGGCCTCAGTTACGTTCCCGCACGAGAAACAGAAGTGACCTTTACAGGCTCCACAATCGGCTCCATCATTACATGAAGCTTTACAAGTTACACAACTCATCGAAATGAACAGTTTAGACTGGTAAAAACAAAAAAAGTTTTGACGCGTATAATATGACGATGACTAATCGTTATGAATAAGATAGTGGCGACGTATAGCTTGCACAAGCGCTCACGCGTAACTAAAAACTACTATAATAATATAGTATACAGCGTTGAACAGAATACCCACTATAAGGAGGCCGAAGGCGGCTTATTCCGACCAAACATTTACATGTGCAAAGGTTCAATACATCGTATTTGAAATTTCCATACAAACTATCCTAATTTGCGACTACCTCATGCGTTTGTTTACTATTTGCGTACTCAGATGTTACATTTTTTAGGTTTCGTGTAATTCACATATCACAAATACCTCCTACATAATAACGACCTCTGTGGCGCAGCGGGCAAGTAGCCGGCTTAGATGCAAGAGGTTGCGGGTTCGATTCCTGCTGCGGGACAAATGTTTGTATGACCTGCACATATTTATTCCTGGTCCTGGGGTTATGGTCCATATCTGGAACAACGAGTACGTAGTTCCTGATACCCACGACACAGGGAATCCTAGTGTGGGATCAAGAGTATGTGACTGGGTGCTATGTTATGTTATGTTATGTTATGCAAAGTTAAATCACGTAAGTTATATCTTAAACTGATAGAATCAGATAGTTTATTATTGTACAGGCTTACCATGCCTTTCCAACAGATAATCCGATAAAATCCAGAAAAAAAATCACTGTTTCTTACTTTTACAACAATGCTAACCATTATTATACCATTCTCACTTCTACAGAGTGTAAAAGGACAGCTCCCGAATACTGAAGGTACCGGTAAAGCTACCTACCTATATCATAGCTATATAAAATAGCGCGAGTTCACAGAGCACACCGGCTGCGCGAGTTCATCGCTCCCGGTCTGCTGATCGACGCGCTGCGCTAATATTTCTTAGGTGGTTTTCATTGCTTTTTTTTTGACGTTTTTTTTTATAAATATGTTTTTACTGATGGAAATTAGGTTTTTGTGTTCCTTTTATAATAATTAATTGATTCAAGCGTGACTTTGCGGAAATCCATTCTACAATATAAAATAGACGAACAATTCCGCTCCTCTCCAACGAAAACTCTGAAAAAATTCGACACGTGTTTCGCCTCTCAACGAAGCATCCTCAGGAAACAGTAGGCTCACTGCGTGCTAGAACGAAAAAGACACACTACTGCAAAAACTACGCAGCCATGTTGCCTCTTCGAACGCCGAACAGAAAGAGCCGCCGAGAGATGAGAGAAGTGTCTTTATGATGTTTTATTGATATTTAAAGAAAACAGGAAAAAAGCAGCCCTATAGTGAGCATTGTTTTTTCGGTTTTTTCAGCATAAATATTTTTAGAATCATGGTCTGAGTGCACTATTTCAGTTTTCGGGAGTTCTCTTTTTACATCCATTATAAAGGTAGGTGCTGATGGTGTGATGCTGACTGTGACGGACTGGTGACTTCAACCAAAGTGCATTTTATTCTGAGATTTTATTTTACTTTATAGCGGGCTTTGATAAACAAGTATTATTTATCAAAGATAGCGGGTCTACACGACACAAACTTAGTTTGCACAACATGTTTGTAAAAACATATATGTTTGAGCAAACGGAACGTGTAGACGTTAAGTTTGAGGTACTTTGAAATTAGCGCGAAAGTTTGTGTTTATTTGTATTTTGGATCAAAATATCGTTGCAATTGCTCTTACTGCTGCAACGTGTGGATGCATGTCCAACCTTGTTTGAAGTAAAAATGAATGACCTACGAAAATATTCTAGGCAGTTTATATGTGAATTTATTGATTTATGTAAGACATTACCTGCCGTTTGGAAAATTAAATCGAAAGAATACTCCAATCTTTTGTCCATTTACTTCGTTTTCTTCCTTTTTTTTTCATAACAGATATTGTAACTGCTGCTAATAATAATAAACATCTGCGTCTATATATTTCTTCCATTTTATTGCATTTACGATTGCGCACTTTAAAAAGGACCCACCTCTGCCGCTGGCGTTCAAATGATTTACTTATGCCGTGTGGACGATGGGATCTGTACAGACTTTTGTTTGCACAAAAGTTTGCACAACACAAGTTTGTGTCGTGTAGACCCGCTATTAAAGCATGGACAAACGTGGTATAAAAATTCCTTGCTTTAAGAGGGTGCATGTCTAAAAATGTCAGTATCCTTGGAAAAAAAAAGTTTTTGCTGTGCTCGACATGCAGATTTCACACCAAGTTCAAGGTCAAGAAAACAGCTGTAATAAGGCTACCTCTTATTGTGATAAATACATTTCTGGAGCAAAGTTTAAAAGGCATTTCATGAATGAAAAACCTAGAAATGTACAAAGTCGTAGAACAAACGTTGTTTGCCATGTCGTGTGGAATACCTTGCCACACCTTGCTGTTTCAAAGAAATCAATATTCTCACAGTAATATCGCAATATATATCTATAAAATATTATTACATACACATAAACACTTGGATAGTTTTATGAAAAAGGGTGACGTGCATGGTACACGAGAAATAAACACAAACTAAATATAACACTAGTGGTTCGCCCCGAACTGAGACCTCGCGATGACACCTTTATCAGCCCGACTAATTTAAGAGGAGAAGAAAGGGGTTTATACTTAACGGCTATACATGTAAGTATGTTTGTATGGATTAAAAATCTAAAACTACCGAGTAAATTTCTCTAACATGAGAGAGATTTTATGAAGAAAAAAAAAGTTTTTTTTAACTAAGCAGTGCCGTCTAGTTGTAGTTTTGCCACCTAATTTTTAAAGATTTACGTTTTCTACGCTAAAAATGGATATTACAAAGTAAAAATCCTCAATGTTCGACTTCTCCTCGTAGAACAACATATACTTAAATAATAAATTTCAGCAATACCAGAGAACTTGATGTATTTTCGAGATATTTTTAGCATATTTTACTTTCTTTACCCTTCTAACCGATTTCTAAAAAAAATTACTGAGAAAAAAAAATAACCTCTAGGTAATTTCCAACACATCGAAATAGCCTTTGAATAGGACTAAGCAACAGGGCGTAGATACTACATACCTGGTAGTATTTAAAGTACTTGACGAATTAATTGATAACGTCCTTTTGACGTAAATCATAGAACTCTAATGTCATTCAAATTCCTAGGAATGGGGGGTCAACAATGGATGTTATATTGGTTAATTTTTTTAAGGTTCATGTTTCTAATTTCTTCAATTTCAGACTTTTTCCTGTAGTTGTGATACAAAAGCTACAAGCATACCAAATTTCAGCATTGTGGGATTGCTGGAAGTACCCTAGAATTTTTGATTTTTACGTTTTCGATTTTCCCTAATATTTGAGAAACTACTAAGTCTAAATACTAATTAAGAACAGATTTGAAATGTGCAGCCAAAGCGCTTTCATTAGACACCCCACTTGATCCGACTTTCTGACTTTTTTTTTTTTTACCCCTCTTGGAGCTCAATATCTCATCAACCCCCCGACCGATACAGCTCATAACCTTACCTACAAATTGTACCAATACTATCTACCCCCATACTAAATTTCATAAAGATCGGATAAACGGTTGGGAAGTTTTCATCGGACAAACATACATACATACATACATACACACATACATACAAACGCCGATTCTTCCAACTTGACTCAGAGAACTTATTAGATTAGATTAGATTATTATTGAACGAGCGAAGCGAGTTCTCTGAGTCAAGTTGGAAGAATCGGCGTTTGTATGTATGTATGTATGTATGTTTGTCCGATGAAAACTTCCTAACCGTTAATTCGATCTTCATGAAATTTAGTATAGAAGATAGTATTGGTACAATTTGTAGGTAAGGTTATGAGCTATATCGGTTGGGGGGTTGATGAGATATTGGGGTCCAAGAGGGGGTAAAAAAAATAAAAGTGAGACAGTCAGATCAAGTGGGATGTCTAATGAAAGCGCTTTAGTTGGACATTTCAAAACTGTTTTTAATAAGTATTTAGACAATATAGTTTTTGATATATTAGGGAAAAACAAAAACGTAAAAATCTAAAATTCTAGGGTACTTCCAGCAATCCCACAATGCTGAAATTTGGTATGCTGGGTAGCTTTTGTGACACAAATACAGGAAAAAGTCTGAAATTGAAGAATTTAGAAACTTGTACTCCATAAAACAATAACCAATATAAAATCCATTGTTGACCTCCCATTTCTAGGAATTTGAATGATGTTGGAGTTCTAAGTTTCGTCAAAAGGACGTTATCAATTGATTCGTCAGGTACTTGATATACTAACAGGTATGTAGTATGAACGCCCCGTTGCTTAGTCATATTCAAAGGTTATTTCGATGATGTGTAGGAAATTACCCCGTGGTGAAAATGTTATATAAAATTAAAATAAATTATTAATTTTTATAGGTAAATGTTTTTAGAAATCGGTTAGATACAAAACCTCTCTCATGGTAGAGAAATTGGCTCGGTAGTTTTAGATTTCTGATGGATCATCCATACAAACATGCTTACATAGGCATTGAATACATAGGTAATAACCCTTTCTTCCCCACTTAAGCAGTCAGGCTGATATATGTGTCATAGCGAGGTCTCAGTTCGGGGCGAACCACTAGTTTACTATGTATCAGCAACTCCTTGCTCCGAGGCACCACACAGGTGCTTCTCCCCTAGTGGTGCTAGTGGTTAGACGGACCATTTATGTAAGCTAAGCCGTGTTTGTTTCCTGATTCTTGTAGGCTTGTGGTCGCGTTGGAACAGGAGCAATTTTAGTTTATAAGACGATTCAAAATGATCCTTGTGATTTCAATGAATACAATTCTTTTGATTTGATGATTTGTTTTTTATTTTTTTTTATTTCTTTTCACTTGACTTAGGCTCTATTAAGTGCTATACGGATGGTCTGTGCGAACGTCCGTTGTCCGGAGCTATCGTATAGAAATCAATTATTGCGTTCAATAATGTACGGCCCGCGGAGCGATTGATTTCTTTACGATAGCTCCGGACAACGGACATCCGTGCGGACGTATAGATAGCAGCCTAAACCGTATAGCACTAAATAGTGCTTTACGGTTTAGGCTGTGCGTTGATTGTCAGTCAGTTAGAGTCAGTCAAGTCAGTCAGTGAGACAGTCAGACAGACAACATATATGATAGATAGAAGAGAAAGTAGATACGATATAATAATAATAATAATAATTATTATTATTATTATTATATAAAAACGGACTCGGCACGCATAGTCAGGAGGTTCCTCTCTCTGCAGCCCTAGCCTCCGACCGCTTGGGCCTTTGCTCCGCGGTCGGTGGTTTACCGTTTTGTAATATATTTTTTACTATACTGTTTTTTATATACTATTTGTTTTTATAGATAAGTAGTATTTCTTTATAGTGAAAAATGCATTTTATAACGAGTTTTAAAATAAATTAATGTCATAATAATAATAAATGCTGGACATTTCACACAACATTATCAAGCCCCACGCTAAGCAGGGCTTGTGTTATATGGGTAGGTACTAGATAACTGATATACTTAATACAATACATTACATAGATAGATATTTTTTATTATACATAGAAAAATACCCAGAACACCCTAAACAAATATCTGCAGATTGTACAAATATTTATTCCGAGGCGGGAATCGAACCCGCAACCTCCTGCGTCGCAGGCGAACATTCGCCCGCCGCGCCACAGAGGCCGTCATTACAGAGATATACAAGGAAGAAGTCATTTATTAGGAGTATTGTTCCTCTCTCTGGTTGTTACCTATGGAGACATGTTCAACAGCCTCAGAATATGAAATCTACCAACAAATACTTTCATAATGTAAAACACAGTAACGTACCGACGAACGTAACAGGGAGAATTATGTCGGTAGCAAAAGTTACCAGACGTGATTCAGTTGGAACGTTTTTAAAACTACTTACCCAGTTCTCTAACACCAACATGGAGGTCGAATTTGATGACCTTCGTACTATCAGATAAGAGGTATATATTGCACCTCCAAGTACAATTCATCTCGGCAGTAGCTATCACCTGCAATTACGCGACACATTTAAACATGTTCCTACTTACCTAGGTAATTATATGTTTAACTAGTTACGCCCCGCGGTTTCACCCGCGTGAATAATGATGAAAATTGATGATGATGATGATGAAAAGTAGCCTATGTGTTAATCCAGGGCGTAAAGTATCTCCATTCTAAATTTCACTCAAATCCATTCAGTAGTTTTTACGTGAAAGAGTAACAAACATACATACTCACAAACTTTCGCGTTTATAATATTAGTAGGATAGGATAAGTAGGAAGGATAGGACTAGTATGTTGACGACCTCTGTAGCCGTGTGAGTAAACGGCTTAGATGCATGAGGTTGCGGGTTCGATTTCCGCTGAGGGACAAACGTTTGTATAATCTGCAAACATTTGTTCCGGGTCTGGGTGTTATTGTACCATGGTTGTTATAGTTTCTGATACCCACGACACAGGTTATTCTAGTGTGGATATTATTGTTTAACACGCAGCTCTACTTGTGGTTAACATAACTTTTCATTTAAAAAACCGACTTCCGCGACTAAATATTTGGATGGAAAAAAAATGATAAAAGAACCTAATAGTGGTGAAAGGATTATGATACTTTTTGAATGCAAATGCTTGGTTTGTTGCTGAAAATATCAAAATCGCCATTATGTATGCCTACAATATTTGAGGAGTTCCCTCAATTCCTCATGGATTCCATCATCAGAACAGGATTCTGAAAAAAATGGGACCAATCTGGAAGTGTATCTACTCAAATAAAAAAAGAATTTTCTAAATCGGTTCATAAACGCCGGAGATATGCGGTAACAATCATTAAAGAAAAAAAAAATACAACTGAATTGAGAACCTCTTCCTTTTTTGGGAAGTCGGTTAAAAATGGTAGCAGTTTTAGTTTAATTTTAGGCGGACTTTTATGGAAGTGTATGTTCATCATAAGTCTGTTCCTGCATGGACATAGGCCTCCCCCTAGAATGCCAACTCCATCCACCGACTTCCTGCGTCATTAATATTGTCTTTAGTCCATCGAGAGTGGGAACTCCTCTACTGCGTCATCTTGTACTTGCCACTCGAGAACTAGTATTCCCCAACGATTGTCACAAATGCGAAAGTTTGATTGAATAAATGAATATTATGAATATTATATTCTGGTCACTTCTTCGGTTCAAAAGCTACAAAAGATGGTGAATATACAAGAGCGACTTACACTGTCTGCAATGGTGTAGTATATATTGTTATAATTGGAAAGTTCTGCGTTTATAAAATCTTTCTTGTAGTTAGAACACCTGAAATAAAATATCGTAATGGTTAATTACAAAAAAGTAGATATTTACATAGATTTTAGTTAACCTTAAATCATTATCATCACCAGCCTGTTTCCGTCCACTGCTAGATGAGGCCTTTCCCATTGAATACAATGGAGGGATTTACCATAATCACCTCGCTTGGCCACCATATCTATTTCTACCGCCAAGCAGTAGCGTAAGAATTGCTGTATTCCGGTTTGAAATGTGTTGTGGCCGGTGAAATTACAGGCACATGAGACATTTTTTCTTTATATCTCAGGGTGACACGCGCTGTGCAATTCCAAGTAGGGTGAGTCCTAGGGAGACCTAAGTGTGACCTAAGAGGCATTGCATTTGTTATGGGCTGAGGTTACGGACGGCCCAAGTTCAGCAGGTTTTTTGTTTTTTTTAATGACTGGACTTAAACAAATGATCTAAATCAAATGTTGCCAGTGGGAGTTTAACTTACCATATATTTTTCACTGGTTTATCTGAATATACATGTATTTTAAACGGGTCATTTAGTAGGAGTGAAGGATTTTTCATATCACGAGTTATAACAAACTTATCTTTCCAGGACGCTGTTAGCACAATAGGGTATGCCGTAGAAGACGCTGAAAAAAAAAACATAATTTCAAGACCGAGGTTATCATAGAACGCATCCACAAACAGTCTTTCTTCAACCGCCTCCGTCCACCGACTTCCTGTAACCTTTAAAATGTTGTCGGTTTATCGAGTGGAGGCCGGCCTACACTGTCATCCGGTTCGTGGACGTCACTCACGAGGTTTTATACCTAGTTGTTTTCAGTTCTGCGAGTAACTGGCCTGCCCATTGCCACTTCAACTTGCTAATTATGTTAGTGATGTTAGTTAGTGAGTTATGTTAGTGATTTTCTGTTCTTCTACGGATCTTCTCATATCAAATAAAGGGAAATCATGATAAGTTATTGGAACGACTTTTATATAAGGGTAAGTACATTACATATGCTTATTTGAGGATGGGGAGGGGTGGATGGGGGAAGGAGAGCCCTCCCCCGCATAGGGGAAGTTTAGGAAATGCATAGTTTTTTTATAATTTTTTTAAAATTTTATTTAGAGGTTATGTTTTGGTAATTTTTCTGTAATATGGCCTGTGATTAAAAGTTTTCTTGTTTAGATACAAATACTACAACATAGTTTAAATAAAAAAACTAACAACCTACCACAAGGGCCAGTCCATAGTATGGCCTGTAAAAGAAGTTTTTGTTGTGGTCTCAAGATTTTTTGTGTACAAATACTATAAAATAGTTTTAAAAAAACCTAACAACCTACCAAGGGCCTGTCTATACTATGGCCCCTGTGTAAGAATTGTTCTTGCGGTCTCATGATTTTTTACGTACGAAAAATTATTTCCTAGATTTGAAACATCGTGAGATTGCTCGTTGCATAA
The DNA here is from genome assembly GCA_951392215.1 of Epirrita christyi. NCBI lineage: Eukaryota > Metazoa > Arthropoda > Insecta > Lepidoptera > Geometridae > Epirrita > Epirrita christyi. Next base: position 5,010,668 of record OX595861.1, read on the forward strand.
AAAAAAATTGAAGAGTCTACGACAAGTCCCGTGTATAAAAGACGAACCAAGATATTCTCTATACGTGGCATGGCGAAACTATAAGAGTTCATTGTCGGACTTTGGAATCCTGAAAAGGTACTAAACGCGAAAAATACCCGTGATAATACCTATCCAGAAATTATGTATCGCGAAAGTTTAAAAAAGACTGAATAAAGTTTGGAAGTCAGTAGATGAAAGGCGGGTCAAGCCCGTCTTGACAAACTTTAAGGTGATTCCTCTCGCATGTGGCGCGAAATTCAAATTTTATTGTATTTTTTGTAAATCACAGCTAATCAACACTTCTTGAGATAGAGAAAACAGATTTTGCGAAAACTAGGAGACCTAGCACACATGTTTTAATTGATAGTATCTCATAAATGTCATTAGTTAAGCTACGCATATCTTTAAACCAATAAAACACTGTAAAAATCATTGAAGAGTATTCGTAGCTGAAGTAATGATCTATATGTGAAACTATAAACTAAAACATGTGTGTTAGGTCTCCTAGTTATCGCAAAATCAGTTTTTACTATCTCATGAAGTGTTGATGAGCTGTAATGAGCAAAAACGCAATAAAATTTGAATTTCGCGCCACATGCGAGAGGAATCACCTTAAGTTTTTTTTTGACGGTCTTGACAAGACCGTCCGTGGTATTCTAAAGATAAAGATAAAGATAAAGATAATTTATTTGTTTTGAATATGGTAATTTTACATAGATGGTCATAATTCACACGTCCAACATACTCAGTCATACATTATGACATACAAATAATTTAGTTCCCATAAGTAGGTACTTGGTAGATACATCCATTACCATGTCATTATAATAGTACCTAATAATAATTAACAATTTAATGAATTTTTGGGATGCGCATTGAAATTAAAATTAAGAAATATATGTCAAAGAGATAAAAATAAAAACAATTCAATTTTACAACACAATACACACAGAACAATATAATTTTACATGTCAAGAAATTCTTCAATTGAATAGAAACAATTTATAGCAAGCCATTCCTTTAGTGCATTACTAAAAGCATTGCCTCTCTTTTCCAATAACAATTTCGGCAGTTTATTGTATGTATTTGTTGTTGTCTATGGGGGAGGCATAATTTGTCCAGCAGTGGGCATCAACCAGCTAATGATGTTATTGATCTAGGGCTCGGTCATCTAATATGAGTGTAACTTTTACCTGAACATCTCACAAGTGAATCGAATAATACTAAAATATTCACAAATCGCACCATTTTGCACACATTAGATACAGACTACACTGAAACACAACCGAGACACACCACTCAAGAACTGTTTTTCCTTATACCTAAATTAGGTATGCTTTTGGGGTGACCATAATAATTGGAGCTTTGTAGACTGTTGTTTAGCTATTTCTGTTCATTGCTTTTTGTGGCTGTGTTATGTTTGTGTTAGTTCTATTGTAGTTCTTTCACACTGCAGGCGGCTAAGCTTAGGAATAATTAATTCTCTGTTTCAATCCCTTACGCTAAATCTATCTCTCTTTAACGACCTCTGTGAAGCAGGACGAAAGTTCGCCTGCAACGCAGGAGGTTGCTGGTTCGATTCCCGCCTCGGAACAAATATTTGTACAATCTGCTGATATTTGTTCAGGGTGTTCTGGGTATTTTTCTATGTATAATAAAAAATATCTATCTATGCAAAGTATTGTATTAAGTATATCAGTTATCTAGTAGTACCCATAACACAAGCTCTGCTTAGCTTGGGGCTAGATAATATTGTGTGAAATGTCCAGCATTTTTTTTTTATTTTCCCTATTTTCATGGTCATTCAAAATGATCTGTCATCACTATGTACGCCATCTTGACATTCTTCTAATATCACACAACGCCATGAATTTTTTACTTTATGATGACCTATGTGGGGCGGCGGGCAAGTAGCCGGCTGAGATGCAAGAGGTTGCAGGTTCGATTCCCGTTGCGGGACAAATGTTTGTATGACCTGCACATATTTATTCCTGGTCCTGGTGTTATGGTCCATATCAGGAACAACGAGTACGTAGTTCCTGATACCCACGACACAGGGAATCCTAGTGTGGGATCAAGAGTATGTGACTGGGTGCTATGTTATGTTATGTTATGTTAAGTTAAATCACGTAAGTTATATCTTAAACTGATAGAATCAGATAGTTTATTATTGTACAGGCTTACCATGCCTTTCCAACAGATAATCCGATAAAATCCAGAAAAAAAATCACTGTTTCTTACTTTTACAACAATGCTAACCATTATTATACCATTCTCACTTCTACAGAGTGTAAAAGGACAGCTCCCGAATACTGAAGGTACCGGTAAAGCTACCTACCTATATCATAGCTATATAAAATAGCGCGAGTTCACAGAGCACACCGGCTGCGCGAGTTCAACGCTCCCGGTCTGCTGATCGACGCGCTGCGCTAATATTTCTTAGGTGGTTTTCATTGCTTTTTTTTTGACGTTTTTATTTATAAATATGTTTTTACTGATGGAAATTAGGTTTTTGTGTTCCTTTTATAATAATTAATTGATTCAAGCGTGACTTTGCGGAAATCCATTCTACAATATAAAATAGACGAACAAATATATAGTAACAATTCCGCTCCTCTCCAACGAAAACTCTGAAAGAATTCGACACGTGTTTCGCCTCTCAACGAAGCATCCTCAGGAAACAGTAGGCTCACTGCGTGCTAGAACGAAAAAGATACACTACTGCAAAAACTACGCAGCCATGTTGCCTCTTCGAACGCCGAACAGAAAGAGCCGCCGAGAGATGAGAGAAGTGTCTTTATGATGTTTTTTTGATATTTAAAGAAAACAGGAATAAAGCAGCCCTATAGTGAGCATTGTTTTTTCGGTTTTTTCAGCATAAATATTTTTAGAATCATGGCCTGAGTGCACTATTTCAGTTTTCGGGAGTTCTCTTTTTACATCCATTATAAAGGTAGGTGCTGATGGTGTGATGCTGACTGTGACGGACTGGTGACTTCAACCAAAGTGCATTTTATTCTGAGATTTTATTTTACTTTATAGCGGGCTTTGATAAACAAGTATTATTTATCAAAGATAGCGGGTCTACACGACACAAACTTAGTTTGCACAACATGTTTGTAAAAACATATATGTTTGAGCAAACGGAACGTGTAGACGTTAAGTTTGAGGTACTTTGAAATTAGCGCGAAAGTTTGTGTTTATTTGTATTTTGGATCAAAATATCGTTGCAATTGCTCTTACTGCTGCAACGTGTGGATGCATGTCCAACCTTGTTTGAAGTAAAAATGAATGACCTACGAAAATATTCTAGGCAGTTTATATGTGAATTTATTGATTTATGTAAGACATTACCTGCCGTTTGGAAAATTAAATCGAAAGAATACTCCAATCTTTTGTCCATTTACTTCGTTTTCTTCCTTTTTTTTTCATAACAGATATTGTAACTGCTGCTAATAATAATAAACATCTGCGTCTATATATTTCTTCCATTTTATTGCATTTACGATTGCGCACTTTAAAAAGGACCCACCTCTGCCGCTGGCGTTCAAATGATTTACTTATGCCGTGTGGACGATGGGATCTGTACAGACTTTTGTTTGCACAAAAGTTTGCACAACACAAGTTTGTGTCGTGTAGACCCGCTATTAAAGCATGGACAAACGTGGTATAAAAATTCCTTGCTTTAAGAGGGTGCATGTCTAAAAATGTCAGTATCCTTGGAAAAAAAAAGTTTTTGCTGTGCTCGACATGCAGATTTCACACCAAGTTCAAGGTCAAGAAAACAGCTGTAATAAGGCTACCTCTTATTGTGATAAATACATTTCTGGAGCAAAGTTTAAAAGGCATTTCATGAATGAAAAACCTAGAAATGTACAAAGTCGTAGAACAAACGTTGTTTGCCATGTCGTGTGGAATACCTTGCCACACCTTGCTGTTTCAAAGAAATCAATATTCTCACAGTAATATCGCAATATATATCTATAAAATATTATTACATACACATAAACACTTGGATAGTTTTATGAAAAAGGGTGACGTGCATGGTACACGAGAAATAAACACAAACTAAATATAACAAAATTTCGATTAAAGAATGTCTTTTATGGGTAATTTTGTACGGTTCTAAAATAAACTTCCAGAAAGTGCATCTAAACTTCCTATTCGAAGATTTAAATCCTACATAAAGAATAATCTAATTAAGAAAGCGTATTACACTCTTGATGACTATATTTATAATGATAAAGCCGCTTGGCCTGACGTCGCTCTGCCCCTCGACTGCTAAAATGGAAATTTGCAATATCTGTACTTACCTATTTACATGATTTTATTAGATTATTATTGAACGAGCGAAGCGAGTTCTCTGAGTCAAGTTGGAAGAATCGGCGTTTGTATGTATGTGTGTATGTATGTTTGTCCGGTGAAAACTTCCTAACCGTTAATTCGATCTTCATGAAATTTAGTATAGAAGATAGTATTGGTACAATTTGTAGGTAAGGTTATGAGCTATATCGGTTGGGGGGTTGATGAGATATTGGGGTCCAAGAGGGGGTAAAAAAAATAAAAGTGAGACAGTCAGATCAAGTGGGATGTCTAATGAAAGCGCTTTAGTTGGACATTTCAAAACTGTTTTTAATAAGTATTTATACAATATAGTTTTTGATATATTAGGGAAAAACAAAAACGTAAAAATCTAAAATTCTAGGGTACTTCTAGCAATCCCACAATGCTGAAATTTGGTATGCTGGGTAGCTTTTGTGACACAAATACAGGAAAAAGTCTGAAATTGAAGAATTTAGAAACTTGTACTCCATAAAACTATAACCAATATAAAATCCATTGTTGACCTCCCATTTCTAGGAATTTGAATGATGTTGGAGTTCTATGATTCGTCAAAAGGACGTTATCAATTGATTCGTCAGGTACTTGATATACTAACAGGTATGTAGTATGAACGCCCCGTTGCTTAGTCATATTCAAAGGTTATTTCGATGATGTGTAGGAAATTACCCCGTGGTGAAAATGTTATATAAAATTAAAATAAATTATTAATTTTTATAGGTAAATGTTTTTAGAAATCGGTTAGATACAAAACCTCTCTCATGGTAGAGAAATTGGCTCGGTAGTTTTAGATTTCTGATGGATCATCCATACAAACATGCTTACATAGCCATTGAATACATAGGTAATAACCCTTTCTTCCCCACTTAAGCAGGCAGGCTGATAAATGTGTCATAGCGAGGTCTCAGTTCGGGGCGAACCACTAGTTTACTATGCATCAGCAACTCCTTGCTCCGAGGCACCACACAGGTGCTTCTCCCCTAGTGGTGCTAGTGGTTAGACGGACCATTTATGTAAGCTAAGCCGTGTTTGTTTCCTGATTCTTGTAGGCTTGTGGTCGCGTTGGAACAGGAGCAATTTTAGTTTATAAGACGATTCAAAATGATCCTTGTGATTTCAATGAATACAATTCTTTTGATTTGATGATTTGTTTTTTATTTTTTTTTATTTCTTTTCACTTGACTTAGGCTCTATTAAGTGCTATACGGATGGTCTGTGCGAACGTCCGTTGTCCGGAGCTATCGTATAGAAATCAATTATTGCGTTCAATAATGCACGGCCCGCGGAGCGATTGATTTCTTTACGATAGCTCCGGACAACGGACATCCGTGCGGACGTATAGATAGCAGCCTAAACCGTATAGCACTAAATAGTGCTTTACGGTTTAGGCTGTGCGTTGATTGTCAGTCAGTTAGAGTCAGTCAAGTCAGTCAGTGAGACAGTCAGACAGACAACATATATGATAGATAGAAGAGAAAGTAGATACGATATAATAATAATAATTATTATTATTATTATTATTATTATAACGGACTCGGCACGCATAGTCAGAAGGTTCCTCTCTCTGCAGCCCTAGCCTCCGACCGCTTGGGCCTTTGCTCCGCGGTCGGTGGTTTACCGTTATGTAATATATTTTTTACTATACTGTTTTTTATATACTATTTGTTTTTATAGATAAGTAGTATTTCTTTATAGTGAAAAATGCATTTTATAACGAGTTTTAAAATAAATTAATGTCATAATAATAATAAATGCTGGACATTTCACACAACATTATCAAGCCCCACGCTAAGCAGGGCTTGTGTTATATGGGTAGGTACTAGATAACTGATATACTTAATACAATACATTACATAGATAGATATTTTTTATTATACATAGAAAAATACCCAGAACACCCAAAACAAATATCTGCAGATTGTACAAATATTTATTCCGAGGCGGGAATCGAACCCGCAACCTCCTGCGTCGCAGGCGAACATTCGCCCGCCGCGCCACAGAGGCCGTCATTACAGTGATATACAAGGAAGAAGTCATTTATTAGGAGTATTGTTCCTCTCTCTGGTTGTTACCTATGGAGACATGTTCAACAGCCTCAGAATATGAAATCTACCAACAAATACTTTCATAATGTAAAACACAGTAACGTACCGACGAACGTAACAGGGAGAATTATGTCGGTAGCAAAAGTTACCAGACGTGATTCAGTTGGAACGTTTTTAAAACTACTTACCCAGTTCTCTAACACCAACATGGAGGTCGAATTGGATGGCCTTCGTACTATCAGATAAGAGGTAGATATTGCACCTCCAAGTACAATTCATCTCGGCAGTAGCTATCACCTGCAATTACGCGACACATTTAAACATGTTCCTACTTACCTAGGTAATTATATGTTTAACTAGTTACGCCCCGCGGTTTCACCCGCGTGAATAATGATGAAAATTGATGATGATGATGATGATGATGATGAAAAGTAGCCTATGTGTTAATCCAGGGCGTAAAGTATCTCCATTCCAAATTTCACTGAAATCCATTCAGTAGTTTTTACGTGAAAGAGTAACAAACATCCATCCATCCATACAAACTTTCGCGTTTATAATATTACTAGTTGCGCCCCGCGATTTCACCCGCGTGAATAATGATGAAAATTGATGATGATGATGATGAAAAGTAGCCTATGTGTTAATCCAGGGCGTAAAGTATCTCCATTCTAAATTTCACTCAAATCCATTCAGTAGTTTTTACGTGAAAGAGTAACAAACATACATACTCACAAACTTTCGCGTTTATAATATTAGTAGGATAGGATAAGTAGGAAGGATAGGACTAGTATGTTGACGACCTCTGTAGCCGTGTGAGTAAACGGCTTAGATGCATGAGGTTGCGGGTTCGATTTCCGCTGAGGGACAAACGTTTGTATAATCTGCAAACATTTGTTCCGGGTCTGGGTGTTATTGTACCATGGTTGTTATAGTTTCTGATACCCACGACACAGGTTATTCTAGTGTGGATATTATTGTTTAACACGCAGCTCTACTTGTGGTTAACATAACTTTTCATTTAAAAAACCGACTTCCGCGACTAAATATTTGGATGGAAAAAAAATGATAAAAGAACCTAATAGTGGTGAAAGGATTATGATACTTTTTGAATGCAAATGCTTGGTTTGTTGCTGAAAATATCAAAATCGCCATTATGTATGCCTACAATATTTGAGGAGTTCCCTCAATTCCTCATGGATTCCATCATCAGAACAGGATTCTGAAAAAAATGGGACCAATCTGGAAGTGTATCTACTCAAATAAAAAAAGAATTTTCTAAATCGGTTCATAAACGCCGGAGATATGCGGTAAAAATCATTAAAGAAAAAAAAAATACAACCGAATTGAGAACCTCTTTCTTTTTTGGGAAGTCGGTTAAAAATGGTAGCAGTTTTAGTTAAATTTTAGGCGGACTTTTACGGAAGTGTGTATTCATCATCAGTCTGTTCCTGCTGGACATAGGCCTCCCCCCTAAAATGCCAACTCCATCCACCGACTTCCTGCGTCATTAATATTGTCTTTAGTCCATCGAGAGTGGGAACTCCTCTACTGCGTCATCTTGTAGTTGCCACTCGAGAACTAGTATTCCCCAACGATTGTCACAAATGCGAAAGTTTGATTGAATAAATGAATATTATGAATATTATATTCTGGTCACTTCTTCGGTTCAAAAGCTACAAAAGATGGTGAATATACAAGAGCGACTTACACTGTCTGCAATGGTGTAGTATATATTGTTATAATTGGAAAGTTCTGCGTTTATAAAATCTTTCTTGTAGTTAGAACACCTGAAATAAAATATCGTAATGGTTAATTACAAAAAAGTAGATATTTACATAGATTTTAGTTAACCTTAAATCATTATCATCACCAGCCTGTTTCCGTCCACTGCTAGATGAGGCCTTTCCCATTGAATACAATGGAGGGATTTACCATAATCACCTCGCTTGGCCACCATATCCATTTCTACCGCCAAGCAGTAGCGTAAGAATTGCTGTATTCCGGTTTGAAATGTGTTGTGGCCGGTGAAATTACAGGCACATGAGGCATTTTTTCTTTATATCTCAGGGTGACACGCGCTGTGCAATTCCAAGTAGGGTGAGTCCTAGGGAGACCTAAGTGTGACCTAAGAGGCATTGCATTTGTTATGGGCTGAGGTAACGGCCCAAGTTCAGCAGGTTTTTTGTTTTTTAACCGACTTCCCAAAAAAGGAGGAGGTTCTGAATTCGATTGTATTTTTTTTTTTTGTTTTTATTTTTTATGTTTGTTACCGCATATATCCGGCGTTTATGAACCGATTTGGAAAATTCTTTGTTTATTTGAATAGATATACTTCCAGATTGGTTCTATTATTTTCAAAATCCAGTTCTGATGATGGGATCCATGAGGAATTGAGGGAACTCCTCAAATATTGTAGGCATACATATGGCGATTTAGATATTTTCAGTAACAAACCAAGCATTAGCATTCAAAAAGTATCATAATCCTTTCACCACTATGGTTCTTTCATAATTTTTTTTCTTCCAAATATTTAGTCGAATACTATGGCGGAAGTCGGTATTTTAAATGAAAAGTTATTTAAGGTGAAAAGTTTCGCAAGTGATGCGAAATTCAATTTTTATTGTGTTTTTTGCACATTACAGCTTATCAACACTTTTTGAGATAGCGAACACTGGTTTTGCGGGAATCAGAAGGCCTAACACACATATTTGAATTGTAACTATCTCATAAATATCATTAGTTTAGCTACGAATGCCAATGACCCAAAATAACACTATACAAAACATTCATTGACATTCGTAGCTAAACTAATGATATTTATGAGATAGTTACAATTCAAATATGTGTGTTAGGCCTTCTGATTCCCGCAAAACCAGTGTTCGCTATCTCAAAAAGTGTTGATAAGCTGTAATGTGCAAAAAACACAATAAAATTTGAATTTCGCGCCACTTGCGAAACGTTTCACCTTAATGACTGGACCGACCTAAAACAAATGCTGTCGGTGGGAGTTTAACTTACCATATACTTTTCACTGGTTTATCAGAATAAACATGTATTTTAAATGGGTCATTTAGTATGAGTGAAGGATTCTTCATATCACGACTTATAACAAACCCATCTTTCCATGACGCCGTTAGCACAATAGGGTATGTGGTAGAAGACGCTGAAAATATAATAAATCATCATTTTAAGACCGAGATTATCATAGAACGCAACCGCAAACAGTCTTTCTTCAACCGCCTTCGTCCACCGACGTGTAACCTTTAAAATGTTGTCGGTTTATCGAGTAAGAGGCCAGACTACTAGTGTGACGTCACTCAAGAGGTTTTATACCTAGTTGTTTTCAGTTCTGCGAGTTACTGGCCTGCCCATTGCCAATTCAACTTGCTAATTCTGAGAGCTATGTTAGTGATGTTGGTTCTTCTATGGATCTTCTCGTATCAAGTATAGCGAAATCATGACAAATAATTCTCTGTACGTGGCATGGCGTAACTATAAGGGTTCATTGTCGGACTTTGGTAGGTACCCTTAAAAGGAATTGAGCGCGACATATACCCGTGACAATATCAATAAATATATAGTATTATATTCTAATCACGAAAGTTTAAATAAAGACTGAATAAAGTTTGGGAGCCAGCGGATGAAAGGCGGGTCAAAACCGTCCGTGGCGTTTCATTTCATTTCATTTATTTCGCAAACAATGTCAAATTTTGTCGGAAAATCTAGTTAGCTACATTAAAACATACAAAATTACATTCAATACAATACAAAAAGTTAAAAGCATCCTATGGGGGAGGCATAATATGTCCAGTAGTAAGCATCAACCAGCTAATGATTCCTTACTGATGATGTGATGATTTCTTTGATTGACAACCTCTGTGGCATAGCGGACGAGTAGCCGGCGGAGATCCGAGAGGTTGCGGGTTCGATTCCCGCTGCGGGACAAATGTTTGTACGATCTGCAAATATTTGTTCCGGGCTGGGTGTTATAGTACCATGGTACTCGTAGTTCCTGATACCCACGACACAGGGAATTCTAGTGTGGGATCATGACTACGTATGTGACTGTTGGATGTTATGTTATGGGCGAGTAGCCGGCTGAGATGTGAGAGGTTGCGGGTTCGATTCCCGCTGCGGAACAAATGTTTGTACGATCTGCAAATATTTGTTCCGGGTCTGGGTTTTATGGTACCATGGTACTCGTAGTTCCTGATACCACGTCACAGGGAATTCTAGTGTGGGATCATGACTAACTACGAACGTGACTGTTGTGTGGTTAAGTTATTTTATGGTGTTATTTATCTAGGGCTCGGTCATCTAATACGAGTGTAACTTTTACCTGAACATTTCACAAGTACATCGAATAATATTAAAATATTCACAAATCGCACCATTTTGCTCACATTAGATACAGACTACACTGAAACTCAACTGATACTCACCACTCAAAAACAGTTTTTCCTTATGCCTAAATTAGGTATGCTTTTGGGTAGGGATGGGCCGAATATTCGTTTTATATTCGGTATTCGGCATATTCGGCAGGTTTACCGAATATTCGTATTCGGCCAAATATTCGGCTATATCGCCGAATGCAAAGTAGTACTCAAAGTTTTTACTTGAGCCGAGTATGATTTTTCATGAGTTGAGTGTTAAATGTGTTATTTTTAGGAGGCAGGTAAGTAATTTACAGTGCAGTTTTATGTTATTGTCGATACTGTAACTTTATTTCCAATAACAGCAGATAAAAAAGATGGTTATATAAAACAAAATATAAGTATGCAGCTGTTTCGGGCATCAGTGATAACTTTATATTTCAAGACTAGTAAATTCCGTAGCGTGCTTCAATTTTATGTGGTTGCTCAATGCTGAGAATGAAGCCTTTCGGCCGCTGCCTCCACGCAAAAGTATTTTTCCGCAAATCGTACATTTCACTTGGCAGCGGTTTTCTTCACTTTCCCGAAAATAAGTATACTCGATCTCCTTCTTCCACTCTTTTTTAGGTACACAACAATTAAACCAAGCAAAAAAACTCAACAAAGATCTTTTCAAATAAAACATAACCAAAACAAACGCACGTTGCGAAGTTTTACTCCTTACTAGATGATGCATTAATTAATAATAATAATGTACATCGGGTACAGCGGGGGTAGCGGGCGGCAGGGTCCGGCGCCAATCCGCGCGCTTTGTATGAACAAGTTCAGACCTGTATACTGTTCAACATAATAAGGGAATCAATTATGCCGAATATTCGGTTCGGTAAAAGTTTTACCGAACATTCGTAGTTTCCACACCTGGTACGCAGTCTCCGGTTAGACAGATTAAATCCTGTTGTCAGACCCGGAAGACTGTGGTGTATTCAGATAAGATAGGTGTTGGGATGGGCTTGCTCCTTAGTGACCTGTTAGGGCAAGTTGTGACAAATAATTGCTTTCCTAATGCCCCTATTAACAAACTTATAGATACTATAAAGAGGGAGGATTGCTTTGACAAAAACACCACTCTGTTAGTACAATTAGGTGAGAGTAGTGGTGTAACGCGTTTGGATATTATTAAGTTAGTTGAGACTTTGCTACAAAAGCTAGATTCAGGACTGGGAAAATTAATTTTATGTGCTTTCCCTTACTCAAAATGTTTGAGTACTAAAGATAATCAAAAAATTTGGAATCTTAATTTAATGCTGTATAATTTGACATGTCGTCATAGAGACGTTTTGTATTTTGATACTAATAATTTTATTAGTAATTTTATTTTGACACAAGATACTATGTATTTGAGTAGACATAGTAAATTAATAATTGCTAAATTGTTAGCATTTAATATTTTTGATTAATCAGTAATTAAACATTTCACCTCAGATCACTATGGTCACAGTGCTATATTTACTTGTAATTTTGTAGATGAACCTAAGGAATTCACTTGTCGGCCTATCACAGAAAGTCGCATTAAGAAGTTCCAGGGCAGTATTGAACTTAAAATGCCCCTTGTACCGTGCGTAAATGATCCGAATGACCTTTTTACTAGTTTGTTTAAGTTGATATGTGAGGAACATAGTGAGATATTTAAGTTAAAAAAACGGTTGTCTGTAAAGTCGGTTTACTGACGATAGTTCAACGTGTCAACGTCGTTATTGTGCTTCTTTGTCGCTCGTTCCGCGCTCGCGCGCATGCGGCGTTATATATATATATAGCATATATAGCGCATGCGTTTTGCGAGGTGACGCATGACGAGGTAACGACGTATGACGAGGTAACGACGCATTAGTCATGTTTTTTCGAGCGTGCAGCCGGCTCCATCGATTTATAAGACGTTAACACGTCAAAAAATGTAAAGCTAGAGCTAATGTCGGGTTAGCTGATTGGGCTAAACCGGTATTTATAGAAGTAGGAATAAATTATATGAACTCTATGCGGCTAGAGAATCAATGTTGCACGATCCAACGTTTATTTATTGTACATAAAGAACTATTCCAAGACCTTCAAAAAAGTTTGTCATGCAGCAAAATCATTGCATTTGAGAAATAAAATAGAAAAATCAACAAATAAAATTAAGACAACTTGGAAATTAATAAATAATGAAACAGGTAAAGCTAAACCTCGTAGTAAACAAATTAATTTAAACGTAAACAATACAATATTATCAAATAATATTGAGGTCGCAAATGCCTTTGATAGTTTTTTCTCTAGTATACCTAATATTGTGACTCAATCTTTAAAATCAACTGCCTCTGGAGCATCTACTTTATTGGAATTAAGTGTTGATAAGTGTGAGGTCGCGTTTAGTTTCAGATACGTTAATGCCATTGATATTGTTAAGACATTTAAGTCACTTAATATTAAAAATACTGAAGACCTTTGGGGAATATCTACAAAGGTGTTAGGTGTTATAATTATTGATATTGCGCCGTGTATGGCCTATATTTTCAATGGATGTGTTGACGAGGGAGTCTTTCCTGATCTTATGAAACATAGTAAATTAATTCCTTTGTTCAAGTCTGGTAATGAAAAAGATCCAGGTAATTATAGGCCAATTTCTATATTGCCTGCGTTAAGTAAAATCTTTGAGAAACTTATTCTTACTCAGTTATTGTCACACTTCAACCTCCACGGACTTCTTCATAGTCATCAATTTGGATTTACTAAGGGTCGTTCGACAGCCGATGCTGGTACCATGCTCTTAGAACACATATTTGAAGCATGGGAGAACTCGCAGGACGCGATCGGAGTTTTCTGCGACCTGTCCAAAGCTTTTGACTGCGTGAGGCATGATACTTTAATTTCCAAGTTAAAACATTATGGCATACAAAATCAGGCAATTAATCTTGTAAATTCTTACTTATCCAATAGAGTCCAAAAAGTTGATGTTGGTGGTGAAAGGTCTTCAGGATCGACTATTGTCATGGGGGTGCCACAAGGTTCAATACTAGGCCCATTTTTATTCCTAGTTTACATTAACGATCTCCCTTTTTTTGTGAAAGACATATGTGACATAGTTCTGTTTGCTGACGATACTTCTTTGATTTTCAAAGTTGATAGATCTAAATCTAATTACGATGATGTAAATGATTCACTATCGCGTGTTCTTGAGTGGTTCACAGTTAATAATCTTTTGCTTAATGCTAAAAAAACTAAATGCATCAAATTCACATTGCCAAATGTAAAACATTATCCAACTCATATTAAAATAAATGGGGAGACACTTGATCTTGTCAAGTCTACCATTTTCTTAGGGCTTAATATTGATGCAGGGTTGCAGTGGGCACCACAAATTGTGGCTCTTGCTGGTAGACTTAGTTCCGCTGCATATTCAGTTCGTATAATAAGGCAGCTTACTGATGAAGCTACAGCTAGGTTTGTTTATTTTAGCTACTTCCATAGTGTTATGTCATATGGTATCATACTGTGGGGTAAAGCAGCAGATATCCAAGCTATTTTTGTCTTGCAAAAACGGGCAATACGTGCCATTTATAAAATGAAGTCGCGTGACTCCTTGAGAGAGCGTTTCAAAGAAATCAATATTCTTACAGTAATATCGCAATATATATATGAAATATTATTACATACACATAAACACTTGGATAGTTTTATGATAAAAAGTGACGTGCATGGTATTAACACGAGAAATAAACACAAACTAAATATACCAAAATTTCGATTAAAGAAAGTAAGTGGGTCTTTTATGGGGAATTCTGTACGGTTCTATAATAAACTTCCAGAAGGTGCATTTAAACTTCCTATTCAAAGATTTAAATCCTACATAAAGATGAATCTAATTAAGAAAGCGTATTACACTCTTGATGACTATATTAATGATAAAGCCGCTTGGCCTGATGTCGCTCTGCCCCTCGACTGCTAAAATGGAAATTTGCAATATCTAAACTTACCTATTTACATGTTTGTATTAGATTATTATTTATAAGTATAACAAGCGTAGCGTGTGCTGTCTTGCATATTTTTGCTGATGTTTATTTACTTTTGACTACCTTCCTAAGGTTTTTAAGTTCTCATTTACTATGTATCAGCAACTCCTTGCTCCGAGGCACCACACAGGCGCTTCTCACCTAGTGGTAAGACGGACCATTTATGTAAGCCAAGCCGAGTTTGTTGCCTGATTCTTCTGGCTTGGTCGCGTTGGAACAGCAGTAATTTAATTTTATATAAGACGATTCAAAATGATCCTTGTGATTTCAATGAATAAAGTTCTTTTTGACTTTGACTTTGACTTTGACTTTCGGCCGAATGTTCGTATTCGGTGAAACCCATGTTCGGCCCATCCCTACTTTTGGGGTGACCATTATAATTTAAGCTTCTTTTTCGCGCCAGTGAGAAGTTTTCAGGGACGCAATTAAAAAGAAAAAATAGTTCTTAAAAATCCGGTAGATGGCGGTGACTCGACATAGTTCTGTCTTCTGAAGATTTTGCAAAAGCACCATTTCACATTTCCATTTTCACCACAAATTCACTTTATTTTCTCTTATTTCCTCCAAGTTCCGCGTTGCGATTCTGAAGCTCGTTTTACAAGTGTACCATAGACCGGTCTTCTTGGTCCGGCTTAGTCAAAGTCAAAAGTCAAAGTCAAAGTCAATCATGCCATCTATGCATGGATTTAGAACTGTTTTCTTTCAGCTGTCAGAAAACTTCCCATTGCGAGACAATCCACCTGAAGTATTTTACATTTGTTATTCATTAAGGTGGATCGTCTCCCAAATGGCGCAAAATTCAAATTTATTCGTGTTATTTTGTTACCTTTAGTTCTTTCATTACGTGGTCACAGACAGACAGACGGGCGGGTATATTTAGCCTTGAAAATAATGGAAAAAAACATCAAAAACTAACCAACAGATCTTTGCCGTTGTTGTCCGTAAATTAAAACTGCCTTTCCTGTTTCGTGGACATCAAAACGTAGATCGTCTTGATGTCCAAAGAACAGAAAAGGCGAAGTCTCATTAAAAATGATTAATTGAATTATGTTTTATGAGATATTCAAATTAAACGCCTTTTTTCAGCGGGTTGTGATGTTTTTTTTAACCGCCCTCACCAAAAAGGAGGAGGTTCTCAGTTCGTTTTTTTTTTTCTTTTTTTATGTTTTTTACTCGTATCTCCGGCGTTTATGAACCGATTTGGAAAATTCTTTTTTTATTTGAATAGATATACATCCAGATTGATCCCATTTTTTTCAAGACCCAGTTCTGATGATGGAGTCCATGAGGAATTGAGGGAACTCCTCAAATATCGTAGGCATACATATGGCGATTTTGATATTTTCAGTAACAAACCAAGCATTTGCATTCAGAAAGAATCATAATCCTTTCACCACTAAGGTTCTTTCATAATTTTTTTTCATCCAAATATTTAGTCGAATACAATGGCGGAAGTCGGTTTTTTAAATGAAAAGTTATTGTAAAAACATTTCTTGTTTGTATTCATGGTTGTAGCCGGCTTACACTATAGTATTCTTCATCATCATCATCATCAACAGCTTGTGGAAGTCCACTGCTGGACATAAGCAACTCTCATAGAATACCGCAATGAACGGTCTTGAGGTTTCCTCCGCCTCCATCCACAGACTTCAAGCGACCTTTAAAATAAATTTAATGGTATCCCTACTTTTAAACAGATTGTAGATGTTTTTCCTGGTGTCACCATGGTGCATAACAATAACTTAATTATAAACTTTCCTATGCGTCAACGTCGGACAATTATTTGTCACTAATTAATTACCTTACTCTAAAATTGGTTGAGTCAATATGAATACCTAAATGGGTTGAACCGTCATTGGGTTAAAACAATAAGCACTCACCTTATGAGTCAATAATCAGTGTATATTGCCAGTGATAAGGGCACAAAGACGAAGTCGCCAACTATTACCCTTATACACAAGCTCAAAACGGGCTATAATAATACTAATGGTTCGCCCCGAACTGAGACCACGCGATAACACCTTGATAAAGGTGTTATCGGCCCGACTACTTAACTAAGTAACTTCCATATTATCTATTACTATTTTTGAAAATTTTCACCTCGAGGTCTACCAGTATAGTATCTATCAGTAACAACTCTAATTTCCTACACATCATCGAAATAACCTTAATAATACTATCTACCCCCATACCAAATTTCATGAAGATCGGATTAACGGTTTGGAAGTTTTCATCGGACAAACATACATACATACATACATACATACATACATACATACATACAAACGCCGATTCTTCCAACTTGACTCAGAGAACTCGCTTCCCTCGTTCAATTATGGCGTGAAATATTGTCAGCTGTCATTCTGATCAAGTGTCCTGTCTACGCATTTACGTAGACAGAAAAACCCTGTCTACGCATCTACGCATTTACGTAGACAGAGAAAGCCTGTCTACGCATTTACGTAGACAGAAAAAGCCTGTCTACGCATTTACGTAGACAGAGAAAGCCTGTCTACGCATTAACGTAGACAGAGAAAGCCTGTCTACGCATTTACGTAGACAGAGAAAGCCTGTCTACGCATTTACGTAGACAGAGAAACCCTGTCTACGCATTTACGTAGACAGAGAAAGCCTGTCTACGCATTTACGTAGACAGAGAAAGCCTGTCTACGCATTTACGTAGACAGAAAAACGCATTTACGTAGACAGAGAAAGCCTGTCTACGCATTTACGTAGACAGAAAAAGCCTGTCTACGCATTTACGTAGACAGAGAAAGCCTGTCTACGCATTTACCTAGACAGAGAAAGCCTGTCTACGCATTTACGTAGACAGAGAAACCCTGTCTACGCATTTACTTAGACAGAAAAAGCCTGTCTACGCATTTAATAAACTTGTAGTGACAATTAATCATTCTCTTATTAATGTTGACGCATTTTTATTAGCTTGATGGCTTTTATCCAATATGTTTATAAATAAATTATTGTTATGAACACCAGGAAAACCATTTACAATCTGTTTATGAGTAGGTTGTCCATTAAAATTATTTTACAGGTGACAGGAAGTCTGTGGATGGAGGTGGCTCAGGACCCTTCATCACGGCATTCTATATAAGCCTCCCTATGTCCAGCAGTAGACTTCCACAGACTGATAATGATGATGAGAGATATCATACATACATATCACCCAACAGTCACATACGTAGTCTTAACTCACTGGGATTCCCTGTGTCATGGGTATCAGGAACTACGAGCACCATGGTACCATAACACCCAGTTACTCGGAACAAATATTTGCAGATCATACAAACATTTGTCCCGCAACGGGAATCGAACCTGCAACCTCTTGCATCTCAGCCGGCTACTTGCCCGCCGCCCCACAGAGGTCATCATAAAGTAAAAAATTCATGGCGTTGTGTGATATTAGAAGAATGTCAAGATGGCGTACATAGTGATGACAGATCATTTTGAATGACCATGAAAATAGGGAAAATAAAAAAAAATGCTGGACATTTCACACAATATTATCTAGCCCCAAGCTAAGCAGAGCTTGTGTTATGGGTACTACTAGATAACTGATATACTTAATACAATACTTTGCATAGATAGATATTTTTTATTATACATAGAAAAATACCCAGAACACCCTGAACAAATATCAGCAGATTGTACAAATATTTGATCCGAGGCGGGAATCGAACCCGCAACCTCCTGCGTCACAGAGGTCGTCAAAGAGAGATAGATTTAGCGTAAGGGATTGAAACAGAGAATTAATTATTCCTAAGCTTAGCCGCCTGCAGTGTGAAAGAACTACAATAGAACTAACACAAACATAACACAGCCACAAAAAGCAATGAACAGAAATAGCTAAACAACAGTCTACAAAGCTTCAATTATTATGGTCACCCCAAAAGCATACCTAATTTAGGTATAAGGAAAAACAGTTCTTGAGTGGTGTGTCTCGGTTGTGTTTCAGTGTAGTCTGTATCTAATGTGTGCAAAATGGTGCGATTTGTGAATATTTTTGTATTATTCGATTTACTTGTGAGATGTTCAGGTAAAAGTTACACTCATATTAGATGACCGAGCCCTAGATCAATAACATCATTAGCTGGTTGATGCCCACTGCTGGACAAATTATGCCTCCCCCATAGAATACCACGGACGGTCTTGACCCGCCTTTCATCTACTGACTTCCAAACTTTATTCAGTCTTTTTTAAACTTTCGCGATACATCATTTCTGGATAGGTATTATCACGGGTATTTTTCGCGTTTAGTATACCTTTTCAGGATTCCAAAGTCTGACAATGAACTCTTATAGTTTCGCCATGCCACGTATAGAGAATAACTTGGCCCGTCTTTTATATACGGGACTTGTCGTAGACTCTTCAATTTTTTTTATGAAACGAGCAATCTCACGAAGTTTCAAATCTAGGAAATAATTTTTCGTACGTAAAAAATCATAAGACCACAAGAACAATTCTTACACAGGGGCCATAGTATAGACAGGCCCTTGGTAGGTTGTTAGGTTTTTTTAAAACTATTTTATAGTATTTGTACACAAAAAATCTTGAGACCACAACAAAAACTTCTTTTTACAGGCCATACTATGGACAGGCCCTTGGTAGGTTGTTAGTTTTTTGTTTAAACTATGTTGTAGTATTTGTATCTACACAAGAAAACTTTTAATCACAGGCCATATTACAGAAAAATTACCAAAACATAACCTCAAAATAAAATTTTAAAAAAATTATAAAAAATCTATGCATTTCCTAAACTTTCCCCATGCGGGGGAGGGATCTCCTTCCCCCCTCCACCCTCCCTATCCTCATATATATGTACTTACCCTTATATAAAAGTCGTTCCAATAACTTATCATGATTTCCCTATATTTGATACGAGAAGATCCGTAGAAGAACCAGCATCACGTACATAACTCTCAGAATTAGCAAGTTGAAGTGGCAATGGGCAGGCCAGTTACTCGCAGAACTGAAAACAACTAGGTATAAAACCTCTTGAGTGACGTCACACTAGTAGGCCGGCCTCCACTCGATAAACCGACAACATTTTAAAGGTTACAGGAAGTCGGTGGACGGAGGCGGTTGAAGAAAGACTGTTTGTGGATGCGTTCTATGATAACCTCGGTCTTGAAATTATATTTTTTTTTCAGCGTCTTCTACCGTATACCCTATTGTGCTAACAGCGTCCTGGAAAGATAAGTTTGTTATAACTCGTGATATGAAAAATCCTTCACTCCTACTAAATGACCCGTTTAAAATACATGTATATTCAGATAAACCAGTGAAAAGTATATGGTAAGTTAAACTCCCACTGGCAACATTTGTTTTAGATCATTTGTTTAAGTCCAGTCACAAAAAAAACAAAAAACCTGCTGAACTTGGGCCGTCCGTAACCTCAGCCCATAACAAATGCAATGCCTCTTAGGTCACACTTAGGTCTCCCTAGGACTCACCCTACCTGGAATTGCACAGCGCGTGTCACCCTGAGATATAAAGAAAAAATGTCTCATGTGCCTGTAATTTCACCGGCCACAACACAATTCAAACCGGAATACAGCAATTCTTACGCTACTGCTTGGCGGTAGAAGTAGATATGGTGGCCAAGCGAGGTGATTATGGTAAATCCCTCCATTGTATTCAATGGGAAAGGCCTCATCTAGCAGTGGACGGAAACAGGCTGGTGATGATAATGATTTAAGGTCAACTAAAATCTATGTAAATATCTATTTTTTTTTGTAATTAACCATTACGATATTTTATTTCAGGTGTTCTAACCACAAGAAAGATTTTACAAACGCGGAACTTTCCAATTATAACAATATATACTACACCATTGCAGACAGTGTAAGTAAATCTTTTATATTCATTCATCATCTTTTGTAGCTTTTGAACCGAAGAAGTGACCAGAATATAATATTCATAATATTCATTTATTCATTCAAACTTTTCCATTTGTGACAATCGTTGGGGAATACTAGTTCTCGAGTGGCAACTACAAGATGACGCAGTAGAGGAGTTCCCACTCTCGATGGACTAAAGACAATATTAATGACGCAGGAAGTCGGTGGATGGAGTTGGCATTTTAGGGGGGAGGCCTATGTCCAGCAGGAACAGACTGATGATGAATACACACTTCCGTAAAAGTCCGCCTAAAATTTAACTAAAACTGCTACCATTTTTAACCGACTTCCCAAAAAAGAAAGAGGTTCTCAATTCGGTTGTATTTTTTTTTTCTTTAATGATTTTTACCGCATATCTCCGGCGTTTATGAACCGATTTAGAAAATTCTTTTTTTATTTGAGTAGATACACTTCCAGATTGGTCCCATTTTTTTCAGAATCCTGTTCTGATGATGGAATCCATGAGGAATTGAGGGAACTCCTCAAATATTGTAGGCATACATAATGGCGATTTTGATATTTTCAGCAACAAACCAAGCATTTGCATTCAAAAAGTATCATAATCCTTTCACCACTATTAGGTTCTTTTATCATTTTTTTTCCATCCAAATATTTAGTCGCGGAAGTCGGTTTTTTAAATGAAAAGTTATGTTAACCACAAGTAGAGCTGCGTGTTAAACAATAATATAACATACATAACATAACACGCAACAGTCACATACGTAGACTTAATCCCACACTAGAATAACCTGTGTCGTGGGCATCAGAAACTATAACAACCATGGTACAATAACACCCAGACCCGGAACAAATGTTTGCAGATTATACAAACGTTTGTCCCTCAGCGGAAATCGAACCCGCAACCTCATGCATCTAAGCCGTTTACTCACACGGCTACAGAGGTCGTCAACATACTAGTCCTATCCTTCCTACTTATCCTATCCTACTAATATTATAAACGCGAAAGTTTGTGAGTATGGATGTTTGTTACTCTTTCACGTAAAAACTACTGAATGGATTTGAGTGAAATTTAGAATGGAGATACTTTACGCCCTGGATTAACACATAGGCTACTTTTCATCATCATCATCATCAATTTTCATCATGATTCACGCGGGTGAATCCGCGGGGCGCAACTAGTCCTACTAATATTATAAACGCGAAAGTTTGTGAGTATGGATGTTTGTTACTCTTTCACGTAAAAACTACTGAATGGATTTGAGTGAAATTTAGAATGGAGATACTTTACGCCCTGGATTAACACATAGGCTACTTTTCATCATCATCATCATCATCAATTTTCATCATGATTCACGCGGGTGAAACCGCGGGGCGCAACTAGTCCTACTAATATTATAAACGCGAAAGTTTGTGAGTATGGATGTTTGTTACTCTTTCACGTAAAAACTACTGAATGGATTTGAGTGAAATTTAGAATGGAGATACTTTACGCCCTGGATTAACACATAGGCTACTTTTCATCATCATCATCATCATCAATTTTCATCATGATTCACGCGGGTGAAACCGCGGGGCGCAACTAGTCCTACTAATATTATAAACGCGAAAGTTTGTGAGTATGGATGTTTGTTACTCTTTCACGTAAAAACTGCTGAATGGATTTGAGTGAAATTTAGAATGGAGATACTTTACGCCCTGGATTAACACATAGGCTAATTTTCATCATCATCATCATCAATTTTCATCATGATTCACGCGGGTGAAACCGCGGGGCGCAACTAGTCCTACTAATATTATAAACGCGAAAGTTTGTGAGTATGGATGTTTGTTACTCTTTCACGTAAAAACTACTGAATGGATTTGAGTGAAATTTAGAATGGAGATACTTTACGCCCTGGATTAACACATAGGCTACTTTTCATCATTATCATCATCAATTTTCATCATGATTCACGCGGGTGAAACCGCGGGGCGCAACTAGTCCTACTAATATTATAAACGCGAAAGTTTGTGAGTATGGATGTTTGTTACTCTTTCACGTAAACACTACTGAATGGATTTGAGTGAAATTTAGAATGGAGATACTTTACGCCCTGGATTAACACATAGGCTACTTTTCATCATCATCATCATCAATTTTCATCATGATTCACGCGGGTGAAACCGCGGGGCGCAACTAGTCCTACTAATATTATAAACGCGAAAGTTTGTGAGCATGGATGTTTGTTACTCTTTCACGTAAAAACTACTGAATGGATTTGAGTGAAATTTAGAATGGAGATACTTTACACCCTGGATTAACACATAGGCTACTTTTCATCATCATCAATTTTCATCATTATTCACGCGGGTGAAACCGCGGGGCGCAACTAGTAATATTATAAACGCGAAAGTTTGTATGGATGGATGGATGTTTGTTACTCTTTCACGTAAAAACTACTGAATGGATTTGAGTGAAATTTGGAATGGAGATACTTTACGCCCTGGATTAACACATAGGCTACTTTTCATCATCATTAATTTTCATCATTATTCACGCGGGTGAAACCGCGGGGCGTAACTAGTTAAACATATAATTACCTAGGTAAGTAGGAACATGTTTAAATGTGTCGCGTAATTGCAGGTGATAGCTACTGCCGAGATGAATTGTACTTGGAGGTGCAATATCTACCTCTTATCTGATAGTACGAAGGCCATCCAATTCGACCTCCATGTTGGTGTTAGAGAACTGGGTAAGTAGTTTTAAAAACGTTCCAACTGAATCACGTCTGGTAACTATTGCTACCGACATAATTCTCCCTGTTACGTTCATCGATACGTTACCTACTGTGTTTTACATTATGAAAGTATTTGTTGGTAGATTTCATATTCTGAGGCTGTTGAACATGTCTCCAGAGGTAACAACCAGAGAGAGGAACAATACTCCTAATAAATGACTTCTTCCTTGTATATCACTGTAATGACGGCCTCTGTGGCGCGGCGGGCGAATGTTCGCCTGCGACGCAGGAGGTTGCGGGTTCGATTCCCGCCTCGGAATAAATATTTGTACAATCTGCAGATATTTGTTTAGGATGTTCTGGGTATTTTTCTATGTATAATAAAAAATATCTATCTATGTAATGTATTGTATTAAGTATATCAGTTATCTAGTACCTACCCATATAACACAAGCCCTGCTTAGCGTGAGGCTTGATAATGTTGTGTGAAATGTCCAGCATTTATTATTATTATGACATTAATTTATTTTAAAACGCGTTATAAAATGCATTTTTCACTATAAAGAAATACTACTTATCTATAAAAACAAATAGTATATAAAAAACAGTATAGTAAAAAATATATTACAAAACGGTAAACCACCGACCGCGGAGCACAGGCCCAAGCGGTCGGAGGCTAGGGCTGCAGAGAGAGGAACCTCCTGACTATGCGTGCCGAGTCCGTTTTTATATAATAATAATAATAATTATTATTATTATTATTATATCGTATCTACTTTCTCTTCTATCTATCATATATGTTGTCTGTCTGACTGACTCACTGACTGACTTGACTGACTCTAACTGACTGACAATCAACGCACAGCCTAAACCGTAAAGCACTATTTAGTGCTATACGGTTTAGGCTGCTATCTATACGTCCGCACGGATGTCCGTTGTCCGGAGCTATCGTAAAGAAATCAATCGCTCCGCGGGCCGTGCATTATTGAACGCAATAACTGATTTCTATACGATAGCTCCGGACAACGGACGTTCGCACAGACCATCCGTATAGCACTTAATAGAGCCTAAGTCAAGTGAAAAGAAATAAAAAAAATAAAAAACAAATCATCAAATCAAAAGAATTGTATTCATTGAAATCACAAGGATCATTTTAAATCGTCTTATAAACTAAAATTGCTCCTGTTCCAACGCGACCACAAGCCTACAAGAATCAGGAAACAAACACGGCTTAGCTTACATAAATGGTCCGTCTAACCACTAGTACCACTAGGGGAGAAGCACCTGTGTGGTGCCTCGGAGCAAGGAGTTGCTGATACATAGTAAACTAGTGGTTCGCCCCGAACTGAGACCTCGCTATGACACATTTATCAGCCTGACTGCTTAAGTGGGGAAGAAAGGGTTATTACCTATGTATTCAATGGCTATGTAAGCATGTTTGTATGGATGATCCATCAGAAATCTAAAACTACCGAGCCAATTTCTCTACCATGAGAGAGGTTTTGTATCTAACCGATTTCTAAAAACATTTACCTATAAAAATTAATAATTTATTTTTATTTTATATAACATTTTCACCACGGGGTAATTTCCTACACATCATCGAAATAACCTTTGAATATGACTAAGCAACGGGGCGTTCATACTACATACCTGTTAGTAAATCAAGTACCTGACGAATCAATTGATAACGTCCTTTTGACGAATCATAGAACTCCAACATCATTCAAATTCCTAGAAATGGGAGGTCAACAATGGATTTTATATTGGTTATAGTTTTATGGAGTACAAGTTTCTAAATTCTTCAATTTCAGACTTTTTCCTGTATTTGTGTCACAAAAGCTACCCAGCATACCAAATTTCAGCATTGTGGGATTGCTAGAAGTACCCTAGAATTTTAGATTTTTACGTTTTTGTTTTTCCCTAATATATCAAAAACTATATTGTCTAAATACTTATTAAAAACAGTTTTGAAATATCCAACTAAAGCACTTTCATTAGACATCCCACTTGATCTGACTGTCTCACTTTTATTTTTTTTACCCCCTCTTGGACCCCAATATCTCATCAACCCCCCAACCGATATAGCTCACAACCTTACCTACAAATTGTACCAATACTATCTCCTATACTAAATTTCATGAAGATCGAATTAACGGTTAGGAACTTTTCATCGGACAAACATACATACATACATACATACAAACGCCGATTCTTCCAACTTGACTCAGAGAACTCGCTTCGCTCGTTCAATAATAATCTAATAAAATCATGTAAATAGGTAAGTACAGATATTGCAAATTTCCATCTTAGCAGTCGAGGGGCAGAGCGACGTCAGGCCAAGCGGCTTTATCATTATAAATATAGTCATCAAGAGTGTAATACGCTTTCTTAATTAGATTATTCTTTATGTAGGATTTAAATCTTCGAATAGGAAGTTTAGATGCACTTTCTGGAAGTTTATTTTAGAACCGTACAAAATTCCCCATAAAAGACATTCTTTAATCGAAATTTTGTTATATTTAGTTTGTGTTTATTTCTCGTGTACCATGCACGTCACCCTTTTTCATAAAACTATCCAAGTGTTTATGTGTATGTAATAATATTTTATAGATATATATTGCGATATTACTGTGAGAATATTGATTTCTTTGAAACAGCAAGGTGTGGCAAGGTATTCCACACGACATGGCAAACAACGTTTGTTCTACGACTTTGTACATTTCTAGGTTTTTCATTCATGAAATGCCTTTTAAACTTTGCTCCAGAAATGTATTTATCACAATAAGAGGTAGCCTTATTACAGCTGTTTTCTTGACCTTGAACTTGGTGTGAAATCTGCATGTCGAGCACAGCAAAAACTTTTTTTTTCCAAGGATACTGACATTTTTAGACATGCACCCTCTTAAAGCAAGGAATTTTTATACCACGTTTGTCCATGCTTTAATAGCGGGTCTACACGACACAAACTTGTGTTGTGCAAACTTTTGTGCAAACAAAAGTCTGTACAGATCCCATCGTCCACACGGCATAAGTAAATCATTTGAACGCCAGCGGCAGAGGTGGGTCCTTTTTAAAGTGCGCAATCGTAAATGCAATAAAATGGAAGAAATATATAGACGCAGATGTTTATTATTATTAGCAGCAGTTACAATATCTGTTATGAAAAAAAAAGGAAGAAAACGATGTAAATGGACAAAAGATTCGTTATTAAAAAGATTGGAGTATTCTTTCGATTTAATTTTCCAAACGGCAGGTAAACCCTTATATAAATCAATAAATTCACATATAAACTGCCTAGAATATTTTCGTAGGTCATTCATTTTTACTTCAAACAAGGTTGGACATGCATCCACACGTTGCAGCAGTAAGAGCAATTGCAACGATATTTTGATCCAAAATACAAATAAACACAAACTTTCGCGCTAATTTCAAAGTACCTCAAACTTAACGTCTACACGTTCCGTTTGCTCAAACATATATGTTTTTACAAACATGTTGTGCAAACTAAGTTTGTGTCGTGTAGACCCGCTATCTTTGATAAATAATACTTGTTTATCAAAGCCCGCTATAAAGTAAAATAAAATCTCAGAATAAAATGCACTTTGGTTGAAGTCACCAGTCCGTCACAGTCAGCATCACACCATCAGCACCTACCTTTATAATGGATGTAAAAAGAGAACTCCCGAAAACTGAAATAGTGCACTCAGACCATGATTCTAAAAATATTTATGCTGAAAAAACCGGAAAAACAATGCTCACTATAGGGCTGCTTTATTCCTGTTTTCTTTAAATATCAAAAAAACATCATAAAGACACTTCTCTCATCTCTCGGCGGCTCTTTCTGTTCGGCGTTCGAAGAGGCAACATGGCTGCGTAGTTTTTGCAGTAGTGTGTCTTTTTCGTTCTAGCACGCAGTGAGCCTACTGTTTCCTGAGGATGCTTCGTTGAGAGGCGAAACACGTGTCGAATTCTTTCAGAGTTTTCGTTGGAGAGGAGCGGAATTGTTACTATATATTTGTTCGTCTATTTTATATTGTAGAATGGATTTCCGCAAAGTCACGCTTGAATCAATTAATTATTATAAAAGGAACACAAAAACCTAATTTCCATCAGTAAAAACATATTTATAAAAAAAAACGTCAAAAAAAAAGCAATGAAAACCACCTAAGAAATATTAGCGCAGCGCGTCGATCAGCAGACCGGGAGCGATGAACTCGCGCAGCCGGTGTGCTCTGTGAACTCGCGCTATTTTATATAGCTATGATATAGGTAGGTAGCTTTACCGGTACCTTCAGTATTCGGGAGCTGTCCTTTTACACTCTGTAGAAGTGAGAATGGTATAATAATGGTTAGCATTGTTGTAAAAGTAAGAAACAGTGATTTTTTTTCTGGATTTTATCGGATTATCTGTTGGAAAGGCATGGTAAGCCTGTACAATAATAAACTATCTGATTCTATCAGTTTAAGATATAACTTACGTGATTTAACTTAACATAACATAACATAACATAGCACCCAGTCACATACTCTTGATCCCACACTAGGATTCCCTGTGTCGTGGGTATCAGGAACTACGTACTCGTTGTTCCTGATATGGACCATAACACCAGGACCAGGAATAAATATGTGCAGGTCATACAAACATTTGTCCCGCAGCAGGAACCGAACCCGCAACCTCTTGCATCTAAGCCGGCTACTTGCCCGCTGCGCCACAGAGGTCATTATTATGTAGGAGGTATTTGTGATATGTGATATGTGAATTACACGAAACCTAAAAAATGTAACATCTGAGTACGCAAATAGTAAACAAACGCATGAGGTAGTCGCAAATTAGGATAGTTTGTATGGGAATTTCAAATACGATGTATTGAACCTATGCACATGTAAAAGTTTTCATATGTTTGGTCGGAATAAGCCGCCGTCTGCCTTATAGTGGGTATTCTATTCAACGATAATACTATATTATTATAACGGATTTTACCTTTGACTTGTTGGCTGGCGGTTTTACTCGCTAATGCATTTTACGATCAGCCTGAGCCAAAGACAGAATCGATTGAAACAACAGAACCACAATGTAGTGGTGACGCTCTCTTTTTAATTGACTACAAAAAAGGAGGAGATTCTCTATTCGGTTGTATGTTTTTATGTTTGTTACCTCATATCTCCATCGTTTATAAACTGATTTGTTTTTTTTTTTTATTTGAATAGATATACTTCCAGATTGGTCCTACTTTTATAAAAATCCAGTTCTGATGAAGAAATCCATGATGAATTTAAGGCATACATATACGATATAATATACTGAGGGCTTAGAACGGGTTTTGATAGTTTTCGAAACTATATGAAGTTTCGTTTCGTTATAATACATTTACTGACAGCGTCCTTAGTTTTCTTCTCATTTTCGCTAGGGGCGCTGCAAGTAAATGTATGGCATGAAACGAAACTTCATATAGTTTCGTAAACTATCAAAACTCGTACTAAGCCCCCGGTATAGCGATTTAAGTATTTTTTAGTTATTGTTTTGTATGCCTACATTTAGCAAATAAAAACATGCAGATAGGCGAATTCAAGGATGGAAGTCGTTTTTTTAATGAAAAGTTATCTATTTGTAATAGAACTAAGTAACATGTTGTAGATATCTACTTTCAGATAAAAACGAATGCAGCGATAATCCATGCCATGAACTTGCGTTTTGTATAAACACGGTCGGTAGTTATCAATGCAAGTGTTTACCGGGCTATGAAGGCAACGGTTTCATGTGCACAGGTAAATGGTACAACCTAACATTGTATTTACTACTAAAGTATAAAAGCTGTGATAATGTAGAAAATGTATTGTACCGAAATAAAAACTAAGTTTCGCGGGTTGACAGAGCTTTGCTCGTAAAACTCTGAAAAACGCATTTTCCCAGAGATGAGAACAAAAAACTAGGTTTCATCGAAAATGGGAAACTCTGCGTAACTTTTTTTTTATACTATACAATATACATTGCACGCAAACAAGCATACGGCCCACCTGAAGATAAGTATAGTTACCGTAGCCTATGGACGCCTGCATTACCAGAGGCATCACACGCGCGCTGCCGACCCTGAGACATAAAGATGAAAAGTCTCATGTGCCTATAATTTCACCGGCACCCGTACCCTTCAAACCGAAACACAGCAATGCGAGCGCTACTGCTTGGCGGCAGAAATAGGTACTGTGGTAGTACTTCCCCGGACGAACTCTTTCACAAGAAGTTCTACTACTAATATAATCGTCATAACAGATCGTTTTTTCACACCCGAAAACTCCCATATAGCAAATTTCAACAAAGTCGTTAGAGTTTATAAATCAACAGCTCAATTAGACATTCTGCAGCTAAATAAACTTACGAGCCCCCTTTTTTATTTTCAGATAAAAACAAATGTAAACCTCATTCGTGCCATAAATTTGCTGACTGTACAAACTATGATGGCAGTTACCTATGCTCATGCCTCCCGGGATACGAAGGTGACGGTATCAGATGCACAGGTAAGGCGGGTACAACACAACATTGTATTCACTACTAATTATAACCCTATGGACTAACATACACAATTAAACTAGCACTTTACATCTTTTTGACGACCTCTGTGGCGCGGCGGGCGAAGGTTCGCCTGCGACGCAGAAGGTTGCGGGTTCGATTCCCGCCTCTAAACAAATATTTGTACGATCTGCAGATATTTGTTCAGGGTTTTCTGGGTATTTTATATGCATAATAAAAAATATCTATCTAAGTAATGTATTTTTAAGTATATCAGTTATCTAGTACCCATAACACAAGCTCTGCTTAGCTTGGGGCTAGATAATGTTGTGTGAATGTGAATGTGTCCAGCATTTATTTATTTATTTTTGATGACGTCCACTGTCAAAGAAACAATAAAGAAATAAGGTACAAATACATAAAAAAAACAAGTACGTAATTGTGACACCAACACCGTTTACCACAGATAACTTAAATGTTTTACTTAGCTAGTGAGAAGTTGGGAGTACCATCTAAACCAGAAGTTTAAGTAATAGCTTTTTGAATGTACTAACATCTTATTTGTTTGTTTCAGATATAAACGAATGCGTATATAATCCATGCCATTATAATGCGCACTGTACAAACACGGATGGTAGTTATAAATGCTCTTGTAAATCAGGCTTTACAGGCGACGGTTTCACTTGCACAGGTAAATGGTTTAACGAAACTTAATACTGAGTATTTTTATTGAGTATTACTCGATAAAAATATATAAAATAAAATCCGTTTAATTCAGGCACTGTACAGTGTACACCCCTATATCACATAAAAATACAAATAAAAACAAAATTAAAATAAAATAAGACACAGACCATAAGTACCTAGTTAGATTTACCAAGACCTACTGCGTCAGGGTAATTTCTTATTTCCGTCGGGATGGATGGAAATCCAGTGCTTGAATATAGGATTGGGCAGATAGTCAGACACAGCCCTCAAGATGGTGTTGTTGGAGCGACTTAGTCGTTTCCAGAAAGCAGCGATCCTTGTCCTTGTGATTGCGAAGAAATAAGGAACTTCAATACATTTATAGTTTTTTTATTGGTGCGGTTCATTCATGTTAAGACAAGATACACTTCCCTTGCACCCCGCGCCCTCAACTCAATCTCACTAACAACCTAACCCTCCCAGACACTCTCAGCTAAGCCCACATATCATACGCATACGCATAGTGAAACCTAATATTTTTAAATTCTTCTGTTTTGGTAGATTTTCATTAAGTGAACTTTAATGGCTAATTCACACCGGATGCGTATGCAGCACGTTACGTAGACACGCGCGTCACTTTGTATGTACACGCTTGCGTGCGCGTCACGCAAGCGGTGTGCCATGTCTCATAGAGTTCCATACATTACAACGTCATGGTACGACGACGTCTACGCGTCGTCCTATGCTTAATAGGTACTTAAGGTGGCGGGGATGGCCGGACGCTAAATCAACTCGAGAATAGCGCAAAAGTCGGCCTGCATATTGCTGTCCCTGTTTGGCTAACGCAGGCGCGCGCGGGGCACAGCCGAACACTTATTTCTATTCTGTGGCCGTTACCATTCATAATTCGAAGGTGGTATTTTTTTTTATGCAAACTAGCATTTGACAAAAATAATTTCTTGGCATATTTGGCATTTGTCACAAACTTTTACATTTATATATCTAGCAATAAAAACTCCTTGGTACCTAGTTCTGCGAACAGTTAGAACTCGCGAGCACAAACTTTTTTCCAATAATTGTGATCAGGGTGGTTATTCGCTATGACCTATGAGATTTCTTTTCAATAACGTGTGACGTCACTCATACGATTCAGCGATGATTCCACGCAGATATCGTAACGAGGCGTTATGTTACGTTTGGTCAGAGCGAATAAGGGGGCAGGTTGGTGCTTTGATGATCGTTGAGTTTGGCTAAACTTTCCAATAGCGACTGTGAGCTAGGAGGTTCATATTTTTATCACATGTAGACACAAGCCTAAATATGAAATGGCGTACTGCGGAAACAAATAGTTTTAGCATTGTGAGCTATGACAAAAAATCAAAGAAAAATATTTCAAAGTAAACGCTCAACTTTCCTTTAGCGACTGTGACCTACGAGGTTCATATTTTTATCACATGTAGGTTCACATAGCACAAGCCTGAATATGAAATGGCGTACTGCGGAAATCAATAGTTTTAGCATTGTGAGCCATGACAAAAAATCAAAGAAAAATATTTCAAAGTAAATGCTCAATTTTCCTTTAGCGACTGTGACCTACGAGGTTCATATTTTTATCACATGTAGGTTCACATAGCACAAGCCTGAATATGAAATGGCGTACTGCGGAAACCAATAGTTTTAGCATTGTGAGCTATGACAAAAAATCAAAGAAAAATATTTCAAAGTAAATGCTCAACTTTCCTTTAGCGACTGTGACCTACGAGGTTCATATTTTTATGACATGTAGGTTCACATAGCACAAGCCTGAATATGAAATGGCGTACTGTGGAAATCAATAGTTTTAGCATTGTGAGCTATGACAAAAAATCAAAGAAAAATATTTCAAAGCAGGTAAATGCTCAACTTTCCTTTAGCGACTGTGACCTACGAGGTTCATATTTTTATCACATATAGGTTCACATAGCACAAGCCTGAATATGAAATGGCGTACTGCGGAAACCAATAGTTTTAGCATTGTGAGCTATGACAAAAAATCAAAGAAAAATATTTCAAAGTAAATGCTCAACTTTGTCCTAATTACAATTCTATTTGCTGTGTGAATGCCTAGCTACTTCGAAGCAGTTTAGGGAGGTATCTTGCTATACGCGTACCATCCTCACTTTATTCTATTTGCACAGACAAAGTTGAATTTGAATAAAAACTTTCGTTTTACATTTAGTTGCCCGCCATTTTATAACCTTACGCTAAGTTTCATTACATTTTGCTTCGCGTAAGCCACATCGAACTGATGCTGTTTATGCCCATATTTCCTTCTAAATAGAACGTAAATACTTTTGCTCAGATAATAACATAATATTTATAATCTCTTCATAATAATTCTCTTAGTTAATAATATCTTTCTATAACTTTCTTATCGTTGCATTTAGAGTTTTATTTAATTTTTTCCATGAAGTGCCAAGGAGCCTAAAGTTGCCCGACCGTTCTAAAAATAGAACGTCACAAAATATTCAAAATTCGTTTATCATTACGTTTATTTAACACGCTTTGCCAAACAATTTCAGCGCCCCTATTGGGTTGAGTCCTCGCGCTATCCCGCTGCGTGGAGGTACGTCCCGCAGGCATAGGTGGTGCACTTGGAGGGCTCGGCAGCAGTGCTCAGCCCGTGCTCTGCGTACGCTGCTCGCGCTGCTGGCGGGCTCGGCGGCAGCTGTGGTTTGTGCGGTTGACTGCTGGATACCTATACCGGTTAGAGTGCACATTTAACTACTACCTAACTCATTGTGTGTTAGTAAACGTAGGTACTTATAGTTAATTTAATTTAAAAAATTCTCAATTCAATTCAAAATGGCTGAAAGTGAATCTATGTTGAGGTCTAAGAGTCCTGTTCCATATTTATCTGTTGAAGCGTCGAATAGTGCTGATCCAAAAGAGCATTTAAAAACATTATCCCGAAAGCGCGGTGGTATTAGAAGTAGACTATCAGTTTTCAAGAATTTCATGCAAAAATACCGAGCCAGTAAATCTGCTGATCTTACAAGTTTGGAGGTAAGAGAATTATCTTTGAGGTTAACACAACTACAAGAATTAATGTCTACTTTTGACAGTGTACAAAGTGAAATCGAGGAACTTTGTCAAAACGTGGATGAGCAGATTTCTGAACGGGAATTAACAGAAAGCGAGTTTTATTCGCAAATCGCTATAGCACAGGAACTAATAGATGCATTTTCAGCTAAAAATAAAGATTCCGATCATGGATCGGTGAAGTCAAGTTGTTGTCATGCTGCAAATAGTTCAATAAAACTACCAACAATTAATCTGCCCACTTTTGACGGCAATTATATTAAATGGCTAGAATTTAGAGACACTTTTGAATCTCTAATCAATGACAACAACTCAATAGCACCTATCAACAAGTTTCATTATTTGAGAAACTCTTTAGTAGGAAGTGCTGGTGTCGTAATAAGATCCATAGAGTTTACTACGAGGAATTACGAGTTTGCATGGCAGGCTTTATGTGATAGATACAACAATAAAAATATTTTGATCAATAATCATTTGAACGCATTGGTGAGCCTCAACCCTATTCAGAAGGAATCTTTCCGGGCCTTGAGGTATTTGAGTGATCAAGTTCATAAAAATCTAAACGCGCTCAATACCCTGGATGTTCCTACGACTGGTTGGGACCCTTTAGTGATATTTTTGGTCTCAGCAAAGTTAGATACTAGAACTAGTAGTAAATGGGAGGAGCACAAAGGGTGCTTATCGCACTTACCTACACTATTAGAATTTAAAGTGTTTCTTGAAAATCGTGCGAATGTTTTAGAAACGGCCAATTGTAGCCGCAATAATAATAATAATTATGAAAATAAAAATATACAAAACAAAGAACACACTAAAGAAAATAAATCTAATATAAGATCATTTACTGTTTTGGAGGGTTCTCACAAAAGGGCATGTCTTATCTGCGATAAGATGCATCATTATGTGCATCAATGCCACAAGTTTAAGGCCATGAGCGTTGACGACAGACTTGTTGAGGTTTCTAAGCATAAGTTATGTGTCAACTGTCTTTGTAGTGGTCATAATAACGTAGAATGCACGTTGAAGGGTTTATGCCGCATCTGCCGAGAAAAACATAACACAGTTTTACACAAAAACAATACGGTTTGTAGTAATGTAGCTACCGAAAGCCAAAGCGCAGAGTCATCAGCGAGTAATGGTCCGGTTAGCTTATCAGCTGTTGCACCAGGTCAAGTCCTACTATGTACTGCACAAGTTGAAGTCGTAGATAAACAAAGAATGCGTACTTACCTTGCCCGCGCGTTGCTGGACACTGGGAGCCAGTCTTCTTTCATCACCGACGACTTGAAACAAAAACTAGGATTAGTATCAAAACAAATAAACGCATTCAATGTATCAGGTATAAATAACGTTGTGTGTAAGGTTTCTGAAAGATGTGATATCCTACTAAAGTCTCGAGTTGGCTCGTATTGTGTAAACGTGAACTGTTTGGTCATACCTAAAATTACTGGTACCGTACCTAACGCTCAAGTCGATGTTCAAAGATTAGGGCTACCAGAAAATATTGTTCTAGCCGATCCCTTGTTCTATAAACCTTCTGAAATAGATATTCTGCTTGGAGCAGATCATTTCTTTTACATTATAAGTCCCAATCAAATAAAGTTGGGGCCAAATAAACCTATTTTACAAGAAAGCTTGTTAGGGTGGCTAGTAGCTGGTCATACCGGGGAATCCTACTACAACCCTAATACTAATATCCAATGCAACTTTGTGCAAAATGACTCCAGGATATCACTTCAAGATATCCATGAGTCGATCCAAAAATTCTGGGAGGTCGAAGAATTGCCTTCAGAAATTAATACCTACTCAACAGATGAACAATTTTGTGAATCTGATTTTAATAAAAATACTCGTCGTTTACCTGACGGCCGATTTTCTGTCATGATGCCGCTGAAGGAGGATCCTGAGCAGGCACTTGGCAACTCATTCCCTATTGCAATGAGGCGTTTCATAAACCTAGAAAATAAATTAAATAAAAATGAAAATGTTAAAACGCAGTACAGCGATTTTATAAAAGAATATGCCAATTTAGGGCATTTAAATGAAATTGAAAGGCCTGAATTTGGATTTTACTTACCCCACCACTGTGTCATTCGTGAACAGCGTGAAACTACAAAGCTGAGAGTGGTCTTCGATGCCTCAGCCAAAACCAGTTCAGGAAAATCTCTCAATGACCTCCAAGCTCTTGGTCCCGTTGTGCAAAGCGACTTACTGTCGATTTTTCTTCGCTTTAGAATCCATAAATACGTTTTGACTGGCGACATCAATAAATTTTACAGACTACCTGTCTGTAAAATTTATTGATGTCGCCAGATGAGTCTCAACGTCATTTACAGCTGGTGCTTTGGAGGGATCAGGTAGATCAGCCTATCAAAATCCAGCAACTTCGAACTTTGACCTACGGAATGGCGTGTGCTCCCTTCTTGAGCACCAGGTGTCTTGTTCAGCTGGCTAGTGAGTGTCAGGATCCAGTTATTGCCAAAGTTATCAAATCAGATTTCTATATTGATGATTTAAATACGGGCTCCTCTGATAAAAACGAGCTTCAACACATATATTTAAATGTCATTAAAGTGCTGGACTCAGCTTGTTTTCCACTGAGAAAATTCCGCACGAATTGCCCCGAAATACTTTGTGATCAATCAGGTTCTTCAAATAGTCTTGATTTTCATGACGAAGCTACTGTCTTAGGGTTGAAATGGTCACCTAGAACAGACCAGCTACATTTCCCAAGTGGTATTGAAGCCACGCCTAATGTTACCAAAAGAACAATTATTTCTACAACTTGTAAGCTTTTTGACCCAATGGGGTTAGTCAGTTGTTGCATAATAAAACCAAAAATTCTACTCCAAAATTTATGGAGTGCTAAACTAGACTGGGATGATCCAGTACCAGAGCAGTTTGTAAAAAGATGGGTCAACTTCATACAAAACGTACATCATTTATCGGACATAGTCATACCACGTTGTGTATTCGGTAGCAGTCTAGAAGTCCAGCCCATTGAGCTGCATTGCTTCGTTGATGCTTCTCAGCAAGCTTATGGGACGTGTATTTACATGCGCTCTCGCGATAACAACCAATGCATAGCAGTCAGGTTACTATGTGCAAAGACAAGAGTCGCGCCTATTAAAACTCTTACTATTCCACGGTTAGAGTTAACTGCGGCTTTGTTAGGAGCTCAACTTTCAGAAAAGGTTTTAAAATCAATACCCTGCAAGGTGACTCAAGTTTATATGTGGACCGATTCCACAGTGGTACTCGGGTGGCTAAAAACTCAAAACAAAACCTTACAAACATTTGTGCGTAATCGCGTTAATAAAATAAATGAACTTACTCAAGAGTGTGAATGGAAACATGTTCCTACTGATTTGAACCCTGCAGACCTAGCATCTAGGGGCATCGACCCGCAGCATCTGCAGGCATCCCTTTTGTGGTGGGAGGGACCTTCGTTTCTGAAGGAAGGTCAGACAGAGTGGCCTACTCAACCTCACACTACACATAATAACTTACCTGAAACCAAAACATTGCTGGTGGATGGAATTTCTGATGAAAGTAAGGTCGATTCGTTTATCGTATTTAAAAACCATTCCAGTTATGTCAAATTAAAAAGAAGTTACGCCTATATTTTGCGCTTCATAAATAACACCAAACCTAGTAACGCTAAATTGACCGGTCCATTGCAAGCTGATGAATTTGATCGTTCGCAAATCTTATTGTTAAAACAGAGTCAGGCAGAGTCTTTTCCTAAAGATTTAATACAAATTCAAACTGGGAAACCATTACATTATAAAAGCAAATTATTGCCACTTAACCCATTCATAGATACAAATGGCTTAGTAAGAGTAGGAGGTCGATTAGCCCAGTCTGATTGTCAGTATGATAAGAAGCACCCTATTCTACTCGATGCTCATCATCACCTTACTATGCTAATAATGAGATGGGAACACTTACGTTTATTCCATGCAGGTCCCCAGCTACTTCTGTCGTCTGTTCGCGAGAGGTTCTGGCCAATAGGTGGCAGAAATTTAACTCGAGCCATAACAAAAAGGTGTATAGTCTGCTCACGTATGCGCGGTCAAACCATACAGCCTAAAATGGGAGATTTGCCTAATGTGAGAATCAATCAAAACTTTCCTTTTAATTCATGTGGTATCGACTTTGCTGGACCATTTATAATTTCGTCAAAAAAGGGACGAGGTAACCGTATAACTAAGGCCTATCTATGCGTATTCGTATGTCTTGCTACTAAGGCCCTACATTTAGAGGTTGTCAGTGATCTCACCACTGAAGCCTTCTTATCATGCCTGCGCAGATTTGTATCGCGTCGAGGTAAACCCTATGCGATCTACTGTGACAACGGTAAGAACTTTGTAGGTGCCAACAATGAGTTAGGAAGAGTTATACGGTCCAGCCGCCAATCAGTCTCAGATTACACTGCTAATGAAGCAATTAAATTCATGTTTTCACCCGCCTATTCACCCCATTTCGGGGGAATATGGGATGGGCAGGTGTTAAATCTGCCAAGTATCACCTTAAACGCGTAGCTGGTAATGCATCCTTAACGTTTGAGGAGTTAACTACGCTGTTCACACAAATAGAGGCAATCCTCAATTCCCGTCCTGTATCTCCCCTCTCATCTGACCCTAACGATCTCAATCCCTTGACTCCTGGGCACTTCTTAATCGGCCGCCCGCTGACGTCTGTACCGACACTACCAAGCATCTCAGCGAGACCTAACCGATACCAGCGCATTGAGCAAGTCCGGCAGCAATTCTGGGAGAGATGGCGTCGAGAGTTCATGGCAGAGCTACAGAACCGTACTAAATGGAGAAAGGACCAGACCCCACTTCAAGTCGGAGACCTTGTCATACTGAAAGAGGACAACATAATGCCGCTTCATTGGAAAATAGCCCGCGTCAGCAAGTTATACGAAGGAAGAGACGGAATATGCAGGATTGCTGACGTCTACACCACAAGAGGAACAGTGAAGCGAGCTGTAAATCGAATGTGCCTTGTACCAGTGTCTGAACCTGGTCCTAATGAACAATGAGAAGCATCAAGACTTCATTCAAGATCCCTTCTGCTTCTACCCACAACATGAGCTTGGAAGAAAGCTTCCAATGCCGCGGAAGATGTTAACGCACACATCAATAAGCGAGCGGAGACCCTGCCCCCCGCCCGCGCCGACAGATTCATTCCCCAATGGACGTAGCCGCGGACGCACGCGCAATATTATATCCGCGACCCGCGCTGCCTACTCACCTAACATTGTACATAATTATCATCATTCTACATCATTAAACTTATATTCAAAAGAAGAGTCTTTCAATACAAGGCACTCACAATGCTAAAATTATTGGTTTCCGCAGTACGCCATTTCATACTCAGACTTGTGCTATGTGAACCTACATGTGATAAAAATATGAACCTCGTAGGTCACAGTCGCTAAAGGAAAGTTGAGCATTTACTTTGAAATATTTTTCTTTGATTTTTTGTCATAACTCACAATGCTAAAACTATTGGTTTCCGCAGTACACCATTTCATATTCAGGCTTGTGCTATGTGAACCTACATGTGATAAAAATATGAACCTCGTAGGTCACAGTCGCTAAAGGAAAATTGAGCATTTACTTTGAAATATTTTTCTTTGATTTTTTGTCATAGCTTACAATGCTAAAACTATTGGTTTCCGCAGTACGCCATTTCATATTCAGGCTTGTGCTATGTGAACCTACATGTGATAAAAATATGAACCTCTAGGTCACATTCGCTAAAGGAAAGTTGAGCATTTACCTACTTTGAAATATTTTTCTTTGATTTTTTGTCATAGCTCACAATGCTAAAACTATTGGTTTCCGTAGTACGCCATTTCATATTCTGGCTTGTGCTATGTGTACCTACATGTAATAAAAATATGAACCTCGTAGGTCACAGTCGCTAAAGGAAAATTGAGCATTTACTTTGAAATATTTTTCTTTGATTTTTGTCATAGCTCACAATGCTAAAACTATTGATTTCCGCAGTACGCCATTTCATATTCAGGCTTGTGCTATGTGAACCTACATGTGATAAAAATATGAACCTCAAGGTCACAGTCGCTAAAGGAAAGTTGAGCATTTACCTACTTTGAAATATTTTTCTTTGATTTTTTGTCATAGCTCACAATGCTAAAACTATTGGTTTCCGCAGT
Source organism: Epirrita christyi (assembly GCA_951392215.1). Classification (NCBI taxonomy): domain Eukaryota; kingdom Metazoa; phylum Arthropoda; class Insecta; order Lepidoptera; family Geometridae; genus Epirrita; species Epirrita christyi. The sequence goes on from OX595861.1 coordinate 5,050,553, forward strand.
ACGCCATTTCATATTCAGGCTTGTGCTATGTGAACCTACATGTGATAAAAATATGAACCTCGTAGGTCACAGTCGCTAAAGGAAAGTTGAGCATTTACCTACTTTGAAATATTTTTCTTTGATTTTTTGTCATAGCTCACAATGCTAAAACTATTGGTTTCCGCAGTACGCCATTTCATACTCAGACTTGTGCTATGTGAACCTACATGTGATAAAAATATGAACCTCGTAGGTCACAGTCGCTAAAGGAAAGTTGAGCATTTACTTTGAAATATTTTTCTTTGATTTTTTGTCATAGCTCACAATGCTAAAACTATTGGTTTCCGCAGTACACCATTTCATATTCAGGCTTGTGCTATGTGAACCTACATGTGATAAAAATATGAACCTCGTAGGTCACAGTCGCTAAAGGAAAATTGAGCATTTACTTTGAAATATTTTTCTTTGATTTTTTGTCATAGCTTACAATGCTAAAACTATTGGTTTCCGCAGTACGCCATTTCATATTCAGGCTTGTGCTATGTGAACCTACATGTGATAAAAATATGAACCTCTAGGTCACAGTCGCTAAAGGAAAGTTGAGCATTTACCTACTTTGAAATATTTTTCTTTGATTTTTTGTCATAGCTCACAATGCTAAAACTATTGGTTTCCGTAGTACGCCATTTCATATTCTGGCTTGTGCTATGTGTACCTACATGTAATAAAAATATGAACCTCGTAGGTCACAGTCGCTAAAGGAAAATTGAGCATTTACTTTGAAATATTTTTCTTTGATTTTTTGTCATAGCTCACAATGCTAAAACTATTGATTTCCGCAGTACGCCATTTCATATTCAGGCTTGTGCTATGTGAATCTACATGTGATAAAAATATGAACCTCGTAGGTCACAGTCGCTAAAGGAAAGTTGAGCATTTACCTACTTTGAATTATTTTTTTTTGATTTTTTGTCATAGCTCAAAATGCTAAAACTATTGGTTTCCGTAGTACGGCATTTCATATTCAAACTTATGCTATGTGAAACTACATGTGATAAAAATATGAACCTCGTAGGTCACAGTCGCTAAAGGAAAGTTGAGCATTTACTTTGAAATATTTTTCTTTGATTTTTTGTCATAGCTCACAATGCTAAAACTATTCGTTTCCGCAGTACGCCATTTCATATTCAGACTTGTGCTATGTGAACCTACATGTCATAAAAATATGAACCTCGTAGGTCACAGTCGCTAAAGGAAAGTTGAGCATTTACTTTGAAATATTTTTCTTTGATTTTTTGTCATAGCTCACAATGCTAAAACTATTGGTTTCCGCAGTACGCAATTTCATATTTAAGCTTGTGTTATGTGAAACTTTATGTGATAAAAATATGAACCTCCGAGCTCACAGTCGCTATTGGAAAGTTGAGCCGCTACTATTTCACGCAAAAACTAGGTACCGAATGGTAAACAAAGCACAAGTCGTAGGTATGTTAGTTACCTAGGTTACTTCATTCCAAATCACAAGGGAAATCTAAATAAAATGTCAAAAATATTGCAATGTCATAATATATAACAAATAAATAGGTGAACAAACACAAGAGCAAGGAAAGCGCGGGGTTATACAGTGTACTAGTGTGAGTGCCTGTCGAGTTGTCAAACATCACACAACCGTAGTTCCCCGACCGGCCCTCGGTTCTGACGCGATAGCAATATGGGCGTTCAGAATTTTTTAGAAATTTGTTCAAGTTCCGTAATACCAAAAATGATGAATAAAAACTTGTTGTTTTTTTTATATCGTGTTGTTATTCTGTTACTTGACAATATAAGCTATGTTCCTACACATAAAATACGTAACATATCGTTGTTTTTAATACGAAACAAATAAGATGAAAACATGTCGTTTAGGTCGTAAAAATATACAAAAAGTCATTCGCTTACATTTCATTTTAGGTATATATTCTGATAAAAAAAACTATATGGGAACATAGATAAATACTATCCGAATCCGAATAATAGCATAATATGGTGGAAATATGCTCGAATTACAAATGACGTCGGTATTACGTTTGTATGGGCAGTTCATCCTTCGCTGGGTTCTTAAGAGATCAATGATGGTTTCAGACTGGTGATGCACTTTCAAGGCTGCCCTCTAATTACTGTAGCAAATGGCAATGGGGAACGCAACAATGGGGATCATTTTGGCAGTTTTGCTGTCAAAATCTTTTGAAACTTGAATAGAGGAATATTTAGGTCAAGGAATTTCCTCTATTCAAGTTTCATTATATAGCGCTGAGGCTGCCAAAAAAGTTTTTATTTATTCATAAAAGACACGCCAACAGCATAAATATTATCACTTTCACAAAAAATTACTTAGATAGTTTTAGTCTGATACATAATGCCAATTATAGGCGTACAACCTTCTTCTTGGTTTGAAACCGTCATTGTGAGATATCTTTAATGGGTTGGAGTTAGATCTTCATTAACAATTAATTTTCTTTTATGACTGTAGCTGTTGGTATTTGAGAACCTCCTCCTTTTTTTGAAGTCGGTTAAAAATGTCTTGTGCTGCTTCAAATTTGGTTTAATGAGGGCTTTTCATCTTCGATTTAAAAGAAAAAAAGTAGTTCAAATTGTTTCGATAGACGGCTCTGACTCAACTGTATCAATCAAGATTGTCTGTGGTGCACGCTTACAAAACTATTATCTAAGTAGTGTGGCTATAGTCATAATATTCTGTTTGTGATTGCTTCTTGAGTGTGCGCTAGTGATTTCGTGGTGTTTTTAGAAGTAGGCAAAAATAAATACCACGAAACGAAAATTATTTCTACGTTGTCGATGTTGACATTTAACTTTATTTGGACACTTGTCTGCTACGTTACGGAGCAGCGCCATTTATTTTCAACGCTGAAAGCATGATTTGAAACGGCCGTGATAACCCCTCAATACAATACACATGAAGTGAGTAACGTTAGTGCTGACTTGCAAACAGCCTGCGACCTGCCATTTTCAAACAAGCTTAAGAACCCAGCGAATGATAAACTGCGCATACAAACTTAATACCGACGTCATTTGTAATTCGAGCATATTTACACCATATTATGCTATTATTCGGATTCGGATAGTATTTATCTATGTTCCCAGATAGTTTTTTTAATCAAAATATTTACCTAAAATTAAATGTAAGCGCATTGCATTTCGTATATTTTTACGACCTAAACGACATGTTTTCATCTTATTTGTTTCGTATTAAAAACAACTATAATTGTTACGTAATTTATGTGTAGGAACATAGCTTATATTGTCAAGTAACAGAATATCAACACGATATGAAAAAAACAACAAGTTTTTATTCATCATTTTTGGTATTACGGAACTTGAACAAATTTCTAACAAATTCTGAACGCCCATATTGCTATCGCGTCAGAACCGAGGGCCGGTCGGGGAATTACGGTTGTGTGATGTTTGACAACTCGACAGGCACTCACACTAGTACACTGTGTAACCCCGCGCTTCGCTTGCTCTTGTGTTTGTTCACCTATTTGTTTGTTATATATGACATTGCAATATATTTGTCATTTTATTTAGATTTGCCTTGTGATTTGGAATGAAGTAACCTAGGTAACTAACATACCTACGACTTGTGCTTTGTTTACCATTCAGTACCTAGTTTTTGCGTGAAATAGTAGCGGCTCAACTTTCCTTTAGCGACTGTGACCTACGAGGTTCATATTTTTGTCACATGTAGGTTCACATAGCACAAGCCTGAATATGAAATGGCGTACTGTGGAAACCAATAGTTTTAGCATTGTGAGCTATGACAAAAAATCAAAGAAAAATATTTCAAAGTAAATGCTCAACTTTCCTTTAGCGACTGTGACCTACGAGGTTCATATTTTTATCACATGTAGGTTCACATAGCACAAGCCTGAATATGAAATGGCGTACTGCGGAAACCAATAGTTTTGGAGCTATTCATTTTTGAAATTTGCTAAAAACCGGTTTCCGATCTCCATATTTTGGTGATATTTTACTATTTGTCAGTGTTCGGATACGATTTTCGGCTTTTGACATTGACCCCCCACCCCTCCCCTCACCCCTCAAGCCTTATACTTACAGTCGCTAAAGGAAAGTCTTTCGATGAATTCTCAAACAGGAGTAAGCACGTAAACAATCTCAACTCTGAGAACACAAAACGATGACCGAGTTCATTGACGTGCAAGGAATACGTAACCGACTGGACCGTAAGAGCAAAAAACACGACTAGTTGAAAATTGAGAAACCACCAATTTTTAGCAAAATATACCATTTGGTCTGTCACAGCCGAAAATCGTATCGGAACACTGATAAAAAGTAGAATATCACCAAAACATGGCGTTCGGAAAGCGGTTATTAGCAAATTTCAAAAATGAATAGCTCCAAAATTATTGGTTTCCGCAGTACGCCATTTCATATTTAGGCTTGTGCTATGTGAACCTGCATGTGATAAAAATGTGAACTTCCTAGCTAGCAGTCGCTAAAGGAAAGTTGAGCGTTTACTTTGAAATATTTTTCTTTGATTTTTTGTCATAGCTCACAATGCTAAAACTATTGGTTTCCGCAGTACGCCATTTCATATTTAGGCTTGTGTCTACATGTGATAAAAATATAAACCTCCTAGCTCACAGTCGCTATTGGAAAGTTGAGCCAAACTCAACGATCATCAAAGCACCAACCTGCCCCCTTATTCGCTCTGACCAAACGTAACACAACGCGGGCTCGTTACGATATCTGCGTGGAATCATCGCTGAATCGTATGGGTGACGTCACACGTTATTGAAAAGAAATCTCATAGGTCATAGCGAATAACCACCGCGCTATGACCTAAGAGATTCCTTGTCAATAACGTGTGACGTCACCCATGCTATTTAGCGATGATTCCACGCAGATATCGTAACGAGCCCGCGTTATGTCACGTTTGGTCATAGCGAATAAGGGGGCTGATCACAATTATTGGAAAAAAGTTTGTGCTCGCGAGTTCTAACTGTTCGTAGAACTAGGTACCAAGGAGTTTTTATTGCTAGATATATAAATGTAAAAGATTGTGACAAATGCCAAATATGGCATAAAAATATTTTTGTCAAATGCTAGTTTGCATAAAAAATAAATACCACCTTCAAATTATGAATGGTAACGGCCACAGAATAGAAATAAGTGTTCGACTGTGCCCCGCGCGCGCCTGCGTTAGCCAAACAGGGACAGCAATATGCAGGCCGACTTTTGCGCTATTCTCGAGTTGATTTAGCGTGCGGCCATCACCGCCACCTTAATGACATGTTTAGTAAAATATTATCAACTTTCAGATGTAAACGAATGCATTGTTTATAAACCATGTGATTATCATGCAAACTGTACGAACACACCTGGTAGTTTTTTTTGTACCTGTCACCAGGGTTTTCAAAGCGACAGTTTCAAATGCCAAGGTATATTCCTAATATTATAAATGCTAAAGCTTGGTTGTATGTTTAGATGTTTGGATGTGTATATGTTTAAATGTTTGGATGTTCTATATCTATATGTTTAGATGATAAAATAAATAAATAAATCAATGCTGGACATTTCACACAACATTATCTAGCCCCAAGCTAAGCAGAGCTTGTGTTATGGGTACTAGATAACTGATATACTTAATACAATACATTACATAGATAGATATTTTTTATAATACATAGAAAATACCCAGAACACCCAGAAAAAATATCTGCAGATTGTACAAATATTTGTTCCGAGGCGGGAATCGAACCCGCAACCTCCAGCGTCGCAAGCGAACCTTCGCCCACCGGGCCAAAGAGGTCGTCAAATTAGAATAGATCTTTAGATGTCTTGATATTTGGATGATTGAATCTTTAGATGTTTAGATGTTGTATGTTTAGATGTATGGATCTTTAAATAATTGATTATTTAGATTCACGAATGTTTAGATTTTTGGATGATTGTTTGTTACTCATTCATGCCGTTACGATTGAACTATAGTTACATGTTATTATGGTCGCTTACTTGTACCAAACCCTACTCCATGTGAGTCCTACTCACACTTGACCGGTCATTTCATTTCAGATATCGACGAGTGTCTTACACTTAATGCCTGTGGTAATAACGCCATCTGTCAAAACTTTCGTGGCGGTTACTCTTGTGAATGCAAGCCTGGTTATACCGGAAACCCACCCGATGAAGTAAGTCAACAAACATGCTGCGTCAGACCAAGAGCGGGCCGGCTGCGGTGGCGTTCGATTCAGACACATAGAAGTGAACGGTAGACTGGGTAATGGGTGTAAAAAGACTACTCCCGAAAACTGAAACAATGCATTCAGACCATGATTCTGAAAATATTTAAGCTGAAAAAACACGAAAAATATGCTCACTCTTGGGCCGCTTTTTTCGTGTTTTCTTTATAAATATCCATAAAACACCATAGAAAGACCACAAAAACCTAATTTCCATCATTAAAAACACGTTAATAAATAAAAACTTCAAAAAAGCAATGAAAACCACATAATAAATATTGGCGCTGTGCGTAGATCAACTGACCGGGAACAAAGAACTCGCGCGGCCGCTGAGCTCTGTGAACTCGCCGCTATTTTATATAGCTGTGGCATAGGTAGCTTTACCGGTACCTTCAGTATTCGGGAGCCGTCCTTTTACACCCTGTATATATATATATATATATACCCTATAGCCTAGCTGCTAACTTATATATAAATATATAAGTTAGCAGGTAGCACATCGCACCGCACCGCAGGCGGATCGCGTTTGGTGTAATTTAGCTTTTTTCAAATATAATAATATATTTGCCTTTAGTGCTGCGGCATGTCTGGCCTAAGAATAGACTCCTCCGTATCCTCCCGTGGATGTCGTAAGAGCCGACAAAGGGCTTACACAAGGGGATGGGCAGCACCATTCACCTGAGTAATCAACACTAATACTGCTATCAGCAATCCGCCTGCCAAGCGTAATGGTCATGGCAATAATTCCCCCCATTGAATTCTATGGGGGAGGCTTCGTCCAGCTGTGGATGTCTACCAGCTGAGGATGGTGATGTTTGGTCTGATGATTGATTTGCTAAAAAACAAGAAGAAATGCAGTCTGTGAGTGGGTAGATGTACTTACAAGCTATAACTTTTCATTTAAAAAACCGACTTCCGACATTGTATTCGACAAAATATTTGGATGAAAAAAAATGATGAAAGAACCATAGTGGTGAAAGGATTATTATACTTTTTGAATGCAAATGCTTGGTTTGTTGCTGAAAATATCAAAATCACCATATGTATGCCTACAATATTTGAGGAGTTCCCTCAATTCCTCATGGATTCCATCATCAGAACTGGATTCTGAAAAAAATGGGACCAATCTGGAAGTATATCTATTCAAATAAAAAAAGATATTCCAAATCGGTTCATAAACGCCGGAGATTTAGGGTAACAAACATAAAAAAAAATAAAAAAAAATACAACCGAATTGAGAATCTCCTCCTTTTTTGGGAAGTCGGTTAAAAATGCTTGTACATACATTGACCCAAGTTCACTTGCACTTTGATAATTAATATCAAAAATAATACTAATAAGTTCAGTTGGTCAAATGTTTGTATGATCTGCAAATATTTGTATCGGGTCTGGGTTTTATGGTACCATGGTACTCGTAGTTACTGATTCCCACAACACAGGGAATCCTAGCGTGGGATCATGTATATATATATGACTGTTGGTTGTTGTGGTATGTTATGTTAAGTGTATACTGACCCTTTCGGGACAGCATACCTTCTTTCGGGACAGCATACCGTAATGTCTTAAACCAGAATGTTCTGTTGAGACATCCTGGAATTAATTATTTCTGTATTAACTAATTCCCTTTACTGTTAGTGTGTCGATGTGAACGAGTGTGCTGGGAGTACCTACGTTTGCAAATATCGCAAAACCTGTGAAAACTTAGTAGGTACATACAAGTGCAGCTGCTTGCCAGGATACAAGGAAGATGTAAATGGAGACTGCCAAGAGAATGGTACGTATTCTGTGAAATCAGTAACACCCATCATTACAACCGCTGTATTTTAGTGGTGATCGCAAAAATAGTTTAATAATGCCCGAATGACGTGATGTATCCTAGAATATTGAGGAAAATTTATAAAACATGAAAATGACGCCTATGTATACACGTTATTAAAGGTCAAAGTACACCGGATGCGTATGCAGCGCCTAACGTAGGCACGCGCGTCTCTACGTGCCGTAGAGATTATGGGGAATTTATATAATAAACTTCCAGAAGGTGCATCTAAACTTAAATAAAAAAAAATTAAAAAAAAGAATTTATTTGGAACAAAAACTAGCAGGGTATATATAGCAGTGAAATGGGAAAATTATGATATCTGAAGTATAAAAACTGTGTCGAAGACACCAACGACCTCCTCTTTTAAAAAAATTAGTTCCATAGATAATACAGCAGAAATAACAACAAAAATAGAAATAGAAACTTACTAACTCACATTTTAGTGTGGGTGTGTGTGGAGTTGAGTATATGGGTGTATTTATTTGAGGGTACTCACGATAATGCAGTCTCTAGAGAGAATAAGTAACTCATGAGTAATCAGCGTGTATAATATTACGTGAAGTGACAAAAACTATGTAGGCAATGAAAGGATAGAGATTTTAGCAAGTAACTTTAAGGAGGTTTTCAGCCTGTTAATGTTAAAGATTGAAGCGATTCCGGGACTGGGTAGTTAACGTGACAAAATGTTCAACGGTTGGAATGTGCAGGGGTCAAAATGTATATACGGGCCGGCTGTATATGTGGCAAAAAGTACAAACGCCAAAATGTGCAATGGTTAAACGAGCAACACGGACTCCCTGCCGCGGGCCGGAAGGCAGTAGCCTTAGCGATATATATACCATTCAAATAGTTCTGTCATTTTTTGCGTGGGGAAATGTGCACACAAGCGCAATTCCGCATATACACATCCAAATACAACACTGTAATGACGACACTCACACTAACAAACCTTGCACAGAATAACAACTAGTTTTATTAAACGCATATGCCTACTTTGGCTTGTAGTTTGACAGAGGGGAACGCTGCGAATGGCTACTCCCTTCCGTGTTGCTAGAAGGTTAAAATGGACAGGACTTAAAATGTGTTCGGGTCCAAACGAACAAACGTCATATAGTATAATATGTAGTTAACGTGAACACGCGTTTAAAGACATACATATGTATAATTTTACATCTATAATGTGGAAGAGAAAATATGTTAATTGTTTTATTGACCTATTCGAAGATTTAAATCCTACATAAAGAATAATCTAATTAGGAAAGCGTATTACACTCTTGATGACTATATTAATGATAAAGCCGCGTGGCCTGATGTCGATCTGCCCCTCGACTGCTAATAATGTAATTTTGCAATATCTGTACTTACCTATTTACATGTTTATATTAGATTGTTATTTATAAGTACCTATAACAAGCGTAGCGTGTGCTGTTTTACATACTTTTGCTGATGTTTATTTACTTTTGACTATTTTCCTATGGTTTTCAAGTTCTCATTTACTATGTACTTATCAGCAACTCCTTGCTCCGAGGCACCACACAGGCGCTTCTCACCTAGTGGTAAGACGGACCATTTATGTAAGCCAAGCCGTGTTTGTTGCCTGATTCTTCTAGGCTTGGTCGCGTTGGAAAAGGAGTAATTTTAGTTTATGAGACGATTCAAAATGATCCTTGTGATTTGATTTGAGAATATCTTTCAAATTGATTTTGTTCGGTAAGTTATTACTTTGGGTAATGAAGCTTACTTTTGCAGCGGTTGAGGCGCTTCCGGGTCCTGATTCTGTTAGGACCCCGAAGAAAGCACCACTCCATAAAGGTATGCATGGAGTTCCAGTCTCTCTTGATATTTTCACCCCTAACTCTACAACTAAAATACAACCGAATTGAGAACCTCCTCCTTTTTTTGAAGTCGGTTAATAATATTGACTTCTACCATAGAGTTTGTATTATAAAACAAATCATCCATAATCAAAACAACAAATCATATAAACAAATTCTCTAGTCTCTTATTAACAATAGTTTTTTTTATTTTTTTTATTTTGCTACTCTCTTTCAAAATATGCACATTGAGGCTCTGCCTACTCCTTCGCGAGAACAGGCGTGTGTCTATGAATATGTATATGAAAAAAAACTAAATCAGTAGCAGCCATCACAGAGTAATCTGTGTACACACTCTAAAGTATACAGACGGCGAACAATTTATAATCTCTGTACGACTTATTTTGCAGTTTTTTTTTTATTATTTGTTGTTATAGCGGCATCAGAAATACATCATCTGTCAAAATTTCAACTGTCTAACTATCACAGTTCATGAGATAAAGCCTGGTGACAGACGGACGGACGGACGGACGGACAGACAGCGGAGCCTTAATAGGGTCCGTTTTACCCTTTGGGTAAGAACCCAAAAAACAGAATAAAATAAATATTTAAGGGGGCTCCCATACAACAAACGTGTTTTTGCCGTTTTTATAGATAACCAGGCTGGACAGTTGAAATTTTCACAGTTGATGTATATCTGTTGCCGCTATAACAAAAATACTAAAAACATAATAAAATTAATATTTAAGGAAGGAGCCCCCTAAATACAACAAACGTGTTTTTTTTCCGTTTTTATAAATAAATAATAAAAAATAAATAATAATGCTGAACATTTCACACAACATTATCTAGCCCCAAGCTAAGCAGAGCTTGTGTTTTGGGTACTAGATAACTGATATACTTAATACAATAACATTACATAGATAGATATTTTTTTATTATACATAGAAAATATACCCAGAACACCCGGAACAATTATCTGCAGATCGTACAAATATTTGTTCCGAGGAAATAATAATTTATAGTACACGGGCCCTTCGGCGCGAGTCCAACTCGCACTTGGCCGGTTTTTTTTGTATGTTTGTTACGCGATTACTCTGCCAATTATAAATTGATCATGATGATTCTTTATTGTTTGGTAAGTAGAGGTGGTCCCCATATAACTTTTTAACCGACTTCCCAAACAGGAGGAGGTTCTCAATTCAGTTGTATTTTTTTTTTAATGTTTGTTACCGCATATCTCCGGCATTTATGAACCGATTTGGAAAATTCTTTTTTTATTTGATTAGGTATACTTTCAGATTGGTCCCATTTTTTTAAGAATCCAGTTCTGATGATGGGATCCATGAGGAATTGAGGGAACTCCACAAATATTGTAGGCATACATATGGCGATTTTGATATTTTCAGTAACAAACCAAGCATTTGCATTCAGAAAGTATCATAATCCTTTCACCACTATGGTTCTATCATAATTTTTTTTTCATCCAAACATTTAGTCGAATGCAATGACGGAAGTCGGTTTTTTAAATGAAAATTTATTATTTAACTTGACCTGATAGTATATGTATGTTATTTAATAATAAATAAATAAATACCTATATATATATCATACCTGTCAAATCCAAATGACAATACAATATTAAAGTGGCGTCGAGCTGATTTGATGATGGACAACGGAACTTCTCGATGATTAATAGTAGCCTGGCAGTGTTTGGGCTCATTTTGAGCAGCTCACGGTTCCGATCACTAATTAAATAAAATCTTGTTTTGGAAAATAAATACTTCAACAAAAAATATATACACTCAATCTCCTCTCTGTAAGTGGATGCAATACCTAACTGTGTGCTGTCAATTTCAGAAAATGAGCCATATATTGACGTACATATTTATCGCGATACATCTGGCAAGCTACGAAGTTACACAGAAGCGAAGCTTGAGTTGGATAAACCCTTTAAAATCAGTGTAATGTTTTCTGACGTGGATTTAGCTAAACCATTGACCAAGATAATGTAAGTTCCGTTAACTTTTCTGCATAGTAGCCGGCTGAGATGCGAAAGGTTGCGGGTTCGAATCCCGCTGCGGGACAAATGTTTGTATGATCTGCAAATATTTGTTCCGGGTCTGGGTGTTATGGTACCATGGTACTCTAATAACTACGAAACAGGGAATCCTAGTGTGGAATCAAGACTACATATGTTAATAATGGGTGTTATGTTATGTTATTTTTGTACATTAACCTAGATATTCTAAGCCCAAGAACTCCTCCAACTCCTCCTTTGGATGTCGGAAAAGCTGGTTAAAGATTTACGCCAAGGGTCATCCCCTGGCGTAAATCTTTAACCTTTCTATACCCGCGCCAAAAAAAAATACACATATACCCGCGCACGGTGTCTGGGACCGAAAGTTCGAGTGCTTGTTTTTCAATAATTTTGTTAGGAAAGACTTACTAAAAAACATGTTTTATTATTAGTTAGGGATGTGTTTGCAAGAAATAAATCAATGTTATGGAAAATATTTACTTTATTAGTCAAATATGTAAAGTGAAGTTTAACAGTCTTCTCTGAAAACATGTTACTTTTCCTTAAGAGCTACAAAAACTTGTAAACAAACATACTTTTTCTCAAAAAAAAACTGAAAATAACTCTAAAATCTTAAATATAACAACACGAGGAGCATTATAACAACCTAAGATCTCTGCAGGCGTCTCACCATAGCAGTCACAGCATACCATAACCAGAGACTAGTAACTCTATAACTGTAGGTTCCAAACAAAAATATTTTTTACAAGTAGCGCAGTTGTGACGCTTCTTAGGAGTTTTTTTTTATTCACAATAATATCAACGACCTATTTTGTTGTTACTAGCCATCATCGAATAGTCTGGACCATCGAATTTACATATTTCAGCAAGTCCTAGTCTACTTTAGTCTTATTCCTTCTTCATCTATTTTCCTGTCAAATGTCAAGCTAAAAGTTAAAAAAATATAATGTTATATACCATACTATAGTTTACATACAATAATAATAATAAAAAAACATAATTATATGAATAATAATACCTATTACTTACTCAAAACTGTAACTCCTATACTCGCCGGTCTCTCGGACCGATTGATGCCGTGTGCTGCGACATACGCTTTCCGCACCAACGCTTGCGCCGCACTAAATTGAAGATAGTGACGAATCATGCAGCTACTAAGAAGCTCACTGCGCTAGAGTTGTCCTTACGTGAAAAAAACACGAAAAAGTAATTTGTCGGTCTGACAGACCAATGCGCGGGTATAGAAAGGCAGCAGCATCCACCTGAGTACTTTACACCAATACTGCGATCGTCAGTCCGCCTGTCAAGCGTGGTGATCATGGCAAATTAGCAGCCCTTCCGGCTGTCTCACCACGACTCACGCGTCGTCTACTCAACCTTTCAAGACCAGACCTTCGTACCATCGTGGGGACACTCACTGGCCACTGTCTCCTGAACAAACACCTCTATAACATCGGAGCCACAGACAGTCCACTCTGCAGGGGGTGTCTGACCGAAGAAGAATCGGCTGCCCACGTAGTCCTGGAATGCGTGGGAGTAGCAGCTCAACGTGAACAAATCCTCAACAACCCGAGGTCACTCCGCGAAGCCTGCGAAGACCCCAGGAATCTTCTGTGCTTCTGGACGGAGTTAGGCTGGCTAACTATCTAGCCAGTTAACCCTCACGCATAATGGACCATACATAGAGTTCGAATGCGGAAAAGGGAGTTCTTTAACATTAACATTATCATTAACATGGCAAATCCACGCATTGCACGCTATAGGTTCTATGCTATATGCATGCTATGGGAGAGGCCTCATCCAGCAGTGGATGTATACCGGCTGATAGAGAAGATCTATGCACATATCCGCTCAAGCGCCAAATGTCAAAGTTTTCTACCAAAATGGGCAGCTGTAGTGGCCCTTGGCGCCTGAGCCACTACTTGTACTTATATTGTTTCTGTGCCTGAGCGGCTAAGTATACATTAATGTATGTTACTTGTATGTTTATTTGTCCTGCATGTCTAAAAGTAAACTGAAAGCGCTGAAACTTGGATGAGTTAGTGCTGTTCGAATGCCATGGGAGGAAACGAAGGTGTCTATTCTGATTCCGGCCACATTCCACGGCAGATAAATTTTCTAAAGGTATATTCTGTTATATTTCAGTTGCTTCAAATCGACAAGACAAAGCGAAAGATATGTAAACGATCCTTTGGTTGAAGAAATGAAGAATATTTATAGCTCTGCAGTGAGTATCATAATCAACATATTAATAATTTTAACTTATTGGTAATCAATATAGTTCTTTTGAGCCCATTTAGAGCCTTTGCACGACTTATGTCCAAAACACAAAATGTACAACTAGGATTAATGTCCAACACGAATTTTGTCCAAAACTAATTCTGTCCAATATGAAAATTGACCAACTTAAAAATATGACTTATGTTAAAAGTGACACTTATTGAAGATTTATTTTACAAGTGGCCATATCGAAAAAGTTTATTATAATAGGAAATACATATCAGTATGTAGTTTGTGTATATGTACATGAAGGTACTTTTCGATAAGGGAATCAATACAGAATAACCTAAAGAATGGATTTAATGAGTTATTTACAGAAACTTCACTGAAAGCTTTGGTTAGTAAGATTATCAAAGGCTTTTAATTATGAGTGTTGTCTAAATTGGTATTTTTTATGAATGGTTTTTTTTTGACTATTTATCATTTTTCATAATTGGACATTAGTCGGGCAAAGGGTTTAAAGGTATCCACTTATACATGAAATTATTTTTTAAACAACTAAAATACAAAATAAAAGGCTAATATTAATACTTCTAAGGCTAAAAGTCATTCACATTCACGATTACATACCTACTGGGAACTCAATTTCGAGCTAATTAAATAAATAGTGCCGCGAAATAAAATGTTTTTAACCGACTTCACAAAAAGAACATTTTTTTAAATGTGTTACCTCGTAAATCTCCGTCGTTTATAAACCGATTTGGAAAATTATTTTTTATTTGAATAGTGAATACTTCCAGATTGGTCCAATTTTTTTCTAAGCCCAGTCCATCTGATGATGGAATCCATGAGGAATTGAGGGGAATCCTCAAATGTTATAGGCATACGTATAGCACATTTGGTGTTTTCAGCAACAAGTTATTATTTTATATGCCTTTAGCAAATAGAAACATGAAGATAGCCGAATTCAATGACGGAAGTCGGTTTTTCAATGAAAAGTTATATTCAAAGATGTAGCTACGGATTAAACTGACCAAAGAAAGTGTTATTCAGTCTATTTCTTAAAGTAGACCTACCACCTACTCAGGTGTTTGTCTGTTTGTGTTTGTTTTTGCCAAGGCAAACACCTAATGTTCCCTCTGCTTGGACTTGCTGCCTAGTTTCGCTCGCCGCGAATTAAAAAACATAGAGAAATTATGTCTCTACGGTATTTTATTTTACACTTAGGTAAGTTCCTCCTCCTTTTCCTCCCGTGGATGTAGTAGCCTTACTAAGGGATCACACCAGGAGATGGACAGCAGTATCACCTGAGTACTTAACACAAAACTGCGATCACCAATCCGCCTGATTCCAAGCGTGGGTTATAAATGGCCAATCCCCCCATTGGATTCAATGTGGAAGGCTTCGTCCAACAGTAGACATCTAAAGGCTATTGAAAAAGAAGAATAAATTTAATCTATCTTGTTTTATTGTCTTGTCGTAGGTAGCAACAACAACTGATAGTATGAACTCTAATTGGACATGCGAAATACATGGAACACCACCTTACATCAAAATATTTTGGACATTTCCTGTAAACTTCAAAAAGACTTATCATCGCGTTCCAACACCTGATACTCGTAAGTACATAGGTGGTAGGTACCGACGTCTATTTCCCGGAGGGGTAGGCAGAGATCACGGATTTCCTTTCTGCTACGATCCTGACATGCCTTACTTCATTTGCTTCATTCACTCTCACTAATATTACTACTACTTTGTAGCATTGGTTCTTTCTTGGTCACCTTGTGTTAGTTCAGATACCAGCTTGAGGTGTGCCCTGCAATGAGCCTACTTGAAGCTTTTTGTTTCATAAAAACAGGAAAAAATCTAATATTTAATAATTTCTTTATATGTATCCTTATTTATTTATTTAATTAATTAGCACAGCTTGAACTAATTACATTTAGTATCATAACAAAACACCCAACAGTCACATACGTAGTCATGATCCCGCACTAGGATTTCCTGTGTCGTAGGTATCAGGAACTACGAGTACCATGGTACCATAATACAAACAACATCATATACAAAAATTTGTCCCGCAGCGGGAATCGAACTCGCAATCTCATCTCAGCTGACTACTCACCCGCCACGCCACAGAGGTCGTCAAACTGTACTACTACCTACTTTTACTTTTAGTTTAACTTAACTAACTTAACTAACTTAACTTATATAGCTTTCTACTGTTCAGTCACGGTACATAATATGAACTTAACTTTTTAGAAACACCATCAAGCGACGCAAACAAGATTAAGTATGCAGATGAAACCACACATGTAAAAAAGGCAACCACGACAACCGAAGAACCTCAACAAAATAACGGCGGAGGTAAGTCTTTTAAGATAAATTAATTTTCATGTCTCAGACGTGTCACCATAATTTTAGATTTTGCCGTTGACTTTGTGTTCATAAAATCAAGGTTCTAAGAAAGAAAGAATGAAAATTAATTTAAGTTTCCCCAAAAAAACAACTCAAAATTAAACATAATAATAAATATGTAACAAAATTATCACTAGAAACGGGATGATTTTTGAGATTTATTAATTACTAGTTGCGCCCCGCGGTTTCACCCGCGTGAATAATGATGAAAATTGATGATGATGATGAAAAGTAGCCTATGTGTTAATCCAGGGCGTAAAGTATCTCCATTCCAAATTTCACTCAAATCCATTCAGTAGTTTTTACGTGAAAGAGTAACAAACATCCATCCATACTCACAAACTTTCGCGTTTATAATACACTCGAGAGCAATGAATCCGGGTCACTTAAAGAATCCTAAAAATCTCGGAAACTAAAAATGCTAGGTTAATGCAATAAATTGTATTTAATAGACAATGTAATACTCCTTAAATGAAGGTATTAAAACTTCTTAGTTATTGTAAAGTTATATCATAAAAAAATCAAATTTGAAAAAGGGCCACTTTCGAAGATGGAACTACGAAATTAAGTTAAAAAAAAAAAAAAAAAAAAATTTAAAATTTAAAATTAAAATTTAATAATAAAAAAAATTAAATTAAAATTAAATTAAAAAAGCACGAGGAGGCAATACGAAGTATTAAAATTCAAGAAAATCGTAATAAAGTTCAAAAATTTAATGTTTCCTATTTTTGTTTTAAGGAGAGATCAGCAGTTTTTTTCTTTATGTAATTTTGTGTTAATAAAATGTATGGTGACTCATATTTTTTTTTACCTTCATTTAAGGAGTATTACATTGTCTATTAAATACAATTTATTGCATTAATCTATCATTTTTAGTTTCCGAGATTTTAACATTCTTTAAGTGACCCGGATTCATTGCTCTCGAGTGTATTAGTAGGAAGTACCAATATTTCGACAGTTGCATGCTCCATTTACATGCCAGTTTACCCGTGATCATGACGCATGCAACTGTGCTAAAATACTGGGAATTACTAAAGCTCAAAAATCATACTAAATATCTTGTTTCTAGTGATAATTAATAACTATGATAGTTTCAAAAGTTATACGGAACAAAATTCCAAAAAAAAACAAGCAAAAAGATTAAACTACTTACTATTATACTTAACTACTTTATATTTAACTTTTACTTTACTTTTTTTTACTTATGATTTAACTACTTTAGATTTAAGACGCATGTGACTGTTAGCTTTAAAAAAAAATTAACATTACAAATGAATACATGAAGGTAGGCATCAATATGTGTTATGTGAGGTCAAATAGGTCCCTGTCTCAGCATAAGCTACACTAGACCTGGGTACGGTGCAGCGCTGGTTTTCAGACAGGGTCTATGTAATGCCACGAACATCAACAAAAAGGAATTCATGTACTCTCCGTAGCCAGTTACCATTCGTCTAAACCTTTCACCACTAGTGACTTCGACTAAAGGCCTTAAAGGCTCTTTTTTCATAGTCATAGGATACCCAAGACAGAATCAGTCACAGAACCACTGGTACAAAACAACAAGTAGACATTCCGGGTCACGTGACTGTCACAAAACTACGTCACGACCAATAAGACCTGCTATTTCACAATCAGAGGCCCAATTCTCTAAATTATTTGAAAACTACACTGAAAGTTAACCGAATCGAGACTGAATTATGAATTGACAGAAAGTTGGTATTCTGCTCCCTTATAAATAACAATTTAGTCTACTTTCAATTCACGGTGACTACCATTAGAGTAGTATAGTTATATATATAATTGCAAAGAGTAAAGAGAGACTCCATCTACAATGCTAAAATTATCTAAAAAACTTTGAATCGTTCAAGTTTTGGTCACATTTCGATATAATCACATTACAGTGTTTTATTTTATGTTTAGAGAATTCAATTTCTGACATTTAAGACATCGACACAAGATCGAAACATGATCCGAACACTATTTTAACTATTTTTAAGTTAGAGAATTGGGCCTCAGATCATTACGAGGACTTGCACAAGGAGCATACTATTGTATTAGATTGTATGCTCTTGACTCAACACGGTTGAATGGATTTCTAGTCTTTAAAATCGTCTGTTAACTCAGGAGTATCACAAGGTATGATGACGTCACAAAAAAATCAAAGAAAACGATTATTGAGAACTTAATTTGAATTCGCTATATTTATTTTAATTTATAACTTGTTGAACAAATGATTAGTTTATTACGTGACTCAAGTAGCAGGAAAAAATATAATAATAAATCAAATTGGAGTTTACCTTCTGCCATTGCCATTCCAATAACTATGATAACCATGTTTTGAGAAGTGCATGAACATTTGTATTTTCCTCAAGAAATGTACCTAACCCAACATTACCTACCCTATTATAGCATTCAGAGTTCCTGCGAATTAAAAACTTCGAAATTTATAAAGTCGTAGAACTAAAGTTATACTGGATTTTGTTACTGGAGTTATTACACTTCGTACCTTCGGGTCTGTTTTCTTTTAGTCTAAGTTTTTTTATGTAACTCCTGTATACAAATAAATATTTATTCTTCTATTCTTCTTAAAGTTGTTCGCCATGATGTGTGGAATTTTCTCCCCTCGGGCTTAAAGTGGTATTTGTATACACTGTATATCACTGTCCATTTGATTAGTTGTAAACCTATTAAACATAAAAACCATTAATCTGCGTGGCGAAGTGAGAAAGAAGATCTTTCACGTGCTCTTTCAATTATAATAGATTACAGATGAGACAATCTGTCTCATGCTATACGGCAACAAAGTAATCGTTTTTGATCACTTGTTTCGGTATGGTTTTTTTAAACCAGTTAATACAATATCCGCCCAGAGAATTCACCTACTTCTGACAACATTAATGGCACCTACATACAACTGAGCTTGAATTTCGAATTATTTTAAGTATTTATTTTATTTAAAGCTTACAAAGTGTTTTTATGTACTTTTTCTGCTCTTTCGAAGGGAGACGTCGTCCTTTTTTATTTTATTTCAATTTCTAGTGTTTTTTTTAGTTATATCGTGTAATTTTGGTGGCATTTTAACCGGTGTAGCTTATAAAGAGCACATGGTAGTGAATTTAAATAAAATAAGTGTATTGCGTGTCTTTTCAAAGGGGTGGAAATGATGTCCAGGAACATTCTAGTAAACTGCCATCGATTTACTAGAACATGACTTGACAGAGAACCTGACGACTGGACATTGTTTGTAATTTTCTGTGCTACTTGACATTGGCAAAATTGAGAAAATCCTCAGATGACCTACAAAAAAAAAAGTTTTTTTATTTTTCAATTGTGAATGTCAAACGGGCATTTTGCCGGTATTACCAATTAGGTACTTATGCTTTTTTTCTTTTTCATCTTCGATTAAAACGAAAAAAAGTAGTTCAAATTAGTTCGATAGATGGCGCTGACTCAACTGTATCAATCAAGATTGTCTGTGGTGCACGCGTACAAAACTATTATCTAAGTAGTCTGTGGCTATTAGTCATGATATTCTGATTGTGATTGCTTTTTGAGTGTGCGCTAGTGATTTCGTGGTGTTTTTAGAAGTAGGCAAAAATAAATACCACGAAACGAAAATTATTTCTACGTTGTCGATTTTGACATTTCACTTTATTTTGACACTTGACTGCTACGTTACAGAGCAGCGCCATCTATTTTCAACGCTGAAAGCATGATTTGACACGGCCGTGAAAACCCCTCATTGTGAATGTCAAACGGGCATTTTGCCGGTATGACCAATTAGGTACTTATTCTTCACAAATACGCAAGTTTGTGGTCACCCAATCGGTGAGTGATATACCCATATTTGTTATTAGGGAAAATATCTGAATTGTTGTGTCATGTACTAAGCTACAGTCGTTATGATGTGTTAGTGAAAATGGCGTGTTTTGTGTATTACTTTGTGTTGTTCCATTTACTAGCAGCAACTATAAGAACAGGTAACTATAACTTTACTATTAAATAACTGTTTATACATACCCACCTTCGCTTACATGATGGACTTCTGAGCGAAGCGAGATCTCTGAGTTAACTTGGACGAATCGCCGTTTGTATATGCATGATAGATAAGATAAAATAGATAGATAGATACATAAACTGTTTATTGCACACCAAATAAAAATACAAAAGAAAAAAAATACGTACAATGGACGGTCTTATCGCTAAAAGCAGTCTCTTCCAGGCAATCTTTGGATGGGCAGGATAGAAACAACATTAAAAGACGTCAGTGTACAATTAAAACATACCTAAGTAGGTACATAAATATATACCTACCTAACTCTTGTAGTAAACTAACCTAATACTTATACCTACATAATATACAAGTACCAAAAATGATAAAATATATAATGTACCTAAACTTCCTCCATCCACAGACTTCTTGCGACGTTTATAATGTCTTTAGTCCATCGACTGGAAGGCCTTCCTATACCTCGTCGTCCGCTTTGTGGTCGCCACTCGAGAATCTTTATTCCACAACGGTTGTCAGTTCTGTGAGCTATATGACCTGCTCATTGCCACTTTAACTTGCTGGATATTTATAGGTAGGATACAATACATGTTGCTTTCTATTCAACCACGTCTCATTCAAATCTGGTAACTGAAGCTATCTCTCGTTAGGCTCTCATACCTACGTATACAACGTGTTGTTTTGTACACTTTCCATATTTACGGAGGTTACTATACTGCTGACACCGATAACAAATCAGTAAAAAAACAGCTAAAAAATTACTTAGTTAGTACAAAATTTTGCAATTTAAATATATCCACCCGTGTTTAAATTCACCGCACAAAATCAACCCCTGTGGCACGAGCCGCGTGGCGTGGTCTCCGCAGCGTTCTTTGACTTCTACGTTCTTTGGGGTCTATTCTCAAATTTTGCTAGGGGCTTATTCTAGTGTGACCTAAAATTGTTTTCATAAAAAAACAGTTAAAGTTGTCTGTAAGATTTTTATTTTATTTTTAGATGATTACGTATATAATTATACCACGCGCTCTTTAAGTATGGCAAGTGTACAAAACAACATATTATAAATATGCCACGTTACTTGTAAATACATCACTACCCTAAGGTTGTCTGGAAGAAATCGCTTATAGCTAAGAACGCACATGATGCATTTCATTTGTTTTCTGTTATTTCGTTAAGTTTTGTATTTCTGTGTGTTATATCTATCTAAGTCCGTGCATCTCCGTTATATTACTGTCGTGATTTCAGATGCCTCTATCTAAGGCAAGGTATCATCATACTATACCTACCTAAACTTACCAGAAATCTATAGAAGTTACTCAGAAGCTTATGCTCGGTTAACATTACTCCAGTACAGTGATCCAGTGAGAATCCAGTCCAGTGCTGGACTGGATCTGTATCGTCTACATTATTCCAGTAATTGAGAAGCCGTTGAAGTGTGAACACTGCAGTGACAATGATTTCAAGAAGAGACCAGTTTCGAAAATGTTTGAAACGTGCTCAATTGGCCTTCTACATTATTCCAGTTGCACTGGATTGGTCAAGTCAAGTCAAAAAGAACTTTATTCATTGAAATCACAAGGATCATTTTGAATCGTCTTATATAAAATTAAATTACTCCTGTTCCAACGCGACCAAGCCTAGAAGAATCGCAATGGATTCAAAAGTATACCGCCAATCCAGTTACTGGATTGGAATGCTCATTGGATTCAGTGCATTCCAGTGCCGGTTACAATTTTTCTAGTAAGCAATCCAGCGCTGAATTCGATCGCTGGACAGGAATAATGTAAACCGGGCATTACATTTTATTGCTGTTTCATTGAATTTAAGTTATTTCCACGCTTTGTAAAACGTACTTAATATTAATTTAAATGATTTGTAAACGGTAATATTTTTTTTCTTTTTTCAGAGATTTCACCGTCTATAAACATATTTCTACATACAGATACAAATGGTAATATCACGAGCAACGTTACATCATCACCTCTTTCACTTCACGAAACTTTTTACATAAATATTAATAGTGTTGTACCTCGAAACTTAACAAAAATAATGTAAGTAACTCTATGAAGTATACACATATTCGTACGTAGGTGTCATTGTGTGTCAAGCCACCGCACACCGGTTGCGTACGCGTAGGTGTAGATGTGCACGTCGACGTACCGCTGCGTTGTTATGTATAGAACTGTATGAGACATGGCACACCGCTTGCGTGACTGCACGTAGACGTAATGCGTGACGTTACGCATTGCAAGCTCCGAAGAGACAAACAGGCTGCGTACTCTACGCCGAGCAAGACGTCAACGCGGCAGTGGTGACGTCATATTCAATGACATTTCCCATTGGACGTCACACCAAACAAACGCATAAAGTTTGTCACACACGTAGCAGATACGATAATATACGAAAATGATACATTCACGCGGAAACCTTAAAACTGTATTGTATTTTAATTTGTATACACAGATATCATCTGTCCATCTTTTGATATATGTCGGTGCCTACAGATGCTTGACGGTAAAATATAAGTGACCTGCTACGTGTGTGTTGCTCCTTGAGTTAGTATAGAAAGCGATATGGACAGATACGCACTCAGATACAGATATCTTACCGCATCTACTACGTGTGTGACACACTTAATTCTATGTGTTATAGGGGGCGTGTCTATAAAGTTTCATGCTGCATACGCATCCGGTGTGCTTTGGCCTTTAGCCTTGTAATTGTTTTGTAACATAGCTCCCGATAAGTAACATACATACTTCTGATCCCACACTAGAATTCCCTGTGTCAGATATCAGGAACTACTAGTACCGTGGTAGACAAACACGGAGCTAATATTTGAAGATTATGCAAACATTTGTTTCGCAGCGGGAATCGAATCCGCACCTCAAGCGTCTCAGCCGGCTACTTGTCCGTCGAGCCATGGAGGTCGTTATAAACATGTCAACTATATCCCTATAAATTATATTTTTAAAAAAATCAGCGACCAGTATCCGGTCATGAACTGTATCAAATCACATCGAAATCGGTTCAATTCTTACGAATGAGAGCCAAGGCGGGCGTTATTGAGTAACAATTATAAATATAACTGAAATGAGAACCTCCTTTTTTGATGTCAGTTAAAAAACATTCAAAACTGTCACTTTATACTATTTGATTGATTTAGTATTCGATTAGTAATTGCACTCATAAAATTGGACTAAGTTTGGAAACTCAAGATGTTATCAAGTGATTTCAAAAGATTTTTACATCAAAGATAATAAAACGGGGTGTGGCTGTATCGTGGCCACAGCCATGTGTTTTACGTGAATACGAAATTATGTGACGCAGTGAAACGACTTCAATAAAGCGGCGGCGCCTCCTCCACCGCCACATGCATCACAGTCTTCACTCAACGTAACGAAGTCTTTGATACTTTAGCTATCGAGTTTTTTTTTATGCTACTTGGCAAGCTGACTAGCATACGGCCCACCTGATGAAAAGCAGTTACCGTAGCCTATGGACGCCTGCAACACCAAAGGCATCACAAGCGCGCTGCCGACCCTGAGACATAAAGATGATAAGTCTCGTGTGCCTGTAATTTCACCGGCACCCGTACCCTTCTAACCGAAACAGCAATGCGAACACTACTGCTTGGTGGCAGAAATAGGTACGGTGGTAGTACTTCCCCGGACGAACTCCTTCACAAGAAGTTCTACTACTAACAAAAAATAAATGGTGTAAATAAATGTTGAATGTCTACATCCAATAAAGTACAGAAACACACAGGGAGACCCCCATTTTGTTATCATCATTTTTCTGAATTACCTCCCACCATGGAAGCAAATTGAATGACGTATTCACGTCAAACACCATATAATATATATTTATTTTATTTCAGGTGTCACAATGTTGATAATCAACTTCAGAAGTACGTTGACTCAGTACTCAGTCAAGATAATAACGTTTACACTGTAAAGGTGAGTAATGAAAGTAGCAAACAAATTAAAGGGCTCAAAATACAGGGTGTCCTCTGAGAAAGTATTGCACTAGTATTATTGTATATTAGCATAGCACCTACGATCCTTAATATATACGTTACGATTTTTTTATCTCGTTCTTACATATCTTAACTTCATAGAATAGCTAATACAAAAAATTGTAAGGGCAGATAATAGTAGATTGTTATACAAGGGGCTAAAATAACCCATTATATACGAAGCGAGGGAGTAAATAGAAACCGAGTTTTAATGGGTTTTTAGCGCCGTGTGTTACACTCTACTTTTCACTACGGTTGTGAGAAAGTAAAATAATCCAATACAATATGTAATAGTATTTAATTACGGTCACTACCAATTCAATTTGCAATTAGAGAAAGATTCTAAAGATTTCGCGCCAATTATTTTTTTATTTCTTCTGTAGCCGCAACGCATTGCATGCATTCTACCAAAGAGATGTTGTTCTTTTTGTATGAAACTTTAATAAGTAGAGTCTTTATTCATGATTATTCTACTTATGACTAAAGACTTTTTCGTTTCTTTAGGCTTATGGTCATTTGACAGACAAAAATTAAAAATAAAAATCTTTTTCCCCTAGTGGAAGAAATGCAATTTTTTCTTCGCTCTGGTACGCCAGAATGACGGTCTTTTTGAGCAAGTGCAGAGTGAAAATTGTATTGTTGCTGTTCAAAATTAAGAGCATTTGAGTGCCAAAGCTTTTTAGGGTGGTCATTTGTGCGATTTTTTTTGTTGCAAAAAAATGATTATGAGAATGATTTTTAATTGTAATTAATTATAGCTTTAAGGGCGATATCTTTTTGTCGCAGCGTCGGTTCTTTGCTGCCATTAAAAAACCCTATCGTCCGGCATTGCATACTAATGTGACAACTTCTATGGCGTGGCGAGCGAGTAGCCGGCTGAGATGAGAGAGTTTGCGGGTTCGATTCCCGCTGCAGGACAAATGTTGGTATGATCTCCAAATATTTGTTTCGGGTCTGGGTGTTATGGTACCACGGTGCTAGTAGTTCCTGATATCCACGATACAGGGAGTCCTAGTGTGGAATCAGGACTACGTATGTGAGATTGGTGTAATGTTATGTTACTGGCCTTGGGCTATATTGATCTTTTGATCAGTAGGTACACTATTTATTATGGAGAAAACTGGTTCCTGCACCACTCTCATCCTACATCTGATTGTAGATAGACAGAGCCACTAAAGCTATGGAAACGGATTGGAAGTGTAAAATAGACTCTTTGATAGTCAAATTCCATGTTGAATTAAAGAAAACAGGTAAGTCAAAATCAAAAATTTAACATTTTCATCATCATCATCTCCCTGCCTTTATCCCACTTAGGTGGGGTCGGCACAACATGTTCTTTTCTTCCATTCTTCCCTATCTTCCGTCATATCAGTACTCACACCATTCCTAAACATGTCATCTTTCACACAGTCCATCCATCTCTTTTTAGGCCTTCCTCTACTCGTGTAAAAAAAAATTTAACATTTTAATTGACTTAAAAATAAGGAGGTTCTCAATTCGGTGGTATTTTTTTTATCTTTATTCGTGTTATTAATTTAGTAATTATTATTTGTTGGCATCCACATCTGATAAAACTATGCTTTCCAAAATTCTGACACGACCTTCGAGCAACACGGACTTCCTACTGCGGGCCGGAAGGGAGTAGCCGTAGCGATATATTACCATTCAAAAAGTTCTGTCATTTTTTGCGTGGGGAAATGTGCACACAAGCGCAATTCCGCATATACACATCCAAATACAACACTGTAATGACGACACTCACACTAACAAACCTTGCACAGAATAACAACTAGTTATATTGAACGCATATGCCTACTTTCGCTTGTAGTTTGACAGAGGGTTGTACTAATATTTATTCTGTGCAGAGGGGAACGCTGCGAATGGCTTCTCCCTTCCATGTTGCTCGAAGGACACGACTTAGCGCGACGCAAAAAACAAATTTACAATAATGTATACAACGTGGATTCGCACATAGCTTAGGGAACGTACCCATACTACGTGACCCATTTTTTTCAATTTTTTAACCTCCTCCCTCACCTCATTTCTCTGTGATGGCCTGTCCAATTTGAATAGTTTTTTCTTTGCTGTGATGAATGTGAATGAATTCAACAAATATAAAATTGAATGAATTTGAATGGTATCGGGATGAAAGCGCAGTTACTGCTAAACGACATCATGTTGTATGTGGCACCACTTTAATTAATTGCTTATACATTATTTGAGTTTTTAAATTTAAGAGGAGGATACCGGCTCATGCCTTTTTGTACGCGAACAAAGTTTGCTTCTATTTTGGTTATTACTTCATCAAAATAAACGAAATATCGGGAAATAATAAAGCTCAAAAGTCATGGTAAATATCCCGTTTCTAGTGATAATTATGTTCATAACCATGATTGTTTCAAAAAGTATTTTTCATCATTTATATAAAGTATATTTCTCCATTAAATTTTGTACATATGATCAGCACAATAACATCTAGAGCGATAAAAGGAGCGTCAGTTTAAAAAAAAACATATTTCTTAGTTTATAATTTGGTTACCACATAATTTTATAAAAAACTAACGTACCACGCCGCGAGTCTAGATATTATATGATCATGTTTTATTTCTTGTGTTTTATTCTGTCCGTATCTTTTTTTTACCAATTTATTAGGTAGGTATATTGTTTGTAAAATGGCTCTAACAGAAGATCAGCGCAGGTTGTTTACAGCCTGCATATGCTGAGTTGTGGTCTTTTTACACCATTTTTTAAATACTGTTTGATTTTGAGACGACCTCTGTGGCGCGGCGGGCGAAGGTTCACCTGCGACGCAGGAGGTTGCGGGTTCGATTCCCGCCTCTGAACAAATATTTGTACTATCTGCAGATAATTGTTCAGGGTGTTCTGGGTACTTTTCTATGTATAATAAAAAATATATATCTATGTAATATTATTGTATTAAGTATATCAGTTATCTAGCACCCATAACACAAGCTCTGCTTAGCTTGGGGCTAGATAATGTTGTGTGAAATGTCCAGCATTTATTTATATTATCTGTTTTTTTTTGTTAATTTTTCTGAATGTTGTTTCTAATTAATTTAATCTATTGTATTTTATTCTGTGTGTACAAAGTTTCATGGAGTTTGAAGAAATAATAGCCAAATTAGAAACAAATTTCGAAGCGCCCTTTTGCTAGCTACAGATGACCTCCTCTTAAAAACTATGCGATTTCTTTTGCAGGCGATGCGGGCGAAGTGTTCGTAAACAACTTGAGGATCAGAACCAAGAAATATGACAATTTAAACACTGGTTACAACGCAAGAGCTGAATATTCATACTACGAGGGAGAACTAGCAAAGATCACGTGTCAAAAAATAGAGGGAAATCTAATGAATATAACATTACTCAGATACAATGGTAAGTCAATGATTGTGTTAAATTGGAAGAAAAGGAAACCAGGCAGCTATAACAGAGAATTAATAGTAGTATTGGGGCGGACTGTAGGTCACGTAGATCCAGGTACTCGATGCTCGGTGCTACGGTGCTCGGTGCTCGGTGCTCGGTGCTGTAGCCCTGGGTACTAGGTAGACCTCAACGCTGGTGGATCCGAATGAAAGGCTTCCAATGAAACTTCCAAGACTGCTTGACTGTTCTTTATTCTTCCAACTGGTTCCTTGAACAACTGATTCAACACTGAATGCCGGCACAGACACCGGCTCTATATTTATACAAATTTCCCTAAATTAATTTCTTACATGCTATTGGCTGACCAATAGAAAAGGCTTTTTATTAGCCAATCACAGCGCTCTAAATTTTCCTATACTTTTGCTTAGCTACCTCGGAGCGTTACCGTTGAGAGAGCGTGTACCTTACCTACTACGGAGCGTTACCGTTCAGAGAGCCTAAATCTTTTTCTATGTATTTTAGCACTTTTTTCCCTACAATTTTCTATTGTTTACCTACCTATATATTTTTGCCGGTAAATGAGTTACACCCTAAGCTATATACATTCTTATATGCTAGGCCCTATACTAAAAATCAGTTTCCTTTATTTCCTGAACTTAATATTAATTTATATCGCTATAACTTATTCACGTTGCTAACAATTTCCCCGCCAGTGCGCGATGATTCGGGCACTCCCTCCGTCGGTTGCAACGTCTTCTGTGGTGCCACGAGGATAAGTCGCGATGTCGGTCGCCTCATCACTCCTCCTTTGGTCAGCACGTCCACGATCCGCGTTCGCCCGTCAGGTCCTTGGAAGGTTTCTTGTATCACTCCACGTGGCCATGTGTTGCGTGGGAGCGAGGCATCTGCTATTATCACCACGTCACCTTGGCGAAACTCCGTGGTTTTTCTTCCGTTCAGTTGCCGTGGCATGAGAGTTGGAAGGTACTCTTTCAGCCATCTGCTCCAAAAGTGGTCCGCCATCCTCTGCGCTGTCTTCCAGTTGGGTTTTCCGATGAGGTCCGTGTCGTCGAATTCCCCTAAGACGGCCGCTCCGCAGGATCTCCCGATCAGGAAATGATTGGGAGTCAGGCTTTCTTCATCTTCTGGGTCGGCACTCAGATGCGTCAGTGGGCGGGAGTTCACGGTATGTTCCACTTCTGTTAAGAGCGTGTAGAGCACTTCTTCTGGCGGGCTTCTTTCTCCGATGACGGCGGCGAGTGCGGTCTTTACTGATCGCACCATTCTTTCCCAGGCTCCTCCCATTTGAGGAGCTCCAGGTGCGATATACTTCCAGATGAAGCCTTCTTTTTCAGCTTCCTCGATGAGTTCTTCGCATTTTATCTTTTTTGCTTCTTCTTTCAACTCGTTGTCTGCACCGACGAAGTTTGTTCCGTTGTCGCTGAATATTATTCTAGGACTTCCTCGACGGGCGGCCATTCTTCTCAGCGCCATGATCATCGAGTTGGTGCTTAGCGACGCAGCCAACTCTATGTGGATCGCCCTCGTAGTTAAACAGGTGAAAAGGGCACCCCAGCGCTTTTCTCTTCTGCGGCCGATGGTCACGTGCATCGGGCCAAAGTAGTCGACTCCGGTGCACGTAAATGGATGTTGATTGTGTGCCAAACGTTCTTGTGGCAGGTCTCCAAGTGGTGGCATTTCAGGCTTCAGTCTTCTTGTTCTGCACCACTGGCACTGATGTGTTACTCGTCGGACGGCGTCGCGTAGCGATAGTATCCAGAACTTCTGTCGCAGCTCGTTGATCACCGTCGCATGATTGCCGTGGTGAAAACGACGATGGCAATGTTCAATCAATAGCTGTGGCACGCGGCTTCTTCCATCCAGGATTGGCAGCTTCTGATTCTTCCGGCTATGGTCGCGAATCTTCGTCGTCCGGCTGTTGAGGCACAATATACCCTTTGCATCCAAGATTATATCTATTTTCTTCAGTCGGCTTGAATTTTCGATCGATTTTTCTTTCTTTAAATTTTCTATTTCTTTCGAGAATGTTTCTTCTTGACTTTGCCGTATGAGAGCTTCTTCGGCTTTCTTCAAATTTTCGGGTTCAATAGGCAGCAACGTTCTTAGCTCTTCTTTCTTCGATCTTCTTTCTGTAACGCTGGTTGCACCTTTCCTTCGACGACACATGTCTATGAACATGTACATTCTCGCCGTGGTTCGTAGCAGGCGAATCCAACTGCTGAATCGATTCGGATCAGGTAAGTACGGCTCTCGGCTGATTCTGGCTGCAGCGCAAGTTGCTTTCTTCTTCTCTTCTGTACTCGATTCTTTCTTTTCGATCTTCTTTGACGGTCATTCAGATTCCGGCCGACGTAGAAACGTAGGTCCGGTGAACCATCTTGCTTTGTCGTTGAAGTCTCCTGGTACGTCTCTTGTTGCGTCGTCGGCTGGATTTTCTTTCGACGGAACCCATCTCCATTCGTGTGGCTTGGTAGTTTCTTCTATCTCTGCCAATCGATGAGCGACGAACGTCTTGAAGCGTCGTGGGTCGGCCTTCAGCCATTGCAACACGGTGGTGGAATCAGACCAGAAGACCCGAGATGTGATCTCCAGGTCTGACTCTTCGGAGATGGTAGCGGCCAGTCTTGCTCCCAGCAGCGCTGCTTGCAGCTCCAACCGAGGTATGGAGGTGATCTTCACTGGTGTTACTCTGGCTTTCCCCGCCATCAGCGCGGTGTGGACCTCTCCGTCAGCCGTTGTTGTCCTCCAGTAGACTGCTGCGGCGTAAGTTGTTTCGCTCGCGTCGACGAAAGTGTGCATTTCTCCTGTTCTCGTTGCTGGCGCCAGACATCTAGGGATCTTCAGGTTTCGAAGTGTCTTGACGTCTTCTATGTATCGCTTCCAGGCTTCTTGTTGGTTTTCGCTGACTGCTTCGTCCCATTTGACCCCGGTTCTCCATAAGTCTTGTATAAGCTTCTTTCCTTGAATTAAAACAGGGGCGACAAGTCCCATGGGGTCAAATGTTGACATCACTGCGCTCGTTACTTCCCTTTTCGTCGGGGCTCGGCTTCCATCGGCGACTTCTTGCGGTGTATTCCTTAATCCAATGTTGAAGGCTAACGCGTCTTCGTTGGCCAGCCATCGCATTCCTAAAGTCTTTTCTTCATCGCCGATCCTTTTCTCTTTTGGGGTTTCTTCGGTTTTTATTCTGGCCAACACTTTTTCTTCATTGCTTGCCCATTGACGGAGTTCGAAACCAGCTGCCCGATGCACTTTGTTTACTTCATCTGCCACTTTCGCTGCTTCTTCTGCGGTCGTAAAGCTCTGAAGATAGTCATCCATATAGTGATTGCGAACGATCGCTCTTGCTGCTTCTGGATGTTCCTTTTCTTGATTTTTTGCGTTCATATTCTTCACGAAGATCGCCGTTGCTGGTGAGGATGCTGCGCCGAATATAACCGACTTCATCCGGTATTCTTTAGGCTTCGTTCTTCTATCTTCTCCTCGCCAAAGGAATCTCAAGCTGTCGCGGTCTTCTTCTCTGATGCGAATTCGAAGAAACATTTCTTTGATGTCGGCGACGACTGCCACAGGACCTTCTCGGAATCTCAGAAGTACTCCAAATAGGGATTGAAGTAGGTCGGGTCCTGAGAGTAGCGCGTCGTTGAGGCTCTTTCCTTCATATCTGGCAGCGGCGTCGAATACAATGCGTATCTTTTTCTTTGTCGGGTGGACCACGGCGAAGTGAGGCAGGTAGAACGTTCGATCCGGAGTGGAGTTTGTCGGGGCTTCCTCGGCGTATCCGCCCTCTATCAGATTTCTCAGTTGGTTGTTGTATTCTTCTTTGAGAGTTGCGTTCTTGTCTAGTTTCTTCTCAATGCCGAGTAGCCTGTTGTGAGCTTGAGAGTAGTTGTTCGGTAGCTTCTCATCGTCCTTCTTCCACAGTAATCCGGATTCGTATCTTCCATCTGGCAGTTGTTTCGTAGTCTTCTCCAATATTTCTAGGGCTCTTCCATCGGCGTCGTTGCTGGGGCGTCGCTGCTGTATACCGATCGCATCCAGTTCAAAATGGTGTTTGATGATCTTCTCGATATTTTCTTCTTCGTTGTTCGTAGCGCGGCAGTGGTTGACGTAGTTCACTGGCGCAGCAGCTCCGGAGTGGCATCCGTGAAGCACCCATCCCAGGCTGGTGAGTGATGCGACAGGCTCGTTCCGTTTCCCCTTCAGGATCTTCCGGGAGATGATGAGATCCCAATTGTCTTGGCCGATGAGTAGTGATGGACTTTCTCTTTCATATAGCAGCTCGTTCATCATATTCTTCAAGTGGCTGCATTCTTCTATTGTCTTCTTGTCGACATACTGTGGTGATAGCTTCAAATTTTCAACTGTACGAACGCCTTTAAGAGTTTTCTTGTCTCTTCTCTGTGCGCCTTTGATCTTCAAATCCATTTTTCGTGAATTTTTCTTCTCTATGATTTTTCCACCAACTGTTTCCAGGATCAGTGACTCTTCTTTGCCATTTGCTCCAATGCTAGCTACAATGTTGGCGTCTATCAATGACACTGTTGACCCCTCGTCGAGCAGTGCCAGTATTCGGGTGGTCCCGTTCGGGCCGTAGACGTCAACTGGAATCATCTTCAGGTAGACTTTGGTTCCATCTGCTGCTGCGTATACGGACTTCACTTGGCTTGATGTGTCTTCACTTTCAGTAGTTCGGTGATGCGACAATGGCGGCTTCTCTCGCTGCGTAGACGTCGCTGTTACTTGCTGGATCGGTTCTGAATGGAGCATGGTGTGATGTGGCCTCTTGCATTTCTTGCATGGATATCCTTTGCAGTTCGTTCTCATGTGACGTCGGCGTAAGCATCTGAAGCAAAGTCGTTTCTGCTTGGCAATTTCCCATCTCTCGTTGGTGGTTGCTTCTCTAAATTTCTTGCATTCGGTGAGCCAGTGTTCTCCTTCGCAGTGAGCGCAGCATTTCTTGAATACTTCTGTGGATGTGGCGACAGTATCTGTTTCATTCTTCTCTTCTTCTTCTTGCGTCGCGTGCACGGGATATCTTGGGTTTCCAAATCTTCTTTTCGTTATTTCCGGTGGCGCAAGTGATCCACATAAGTCCGCTTCTGCTTCGAGGAATTTCTTCATCTTCACCAGGTCTGGTTCTTCCTCACCGATGTGTGCACTGAAGTCGAGCCAACGGTACCGAAGTATGGGTGACAATTTTTCAACGATGATCTTGCATATCTCCGGCGAGTAGAGGTAGTGCGGTTTCTTCAGGGCACTGATCGTAGTGACGGCGTTGCTGACACGGCTGGCGAAGATGCAGATGTCCCTTGGGGTGTCTCCAACTCGTGGTAGCTCCTTGACTTTCTGTAGTTCTGCAAGTACCAACTGCTCCGGTCTTCCAAATCTTCGCTCCAATGCAGCAATGATGTCTTCAGGGTTCGAGGCTACGAACAGCAGGCTTCTGATTGCTTCTTTCGCTGTGCCCTTGATCGCTTGTCTGATGCGGGCCATGTTATGCACTGGTGTGCATAGTGACGCGCTGTCTGCAAATGCCCTCTTGAAAGGCAGCCATTCTTCATGTGCTCCGTTGAATTCAGGTAGATCCCATATCTTCGGTGGTACGGTTGCGGCGGGCTTCACTGTCCTGGTAGCGGTGATGATGGCGTCGGCGAGCTCTTGTATTTCAGACTTCTGCCTTGGTCGTTCTTCTGGCTGCTCACCTTCTTCTAGATGCGTAGTGGTATGCTGCACCCATCGTTCAATGTGCGTCGACTTATCCACTTCAAAATTTTCTTCAAAGTCTTCTTCTTCCGATGGACACTGGGCGATTTCTAGCTCCGTCTGAGCTAGGGCGGCGGCGGTCTGGGCGACTTCCAGTTTGCGGAGAAACATAATTTAGTTGTTTCCTTTGCAGCTCTCGACGTGCTTCTAGCACCGTTCTTCTGCTGGATTTCGTAGATCTTGCCGTCGCTGGAATCAGTGTCTCCGAAGATGCAAACGGTGGGACGGTAGGTCTTCCTCCAATGTTCTTCGGGTTCCTGTTCGGTGTTCCTTGCTTCAATGACGCCGGCGGTGCGGGGGGGGGGGTGCCATCCGTGACGTCCCGGACGGATCATCCATCTCTGGCGCAGCTGTAGTCCCGGGGCGCGGGGGGGGTGCGGTCGCGGCGGCGGCGGCGGCGGCCGCCGCGGCGCGCGTCGTTCTTCCGGTCGTCGGGCCGGCCGGCCCTCGGGCGACGCTGGCCGTGGTCGTGTTGCGGCGAGCGGTGGATGTCCCAGAGGACGTCGCGGTGGCTTCGGTCTCTGTCGTGACCGGCGTGTTCAAGGACCAGTCGGTAGTGGTCGTTTCTGTAGAATCTTCTCTCTTCCCAGTCTTGGAGTTTGCTGGCGATCTTGATCGCACGGTAGTCATCTTCGGATCCTGATGTCTTGACTTCCAATCCGGCGCTCGGAGGACCAAAAATTATTGGGGCGGACTGTAGGTCACGTAGATCCAGGTACTCGATGCTCGGTGCTACGGTGCTCGGTGCTCGGTGCTCGGTGCTGTAGCCCTGGGTACTAGGTAGACCTCAACGCTGGTGGATCCGAATGAAAGGCTTCCAATGAAACTTCCAAGACTGCTTGACTGTTCTTTATTCTTCCAACTGGTTCCTTGAACAACTGATTCAACACTGAATGCCGGCACAGACACCGGCTCTATATTTATACAAATTTCCCTAAATTAATTTCTTACATGCTATTGGCTGACCAATAGAAAAGGCTTTTTATTAGCCAATCACAGCGCTCTAAATTTTCCTATACTTTTGCTTAGCTACCTCGGAGCGTTACCGTTGAGAGAGCGTGTACCTTACCTACTACGGAGCGTTACCGTTCAGAGAGCCTAAATCTTTTTCTATGTATTTTAGCACTTTTTTCCCTACAATTTTCTATTGTTTACCTACTGTTTTCGCCAGGGGCTTTCACCAGACTTTAAATCCACAGCAATCAATTATATCCAAACTAAGCCACTTACCCGGTTGCTTCACCGTCCTTCTAGAAGTGTCGACCGACGACAGTCCAAGGGCGAGTCCTTCCGAGAGTATTTTGCCACAACACAAACAGTTCACCGGGTCAATGAACGAAAAGCACTTAGTTTTCTGTATTTAGAAGGATATACAGTAGGTCTAACTCAAATAAACATATCACACCGAACTAGTCTTCGAAAATTAATAATTAAGCAGCGATGAATGTCTTCACACGACGGTAGCATTCGCGAACTGTCGGTCCGTCGCGGACGGGGTCGGCTCGCGGCGATCGCTTGCGATGTTTTTGCGTCTCAGTCGCACGCAGCGTCCGCACTCTCTCTCCCGCGTAGTTAGCAGCGCGGGGCATGCATAGCAACAGTGTTTATTGGTTGCTATGCTGATGGGCGAAGACGGCTTCACTTCCAGGGCTTGCGACCGTAGTCAAGATATAAAATAATTACAGTGAAATTAAAATCTGGCTCAAACACAAGCCCCCAGCTTGAAAGGTTCCCTTTCAAAGAGAGGGATCATAAAATCGTATGAGTATGAACAATACCAATTAGTATAAATATAAAATAATACATAATATTCAGTAGCCTAAAATATAGTATTCACAATTTGTCATAATACTAATGTGTAATTTGGAGAATATTTTAAGAAAGTACAATATTAAACAATAGGTACATTTTATAGTTTTAAGTGATGCTTTTATTGAGAAGGTAGCGGACAAAGTCGTGCTATTGGGCGCATTAGGGTACCAGACTTGGTTTTAACTAGTACAATTCTGGTACGCCGATCAGAACCTGGATATGTTTCCTGGACAAC
Organism: Epirrita christyi; assembly: GCA_951392215.1. Lineage (NCBI taxonomy): Eukaryota > Metazoa > Arthropoda > Insecta > Lepidoptera > Geometridae > Epirrita > Epirrita christyi. Next base: position 5,086,346 of record OX595861.1, read on the forward strand.
ACCTAACGGCCAATGCAAGACAGCCGTGTTATTCTGCATTATTATCACAATAGTACCCTTTTTGATAGGTTCAGTGTCAGTTAACCATTTTTCCCGAGTTTGCAAGGTGTGCAAATATTCTAGACTCCACCTGCGCCAGTATGACTGAACGAGTTTATCTAACAGCAAATATCGAGACAGTAAGTGCTCGCGATCATCCGGAACCGGTGCTGATGGTAATGAACCCAATGGGGTCGTATGAAGGAAATGAGCTGGAGTTAAAGCTAGCGGCTCCGCTGGATCTGGACTAAGCGCTCTACCAAGCGGTCTTGAATTTAGTACAGCCTCAATCTGACAAAGCACGGTTAATAATTCTTCATACGTCAAGATTTGCGAACCAATAACTCTGAACAAATGTGTCTTGAAAGCTTTAACAGTTGACTCCCAACCACCTCCAAAGTGAGGAGCATTAGGTGGAATCATTTGCCAACGGATGCGTTGGTGGGATAACTCTTCGTTCCACTGGTTCCTATGAGTTTCCGATTGCAGAAACGAATCAAGCTCGTTTAAATAAGCACGAGCTCCTACAAAGTTGGTTCCGTTATCAGACATCAGCTTTTCTACTGGTCCTCGTCGGGACACAAATCTCTTCAGAGCATTTAGAAAAGCATCTGTACTCAAATCCGGTACCAACTCCACATGCACGGCCCTAGTGGTGAGGCATATAAATACGCAAATGTAGGCCTTCTGAGACCTGACACCACGCTTACGAGTTAAAGTAATATTAAGCGGACCGCAATAGTCAAGACCAGTGTGTGCAAAAGGCTTGGAAATTTGTAGCCTACATTCCGGTAAATCAGCCATAACGGGAGGGATACAAGCCTTAGGTCGAGCCCGAAAGCAGAAGTTGCATAAATGGACGCGAGAACGCACAAGGTTTCGTCCGGATAGAATCCAAAACCGTTGCCTCAGAATGGAGAGAAGTAAATGCGGACCGGTATGACAATTTCTACGATGAGTGTCATCTATGATAAGCTCAACGATATGATCTTTTCGAGGCAACAAAATCGGATGCTTATGATCAAAAGTCAAGTTTGCGTTTTCTAATCTACCTCCGACCCGTAATACTTCATCCACAATGATAGGCCGCAGCCGTTGAAGGGCACCCGTACAAGCCTTCCCAGCCCGAACTGCCCGCATGGCGTCTGCAAAATGGACCGTCTGTAGAGAGCATATAACTGCAGCCTCGGCTCTAGATAAATCCTCGACCTGAGGTAGACCCCTTGTCTTTAGCTTCCGAACGAATCTCAAAACATAGACTACTATGCGAAGTAGTTTAGGCCATGAAGATACTCGTTGGGACAGCTCATAAAGAATTGGGTGACATTTATTATTTAGAGTTATTAATACAACCTCTGGTTTGGCTTCCGGAATGTCAGAGCTGATGGGCTGAAACGGCTGAACTGGCCAAGATGTGGGATCCTGAGCAATCCAAGGTGGACCTTTTAACCACAGAGGATGCTCTAGTAGCTGAGCCGGAGTGAGCCCACGTGACAGACAATCACTGGGATTTTCCTTTCCAGCAATGTGATAAAAACATTTAGGGTCAAGACTTTCTTGTATTCGCGCCACCCGATTTGCTACAAAAGTCTTCCATCTATGTGGACTAGCGTGAATCCAATGCAGGGCGACAGTAGAGTCTGCAAAGGCAAATATGCGATCAATTTTCCATCGCGACTCATATGTTAGCAGAACAGACCTGATCAATTTTGCCAAAAGAAGAGCTCCACATAGCTCTAAACGCGCCAACGTGATAGATTTTAAGGGTGCTACCCGTGATTTGGCACATAGTAGCCTAACTACGATTCCGTTCGCCGACTGTATATGTAAGTAAATGACTGCTCCATACGCTTTCTCGCTAGCATCGGAAAAACCTAATAAGGTAACAACGCAGCCAATAACTACTCCTACATGTCGAGGTATGCTCATCTGAGACAATAGCGGTAGCTCCAGCTGGAATTTAGTCCATTTATCAACAATAGATGGTGGAGGCTCTTGATCCCATTCAATCCCTGCCTTCCACAACTCTTGTATGAGCAACTTGGCATATAGGATAACCGGCGCTGCAAATCCTAAAATATCCCATAGCCTTGCCACTGTGGAAAGGATGTGTCTCTTTGTGCACGTCTGTTCACATGTAGTTACATTGAATGAGAAGACATCCAACCGCGGCTCCCATCTCACGCCCAGTATTTTCTGCTCTGAGTCCTTATCAAATTGAACCACCTGTGGGTGTAAATGAGTTTCTGGAAGCCTCGACAGCAAATCGGAAGAATTGCTGGACCACTTCATGAGGTCAAAGCCACCAGCTTTAAACAACCCAATAAGCTCCAAAGCAGTCTCAGTCGCAGCAGACACAGAAATTTCAGATGAAACTATATCATCCATGTACAGATCTCGTTGAGCCACGTTACTTGCTAGTGGAAAATTACTGCTTTCATCAGCACAGAGCTGCTTAACTGTACGTAAAGCTAAAAAAGGACTTGAAGACACTCCAAAACAAACTCGGTCAAACTCTAGAGTTTGCAACTTATCGTTTGGATCAAAACGATATAACATTCGTAAATACTTATGATACTGCGAATGTACTTTAATCTGTAAATACATCTGTTTAACATCTGCACCATAAGCTACTGGAAATAGCCTAAAATTAAGCAATATCAAAAAAATATCGCCTTGCAAGTTTGGGCCACCATGCAGTACCTGATTCAATGACAAGCCTTTATTCGTACGAGCGCTGGCATCTAACACAATCCTCAGCTTGGTGGTCACTTTATCGTCTCTTACAACTGCATGATGGGGAATAACATAACCCACATCTCCTGGTACAGGGTTTACTGGTGCAAGATATCCAAGCTCTAAATATTCCCTGATCACTATATCGTATGCTTCCCGCAGCTGCGGAGAAGCTCTAAATTTTCTTTCCAGAGAAAAAAAACGTTTCTCGGCTGTATTTAATGAGCTACCTAGCTCTGTTGGGTCGGACTTAAAAGGTAGCCCTACCGTATACCTACCTGTAGAATCTCTGGTGGTGGTGGATTTATAGAACTGCTCACATTCTTGTTCCTCGCGACTCAACTTTGCAGCAGTACAAGATGGGACTTCCTCTAACTCCCAAAAACTACGGACTACCTCTTCTAGCCGTGGGCCTGTAAATGCACAAAATGCCGAAGTAAGATTCTGTGGTTCTGGTTTTGATAACGGAACTTCGCCCATAACGATAAATCCTAGAGTGGTCTGCAGAGCATCAGGTCGACCCGGTGGACCATAAATACGCCCACCAAGAATCAAACGCGAAAACAATTGAGCGCCAATCAACATCTCTATTTCTCCTGGGCGGTCAAAAGTATCATCAGCCAGTGGAACACCTTTGAGGTAACCTAACATCGACTTGTCTATTACTGAGGTTGGAAGCCTCTGAGTGATACTGTCCACCACTAATGGGCGGACTTTATAGGGTCTACTTCTATCAAAACGAGAGCAGAATTCAAGCTCAGTTTCACCAATCACGTGATTTGAGTTACCTCCAAACCCGTGAACTGACATGGGAGAACCAAGCGTTCTGGTTATAAGCGACAATCTTTTACAGCATTGTGTAGTGATAAAATGGTTTTGAGATCCATTATCTATAAGACACCGAATCAAATGGACATTACCCGACGAATCTACTACCCTAACACGTGCCGTGGCTAACAAGACAGTAGACGATGCAGAATCCCGTACCGATTCGTGAGCTGCTAAACTCTGCAGCGAGCACAATGAAACTCCAGCATGATTTGAATCTCCTTCCCCGCTGTTACCAATTGACAACACGTCCGAGAACATCTCTACATCTTGGTTGACACCAGACACCGGCAACGCTGTACTAGACTGAACGTTATCAAAATGCAGAAGGGTGTGGTGTGTTCGTGAACGGCAAGTGTTGCAACTACCTTTGACGTTACACGCATTCGGTTTATGGCTGAAGCCCAGACATAGAACGCAACCATTACTCTGCTTTACTACATTGTAACGCTCTTTTGTGGATAGATCCAAAAACTCCGCACAGCGAGAGAAGTGGTCGTGATCAGACTTTTTGCAAACCGGACAGGTTGCATTCGAAGTGACTAACACCCGAGTAGCTCTCCCAGCTGATGGTTTACTGTTCATAGGTACCGGCACTTTAGCATATGACGGCGACACATTCTTACCACTACTGCTAGAGGTGTAAACACCGGTCCGTTCTATGATTTTGGCTTGCTCCCTAACAAACTTAGCGAAACTTTCGTATGAAGGAATTTTTTCGTTCCGAACCGAATTCTCAAACAAACGCGCGGTCTCATTATCTACTTTTTTAAGGGCTAGGTATAAGAATACAAAGTCCAGTTTATCAGGAATATTTAATTTTTCAAATGCCGAAACCGACACCGAAAATTTCGCCATAAATGAGTTGAGACCATCCACAGATGGATCCAACATTTTTTTTAAATTAAACATTTCTTCTAGGTATGCTGTACCTAGCGAACGTACATCTTGGTATTTGTTGACAAGTGTGGCGTACATAAGCTCATAGTTATCACTAGTAGGTGCGATGCCAGCAATAGTCTCTAATGCCTTATCCTTCAGCTGGCCGCACAGGTAATACACTTTGTCACCACTGGAAAGCTGTGGGTTGAGATGAATCATATTATTGAAACACTCAATGAACATAGGCCATGACTTGGTACTACCATCGAATTTTGGAAGCTCGACTGGTGGTAACTTCATTCTGGGCGCTGTTTTGTCCGTGGGCTTGTTTGAATTACCCGGTCTTAAGATTGCATTGACCTTGCTTTGAACCGCAACAAATTCTCGCTCAAATGCCTCTAACGCTGTCATGTTGGGTTCTGACTCAGCGGAGAGTTCCATTTTAATGAGAGTTAATTCGTCGAACTCACTGTTAAACTCCGTTCTTAACACTGGCAAATTTGTGGTCAGCTCCAAAAAGTTTTGAACTTCCTCAGCATCATCTACGCTCATTTTGGAAGCATGGTCATGCAAACTCTTAATACGATTGTAGTAAGATTTTAATCTTGCATCCAATAATTTTACTTGTAATGATTTTCTATTTTCTTCCGCCTTCGACATCTTATCGCAATTTACTTCTACTATTATTTATTCTACTCAACCAAACTACGTACCTATCTATTTGCCTCACTCTATAACTCAGATCAAAATTAACACACGACGAAACATACTTTAATATTACGGCAACGTATTTATGGAACCATTGGATGTGGGCAAAAGCACAACACTAGTAATTCCGTTTTTGTCCGAATAACTAAAAGCGTACCAACGAAGTTGGTAGGAACCTTAATAGTAACCTACTTGGACTTGTATAATCGAACATCAACAGGTTCGAAGTTCGATTAACAATAATTCGATGTCCACGAATTGAATTTGAATTAATGATGACTTGGATTTTACAATCGAACTTCAAAGTGTTCGAAGTTCGATATTTGTGACTTCAAATTTAATTTGTAAACAATATTGCAGAATTCACCACTTTGTCTTGCATAAATAAACAAATGAATTTATGTAACTATAACCAACTGTAAGGACTTAACTAAACCGCTTAATGAATGATACCCTATTGCTTCCGTGAATAAAATAAGGGAAATTAATTCTGGGTTTATTCTATAGTTGGTAGGTACCTATACCTACTATAGGAATAAATTACTATAAAGGAATGAACACAAAATTATGACTACGTGGGAGCTAATTGTTTTCATTAATGTTTGCGTAATTAAGCAGCAAAAGTAGGTTATTTAAACATGTACTTACTTAAAAAAAAAACAAATAAGAATGTGACAAGAACAAAATAATTAAATAAATAAACTACCTATTGCAACGGAGAAACGTGCTGAGGGTTTATTTATTTTAATTTTAAATTTTTGGTTTTGTATCAAACAGACTGTAAAAATAGCCAGTTGATGATAAAACAAGGTAGGTACTTAAATACCTATACAATATGAAATGGACTGTATTTATGTAGGTATCTAGGAAACTAGAAACAGATAATCCTGCTCGAAGTAACCAAGTGTTTTCGCCAGGGGCTTTCACCAGACTTTAAATCCACAGCAATCAATTATATCCAAACTAAGCCACTTACCCGGTTGCTTCACCGTCCTTCTAGAAGTGTCGACCGACGACAGTCCAAGGGCGAGTCCTTCCGAGAGTATTTTGCCACAACACAAACAGTTCACCGGGTCAATGAACGAAAAGCACTTAGTTTTCTGTATTTAGAAGGATATACAGTAGGTCTAACTCAAATAAACATATCACACCGAACTAGTCTTCGAAAATTAATAATTAAGCAGCGATGAATGTCTTCACACGACGGTAGCATTCGCGAACTGTCGGTCCGTCGCGGACGGGGTCGGCTCGCGGCGATCGCTTGCGATGTTTTTGCGTCTCAGTCGCACGCAGCGTCCGCACTCTCTCTCCCGCGTAGTTAGCAGCGCGGGGCATGCATAGCAACAGTGTTTATTGGTTGCTATGCTGATGGGCGAAGACGGCTTCACTTCCAGGGCTTGCGACCGTAGTCAAGATATAAAATAATTACAGTGAAATTAAAATCTGGCTCAAACACCTACCTATATATTTTTGAAGGTAAATGAGTTACACCCTAAGCTATATACATTCTTATATGCTAGGCCCTATACTAAAAATCAGTTTCCTTTATTTCCTGAACTTAATATTAATTTATATCGCTATAACTTATTCACGTTGCTAACAAGTAGATTATGCACTTAGGGAATGAAGCAGTGTCTCATTATATCTTGTGAGATCGATCCTACTATCCTACTAATATTATAAACGCGAAAGTTTGTAAGTATGGATGGATGGATGGATGGATATTTGTTACTCTTTCACGTAAAAACTACTGAATGGATTTTAATGAAACTTTACAATAATATAGCTTATACATCAGAATAACAAACAGGCTACAATTTATAAAGATATTGTGTGAATTGTCCATAATATGACGATAAGTGTCAAGTTAGTAGGAAAAAATCAACCATCTGCGAGCTATTTCTGGCGTGCATTGCCAAAACCGCTAGAGTTACACATATGTTATGTATGATGGAAATGAATCTTAAATAGTCCTACAAAAGGTTACATTTTTTTCTACGCCACGCTAATATATATGCTATTCGAAATACTAATCCTGCGCAGACGAAGTCACGGGTACCAGTTTTGTTAGCAATAAAAATTCTCATCAGATCCAAATTATTGGGAAACCGATCTACAAAGAAAAAAATATCTCACTAGATCCACTATGGATTTGAACAATGGATCCACTGAGATTGAACGCAAATTAGAAGCAAACTTCGTTCGCGTGCAAAACGGCGCAAGCGCATCTTTTGCTAGCTACCGGTGACTTCATCTTAAAGATAAAGATAAAGATAATTTTATTTGTTTTGAATATGTTAATTTTACATTGGTGGTCATAATTCACACGTCCAACATACTCAGTCATACATTATGACATACAAATAATTTCGTTCCCATAAGTAGGTACTAGAGTAGGTAGATACATCAGAATAAGGACAAGCAAGGTAGATACATCCATTCCATGTCATTAAAAAATAATTTAATTTTATTAATTTTTCCAGGTTCCGACATGAAAGTCATTACAACACAGTCGCAAGATTTAAAAGAACAAACGATGCATGTGAAATTGACAAATAAATATAAAGGTTCTTATCTCAGTTGCAATGTGCAAACTAAAATATTTCCACCTTCCTGGTTCACTGTTCGATTGTATTTCTATATGTTATCAGCAAACAACAATAATGGTATGTATAAACATGACACTCAAGGCCAATTCACACTGTATGCGTATGCAGCACGTTACGTAGACACGCGCGTCACTTTGTATGTACACGATGCGTGCACGTCACGCAAGCGGTGTACCATGTCTCATAGAGTTGCATACATTACAACGTCATGATATGACACCTACGCGTACTATATACGCAGCCCGTGAGCTGCCTTTAGTTCATAGTAGAACTTCTTGTGAAAGAGTTCGTCCGGGGAAGTACTACTACCGTACCTATTTCTGGCGCCAAGCAGCAATGCTCGCATTGCTGTGTTTCGGTTTGAAGGGTACGGGTGCCGGTGCAATTACAGGCACATTATGAGACTTCATCTTTATGTCTCAGGGTCGGCAGCGAGCCTTTGATGCCTGTGGTGTCGCAGGCGTCCATAGGCTACGGTAACTACTTTCCATCAGGTGGGCAAAAAAAAGGTGTATCTGTGTGTGTGGGAGAAAACCTCTGTGGCGCGGCAGGCGAGTAGCCGGCTGAGATGCAAGAGGTTGCTGGTTCGATTCCCGCTGCGGGACAAATGTTTGTATGATCAGCAAATATTGGTCTGGGTGTTATGGTACCATGGTACTCGTAGTTCCTGATACCCATGGCACAGGGAATCCTAGTGTGGGATCAAGACTACGTATATGTCTGTTTGTGTTATGTATGTAATGTTAAGGTCGTAGGTTCATATCCCTATCATGTACAAACGGACTTTTCCCACTCTTAAAAATGTATGTACGCAATACTACGTTCCTCTCAAATGGTGAACAAAAACATCGTCAGTAAACGTTTGACATATCTTAGATATGTGTAAGATATTATTATGGTACACTAGCTGCCCGCACGTGACTTCCTTCGCGTGGTCCCGGTTTTCCTGGTGGTCCCGGTGTTCCCGGTGGTCCCGATACATTTAAACCTTCCCTAGACCTCCACGAACATTTCAAGACCAAGATAAGATAAATCCGTTCGCCCTTCTCGAGTTTTAGCGAGACTAACGAACAGGAATTGATTTTTATATATATACTAGCGACCCGTGCGCGACTTCGTTCGCGTGGTCCCGGTGTTCCCGGTGGTCCCGGTACATTTAAACTTTTCCGTGACAATTATGAACACAACAAAACCAAAATCACCTAAATCGGCCGAGCCGTTCTCGAGTTTTAGCGAGACTAACGAACAGCAATTGATTTTTATATATTATAGAGATATAGATATAGATAGATATAGATAATATAGATAATGTGCATGTAAAAAGCCCTTGCATGTCGCAATGAATCATTGGTCTCAACTTCGAGGCTTTATTTAGGGACACACAGGCTAACCAAGAAATAACCAGTTATGTAATTAATGAATGAACTGTACAATCGTGACAAGTGGTGAGCTCATCGCCGCATTTATCACAAGTCTTTGAAATACACAAATATTATTTTACAGATCTTCCAACATTTCAAGTAAATGGTTTAATCTTGGCTCCAGTAAACATCTCTAAAATGATCGAATATGTGTATGAATACTACAAGGGAGAAACGTTATCAATAACAGGTTTATTAGACAAGCAGTGGAAATGCGCGCCCAGTACAAATTATGTTCCAGAGCAATTGAAAAGTGAGCACGATTTTGTGTGATTTAGCTTATGCGAAACTCTCTGATACTTAGGTCTATCCTAATTATACAATGTATAACAAAATACCCTCATAAGCATTCCGCCGTAACGAATGGAATATCCTCCATATTCCATTCGTTACGGCGAACAACTTTTGTTCTACGCCTTTATGAATTTTATTGTTTTTTATTTCAGCATTCAGAGTTCACGCATAGAGATCAAATGAACAGCTGTAGTAGGGTAGCTCCATGTAGTGCTATGTACATTTTTGCAGGACAGTTTACGAGGCATTTCATGAATGAAAAACTTCGAAATTTATAAAGTCGTAGGACTGAAGTTGTTCGCCATGACGTGTGTATTACCCTCCCCTCGAGCTTACAGGGGTATTTTATTACACATTGTAGATGCAACCCATCAACTCTTAACTAGATAGATAGCGGTGAGAACAGATGCGAGTGTACTATACCTACTCTTCTTTATTTCAGCAATCGGTCAAGATGAGCACATAAATGTTACAGCCACTATCGACTGTGAATTTTATACGGAGTGTCATAAAGGAGATATAGTGTTTCGCTTGGAACTGGTGCCACAATGTAAGTAAAGGTCTTCGCACATTAAAACAACTCAACGGCGACTCGACTCTATGCCAAATATTGAAATTTAAGCCCTGTGTCATATGTTCAAGGTTTAATTTCAAAAAATGATATTAAAGTAGTGTACGACGAGTGGTCTCTAGGATTTTTTCTGCTCTTTCGAAGGGAGACGTCGTCCTTTTTTATTTTATTTCAATTTCTAGTGTTTTTTTGAGTTATATCGTGTAATTTTGGTGGCATTTTAACCGGTGTAACTTATAAAGAGCACATAGTAGTGAATTTAAATAAAATAAGTGTATTGCGTGTCTTTTCGAAGGGGTGGAAATTGTCCAGGAACATTCTAGTAAACTGCCATCAATTTACTAGAACATGACTTGACAGAAGACTTTGACGACTGGACATTGTTTGATTAAATCAATAACTTGACATTGGCAAAATTGAGAAATTCCTCAGATGCCATTATAAAAAAAAAAAAAAAAAAAAAAAAACTGACGAGTGGTCTACGCATCGTACACTAAAGGGCATATATATCATTTTTTGAAATTAAACCTTGAACATATGACACAGGGCTTAAATTTCAATATTTGGCATAGAGTCGAGTCGCCGTTGAGTTGTTTTAATGTGCGAAGACCTTATAGCAGCAGCGCGACCGCTGTTATAAGTAGCGGCACGTAAGTCTAAGTGCGCGTCCACAGCGAATGCGTGGGTACGGAGCCTTTGCGGGCGCGACGGTGCGGATAAGACCAATGTCCTGTGCATTACTGCAGTCGATGAGTGATATCGATAGTTTTATATATTTATAAATGGGTGATAGAAATAAATACACATTTTATTTATTTTATTACCAAATTTACTACAAAGCATATTAAATATATAAACAAAAGAACGTATATATAAAACTAAAAATAGAAAATTAAAATTCTTCGTCTGAGTCATCGTCATCATCATCCACATGAATGATGAACTCTTCGCATAAATGTGCTTTTCTGAAGTCTTCATCTTGCAGCAATTCTGCATGTTCCACACATTTTTGCCAATTTTCAATGGAGACATTGGAAATGGCTTCATCGACTAACTTCTCGACATCAGCTATCTTGAAGGTTTTGTTTTTCGACAACATATTGGTTTTTATATAATTACCTTCTGTTTATAGAATTAACTAATGGATACTAATGTGTTCTTACGAGAAGGAAGTCTCGTAAAAACACATTAGTACTCATTAGTTAACCTGCATACTTAATGAATGCAGTATGTTTACGTCATAACTTTAATGATTCTGTTATCGATAATGGCCTTGAGCGCGCGCAACTAGCGCACATCCCTACTCCGATTATGATTTATGACCAAGTCTGCAGCGAGATTTTAACTATACTATAGTACAGGCAAATTAGCAAAAAGTGTGGACCTAAGTCGTGTAGTCGTGGATTCTTATGGAAACGTTAGATGACACGAAAAGAAGCTTATCCTAAGTTTGCACCGTTTCTGGCGCATACGGAACCCTTTTAAATATTAGGTACAAACTTAAAAAGGCCGTAAATTTTAAAATAGAACGAAATTACTTGATGCAAGTTAAATTACGTATAGAGAGACTGTCTTAGTGCATTATGATTTTAATAAAAACCACGTGCATGTAGGGAACACAGTGTTGAACAAATGCATCTTCCGTAAAAAAAAACCAGTATAAAACTTCCGGCGGATGTAGTACTAATTAAATGAATAAACTTGAGTCAATTTCCAGAACTACATTAATTTTCCCCGAAGTAGAGCGACAATAAAATATGGAAAAGTGCCTTCCGTGAGACGCACCATGGTGCAAACCTGGTAATGTATTTCGAACATTTTTCTGATAAGTCTATCAATTTGCACCGACTACCTTAATTTCCCCGGAGCCGTAATAACCACAAAAAGTTTATTTTGTAAATGATTTTTTTTGTATGTTCCGTATGTCGGATTTAAAAAATACTTGGTGCAAATGTAGATCATAACGGTTCAAAGTCTATGCCAAATTGCACCGACTACTTCTATTTCCCCCATTAAGTTATGGATATTTTTATGGTTTTCACCCTATTTCACCCTGTTCCGGATGGTGAAATTACTGATGCTTATTATTAGAGGTGATTTTTAAGCCATACAAAACAATTAGAAAAGTTTTTATGACTACATCTAATTAGTTCCACACTTGTGCAAAAAATCACCTAATTTGACTGTACTGTACTAGGCCCGTTTAGTGTGTCCATAACGCGCGGATAGGAACGTTTGAAAACTACGCGCGCTAATCGTTCATGACAGTCGCGCTAGGCGCCGGCCTTAGCCACTACACTATGGACGCAAACGGCGGTTTCATATGTTTGATATTTCGCGCCCGCCATCGCAACCGCGATGAACGAACGAAACGTGGAAGGGATAGTTACACATGAATACGGTCGCGCACACAATACAATTATTATAAGATAGATAGAGATAGAGATCCCGCACAAGATACCTTACTTTTGACTTCTGCGCAGTAACGGTCAGCGCTAGAGCTTCGTGCCGCAACTTATACAGACATTCTCAATTTCTCACGCAGTTTCAAGCAGAGCCCAGTCGCGACTATAGTGCGAGTGCGGGCGTTTTTAACGTGTTGCCAAAATGAGTAAGGGGTATAACGGTTGCAGTGTAATTGGTTGTCCAAATACAACCACAAACTGTGCATGTATCCAACAGTTAGGTTTTGTGTTTTGCCGTTTTGCTGCTGTAAATATAATTAGTATATTTTAGATTTTAAAGGGGTTTTCCTATAAGGGGTTTATATCTCCCTGACCCCCTACCACATTTTTTTACTTACGTCTCTCATTTTTTTACTATAATAAATACACTTTCTTGTTTTGAAAATACCTAATAATGTAGTTACCTACTTATTGTTTTTAAATAATAAACGTCATTCAAATTTTCAAGATGACAAGTAAAAAATGGTACTAATATGTATATTATTATGACTGTTGGGTGTTATGTTATGTTCATTTATTTGTGTTTACAGACCCTGCAAATTTTAATTCACATATTAACTCATCTTCAAGTACGACAAGATATAATTGGGGAACTAACCGTGAGTATCTAATCGGTTGGTAATAATTCGGTAAATTACTAGCAGGTGGGCCGTAAGCCTAAGCGCTCTAACAACTATAAGGCTGCGTCCCCACTCCCCAGTAAGGAAACTCTTCGCCGCCGACTGAGAGAGCAGCAAATTTGTGGCGAACTGAAATTCGAGTCAGCGGCACACTCAGATCAATTTGCCGGCGTCGCTAGTAAACTGTTCCGAGCTGCCGCTGCCGACTGAATCTTCAGTTTAGGCTGCGTCCCCTTTAGGCAAACTGTTCGCCGCCGACTGCGTTAACGGCGTATCGGTTTAGTACGCCCTTCCATATACATAGTTGAAATGTGTTCACAGTATGCTAGTTTTGCGCTCACTCTACGCAGTTTGCAGCGTTACGCGCGCCTACTCTCTCAGTGGGCGGCAGACTCACAGGAAAACCGGTTCCAGTCGGCGGCGAAATGGTTTTAGTTCGCCGGCGTAGTGAGTACAGTTTGCTGAACTGAATATTAAACTGAAGATTCAGTCGGCAGCGGCAGCTTGGAACAGTTTGCTTGCGACGCCGGCAAATTGGTCTGAGTGTGCCGCTGACCCGAATTTCAGTTGGCCACAAATTTGCGGCTCATTTAGTCGGCGGCGAACAGTTTGCCTACTGGGGACGCAGCATAAGGCGATTACTAGGGTCAAAGACTTTGAGCCAACACCAGCCAATGGCAGGGAGCGACTGCCATGAGTTCGACTGACGCCCAAGCCATAGTGTAATTTCATAATTTTACCTGGGAATATTTTATCATATTTAAAAAGCTAAAATCCAAATTACTATATGCATAACTGTTTGGTCAATTTTGGTCAAAGAATATAAAAAATTTGGCACAGGAATTTAGAAGTAGAAATTCGAAGCCAAATTTTTGTTTTATTCTGAAACGTTTAAATGTTACAATTTAAAATATAAATAGGAAATATTGGTAAAGGTGTCAAAAGTCATATATATTATATTTTACACCGGAGGATGGACAGCAGCATCCACCTGAGTACTGAACACCAAAACTACGATTGCCAATTTGCCTGCCAAGCGCGGTGACTATGACAAATCCTCCCCTTTGAATTCTATGGGGGAGGCCTCGTCCAACAGTGTACGTCTAATGTCTGCTGATGTGATATTTCGTATTTAGTACTCAGGTGGGGCTTTAAAAATACATAAATGTTAATTGAACTGAAAAAGCATATTATATTTTATTTTTTATACTTCTTGGCAAGCTGTCAAGCATACGGCCCACCGGATTGAAAGTAGTTACCGTAGCCTATGGACGTCTGCAACACCAGAGGCAACACACGTGCGCTGCTGACCCTGAGACATAAAGATGAAAAGTCTCATGTGCCTGGTAATTTCACCGGCACTCGTACCTTTCAAACTGAAACACAGCAATGCGAAAAATACTGCTTGGTGGCAGAAATAGGTACGGTGGTAGTACTTCCCCGGACGAACTCTTTTAAAAAAGTTCTACTACTAAGAACTATTTAAGAATGTTTTCAGAATATTTCCATATAGGATTAAAGTATTGAGCCTATGTAAGTATGTATGTATGAGTCAAATCTTTCAAAACTTTCAGACCCTGTAATTAGCGGCTTATCGCTGGCTCAAACACAAATCAAATTCCAACAAAGCAAAACGACTTATATCACGAAATACAAAAATACTAGACATAAAAACTTACATTTGAACTGTATTTCGAATTCAGCGGCATGCTCATGGGAATTTAACAGTGAGTATTTAAATTATATTATATTATTATTTATATTAACTTAAATTCTATACCATCTTATACATGTATATATTTATATTTATGTGTGCAAAGACCGCTCTTAGCGGTAAAAGCTTCCTCCAGCTCTTTCTATCTCTCTCGGTCTAGCTGACCCATTCACGACTTGGTTAGCGTGGAAGAAGATAATGCGCCGCAGTGAAACAAACAACCCCCTACAAACTCCTACAACCTCCTATAACCCAGTTTTTCAATTTAGGCAGCCCATTATAACCTTAAGGTTCTGAAAATAATTGAAATCTCATCAACCACACCGTGAAACAACCTTTGAAACGACACCACAGTTGAGTTGTTCAATTTAGGGGTTTCATTTTAAACTTGAGGTCTTAAAAATATTTTAATCTGTTAAGACTAAAATACTAAACCGTGAAACTAACTTTTAATGCATCTAAATAAACTAAAATCAGGCCAAAACGTAAAGTGTATTTTTTGACAATGAAAATTATTCCTTGCCTGTTTTCAGGAAAATTTCAGGTATCGCTGAAACATGTATGTGTAAATTTCATTTGAGGAATCTACATGTGAAATTTCAAGCATCTACTACCAATGGTTTGAGAAATAGAGAGCATTTTTGTTTTACATTAAAAGCCCTTTTTGGACCCTTTTGAGGGCGAACTTACCAAATTCCTTTTTTAGTCCCCTCTAACCACTAAACACTAAAAGGAATACACTCTCCAAATTTGAAGTCTCTACGACCAGCGGTTTAGGCTGTGCGTTCACTCGGTCAGTCAGTCAGTCAGTCAGTCAGTCAGTCAGTCAGTACTTTGCCTTTTATTTATGAGATTTGTATGCTGTACTTAAATGTAACAAAGTCTATATCTTATATATGGCTGTATATATTTCTATTTATGTGTGCAAGAACTGCTTTTAGCGGTAAAAGCCTCCTCCAGCTCTTTCCATCTCTCTCTGTCTCTAGCGGCTCATAATATAATTGAATACATATATCAAAATATATAATAAGTTCTATAGATACATTTTTCTTTCAGCAACTGAAGTGATATCAATTCCTGATGACGAGACATTCGTATTTAATACAGCAACAAGCAAATTCGAGAACAAAAAAATGTTTGGACTGATAAAAACAATTACGAGTACAGTTATCAAATGTAAATGCAATGATGCTAAAAGTACAGAAACTTACACTCATCTTGCTGAAATAATGAATGAACCGACACAAACACCAGAGCATGCAAAATCTACCACAGGTTTGGACTTGTTGACTATATAACGAAAGGGGCTTAATGTAGCTTAGTTAATAAGTTTGCATTTTAAAATATTTTTGGAATAGATCTCGAGTCCATAGCCCTCTTCATGAAGCACGCCTCACAGCGGCATTATGAAAGGGCTACGGATCACCCTAACCCGCTGATAGCTTCCGTCCCTGACTATCCCATAGAGCCACCCGCGCTTCAATCCCTTCGTCGACCAAGACACGTTCTTGGTGACCCGGATGACGAAATCACCGCCGCGAATGCGGGGGCGTCGTCATCCAATCACGACAGAGTAAACACTACACAAATACAGCGACCCCGCCGGCGGGGTCGAAGACTTTAAGTGCCTTCAGTACCACACGCCTAAACCGGTACAAGCATGTTCCGGGGCGTTTGCTCTTATCCTCCAGTCTTTTCAGTACCTTCTGTACCACACGCCTAAACCGTTACAAGCATGTTCCGGGGCGTTTTCCTATTCCTCCCAATCTGGCAACGGCCCAAGCCGAGGTCCGTACCTAAGTGGTGCCCTTGCGCTAGTTGCCCCAACCTAATTTTAAGGTTGAACGCCTTCCGCGCTCACCAAAAGTCCGGTAACGCAGCATCGGCCGTCTGAGGCCAACTGCATTATATCCTTCAGAAAAAAAAAAAAATATATATATTTTTGGAATTTTCAATGTTGATTTGGTGCATGCTGTTATGTTATTGTTAATGTTAATAGATTAAAAAAAAATAGAAAAAAAAACTCTAAAGTCTGCAGCACAGCCGCTTGCGTCCGCGTGGACGTCGTCGTACCATGACGTTGTAATTCTATGAGACATGGCACACCACTTGCGTGACGTGCACGCAAGCGTGTACACACAAAGTGACGCGCGTGTACGTTACGTGTTGCATATGCATCCGTTGTGAAGGCCTTAAGAAGGCGTAATATGTGATTTTGCCCAACAAAATCGATTTATAACTCGGTATGTACGGGTTCTACGAGTTAAATATTTTGGAATATGAAAATTTTATATTTTTGCATTTATTTTGTAAAGTTGAAAACACGATATGTAAAAAAAACCTCGATAGTTTTATTTAATAAAAATCCTTGTTTCCCACACGTTTTGAAAGAAATCTCAGGAACCCTACAGTTTTTTAAGATAAATTTTACTACAACTAGTAGGTAATAACTATTTATTCTTATGCTAAAATCAGTTTTTTGATAAACACTTTATTTTCGCCATAATAAACAAAAAACTTCATTTTTGTGCACGACACTCGCTAGCGCGAGCGAGATGGCGCGCGGGTTATCGCGTACGTTAAAGAGGGAGCTAATTTGTAGAATAGTGCCCTCTTAAATGGTCAACGAAACGTCAGTAGGAGAATAGTAAAGTCGTAATTTTTCTAAGATGATACCAAGCCACGATAATTTAAATTATAAAAATTATACAGCCTAAAAAGCGTCAACGGAACCTTCTTGTCAGGCT
Source organism: Epirrita christyi (assembly GCA_951392215.1). NCBI lineage: Eukaryota > Metazoa > Arthropoda > Insecta > Lepidoptera > Geometridae > Epirrita > Epirrita christyi. Next base: position 5,103,980 of record OX595861.1, read on the forward strand.
CACTGAATCTTTTTAACACTCTGGTTCTTTAACTATTTCTTTCAGAACCTTTTTAGGGTCACCACACCTCAATCAGGTCAATGACCTTAAAGAGTGAACCAATCACAGGACGAAGAATAAGAATTACTTAGGTTCTACCAATTTACAAAAATACTAGTAATTTATATTTTTGTTTTGTTTTATTCATCATCATCAGCCTGTAGATGTCCACTGCTGGGCATAGGCCTTCCCCTAAAATGCTACGACAAATGGTCTTGAGCCGCCTCCATCCACTGGCATCCTGTAATAAGAGGAGGCCTTCCTCTTGGTAGCAACATCGCTGCCAGGAATTTTTACCAATCCCTGCTCCGCCATGACCTTGGCTACTACCAGCGCTAGGAATAGCGGAGCTGCCATTATTCAGTGGGTTCGATTCCCGCTGCAGAACAAATGTTGACATTATGATCTTCAAATATTTGCGGATTAAAAGTGTTGTAGTGCCATAGTACTCGTAGCTCCAGATATCCACGGCACAGGGAATCCTAGTGTGGGATCAAGGATATGTATGTTACTGTTGGGTGTTATGTTATGTTTTTATAAAATTAAATGTTATAATAAATGTATTAAATGATAAGTATCAGAACCAACATAGTTTTCAAAATTGTTTACGTGTACCTACCTAAATACCTAATCTCGAATATTAGGTCCACGTAAGTTACCTAATTTAGCTTAGATAATAAGCTTAGTTAATACAGGGGGCTTAGTACGGGTTTTGATAGTTTACGAAACTATATGAAGTTTCGTTTCCTTCCATACATTTACTTCCAGCGCCCCTAGCGAAAACGAGAAGAAAATAAATAAATAAATAAATAAATGCTGGACATTTCACACAACATTATCTAGCCCCAAGCTAAGCAGAGCTTGTGTTATGGGTACTAGATAACTGATATACTTAATACAATACATTACATAGATAAATATTTTTTTTATACATAGAAAATACCCAGAACACCCGGAACAATTATCTGCAGATCGTACAAATATTTGTTCCGAGGCGGGAATCGAACCCGCAACCTCCTGCGTCGCAGGCGAACCTTCGCCCGCCGCGCCACAGAGGTCGTCAAAACTACGAACGCTGGCAGTAAATGTATTGGATGGAAACGAAACTTCATACAGTTTCGAAAACTATTAAACCCGTACTAAGCCCCCAGGTTTCATTATATAGATTTAAGTGTCTGACTAATTTAATATTATAAATATTATTATTATCTACTGAAGACTGCCTCAATATCCTCAAAATGAACACAAACTCAACCGCAAAATCATTTCTCAGCTCATAATTTTCTAGGTTCCATTTTTCCGACTCATTCAAATCGTATATCTATAGATGTTTTAAATTATAAGTGAGTGAGCCTATTTAGCTTTTTTTCTAATGGTGCCACTTCACTTGGCATATTTGCGTAAATGTTTGCATTATTTTGCCAAGGCAAACAACATTGTGTATTGATGGAGTCATGGTTGATTTTGCCTTGGATAAATAACGCAAACATTTGTGAATGTACACCAAGTGAAGTTGCACCTTTATACGCCTTGAAATACTTAACAGCTTTGTGTTTTGCGTTGACAAGCAGTTTTAAGCGCGTTGATGTCTTTTTCTTAGGAAAGTAAAAGATTGTCTGAGATTATAATTTGTTAGATTGTATAAAATGTTATAACTCCCATTTTTACCCTACTGCCCAGAAAGAGGGTGTTTTTTCTGGTTTATGAATGATTGTCGATTGCAACACATAAAACTATAAAGATTGTTTTTTTGTGACACAAGTCTTTTCTCACAAGGTCTGTTACAATTCTGTTTTCAAATAAGTGAGTGACGACACAGTAGATGGTACACCTCATGTTAAGGTACTTATCAAGTTTTCGACTGAATTACACAATGTTTTTCTGGTTCATTATAATATTATCTTCTTCCTTGATAAGTCTTATCCAATTATGTCTTTATTACTTTCTAAGGAAGTTATTATATATACATACTATATACTATATTATATATATAGTTTTATGAAGATCTGACATATAGTTTTTAAATTACTTAATGAAAAAGTAAGTTTTTTTAGTTCCATCTGGCTTTAGTTTCCTTTTAAAGATCGGAATTGTACTTTTTAACATAAGGCTGCAGCACACCTGCTGCGTACGTGAAGACGTCGTCATGCACGTCGCCGTACCATGATGTTGTAATGTATGGAACTCTATGACACATGGCACATCGCTTGCGTGACGTGCACGCAAGAAATTTAAAGGAAAAGAAAGTTAGAACCTAACCACAAAAGAATTGGCCTATAAAGCTAATTCACACCGGATGCGTATACGTAACGTAGACACGCGCGTCACTTTGCATATACACGCTTGCGTGCTCGTCACGCATGCGGTGTGCCATGTCTCATAGAGTTCCATACATTACAACTTCATGGTACGACGACGTGCATGACCGCGTATGCAGCCGGTGTGCTGCAGCCTTTTAAAAAGTACAATTCGAATCTTTATATTTTTTATTATATATAATTGGATAAGTCTGATGGAGGTTTCTAGATTACAAAAATAATGAAAAAGAAAAATTTAGTGATAGATTTGAAGCGTTATTTTGTCGAAAAATTTGATGAGATGTACGTGCCCTCGCTTATGGATAACCTCACAGGTCACGTCCACCTTAAATGCATCCTACATGGGATTGCACTGCGCCCACCACCCTGAGACGTAAATGTGGAAAATCTCATGTGCCTATAATTTCACCGGCAAACTTCAAACCCGAACATTTATGTAACAGCTTTATAGCAGAAATAGTGTAGATCCCCGGACGAACTCTTTCACAAAAACTCTACTAGTAATTACTAGTGGTTCGCCCCGAACTGAGACCTCGCGATAACACCTTTATCAGCCCGACTACTTAACTAAGTAATTTCCATATTTTCTATTATTATTTTTGAAAATTTTCCCCTCGAGGTCTACCAGTACAGTACAGGATCTACCAGTAACTACTCTAATTTCCTACACATCATCGAAATAACCTTTAAATAGGGCTAAGCAACGGGGCGTAGTTATACTACATACCTGTTAGTACCTATATCAAGTACCTGACGAATTAATTGATAACGTCCTTTTGATGAAATCCATAGAACTCCAACGTCATTCAAATTCTTAGAAATGGGAGGTCAACAATGGATGTTATATTGGTTTCTGTTTTATGGAGTACATGTTTCTAAATTCTTCAATTTCAGACTTTTCCCTGTAGTTGTGACACAAAAGCCACAAGCATACCAAATTTCAGCATTGTGGGATTGCTGGAAGTACCCTAGAATTTTGGGTTTTTACGTTTTTTATTTTCCCTAATATCTCGAAAACTACTAAGGCTAAATAATTATTAAAAACAGTTTTGAAATATCCAACCAAAGCGCTTTCATTAGACACCCCACTTGATCTGACTGTCACACTTTTACTTTTTTTACCCCCTCTTGGACCCCAATGTATCAGCAACCCCCTGATCGATATAGCTCATAACCTTACCTACAAATTGTACTAATACTATCTACCCCCATACCAAATTTCATGAAGATCGGATTAACGGTTTGGAAGTTTTCATCGGACAAACATACATACATACATACACACATACATACAAACGCCGATTCTTCCAACTTGACTCAGAGAACTCGCTTCGCTCGTTCAATTAAGTGGAATAAGAACTAACTTCGTTTTGGATTCAAACTAAAGACTTGGAACCGATGGAATGATATGCCTCGGTGAAAGAGGTTCAGAGTATACGATACAACTTTAAGAAAATTATTAACGCACAGAGTACGTAAATTGAAAAATTATTATTTTTTCAGGTGGAGGTGGTTCTAGTAATCTAGGTAAGTCTATCTGGTATCTGGTAAAGCCAAATTAATAAACGCCGGCATGGTATAGATCCTGCCCAAAGAATAATAAATATTCTACCGACTATAGCAGAATATTAGCCTCCTTATTCATCATTTTTAAACCTATTTTGGTTAAAATAGCTTATGTCTTGCTTTGGCGTATGTCACTTTACATTAGAGAGAACAAAACAAAAGCTATTTTAACTAAAATAGGTTTAAATAACCGGCCAAGTGCGAGTCAGACTCGCGTCCGAAGGGTTCCGTACCATTATCTACAAAAACGTCAACAAAATCACGTTTGTTGTATGGGAGCCCCCTTAAATATTTATTTTATTCTGTTTTTTAGCTAGTAGTATTTGTTGTTATAGCGGCAACAGAAATACATAATCTGTGAAAATTTAAACTATCTAACTATCACGATTCAAGAGATACAGCCTGGTGACGGACGGACGGACGGACGGACAGCGGAGCCTTAGTAATAGGGTTCGTTTTACCCTTTGGGTGCGGAATCCTAAAAATGATGAAAAAGAAGGGTAATATTCTGCAATAGTTGGTAGAATACTTAGTATTCTTTGGGTAGGCGTGTTGTCCGGCCTAAGAATATACTTGTCTGTCTCCTCCCGTGGATGTTGTTAAAGCTGACTCAGGGATTACAACAGCGAAAAGGCAGCAGCATCCACCTGAGCCAATCTCATTGCATTCTATGTAAGAGGCCTCGTCCAGCAGTGTACGTCTCAAAGCCTCTGATAGTAGTGTAGAAATCACTATTTCCTCATATCACTATCTTACACTATATTGGCTCGCTAACGCACACACCACGCCTGAACTGCACGGCGGTTGACATTAGACTGCCCGTCCCATCCCCGCCACGTGCCCGCGTGGTGTGTATGTCTGAGACGACAGACTTACTAATAAAATTATATACATATATTTTATTCTATACATGTAAATAGTAATAATAATTTACCAGTACACTCCAAGTGGTGAGACAGAACGTGGAATACATACACAACCAGCCTTATTTACAAAAATGTTTACAAAGTTGTTTCATAATTTAGGTTTCAGCCATTTGAGAAAGAAAGGACATGTTCCAAAATGGCCTATATCGATGTACGTCAGACAGCGAATTGCGTAAAAATCAGTAATTATCGTAAAAATACTCTTACTCTAATTTGAAGCATAATGTACTGCACAGAAATGTTTAAAATTCGAAAAAAAATTACAATGGTAACATATTTTCCTGAGCAGCCATGAAAGGGAAAGTTTATTGCTCTGTGGTTGCTTGCTTTATTCGTTCGTTAGGAGTAGTGTGTCTACATAGAATGCGTTGCCTACGCTAGCTTTATTACGATCATCACATCAGTGCAAGTTCTTCAATTCAACATTTCGATTCTACGCGAAAATATTTTCCTTGCTCCAAGACCTTGGAGCCAAGACGCGAATGAAATGCAGTTCTGGTCAAAGTTGTCAACAGCTGTCGAAAGTTTTTACCACAGAGTACATTGTATCCGCCCCGCCATATTGTTTTGTCTTGTGTTGCTCTCCGTGAGAAAGGTATTTTAGGAACCTGCATTAAATGAAGTGAAATAATCAAAAAATGACAGTGGGAAAAGGTTTTACATATATTTAGCCACGTTTACACAAGTGTACACTGACAAGGGCTAGGCTCCATACATCTTGGAACAACGACTTTAAATATTAATTTGTTCTATCATTTCTAAAGAGCTTTTCATTAAACTGGCTCTTTTCGCGACCCAACGGTCATAATCGACTTATTTTAGATGATACCTCATGCAGACTTTCAAAGAACCACTGTCAAGATAGGGGAAGATTGAATGTGATTAATTTATTATTATTTTATTAAAAGATTATTGTTTTTTATATTCAGGATGGTTTTTGATGCTTTTGGGGATCATCGGAGTGACTTTAACCGTAGTCATACTAATTGTTTGGATAATTGTGGGTATCCACAAACGGAAGCAAAGAATGGAAAAGGTTTGTTTAAGATCATTACTATAATACTTTTAGCCTCACAGACAAGCATATAATATAATCACGCAGTGAGACCAAATAATGCAGTAATACTTACAATACTTAATTGCTCAATTATAGTAGCTAATGCCAATGGGGAACGCAACAATGGAGACCATTTTGGCAGCCTTAGCGCTTTCCAAATCTTTTTAAAGTTGAAAGGAGAAATATTTAAATCAAGAAGTTTCCCCTATTCAAGTTTCATAAGATTTAGATAGCGCTAAGGCTGCCAAAAAGATATCCATTGTTTTGTTTCCCATTGCCATTTTGCTACTGTGATTGGGGGACCGGCTGGGACGTAACTTTACTCTGATTTTTAATCTTAGACATTTTGTAAACAAAAAAATGTCACTGTGTATAAGTGACATACATGACACTTAAACACAGTGGCATATCTTGACATTTCTTTGTTTACAAAAATTGTCTAAGATTAAAATCAGAGTATAGGTCTGGGTAAGTTGCCAGACCAATTACCTGTATCTTAATTTTTTTTGTAGTTTTTTTTTAACAATTGTTTTTCATTAGGAACAAGCATCCGATGTAAACTACGAGAATCTACCAAACCACAATGAGGGCCCTATGCCTATGCCCCACCAGTGGGACACGTACTCGAATCCCGCAGATGCAAAGGACACACATAATATGTACAGGTACACAATGGATATAAACCAGTAGTGGTACAAACGTCATATTATGACGTCTTAATATTTGTACCTTGATAGTAGGGGTGTTCGTAATAAAAGAGTGAGAAAGACAGTAGATCGTTACGGCTACCAATAACAATAAAAATCGACTCGCAAAGACATTATTTACCTGTGATCATGGCGCATGAAACTGTGCCAAAATATCGGGAATCAATAAAGCTCAAAAATCATGGTAAATATCCCGTTTCTAGTGATAATTACATAATCTATATAATACTAGTTGCGCCCCGCGGTTTCACCCGCGTGAAAATGACGAAAATTGATGATGATGATGAAAAGTAGCCTATGTGTTAATCCAGGGCGTAAAGTATCTCCATTCCAAATTTCACTCAAATCCATTCAGTAGTTTTTACGTGAAAGAGTAACAAACATCCATCCATTCTCACAAACTTTCGCGTTTATAATATTAGTAGGATTTAGGATAAAGCTCATCTATGATATAAAAGGCAAAGTCCTGACTGACTGACCGAGTTGCAACGCACAGGCTAAGCCGCTGGTCGTAGATACTTGAAATTTGGAGGATGTATACTCCTTTTAGAGTTTAGGGGTGTACTAAGAAAGGAATTGGGAAAGTTCACCCTCTAAGGGGTCCAAAAAGGGGCTTTTCATGTAAAACCAAAATGCTCTGTATTTTGGAAACGGTTGGTAGTAGATGCATGAAATTTCACATGTAGATTCCTCAAATGAAATAAACAAGTATACATTTCAGCGATAGCTGAAATTTTCCGACACGTTTTGCCAAAGTGTTTTTACTCCATGCATGAGTATTTTAGTTAATAACTTTTCATTTAAAAAACCGACTTCCGCCATTGTATACGACTAAATATTTGGATGAAAAAAAAATCATGAAAGAACCATAGTGGTGAAAGGATTATGATACTTTTTGAATGCAAATGCTTGGTTTGTTGCTGAAAATATCAAAATCGCTATATGTATGCCTACAATATTTGAGGAGTTCCCTCAATTCCTCATGGATCCCATCATCAGAACTGCATTCTGAAAAAAATGGGACCAATCTGGAAGTATATCTTTTCAAATAAAAAAAGAATTTTTCAAATCGGTTCATAAACGCCGGAGATATGCGGTAACAAACATTAAAAAAAAAAAAAAATTGAAAACAACCGAATTGAGAACCTCCTCCTTTTTTGGGAAGTCGGTTAAAAACAACATTTAAGTACCTAATTGGGGATTTCAATCTCTCGGAACAGTGAATTGGTTTTTATTGACATTGTTTTTATTTTGTGTACGACCTATTTAATCGTTTTATAATTATGTTGAGTATTTTTGTTTTCCGACTCGCTTGTGACCTGCATATTAGGTATACCTAGTTTGTAAGGACATTCTAAATTTTGCACGCTTGACGGCAGAATGTATTGGACACTTTAATTTATATTTATCATCTGTCTTGTACATCCTACATTCTAAGCAAATAAATAATTCATTCATTCATTCATTAATTCATTCATTCGTAAACGTTTTCTTCGTGAAAGAACCCACTTTACGTTTTGGCCTGATTTTAGTTTATTTCGATACAGTAAAAGTTAGTTTCAAGGTGTAGTTGTTGAGATTAAAATATTGTCAGGACCCCAAGTTTAAAATGGAACCCCTAAGTTGAACAACTCGAGTGGAGTGTCGTTTCAAAGGTTGTTTCACGGTGTAGTTGTTGAGATTTCAATATTTTCTGAACCTCAAGGTTAAAATGGGACCCCTAAATTGAAAATCAGGGTTAAAGGAGGTTGTAGGAGTTTGTAGGGGTTTGTTTGTTTCACTGCGGCCGCATATTTTTCTTCCACGTTGACGAAGTCGCGAACGCGTCAGCTAGTAATGTATACATACAAATGTAGATCTAGTGTATGTCATATCAGTGTATGTATTGACTTGACACCTCTATTAAGTGTGACCACCTCGGTGGCGCGGCGGGCGAAGGTTTACCTGCGACGCAGGAGGTTGCGGGTTCGATTCCCGCCTCGGAACAAATATTTGTACGATCTGCAGATAATTGTTCAGGGTGTTCTGTGTATTTTTCTATGTATAATAAAAAAATATCTATCTATGTAATGTTTTGTATTAATCGTATATTAGTTATCTAGTACCCATAACATAAGCTCCGCTAGCTTGGGGCTACTTAATGTTGTGTGAAATATCCAGCATTTATTTATTATTATTTATTATCAGTTTATGTATTCTATTAATTTATTAGGGTTCCGTTCCTCGAAAGGTACCAGTGGAACCATTTAATTAAAGGAACTCGCGTGTCTCTCTATCACAGCCTGGAATGTACCGGAGCAAAAAAGTTTAAATTTGGTACATATATAGATTTAAGTGACCCAATCATAGACAACGTAAATATACAGAGGTCTGATTTCGGGAAATAATTTTGGGGGCCAAGCTAGAAAAATAACTTGTGTCAAGATTTTAACCGTATCGCTGTTAGTTTCCTAATAAATAAATAAATATTTACGGTCTGAAGTTTTGTAAAAAACTTATTTACGAATTAAAAAATTTACGAAATTATTTTTGAAAAAAACGTTTTTCTGCCATTTGAGTTCGACTTATACAAAATAAATATATCAAATGAAAAAACTTTGTATGTCAAATAAATTTACAAATTCAGTTTTTTTTTTTATTATTTTATAATGCTTACTTTAAAAGATATTAATAAAATATGCAAAAATTCAAATTCAATCAATTATTTTTTTTGGAAAATGGGGCCCTTTCTCCGAAATAACTGTTTTTTTTCAATTAATTACCCTTAGTTTTCAGTAAAAAACTACCTAATTGAAAGGGAAAATACTCGTAATGAGAAAATGAGCATAAAATTGTATTTATTGTCAGAACCTATCGCACTTGACCGGTTTTTCTTATCAAAGAATTTTATGAGGTTAACATGGTTAGACTAAACAAAACTATCAAAAATTGCGCGACGTTGCGACGCTACGTAGTTCACTACTGGGCGTAGCATCGTAGCGCGTTGAAGTTCTGTAGACCTCGCCGCGCTACGACATAGTGTCGTAGCGGCTGGACGTAGCGTTTTTCCTTTGGAGGTTTGGTACAATATAAGGTATTATAATTAGTAATGAAAGAAAATAAAGTGTTTTATGGGTGCGCTGCACTACACCCTAGCGTCATAGCGACGTAGCACATTGAAGTTATGTATGCGGCACACCACCCTACGGCGTAGCGTCGTAGTGGTGTCGCGTTGAAGTCTTTTGTAGGTGTTGTGTCAAGCATCTCTGGCACTCACGTGATTTTTATTGGTTCCTCCCATGGAATGGTTCCTCCTCGTGGTTAAACTAGTAAGAATATTTTTTCTTGTGGTTTAACTTCTTTGATAGAGAACTCTTTCTATAACTTTCATATGCTTTTGAGTACAGCCATCCTGTTTAGATTTGTGTCGTTGTATATTTTTGCCAGCCCGTTGCTGGAAGTAAAAGAAGTTCGATCAAAAACGTAAAACTTATGTTATTTTTATACTACAGTGAACCACATGTCCAGAAAAATTTGGAAGCACCCAACGAGACACTCTACGCGGAAGTGGGCGGCCAAGCATCCAACGAGTTACTTTACGCGGAGGTGGGAGCACATAGTGATCTCAATTACGCCGATATAGAGCCAGAAGGTAGCTATAACATCATTAATACTTACACGGAGAATCTTACATACTAGGAACAAAGTTTCGACTTGTCAATAACTAAGTTCAGTTCAAAAACTATTCAGTACAAAATATCGATTTCGTGATATCCGCAGCTATATTTAAAGGCATAATAGCAGAAAGTCTATAGACTTCTGCGATTAAAGTAATTCAATGATGACGAATGTCAACGGCAAACCGATATTTTGCACTGAATAGTTTTTGAACTGAATCGCTATAAGAGCTTATGGTAAGGTCTCACCGTTTATATCTACAAACATTGAGCGTGCCAGACACATGCCGTAACAGACAAAATAATATTTCATCCCACCATCTCGAGAGAAAGAGTATTTTTTCTATTCGATATCTGAGTGTAAAAGCCGTTTTTATCCGCTAGAGGATAAAGTAAACTTGAATTTAGAACATCGTGTGCACTTAGTTTATGAATTCACAAACCTATTTACTTCTACCTCCATGGTGCCGAATTTATCATACAACATATTTTAATTTGTTAAAAACTCAGACTCGGAACCAAAAAAAAAACCTTCTTGGTGTATTACTTTTTATTTAATTTGCTTTACGTGCGCCATTTTTTTTTCACTTCATTTTGTTAAAACCTTAGGTTAAAAACAAGAAACTTGAAAACAAGTAAAAACCTAAAATGAATGATTCTAGCGACGAGGAAGTTTATTTGACAAACAGAATTGACTGAAACTGTTAAAAATGCGCATGTGATTGTAAATGTTTTTTTTTTTGCATTAAGTCATTTCCTCGCTGAGGTGGGATGAAAAGTTACGTGTTGCACTCGAGTGCAAAGATTTTTCACCTCGTGCTCTTTCCCTCGCTACGCTCGTGATTCAATTTTAGAATCCTTGGCTTGCTCGGTCATCAAAATTGAGCACGCGGTTAAAAAGCAACTTTGCACTCATGTATAACAAATAACTATTCTTATATACAGTCTGTATTAAAGTATTAATATTTATCGTAACACGAACGCGCAGACATCGACAGACAGAGGCCTTGTGCGGCCTATTCGTGGATAAGTTATTTGTGTTACATGGGAACAAAGTAATATTTTGTTCTTCGAGGGCGTTATTTTGAATTCAGAGCGAGGCAAAAGATTCTATAGTAGAATCCCGAGCGTAGCGAGGAATTCAGTATACGCCAAAATATTTTGTCCCCGAGTGATACACAAATACCTATGAGAAAAATAAAAAGCTACCGAAACTCATATATTTATATACATACACATTGGATTGAAAGTGTAAATAAATTATATCCTCTATATGCAATTTTTTGTTTTTCGAATAGGTGTGATGAAAAGAATATTTTGTCTGCGCGGTTCATTGTCTGTACGTTTCTGTGAGTACTTGCCGGGCAGTGTGAATACAGCATCGGAAACGTCTTTAGTTTCATTTTTATGATTCTATTGATTCTTATACATTTATTTATAAGAAACCTAATTATTAACCTAATTATGTGATTCTTCTAATTTATCTAAGTGTCACTATTATTACCAAGTCGTAAGGTTTGGTTTCGTATGAATGTATCTGGGTGACCGAGGTTTGTTAGGAGAACTCGGAGGGCTCCATTTGTGTTAGAAACTCAATGATGACGACACGATAACATAGGAGCATCGTCAACAACCACAGCTAGACGAAACCTTGAACCACAGACCCACCAATTTAAAAAAAAATCTTGTAGAGGAAAGAAATGTTATCCAGATTCACATTTTTATAGTAAATGTCTGCGACTGTGTCAGCGATAAGTTTCAAATTCAGGGTTTTCCATATTATATTATTTTTGAATTACTTTGTAATACGTAATCTTATCTGTCTAAATTACTAATTTGACATTCTCAGATTGTTCCATTCCAACTTCTTCATTTTCTTAATTGTAAATTGTACAAACTCTTATTTCGAGCAAGTACAGTTTGATACATCAAGAAAAAAAAACAGATGCAACTAGTGGCAGGGTTTGAAATGATAATTATCCAGATATAGGATTATTAGGGATTTGGCATATCCACCACGCATGACCAGCAGATTGGTGATACCTCCTGCCCATCCCCTGGAGTAATCCCTAACGGTTTTTACAAGCACTTTATTAAAATACTTGTGTACTTTTTTGTTAGGTGGAAAAATACCTAAGAACGAGTATGCAAACTTAAAACAAAACATGCCAGAGTATGGCCAGATACAACCAAAGAAGTGGAGAGACCACGCGCGTTGTGCGCCACAGGTAAAGTACTCAATTAAGAAAAAACTCCATGAAACTTTGTACACATTATCAGTATACTAATATCTAGAACCATAATGCGTTAGTTTCTTATAATATTATATGGTTACCAAATCATAAATAAAAAAAAACTATTTTTCCAATAACTGGCGCACCATGGATCTATTAATGTACTGAGGGCCTATTACAAGTTTTGCATTGCAACGATCACTTTGCAAGTCGTGAGTATTCAATGTGACTTACGTAGTAACTATTTATGAATCTGTGCTGTTTCTATCGACTGCGCGGCATAGAATGATGAATAGTTACTATGTCAGTCACGTTGAATATTCACGACGCGCAGTGTTGGAATGCAAAACTCATTAGTGTACAAAATTTCATGGAGTTTGAAGAAACAATAGCCAATATAGAAGCAAACTTCGGTCGCGTACATAAGGGTGTAAGTGGCCTACCTTCTCTTTAAATGCTACTCTTAATGAGATTAAATGAGCTGTAATCCACCATGCCACCAATGCGGGTAGATATAATATGTAATTGCATTCGATCACAATAGTTTTCCAAGGTAAAATCATCCATGATACTATCGGTACAAAATGTTGTTTTCCTTGACAAAATAACGCAAACATTTGCGAACATACACCAAGCACAGTGCCACCATTAGAGGCATTAATATATTCTAACATATAATATAATAAATAAATAAATAATAAATGCTGGACATTTCGCACAACATTATCTAGCCCCAAGCTAAGCAGAGCTTGTGTTATGGGTACTAAGATAACTGATATACTTAATACAATACATTACATAGATATTTTTTATTATACTTGGAAAAATACCCAGAACACCCTGAACAACTATCTGCAGATCGTACAAATATTTGTTCAGAGGCGGGAATCGAACCCGCAACCTCCTGCGTCGCAGACGAACATACGCCCACCGCGCCACAGAGGTCGTCTATATAAATTATTATTATTTTTAACATTCCAGGTATTGCCAATGTTGATAAACGGTGACAACTACGCCCAAGTGGTGCCAAAGAGTCTGCGGAAGAATCCAGATGCGACTAATTACACAAACGTGTTTGAAAATCAACACTACGCTAACGCAAAAGCCAAGGATGACTACGCGGAGCCGGCTTATTGCGAGGTCAATCCCAACCATAACTAAATGAACTGCGAGACCAATCCCAAACATAACTAAATGAACTGCGAGGTCAATCCCAAACATAACTAAATGCACTACGAGGTCAATCCCAAACTAAACTAAATGAATCGCGAGGCCAATCCCAAGGAAGGAAAACAATTGGCTTTAACGACTTTGATTCAATTTAAATTCATGCATATTTTCTGCTAGCGCTATTATGTTGTTACACTAATCATGTAAATCTTTATTCCTACGATTGTGTGAACCAAGGTGAAAACAGGCCATTTGAGGCTCTGCCTACCTCTTCGGGGAAAAAGGCATGTGTTTATGTATATACATGTATGTATAATAATAGACTCAGATAATTCTCGACGTTGCGCTTACATCAGTGAGTTTTAATGGGGGATGCTGAGGCCTGAGGCTGAGTCTTACCCACTTGTTCATTTTACTAAAGTAACTTTCGTGAATTATATCATTCATTTTGTAAAAACGGGAAATTTTCACGTACCGATATGTTGGGGGAGGCACCTCGTTTAGGGTCGAAACCTGTTGGTGCTTCCACCAACATATCGGTACGTGAAAATTTCCCACTTATTCATAATCATTTTCAAAACCTATTTTAGTTAAAATAGCTTTTGTCTTGTTTTCACGTATGACATTTTAGATTAAAGAGAACAAAACAAAAGCTATTTTAACTAAAATAGGTTTAAAGAAGTTTTTTGTTGTAAAATGTAGGTATATTTCAAAACAAGCTTTTATTAAATTAGTGATTGGAACCGTGAGCTGATCAAAATGAGCCAAAACACTGCCAGGCTACTATTAATCATCGACGAGTTCCGTTGTCCACCTTCGGTCTCCATCATCAGATCAGCTCGCCGTCACCATAATATTGTATTGTAATCTGAACTTGACAGGTATGAAAAATTTCATCTCAATCCGTTAAAGGTAACTGATTTAAAATTCAGTTGCAAGATGCCACCCGGACAAACATACGTACATTGCAAGTTAAATAAAAGATTTTAAAAATGATTATGAATAAGGTCCTGAGGTTTTAGGAAACAATTCACATGGACGTAGGGTGTAGTTTAACATAGATTTGTATGAAGACACCAATGAGCGCCTCTAGCGTGCACATTGTGAATCTCAATTTCCATAGAAATCCGTGTTACACTACACCGTACGTCCGAATCAATTGCTTAATAAGGTGGAACGTTCCGCAAGAGGCGCGAAATTCAAATTGTATTGTGTTTTTTTGCACATTACAGCTTATCAACACTTCTTGAGATAGCGTAGCGAACACATGCTGCGGGAATCGGGAGACCTAACACACATGTTATAATTACTATTACTATTAATTATAACATGTGTGTTAGGCCTCCTGATTCCCGCAAAGCATGTGTTGCGGTTGTCTTTCGTGGTTGGGAATTATTTTAAATGAGGGCTTTTCATCTTTGATTCAAAAAATAGTTCAAATTGGTTCGATAGATGGCGCTGACTCAACAGCTCTGTCTAGATTGTCAAAAGTTTTATCTGTGTACGCATACTAAGCTATATCTAACTAGTCTGTGGCTATTAGCCATATGATTATTCTGTTTGCGTTTACTTCTTGAGTGTGCGCTAGTTATTTCGTGGTGGTAAAAAGTGGTGAAGTAGGCAAAAATAAATATAACGAAATGTAAATAATATCTACGTTGTTGATGTTGTCATTTAACTTTATTTTGACACTTGACAGCTAGGTACAGAGCAGCGCCATCTATTTTCAACGCTGTAAGCATGATTTGAAAAGGCCGTGAAAACCCCTCATTACAAATATGTAATTTTTGAAGTTTGGGCCTATAATGCCTATAGGACTTGCGGTTGTGGCTGTGCGTAAGTGTGTATCAGTCATTTAGTCACGTAAACGATTTATTATGTTGATAATTATTTAGATTAAAGCAATTTAATTAAGGACTTCGTGTGGCCGCAGTCTTATATAATTATAATTTTGTATTCAATTAGTCATTATTATGCATTTAATTAAATAATAAGAATGCATTCTGTTTTTTAAAGTAGGTAGTAAACTAGCGTGCAATGAAATAGGGTCACTTAGAAAAAAAACAGAATACCTCCCAAACTATGCTAGATATTGAATTGTAAATTAAAAACCATATTAAAATATATTTCATAAGATATTAAATACAATAACATCTGTCAAAAGTTACTTAACATTTTCTAAATCAAAAATAAATAAACAAAAAACGAATATTGTGATTTTTCTAAGTGACTATATGTGTCATTGCAAGCCATATTTTCTTTATATATGAATAATTACGGCTATATGTAGGTACTTTACATGTTCCATGGCGTGGCATCAATGGGGATAAGTGGAATTTTCTTCCACAATTCCCCGAACTCTTTTTTTTATACTACTTGGCAAGCAAACAAGTAGGTAGGTATACGGCCTGATGGAAAGCAGTTACCGTAGCCTATGTAACAGCCTGTAACACCAAAGATTTTTTTAAATTACAAAAACAAAAAACACTGTTGTTTATCTATAGAATAATTTTAAATATTGTAGGCTTAAATACTTTTATCCATAAATATTGCCTGATTATTAATAATTAAACGTTTATTTTTAAAGTATTTGATAAATATTTTGTATAATTTAGTTAATTTACGTATATAGGTAGGTACCTAATTATAAAAAAAAAAAAGAAACAAAATTACCCTGTTTTTTTACATTATTTTATCCTAAAACTTCGTAGGTACATTTTATTTGGCTAACATGATTATTTATACAGGGCGTCCCACGGCTATGCCACATGGAGGAAAAGTACCTTGAATATTGTAGATGGAACATTTTACTGAAAGAAGTCATTATTTGAATTTAAAAAACAATTTAAACTGCATTCATAGCTATTTAAATAATTACATGGTTGAACCGGGAATCGAAACCGTAAGACGAGAAAAATAATCAGCCTGTAGCTTTATCATACCGATCGAAAGGCTTCATAATAAGGATTATTTTTTGCTATAAAACATGGTGTCAGAAATAAAAGGAAGACCAAGAATTTTAACATTTGATGTGAAATTTTGTCCAGAAAAATGAAAAGCAGACATTGCCGTAAGGACATACAACTGACATTATCATAAGTACCTATTACTAGTAAATGTACCCACATGAGAAGTACGCATCATTTCCCTATTAATAAATAAATGCATGATAAAATGATAAAAATTTAGTTTACAAGAACCAGTATGAAAGTGTCTACGAGCTACAAGCAGAAGTTAGCCGTATTATTCTAAATATACACCACAACAAGATCAAAAATTCGACAGGGAGCGAAATAATCAAAAGAGTGCGACTTTGTATTCAACAGAAAGGGACTAATTTTGAGCATTTGATAAATTGATTAATTTTTGTATTAAAAATGTTAAAATTCATGGTGTTCCTTTTATTTCTGACACTATGTTATTCAGCAAAAAATAATCCTTATAATGAAGCCTATCGATCGGTATGATAAAGCTACAGGATGATTATTTTTCTCGTGTAACAGGTTCGATTCCCAGTTCAACCATGTAATTATTTAAATATCTATGAATGCAGTTTAAATTGTTTTTTAAATTCAAATAATGTCTTCTTTCAGTAAAATGTTCCATCTACAATATTCAAGGTACTTTCCCTCCATGTGGCATAGCCGTGGGACGCCCTATATATGACATCCATGGGAGGCGACGGAGCGGTCTATTAGACCGGACACAGCTCAGTACAACGGTGTTTGGTGATTCAGTCTTGTATAAACCTTTGTTAAAGGAAGTGGTTGTCTTTTTAGAGTTCCGTACCTCAAGGGTACCTGCCCACGGAACCATTATAGTATAACTCCTTCAGTTCAAAAACTATTCAGTACAAAATATCGGTTCGTCGTTGACATCCGTCATCATTGAATAACTTTAATCGCAGAAGTCTTTATACCTTCTGTTACTGTGCCTTTATATATAGCTGCGGACATCACGGAACCGATATTTTGAACTGAATAATTTTTGAACTGAATCGCTATAAGAAGCTCGAGTCTAGAGAGCCATAGTTCATAGAAGAATAAGTACTACGTAAGTACATACTTATTGCTTCCATGTCTTAGGTTAAATCAAGATAGCTGGCGTCAGCGTAGTCTAGAATAGGGCAACAAATTTTCTGCGAGCGCATATAAGACTTTTTTAATTTGAATGCGATCATTTAGTTATGTGTTATTCTCGGGTCTAAGTGGATCAATTACACCCTCGAGAACAATATAAATACCTACCTACCTACTTTTTGCTAATGCAATCATATTTTACCGACAACGTTCAATGAGTATGGACGACAGTTCGATGATCTAACTGTTTGGACAAAATGGGGAAACGAAAAAGGTAGGTACGTAACAAAGTAAGAGAATTTAAAGTGTATGCTTTTTAATTACTTACCATATTCAAAACAAATAAAATTATCTTTATCTTTATTTGCTCCATTAAAATCGGATGAAGTGGAGAAATTAACCTAACCTAAGTAGGTAGTACTTATAAGTAGGTTGAAAGAATTAAGTAGGTCGCTTGCTGTCTTAATCGTTGGGAGTAGGTAGGTATAAGTAGTAGATAGTAGTAGATAGTAGTAGTAGGGTACCACCTATCTTGATGTGATTCCAACTGTTAATGGCCATAACAAGGAATATTCCGTTACTTACCTACCTATCCACAAGATTTGCAAGTGAATGTGTGATTAGGTATCGTGTCGTCAAAAACAATATAAGTACCTACCAGGTAAATGTAAGTTGTATTTTTGTAAGAGAAAACATGAATACTGCATAATATAATATCTGCATGCTCAGACGATAAAAGTTTTTTTTTTCTTGGTAGCCCCTAGCGGTGAGTAGCCAAAGCTTCCGCTATAACTTGGCGCGGCTGTGCGCCACTGTGCTCGAAACATTGTGTGAAGTCAAAGTGACTTGTAAAAGAGATACTTGCCAACCAAAGCTTTGGCTACTCGCCGGTAGGTGAAAGTATAAATTATACTTTCACCTAGCGGCGCGTAGCCAAAGCTTTCATTAAAATGAAAAGCTTCCCCAAATTCTGTTGTAAACAAGGAAGGTAGTTAACAACCGAAACAAAAAATCTTGCGAATCAAAACGGAAGTTTTTTATTATTTTCACGATACAGACTAGAACTAGAAACAGCAACACAAATAGTTTTCAACATCAACGTAGAGAGGTATTGAATTATTTTTGCGTTTCTGACATCTATCGCAGAATACAAGATATCGTTACCAAAATTCTGTGCTGTTAGCGACACCTGTTGAATTTCACTTATAACGTTGTTTGGTACTTGGCATATTATGTATTACAAATTATTCACAAAAAAAATATATCGATAGATGGCAGCGCATGTTGTTCTAACTACGCAAGTTGTGTAAATACCTACTGCAATATTTCCGGCGGGCGGGCGGCGGCGCCCTCAGAATAAAGACTAACATTATTCTGAGGCGGCGCCTCAGTCTCACCATCTCATTATTTGGCAATACTTTAATAAGAAAAAGATACATTCATTCAAAATCAAGAGAATCATGAGCAAGTAATTGTTGGAAAAGTTATACTGTAACTGGAATCAATCGAGATCACTTTAAAAACCTAATATAGGTAGGTACCTATTATTATTATTATGAGAGGTTTTATTTTTAGTCTGTGGGTCTGTGGTTAGTGTGTGGTCCTACTGGTACCTACGACTAGAACGGAAATAATAAGTATCCTTCGAAAATAGAACTGTAGTACTGTACCATAGTCATTGAATTTTATCTAGGTGCTCAAACCAAAGAACACAATACTCTTTAGAGCTGAAACCTTAGGCTGAAGCGCTTTTACACGCGCGGCGCGGTGGGCGAGGCTTGTAAGCGTAAAAAAAACTTCTTCTACGATCTAATGTCACACGACGTACGTTTGACAGCTTGCCTTGGGTCGGCCGGTATGTCAACCGCCGTCGGCCATTTTCCATTATGGCCGCCGAAAAGCGACATCTATGGGCCGGCGGCCCGCAGCTGAGAGTTTTGTGTTAGTGTCATCGCGAGCGTTCATTGCTTTGGTCGTGTTTATACCTTCACGTTAATTGTTTGCAACCATTGTTATAATAGAAATATGACGAGAAAAGTGGCACGGATTGTCATAGATTCATGTATTTCGAACGCTTTGTAACCTTATGAACGTACGCGTTACAAATCCCCACATTGGGTTATGTGATCAAGTCGTTATGTAGCAAAATAATGAACTTAACGCCGCCGCAGTGTTCTATTTGAATTGTCGTGAACCTTAATGTGGAATCGATTTTTAGGTGTTATTATTGAAATTACGGTGCTCGCTAGTGTTATGAAAAACCAGTTCCAAACGGTATCGTTGGTATCTTGTACTCGATCCTAGGTCGGGAGTTATAATCGATCAAGTTAATAAAAAATGCATATTTCCCCCATGTTTCAGGGATCGAATCAGTAACGCGCCGATTCGAAATACGAATGTTATTTACAAGTTTTCTTGTGAAAGTGGTGTATTGAAGTGATCTTGTGTACTTATTACTTACCTATGTTATTTTTTGTGATTGTCTGCTGTTTTGTGCAAGGTTAGTAAACAAAGCATTTATTTTTTCAACCTACCGATAATCTACACGGGTTAAAACATAGCATTTCCTACAACGTTTAAGAACAACTATGAACATAATATCTGTACCTACCTATCATAGGCGAGAAAGTGTAGGTCCAACAAACAAGCAACATACCTTTTAATCAAAAGCATAGGTACTTAGATTTCAATTCAATAAAAGGGCATGAGAAAAATATTACCAAAACACGAATCCATTATACCAGAGGAGTTTGCCTTGTAAAAATTACCTTTTAATTTGACAAGGTAAATAACCGCACAGGTGCATAGTAAGGTACTTCTGTCACTATGTGGTAGTGGTTTTCCAGGTTGACAATCTTCTAAATGTCATAGACTGACTTTAAAGGCACTAGCCATAATCTTAAATTTTTTCAGTCAGTCATCAACCTTGTTAAGGCTATTTTGCAAGAGTGCTGATGCATTGTTTAGGTTTTTATTATTGGTTTGAATTGCTGTGTCAACAGCATAAGTGGCAACATACTTATAGTACCTAATATGTTTAGGAAGGTTAACTTTGAAAATTATAGGGAACGGGTCCCAAAACTGAGCCTTTTGGAACACCTGCAGTTATATTGTAAAAGCCAAACATCTCCTTTTGATTTGAGTACTTAATACAATCTTTAAGGTATTCTAAACATGTATATATATATTATCCCTTGACCGTTTTTCCCATTTTCTTGGGGTCGCCTTCCTTGTCCATTTTCTCCATTTCGCACGATCTTGTGCGATATCTTTGTTGCGCTGAGCTTCTTTTATGTCTTTTTCGACTGTCGTCAACCAAGTGGAAGGTGGTCTTCCGCGTCCTCGTTTTATTGTCAGCAGATCAAGGGCAAGCTTGACCATATGGTCCACTAGGCGCCTCTGTACATACCTGTACCATCGAAGGCGTCTTTCTTTAACTTTGTCAGCTATAGGGGCGACCTTAAAGCTTACTCTCATGTACTCATTTCGGATTTTGTCCATCAATGTGACACCTCCTGACCAGCGTAACATGCGCATTTCTGTAGTGTGTAGTTTATTAAGATGTTGGGTATTAGTTGCCCAGCATTCAAACCCGTACAATATCGCTGGAGGTATATTCTAAACATGTGTTTGGCAGAAATATTTTTATTTTGCACTGAAGGCCCTTTTTTATTATTATTATTAGTTAATACACAGGCAGCTTAAAGCTGATGTGTGTAATATCTTATTACTTGTCAGTGCATTTAAAATGTTTGTCCAGTCTATTTTTAAAAGTGTTCACTGATGGAGCACTTATCACTGACTCTGGAAGCCAGTTCTAGTCGCTGACGACACGGTTGGTCAAAATATGCTTCCTCGTATTGCTAGTACTTGACCAGCTCTGTAGCTTCAGCGTATGAGCCTTATGTGCGTGTGTGTGTCTGTGTCAAAAGCTTCCTGGTTGCCCAGGAAGGTAGAGGAGCAGTATTCCATATTTTCCAGAACATTTTGAATAGTGTCATAGACTATGTGGACTTGTTCTGTTGGTCCATGTCTTTGTCGGAAGCCAAATAGATGTTCAGGGACAACATTTGTGGCGTGGCGTACGAGGAGCCGGCTGAGGTGCGAGAGGTAGCGGGTTTGATTCCCGCTGAGGGACAAATGCTTGCATGATCTGCAAATATTTGTTCCGAGTCTGTGTGTTTTGGTACCATGTTACACATAACACAGAAAATCCTAGTGTGGGATCAGCCCTCCTATTCCCTAACTAAAAGTCACTCGGTGACAATAGTACAGTCAAATTTGGTGATTTTTTGCAAAAGTGTGGAACTAATTAGATGTAGTCATGAAAACTTTTCTAATTGTTTTGTATGGCTTAAAAATCACCTCTAATAATAAGCATCAGTAATTTCACCCTCCGGAACAGGGTGAAATAGGGTGTAAACCTTATAATATCCGTAACTTTATGGGGGAAATAGAAGTAGTCGGTGCAATTTGGCATAGACTTTGAACCGTTATGATCTACATTTGCACCAAGTATTTTTTAAATCCAACATACGGAACATACAAAAAAAAATCATATACAAAAAAAACCTTTTGTGGGTATTGCGGCTCCGGGAAAATTAATTTAGTCTGTGCAAATTGATAGACTTATCAGAAAAATGATCGAAATACATTACCAGGTTTGCACCTTGGTGCGTCTCACGGAAGGCACTTTTCCATATTTTATTGTCGCTCTACTTCGGGGAAAATTAATGTAGTTCTGGAAATTGACTTAAACTTATTCATTTAATTAGTACTACATCCGCCGGAAGTTTTATACTGGTATTAATTTACGGAAGATGCATTTGTTCAACACTGTGTTCCCTACATGCACGTGGTTTTAATTAAAATCATAATGCACTAAGACAGTCTCTCTATACGTAATTTAACTTGCATCAAGTAATTTCTTTCTATTTTAAAATTTACGGCCTTTTTAAGTTTGTACCTAATATTTAAAAGGGTTCCTTATGCGCCAGAAACGGTGCAAACATAGGATAAGCTTCTTTTCGTGTCATCTAACGTTTCCATAAGAATCCACGACTACACGACTTAGGTCCACACTTTTTGCTAATTTGCCTGTACTTCAAGTAAAATTACCATCAATTGCTCAAAATTATTACTAAGAATTATCAATTGATGGTCATTTTACTTGTCAAACATTAGTCACCGAGTGACTTTCAGCTAGGGAATGGGGGGCTGGACTATGTATGTGACTGTTGGGTGTTATGTTACGTTGTGTTAATGTTTCTGTCAGTCAAAGCTGGGGACATTCTTTTGAATATTAGGGAAAAGGTGTACGAGTTGATCCCCTTAAGGGAGAATCCGGAGAATGCGGAGATTGCTCATAGGCCAACTGATATCCAAATTAAAAAACGTAAAAGTGTGTTTGGATAAACTCAAAGTCAAAAAAAAAATTATTCATTGAAATAACAAGGATCATTTTGAATCGTCTAAAATTACTCCTGTTCCAACGCGACCAAGCCTAGAAGAATCAGGCAACAAACACGGCTTGGCTTACAAAAATGGTCCGTCTTACCACTAGGTGAGAAGCGCCTGTGCGGTGCCTCGGAGCAAGGAGTTGCTGATACATAGTAAATGAGAACTTAAAAACCTTAGGAAGGTAGTCAAAATTAAATAAAGATCAGCAAAAAAAAATATGCAAGACAGCACACGCTACGCTTGTTATATAGTAACCTAGTTTATCTATCTAGGTACTGGCATACAGGCGTTTCTCCACGAAAAAAGAAAATTTTGGCTCGTTTTTTTTTGTTGGTTTCTTTTATTTCCGCAATCAGCTGGTGGGCTATAGGCGGATGGGTGGATAGGTTCCTGACGTTTGGGATCCAGACTCATCAGTCCTTCTTCCCACATTATAGAAGGTTATCCAAGACATGGGTTCTCTTCTACCACCTTGTGCCACTTAGATTAATAACCACAGGTTTTTCAAACCTATCACAGGCATCAGTCTCGCACAAAGTTGGTTTTAGATTAGTCCTACATTTCTGTACCTAGTATTAAAATAAACCTGGTGTTGAGAGAATAAATGATTATACTTATACTTATACCAACGCCCTTGCGAGCATTGGCATGACTTTTGGCTCTAAGTAACAGTAAAAATTGAGATCTGTGAGACTATGTGTTTTAATTAACATTTATCATGTGTGATTTCAAAGTCTTATAATTAATTGACAGCTGCACCTAAAGGCCTGCAGAAAGTATATATTAAGTTACTACTTATTTAAAATGAAAATGTAAAATTTTATTAAGATGTGAATACCTAACCCCATATATTATACCTATATATTTCTTGAATCGGAGAAAAAGGCCTTTCGGTGTAGGGTATATATTTCCAATTAAATACCTAAATGAAACATCGTCCAGATAGCTGTTACATGGCAGAAATCAGTTATTGTTGTTTAGATTTTTTCTCTTTATGTGTTTGTGGGATTGCATAGATGTTAGAGACAGTTCTGCTAGTATAGTAGGTACATGAACGTTGGTGAAACTCTACACCCTTCAAAACCGCTTTGCGAACAGGTTTCTACCACATCAGTTACGCACTGCAAGACGAGAAAATCCGTTTAAGAATCAAGGTCATTACATTTACATATCACCCAACAATCACATACATACTCCTGATCCTACACTAGGATTCCCTGAGTCGTGGGTATCGGGAAGTACGAGTACCATGGTACCCCAACACGCAGACTCGAAACTAACATTTGTACAAAATGCAAACACTTGTACCGCAGCAGGATTCGAACCAGCACCATTCGCATTTCAACAGGCTACAGAGGTCGTCATTAGAATAGTGGCAATGGGCTGGCCATATAGCTCGCAGAACTGGGTGTTGACTTGGAGTTTTTTTTTATACTATTACGTAAACGTAAGCAATAGTTTTGTTAGTAGTAGAACTTCATGTGAAAGAGTTCGTCCGGGGAAGTACTACTACCGTACCTATTTCTGCGGCCGAACAGTAGTGCTCGCATTTCTGTTTCGGTTTGAAGGGTACATGTGCCGGTGGAATTACAGGCACAAGAGACTTTTCATCTTTATGTCTCAGGGTCGGCAGCGCGCGTGTGATGCCTCTGGTGTTGCAGGCGCCCATAGGCTACGGTAACTACTTTCCATCAGGTGGGTATTCTACGGTGTAGCCTATGGACGCCTGCAACACCAGAGGCATCATACGCGCGTTGCAGACTCTTTAAGAACTTTAAAGAACCCCAAGACAGTTTTGCAGCAACCATCGTAATGATCTCGTCTATTTTTCTCGTATTGCATAGTATTTTTCTTTTAAATACTAGGCTATCAATACGGCTCACCTGATGGAAAGTAGTTACAGTAGCATATGGACGCCTGCAACACAAGAGGCATCACACGCGCCTTGCCGACCCTGAGATACAGATGAACAGTCTCATGTGTGGCTGTAATTTTACTGGCACCCTTACTTACCCTTCAAACCGAAATTGGGGAATTGGCGGCAGAAATAGGTACGGTGTACGGTTTTACTTCCCCGGACGAATTCTTTCGGATTCTATACACCACGAATCCAAGAAATACGATTTGAAAAGCTTCTGATGTTGCTTATGTGTATTGTGTTTTGCAGAAGATATACCTAGTTATTTTTTTAAATTTATAATAATACTTAGGTGTGATATTATTACAAGAAAATAAGGTTTAAGTTTCATTAACATCTCTGTTTTTTATTCTAGATGTATGTAACTGTACTTGCTCGAAATAAGAGTTTGTACAATTTTCAATTAAGTAAATGAAGAAGTTGGAATAGAAAAATCTGAAAATGTAAAATTAATAATTTAGACAAATATAAGATTACGTATTACAAAATAATTGCAAAAAAATATAATATGATAAAACCCTGAATTTGTAACTAATCGCCGACACCCACAGTCGCAGGCCTTAACTATAAAAACGTGGATCTGGACAACATTTCCTTCCTCTACAACATTTTTTTATTTGTTTTTAGTTTTTGCGTAGGTTAGTTTGGTTAATAACTTTTGAAACTATCATGATTATGAACATAATTATCACTAGAAACGGAATATTCACCATGATTTCTGAGCTTTGTTAATTCCCGATATTTCGGCACAGTTGCATACGCCATGATCACAGGTAAACGGTACAGCTAGCACAAGCTAATTAGCGTCAGTAACGATAGCGAGTCGCTAGTAAGACGATAGTAAATGTCAAATATTAACCAATCAAATTAGAATGATTTCAAACTACCCCGATGTCATTGGCCAATATTACCATTTGCGGTTGTCTCGCTAGCGTCTTGGTAACGTGAGTCGGCCTGTGCTAGGCGTACTGAAGTCTTTACGAGTGTACTCGCACTAAATATCGGGAATAAATAAAGCTCAAAAATCATGGTAAATATTCCGTTTCTAGTGATAATTATAATCTGGTTTTAGTTTTTAAAGTTCTAGGTTTTTTTTAAACCGGCCGTTTCAACATGGCATTTTGACAATTTAAGTCCAATTTTCCAAGTGCCTTGTGGCAAACTATAACTCAGATGTAGATAGGTAGTTCGTTCTACACAACATCAAAGTTAAAGCAGACGAGAGGTCAGTTGAATTAATATTCTTTTGATCTCGTCAGTCCCAACCGCGGGGCATGAATTATTTAAATTAAGATGTTCAATGTTAATTTACCTAATAATTGTAGATCCGAACTATAGACATTGCAGTCATTTTAGTGTGATTTTTTTAAATGGAACAGTATAAATAAATAAATAAATGCTGGAAATTTCACACAACATTATCTAGCCCCAAGCTAAGCAGAGCTTGTGTTATGGGTACTAGATAACTGATATAGTACCTATATATAATACAAAACATTACATAGATAGATATTTTTTATTATATACATAAAAAAATACCCAGAACACCCTGAACAAATATCTGTAGATCGTACAAATATTTGGTCCGAGGCGGGAATCGAACCCGCAACCTCCTGCGTCGCAGGCGAACCTTCGCCCGCCGCGCCTCAGAGGTCGTCGATGGGGAAATCTGAAACCATGGCAGATGAGAATCTGTCTTGGGGAACTTTAAGTCTTTTAAGGAAATAATTTTTGTTTTGACAATTCTATTTCTATTAATGTTTTGTCAATTATATTTCTATAATGCTTTTTCAATTTTTTTATAAAGATACAAAAAAAAATACAAATGCCTGTTTGATTATAGAATGTTAATTGTAATATGTTTTTATGCCTTGGTTGTGAACTCGTACGGGGATTTGGTTTTTTGCATATTTTTTACGTGAATACGTCATTAAATTTGCTTCCATAGTGGGAGGCAATTCAGAAAACTGATGATAACAAAATCGGTGTATACAGTTCGGTGTTACACCTACATCCAAAATGTAATTACACCACCATTAATACAATTACATGTATTGTTGATAGCTAAAGGATCAAAGAATTCGTTACGTTGAATGAGGACTGTGACGCATCGTGCACGGCGCCACTATTTTGAGGTCGTGTTGCTGCATCACATAATTTCGTATTCACGTAAAACACACGCCCGTGTCCACGAAACAAGCACACCTTAATTTTTTATGATTTGCCTATGTTCATTCATGTCATAAAAAAACATAAAACCTTTGAAAATATAAAATTGGCTACCTTTTACGGCTGCCGAGATATACACCCTTGTTACAGAATCTAGACAGACAGACTGATAGTGCGGCGTAGGCTTAGTAATAGGGTTTTGTTAGCACCCTTTGGGTACGAAACCCCAAAAACGAATCCCACCTGTGTTAGGTACTATAATCGTTCCTACATTAAAAGCGGATAGTGTTCCGTATAGCCAGAAATCCGTAGGTAAGTCGGCCCGCACTACCGAGAACGCATTATCATATCGAGTTACCAAAATAAATGCATCTTGAGATTGAGTTGTCACGTTTCGAGAATACTTTTGAGTATCTTGTTTCCCGCCGAAAATAGGAAGGGTTTTAGTGAGCTGTTGTGGTCCGGTAGAGACACGTCGACTAATGACGGACGGATCGTGGGTTCGAATCGAGCAAATTGATTTTCCCCGATTTGACGACCTCTGTGGCGCGGCGGGCGAAGGTTCGCCTGCGACGCAGGAGGTTGCGGGTTCGATTCCCGCCTCGGAACAAATATTTGTACGATCTGCAGATATTTGTTCAGGGGTGTTCTGGGTATTTTTTCTGTATAATAAAAAATATCTATCAATGTAATGTATTGTATTAAGTATATCTATAGTTATCTAGTACCTACCCATAACACAAGCTCTGCTTAGCTTGGGGCTAGATAATGTTGTGTGTAATGTCCAGCAATTATTTATTTAACTCCGATATGTACCAAAATTTAAATTTTGATTCCAGTAGAGTCAGAGAAAATAGGTTATGACGGCAAGACAGACAGAAGAGAGTGATCCTATTGAATGGTTCCGGTGTTACCTTTTGTGGTACGGACCCCTAAAAACCTGGGTGAAGAGCCAGGTTTTTACTGTACATTGTCATGATAAAGCTTTTGAAACTAAACTCTAAAAAGCTAGTGTGTTTACTTACGAGATGCTTAGCATATTTTAGCATGCTAAAAGTGTAATTTACAGAGTGTATTTAATTCTCCAAAAGCTGCCAGCGTCCCTTACAAAGGACGTAAGAGTTAGGCAAAGTCTTTGAGTTTCACTTTACACCTATCGCCTCGGGACGTATATTCTAAACTAGCGACAAGCCCCCGGCTTCGCACGGTTCTTCATCAGCCGGTAGACGTCACGGCTGAACGAGGCCTCCTCATAGAATAGGGGAATTTGCCATAATCACAACGCTTGGCAGGCGATTTGGTGATTGCCGTATGATGGATGCTGTTGCTTATCCTCTGGCATGATCCCCTAGTCGTCATTTACGACATCCATGGGAGGAGTTAGAGGAATTCTATTCATAGGCCACCTCGGCCATGGTTACTATTAGGTTACGTACAACTAAAGCATGTAAAATAAATAAATAAAATCAATTAAATGAACAGTAAAGGTATAGTCTCTTGAATGAGTTTTTTTTTATAAATTAACCATGCCCAGTTTAAAAGTTTTTAAAGAAAATACGAAAATTGAGCATCCCCCCGTCATCTTTGAAAATACTAGATATTTCCTACTAGAAATGTTGAAAAAAAAAACAATTATATTGCCTCAACTCATACTGGAAAACATAAACGAAAATCCTTCCCACGGAAAACCGCAAATATTCGTGATCAGAAAATGCGTGTAAAATGTGTTACTATGTTATTATGACAGCCGACTTGTACGGAACCATTTCCACGCGGGTCCGCCTCGCACTTGCCGGATTTTTTGTTTTGTTCTATGTTCCCTATTTTTGAACTTCTCTTGATAAACTTTTATAGAAAACTGTAGTTTTGACATACCAAGGGTCTCATAACAATCGGGTTCTTTAGATATCGCCAGCTCCGCGTTCGCCCTACGGGGCGAAAGTACTAAAAGCTCTTTCACCACTTATTTATTTGGCACTTATTAGTAAGGTGTAGGTTTGATAATTTTGTATGGTTAGTTTTTTTGTTTAAGTACCTTCCTATCATTTAAGTTTTCGTTTTCTGATAGAAAGTCAGGAACATTGCTCTATTATGAGCGCTGGCACTGCTCCCCTCCCCGCCCTCTTCCCCCCGGAAGGGGCTCTTAGTATTCCACCAAGTTTTCTAATGAAAATCTGGCAATGCCTATACAGCAGCTATCAATGGCATGTCAATCTTTGTTTGTTTTTTATATATATATAATATATAATAATATAAGCTTATGATTGTATATATATATATAATATACAATTATAAGCTGCTGTAAAGGGGCATTGTCAATTACACATATATACATATTATGTATATATGTGTAATTGACAATGCCCTTACAGCAGCTTATGATTGTGACATTTCTCTTTGAATCTTTTAATTTTGGTATATTTCATGTTTGAACTTTTAGATTGTAATTTGTTGACAACGCCCATTTACAGCAGCTTGAAATAATAACTTTTTTTTTAGTTTTTAGTTTTTTTTTAATTTTCAAATTAATTGTGCTATCTTTTGTGCTTGTCTGTTTTTAAATGGCTATGAGTAGGTAATATTTCTGGATTTGTTTCGTTTATTATTTATTGTTCCTACTATGTGTGTAAATTTGACATAACTATAACTATGTAAATAAATGAGTATGAGTATCTCTACTACAAGGATTTTTTACGTACAAGGTATATATATATTATATCCATGCCCTGTGGTTATTACGTATTCTATGCCCATGCTCTACTACGACACATGCACTTCAGCTGACATTTGCACCTGATGATATTGCACTGATTTTCTATAATACCATAAAAAGGTCAACTTTGATTTATAACCGCTGTAAGCTGGTGAATATCGTGCAAGGCGAATTAATAACTTAGGTTATTTATTTTTGGTTCGATCTTATCACAGTGAAAGTAAAGGTCAGGTGACCAAAGTGACGAATCTGGCAGGTCGCGTGGCCCACCCAGCCTATTACGACTGCAATACCTCTTAGGTCACGTCCACCTAGGACGCGCCCTACTTCATAATAATAGACCAACACCTTAAGAGGCTCTCACTAAATGGTTGGATCAAGTGTCAGATTCAGATGGCAGTACTCCTGGACTCGGCACGCATAGTCAGGAGGTTCCTCTCTCTGCAGCCCTAGCCTCCGACTGCTTGGGCCTTTGCTCCGAGGCGGGAATAGAACCCGCAACTTCCTACGTCGCAGGCGAACCTTCACCCGCCGCGCCACAGAGGTCGTCATTAAATAAATGGTGATAGTATTACCCCGGAAGAAAACTTTAACAAGAAGCTCTACTATTAAAATTAGTAATCCATAAGTTGTTAACCTACTAAACGCCCGTGCTTTGCAAAGAATAAAGGAGACACGGTGTAAAGGGGTCGGCTCTAAGGGCTCTGCAGTCTAGGGCCCTTCAAATAATACAGGTGAACGCGTAGGGAGGGACCGACCGTGTCGATGAAGCCGGCTGAATTTATCGATTGATGCAGTTCTTATAAAAATTCAGTGCATCCGACATACAGTCATATCCTTTTTTTAAATTGCATTGCGCCATTTGGATGGCCATGTCATGTCATGTATGATGTCTTAAGTTTTAAACAAGCAATTTACACGGTTAGCCCTTTAGGTACTTATACCGTTTATTAAAATTGTAACATTGCATAACTATACATTTTGACATTATCTAATAGTAAGAGATGGCAATATTGCTTAACTTTTGTCAAATTTTAATAATTAAGCCCATTACATTTTAGAAATCCCTACCCAAAAAGGATTATAAAAAAATACCTATATGAAGCCTTCAACTAACAGCACCGATTTGAAGTGGAATAGTAGAACATAATTAAATGATAAAAACTGAATACCTACCTACTTAGTTTTCTGTTTATTTGTTGTTGATGTTTGTCGTGCTATCACGCCAAAAAGGCAGGGGTAATTTTGATGAAATTTGGTACACAGATTTGGGCCTGAATTAAAATAAGGCTACATATTATCCCAATATAACGCTATGAAGCCGCGAGCGGACAAAAAGTATTCTATGTTTTATCGAAACTGCCCCCATCCCTAGCCCACTCAACTCGTGCACAGGCGCGGCAAGATTTTTTTCTGCTTAAGTCGTTTTAAAAAAAAAAAAAGAAAAAGGTCACGAGTCCGGCCTGTGTTTCGGTAACTGCGGCGGACTGTAACTCTGTCGACCCCATTACAGATATTATACAGTTGCAATGCAACCAATGGTGAATGAATTTTAATTGCTAAGTTTTCTATAGTATTTTAGACTTTCGCCATAGGGTAGTTTTGTCATCCAATTAATCTCTAGCCCTCAAACAAGCTCCTATTCGCTAATCCAGATTGTGATTTGTTTGCGGACGAATGGAAGAAACTCTTGTTGGTTTGCCTGAGGTACTGTGAGGAGGACGAATGAATGCGAGTTTTTGCTGAGAGCGAGTTGGGGAACGACTCTGAGAAACTCTGTTTTTGCATTCCGTCCGACTGGCTCAATTCACACCGCCGCGGAATTCGTCGGAATAGAGCTTAGTCCACATTGCTCAAGTGAACTTTATTTACATTATTTATCGTATAAATAAAACTTATCGCCTGTCTTCCGTCGAATTCTCCGGAATTCCTCCGCGGGGCGGTGTGAATTGACCCTGAGTCAGATGTTCATAAAATTTTGAAAATTTACAAAAGAAAACTTTTGTGTAGTTTTGTAAATTTTGTATCTATATAATTGGATAAAAAACTTATCAAGGTACTTCATGTGCATGTAATTTCACCAGCACCTACCCTTCAAATCGAAACACAGCAATGCTGGCCGAATAATATTCCCGTGACCTATTCCCGCCTGCAATCCCCGAATGATGCAACGACCTCCCTCAACTCAACTCCTCACAACTCAAGTGCTGCATTGTTGTTCAATAACCGGCTCCGCTCAAACGATGACGGAACACATCAGTCACGGGTCATTGAAGGCATTTTAAACTTCAGTGACACATATTTATTACTCACTTATTTATTTATAAAAGATATTTTGAGGGTCCCTATTACAAAATTTAAATGGTATCCTAAAAATTACATAACAACCCAAGTCACATACATAGTCCCGAAGTCCCGATCCCACACTAGGATCCCAATGCAAACATTTGTCCCGCAGTGGGAATGGAACCCGCACCTCTTGCGCCTCACTACTGCCGGCTACTCGCCCACTGTGCTGTCACAATGTCGTGCATATATCGGTCGTTATTGTATAAAAAGTTTAAAAGGCTGAATGCCAGGAGCTAGTATCCAAAATCTTTGAAAATGACAGAGCAAAGAACTTATTAAAAACAAAACTACCCTTCCTTGTTAAGCATCCCCAGTGAAATTTTAATTAAGTTTTAAAACGTTTAGCACACTTACTTTAGATTCGCCGGCTAATAAAAAGTTTTAAGGGCAAAACAGATTTATAAACTTACGGGCTACGCCGTGCCTAAGAATCGACCCCTCTATCTCCTCTCGTGGATATTGGAATTACACCAGGGGATGGGCAGCAGCATCCACCTGAGTACTCAACACGAACACTGCGATCATCAATGCGCTTGCTAAGCTTGGTGATTATGGCAATTACCCCCAATTTTATTTTATGGGGGAGGCCTCGTTTAGCTGTGGACGTTTTTAAAGGTTGCGAATGATGATGAAACAAAAACTCGTATTCGTATAATTAAAATAATAAAGACCCCTTTCGTTAATGTCGTTAATGAGTGTAGGAATTAAGGGACGTCCCCACAATACCGGAGAGACAGACAAACGCATTCGAAATCATTAACTGAGAGCGTCGTCCGTCAGCCGAATGATTAATGTGGCCGCCATTTTGTTTTCATTTTTTGTTTTGCCGTCCTTTCGAGTTAGCATCTTTTATCATTGGTGCTAAAATAAAGCCCGTAATACACATGCCTGTAGCTTGTACTATGATATAAATTAGCGGCACGAAACTCTAGCGCTGACCGTTATTGCGCAGAAGTCAAAAGTAAGGTATCTTGGTGGGGATCTCTATCTCAATCTCTATCTATCTTATAATAATTGTATTGCGTGCGCGATAGTACCCATGCCCAATTATCCCCTCCAAGTTTCGTTCAGCGCTAGACTTACGTGCCGCTACTTATATGCCTGTAGATTGTTGATACAGCTACTGGAACGTGTTAGTACTTACATCAAAAGGCATGGAAGTGAATTGCACAGTATTTGATTTCTTTGGTAAGTATGTAATGTGAGGTGGGCCACGCGGTTTACAAGAAGCACGCCGCGAAGATTCTCAGAAAAATCTTGTGCACGTGGTGATGTCGTATCTCGCATGGAACCTATAATTTTGTATGGGAGTCATACGAGGTGTGATGTGACGTCATCTCTTAGACGAAATTTTTCTGAGAATACAGGTCCTGAACGCGTGTCACAGCTACGGGCATGCCAGTAAGAAGTATAAAGAAAGCATTGTGCAACGGAAAGGCATGAAATTACAATTGCAAATGTGTCTGCTCGCATATGCCATGTTCTGGCATGCAAGCTACTTAGTACCCATGTGTATTCGCAGCTTTATTGAGGTAGGTATTTTTATTTATGGTTGAACTAGTTAAATATCTTGCCAAATCTGCGATAAATAGGGAGTTTTTGATAATAGCCTCAATGATATAATGTTATCATTGTATCATCAATAGACACGGCCGCCCTTTGCTGTGTATTCTGGTTGCCATTTGAAAACCTTTGTATTCCCCAGTGGTTATCGGTTCTTCGAGCTCATCATCATCAACAGCCTGTAGAAGTCCACTGCTGGACATAGGCCTCCCCCTTAGAATGCCACGACGAACGGTCTTGAGCTGCCTCCTTCCACCGACTTCCCGCGACGCTTATAATGTCTTTAGTCCATCGAGTGGAGGGCCTTCTTCTACCGCGTCGTCCGGTTTGTGGTCGCCACTCGAGAACCTTTATTCCCCAACGGTTATCAGTTCTTCGAGCTATATGACCTGCCCATTGCCAGTTCAACTTGTTAATCTTAACTTGCTTGTTCTTCGAGCTATCACGAGTTCTGTCCACTTCAACTTGCTAATTTGAAGAGCTTCTCAGAGAGCTATAAAATATCGACCTTTTAAAAGACATGATCGTTCATATGGCATGCAACAATTATGCATAACAGCACACCGTGTGAACGTTAGGTTCTACCGTTCAAAAAAAGTTGAGCTATATTTTATAGCGTGGGCGCGCTAATATAGCACCGTGCGTCTGAAAGCGGCTTTACGTCCGTATGCCACAGTTTGTTTATTTTGCACGCGGCCCCTTTAAGCGCCTTTGAAGTGTCCACGCCTATGTTTGTGATATAAATTTATGACATCTTTCTGGGAACATGATCACAGAGCGAGAAGTTTTCGTTTCACAAACATAGGGCTAAACCGATTTTATATTGGGTATTTCTTTTGACTTTAATAGTATTAACTTTCTATGATGTCTTCATGATTTTTCCGCTCTTCTTGTTCCCATGTTTCTATGATACTAATGTACCTAGCTATCTTCGGAATCTGAAACAAATTGTCACTTAATTGACAAGTCAAGTTGTTTTGTTAGTAATAGAACTTCTTGTGAATGAGTTCGTACGGGGAAGTACTACCACCGTACCTATTTCTGCCGCCAAGCAGTAGTGCTCGCATTGCTGTGTTTCAGTTTGAAGGGTACGGGTGCCGGTGAAATTACAGGCACATGAGACTTTTCATCTATATACATATATCAAGTTTCGTCAAGATTCATTGAAAATATCAACCAGCTAGTAACAACATAATACATCCATATTATTTGCAAATTGGCAAATTTTGCCAGTTATTGCAAGGACTTCGCTCGCTCGGTCTATGAGTGCAATTGATGCCCCAAATTTAGCATTTATTTATATATATCTCAGTAATAATTACTTTCTCAACAATAATATTCTACGTGTAAGTCCTTGATCTCCAAGGATGATATCGGACGTCAGGTCCATTTTATCCGTTTGTTTGTTACGTAACAGTAACAGGCCTGTGTCACTCCAAATGGGGATTCAATTTGATTCCTGACATTGTTTTTTTTATAATTTACGCAAACAAATATGTAAAAAATAATATCAAAAGTGCTAACTAGGTATATTTTATGAAGAATTTGACTTGTCAAAGAGATTTTTAAAATCCTACTGAATAAATCAATCTTGATTTGTTTTGATTTGATCAGGAACGGAAATGAGAATTCGAATTCCTGAAAACTGGGATGCCACTGTGTGTATAAGTGTCATGTATGTGTATCATATGTGTATATACATATATGATACACATACATAACAGTACACTTTGTTTACAAAAAAGCACACAACAAAACAACAACAGCTGTTGTGTTAACAGCTTGTGTTAACACAAGCTCTGCTTACCTTGGGGCTAGATAATGTTATGTGAAATGTCCAGCATTTATTCATTTATTTACTTATTTATAAAAAAAAGTCTAAGATTTAATTAATTAGGTATTTAGTTGTCAAGTTATGTCAAATACAATTTTAACAGTGTCATGCTGTCTTTAGGGTTCAATACCGTTTGCGTGCGTGCAATAGTTTCCATTTATGGTGTCTGCTTGCGTCAAGGAATTTTTATACTTAATTACCTACTATATTATATCCGTGGTTTGCGTCTCGTCCGAGTAAAAATTCTGTACAGGTAGTACTATTATGTAATCTGTGCTAAAAGCTTTGTACACAGATTAAATAATAGTTGCAACGCTTTGTATCTGCCATTAGAGGCATGTAGACTGTCCGCCGGCGGCTTAATCCTCCCGTGTTATGCCGTAACGACCCAAGCAAATAAATGTTATTAATATTTTTTTGTTTTTCCTTTTCATAATTATTTTGGAATAGCTTGGGGGTGGTTCTCGATTTTGTGAAATGAATGTCGTCAGGCCGAGTTTAAGTTTATTGCAAATAATTATTTTTTGAAGGTAAATCAAATATAGTATTTTCGAACCTAATATACCTGTAAATGTCGATTTTTTTTAAACATATCGTTTGTTTCGTTCGTAAGATTCATGTCAACTTGACTTTGACACACCAAGTACGTCAGGCAGGAGGCTCGGCAGAATTTAGCCTTTAGTCTAAGGTTTTAACAAGCAATTGACGTGGATGTATGTTGATATGTAACACAAGAGTTTGTATGGAGCGCCCCTAGCGTACACTTTTTGAACCTAAATTTCTATTCAAAAATCCTTGTGTTTATTACACAGTCATTATTATTACAAAGTCGGAAACTAAAAAATAATTTAATCTTGTATTTTTTATTCTGTTCAAAAACAGGAAGTCACTTACTGACTACCCACCTCGGTACGCTAATTAATTTTCTAATTCCCTTTTAATGAGCCTTTCTTTGAACAGGGACTTAATTGCCACTAGGATTATTTCATTAAGATTTATCAAAGTGCTTTGTGTAAGTGTTTTTATTTTACTGAACTGTTGTCAAATATTATGAACTAGGATATGCCCGTGGCTTCGCTCGCCCAGTACCGTAAAAAAGTAGTTTGTGTGTTAATCCAGAACCTAATGATCTGTTTCGCTAAGTTTAGAACGTCATTGGGTTGAAACAAGAAGCACTCAATTCTATGTACCTTTTAGCAAAACGGTTCATTCGTTATTGAGCAACAAACAAACACCTAATTTTTTTATGCATATATATATAACTACCTATTAGGATAGTAGGAAGTATGATGGTAGGATTTAGTGTATCTATCTACCTATTATTTTTTTATTTGAGTAAATGACTGTACTAGCCTGTGGCCCAGCTTATGTTAAGCGGTAACCCCAGCTCATAACAAATACAATACCTCTTAGTACCAGTTTACCTAGGACGCGCCCTACTTGGCGTTGTGCACTGCGCCCGTCACCCTGGGACATAAAGGTGAAAAGTCATTTATGCCTGTAATTTCACCGGTATTGCATTAAATTACATTTAATAAAGAGAATGAGTTTGAAAATTTGTAGATTTATTCAATTACTTTTATTATTTAGTTTTACGCAAAAACGGCTGAACCATTGATAATGAACTTTCATAGTGTCTAGAAAATTAGATAGATAATACTTTATTACACAACACATGAAAAAATAACACTATCAAATAATCATTATATCATAAGTATGGAAGTGCAATGGGCGGTCTTATCGCTGATAGCGATCTCATCCAGACAACCGAGAACGTTAAAGGACAGTGGTGAAAAATCGATACGTATTACATCCTACTAATATTATAAATGTAAAAGTTTGTGAGGATGTATGTTTGTTACTCTTTCACGCAAAAACTACTCAACGGATTTTAATGAAACTTTACAGTAGGTAATTATAGGTCATGCATCAGAATAACATATTTTATAGGCTATAATTTATAATAGAGGTACCACGCGGGCGGAGCCGCAAACAAATGCTAGTACTCAATAATATATATATTAAATACCTATATATATAATTTAACTACACATCAAATAAATAAAAACTAATTATATTTGAACATATTTAAGAACAAACAGCTTTACGAGACGTAAAAAAGTAGCCATTAAGCAATAACTTTTTGAAAATAGAAAGAGATTTGTGGCTGTTCTGATAACAAGAGCATTCCATAGGCGGACTTTTCCGTATTGTTGTTGTGTAAAGGAACATTCGTAAGGTTTTGGGTATTACCGCTAGCGACCCGCCCCTAACTTTGCTTGGGTGGAAACCGACAGGGAAGGTCCTAGGTCGTAGCAAGTTTTCTTAGTAATTCGCATTTATTAGTATAGACTAGATGTACCTAAGTGCTTCTTGCGTCTACCAGGGTTAGCATAATGAACTACACTTATTTTATACTGCGCCATCGTTGAGTCAGAGGCCCAATTCTCTAATTTAAAACCATTCCAGTCACAATATAATCTCGTGTCAGTCGCACTGTCACGTATAGTAACTATTACATAATCTTCGCATGTATAATACGCGAAGATTATGTAAGTAATAGTTAATACACGAGATTTTATCGTGACTGGAATGATTTTAAATTAGAGAATTGGGCCACAGATCTATTGTTAAAAATTTAACCCCGTATGACGCAAGTGTCATCACAACCCAATAACAATTTTATATTAAAATTTGGCAACGTTTTCGTGTTTTTCTAAAAAGCTGTGTATCTTTATTCAAATATACATCATCTTTCATGTGAGTATAATAACGTAACAAGCATTTTATCATTTTATTTAAAAACGAGCGAGTAATAATTAAGATATATAATTTGCTGGTTACCTCTCGCTCGCGCGGACCGCCTCGGGGCGCCTATGATGAAACAAAAATACCGGCAAAATGGAGTGCAGTAATTATTGCATTAGCTGGCCCTTCTACTGTCATAGTCCAGGAGCCCCGTTTTCGTTTCCTTTTTTCATCTAAAACAATACAACTGAAATTATTCGTGTTTTCTTTGCTGAATGTGATATTTTGTTACCAACACGGGTTTTTAGATTATTTTTGTTTCCAAGCGTTTTTCTCTCTGTGAATATGTTAAGCGTGTTTCATCAACCGTTTAAAAAAGGCTTCGTGTATTATTGAACAAAACCTATACAGAGTTGCTTCAAATGATAATAATGTTTTCATCATCAGCCTGTAGAAGTCCACTGCTGGGCATGAACCTCCCCTCTAGAATGCCACGACGACTGGTCTTGAGCCGCCTCCATCCACCAACATCCTGTTACCTTTATAGTGTCTTTAGTCTATCGAGAGGAAGGCGTTCCTCTACTACGTCGTCGGGTTTGTGGTCGCCACTCGAGAACCTTTATTCCCGGTTGTCAGTTCTGCAGGCTATACGACCTGTCGTTTGCCATTTCAGCTTGCTAATTCTGCGAGCTCTGTCGGTGATCTTGGGTTCTTCTAGGGATTTCCTCATTTCGTATTCTATTTTATTTTATTAATTTTTGGAAAACTTACAGCTAGGTAAACAAACAAACAAACAAGTAAATAGGTATTTATGTTAATAACCATGATAGTTTCAAAAGTTATAAATAAACAAGTTAATGTAATATAGAGAGCCAATTACAAGTTTCGACACACAGTTAATATCTATCACGTAGTTAAACTCCTAGCATAGCCCTCTCCATAGTCCGCTGCGTCACGAAGATCTAATCTATCACAAAATTAGATTATTAATTGTACATTAGCTCCTGTACTAAACGTCATTAGCAGAGCTTTCTCAGCGTCACGGGAGCAGAAAGTAACCTGATATTATTACAATATTCGCTCTTTTATGAGGATAAAATATCTATTAACGAAAGGGCAATGTCTCTAAAGTTACTAAGCAACAGAAAAATGTATGAAGCTGTCATCTTGTTGTGATAACATCGTGACAGCGCCTGTCAAACTATATTTAAGAAGGCACTATACAGTATAAGTAGTATAAGCCTAAATTGTAGTATAGTCTATTTTACAATTTAGGCTTTCTCTTTAACGCACGCGATAAGAACCAAGATCACCGACATAGCTCTCAGAATTAGCAAGTTGAAGTGGCAATGGGCAGGTCATATAGCTCGCAGAACTGACAACCGTTGGGGAATAAAGGTTCTCGAATAGCGACCACTAACCGGACGACGCGTTAGAGGAAAGCCCTCGACTCGATGTGTATGTGTATAATGCATGTTAAATAAAAATAAATAAAAATAATAAATATAACTACAAGATATACTACACTTAATTTTAAGCTGTCACCTGAGCAATAATGTGCCTTTGAATGTCGTACATAAGTTTCCTCGATACAGGCCTAGCCTAGGGAACTGACAGGTATTACCATGTAATGATAATTATGTCTTCGTTTATGCTAAAAACCATTGTAATTTATTACATAAACTGTGACTTTTCGTTGTATTACATTTTTTTAATTTTTTTTTTCATAAATAGTTTGTAATAACCTGATTATGATGAATAACGTATTCTTTCTCCTTGTCCACAGACGCAGCCACTAGACGCCGCGAATGATTTCAAAAAGCGCTACACCATTTAGCACCAGAAGAACTCCTGTCAAACTGAAGTTTGGCGACAAAATATCAGTATTATGTGATAGACGGTGTCCTGTGTAGTGTTTTGTAGTATCCGCCATTTTGTGTTAACATGGCCGCCATCTTGGATCTGTGTCGAGTGCGGTTTGGCGCTGTATTGGCGCGAATCGGACTGCTGCTCACACTGGCCGTGTATTCTTCTTACGGTAAGTTCTATTTACATTCTTAATATTATTATACCTTCTTTATTTTTTTGATGTATCTAACTTAACTAAGGTAGGTACGTACAAAATTAAACAGGGATCATACCATAAGTTACGCTA
The DNA here is from genome assembly GCA_951392215.1 of Epirrita christyi. Taxonomy (NCBI): domain Eukaryota; kingdom Metazoa; phylum Arthropoda; class Insecta; order Lepidoptera; family Geometridae; genus Epirrita; species Epirrita christyi. Next base: position 5,144,641 of record OX595861.1, read on the forward strand.
ATAGTTACTTACATGATAATTTCTAATACATCACATTATTCAATCATAGTTTATTGCGTAAGTAACATACAAAAGTTGTACATTTAAAAATAACATCTCGACAGCCGCCGCGCGCCGGCCCGCACTGGTAAGCATACTTAGTATGCGCAACTGAGTAGGTATTTAGCACGGTTTTGAGTACAACACTAGCGTCAGTGTCAGTTCTTCTTGGTTATTATTCATATGACGATGCACTATCTAATCTAGGACTTAAATTATTTGTTTTAAAATGTGACGCGAGCTCCTGCCCTTTTTAAGTACTTTTTGATACGTGAAACATTACATAGGTATCCCTTATAATATATGGGAAAATAAAAGCCAACAGTTTATTTAAATTAATTACCGTGTAATTTTTCTAAAACCATTCTTTCCATTTCAGACCTATTATAAAAGCCTTTGCCAATAATACAACCTTATCTTTCTAGATCCTTAATCCCCAACCTCTTTCTGAATCCTGCCTGTTCCTACCTTCAATACCTGTGTAGTAGTAACACCGAAGAATCAAGATCCTAGAAAGCAAGTTGAAGTGGCAAGTCAAATATACTAAATATATTATATAATAATTAATTACCTCATCAGTAAATTGAAATATAAAGAAATAATCATACCACATCAACAAAATGCTATAATATCTCGCAAAAGTAATAACCGACAGTAAATCTGTAAAAAAAAATTATTACTCTCTGGATGAATTTATTAGTGACAAATAGGATGTTTTTGTAGTTGTACTAGAGATACAAATGTGTGTCATTTGTACTACTAGTTGTACTTCTTAGTAGTACTACTGACACGGAGGCGTTTAATTTAGTGGATTTGTCTTTCCTAAACCAGTAATTGACCTAGAATTAGATAATTGATTTGACTTGCCCTTTTTATAATTTTGACATGTTATTGTATTATTTCCGTGAGATTAAATTTGACTCACCTACCTATTTCTACTCATATGATTATGACATTGTTTTAAAAAAGCTTTGACTTGTATTTTAATTAACTAACATAAGTATTGTCTTGTAATTTTTTATTCTTAATCTCGACTCGAAACTGCAGCGCCCTGACGGGGTTCATGTACCTACCTGACTAATAGTAGAAATAAGACCTATTACTAACAATATTGTACGTACATGTGAGCAATAAATAAATACAAATACAAAACTGTAGCGAGGCTCTCTCCTTGGACCAAAGACATTTTAAAGGTCGATGAAATCATGGTGCCCCAAGACCGTTCGTCGTGGTATACGGGAAATGCTCATACCCGCCAGTGGACTTCAATAGGCTGATGATAATTATGTGTTTTTTATCTGATAGAAAGCTTTAGAAAAAGCTACTCCAGTCTGTATTAGGTACTCGTTTCAACCAAACAAAAGGCTCGTAAAACCCAAGTATGCCTCATTACAATACAAGAAAGCACTACACACATAGAACGACAAAGTTAATAATGCGTGTGGTTCTAACTGACCACTGTTTCGGTCAGACCATACTTAGCTAGCAGGGTTCATTTCAAACAATGGCAAAGGCAGTATTTACGGTAAAAAATATGCTCTAACTTAATTATAACCGTGCTAAGTTAAGGCCTAAGAACCCCTCTGTCTCCTCCCGTGATTGTCGTGAAAGATGTTTTTCAGCCCACCTGATGGAAAACAGTTACCGTAGTCTATGGATTATTTACACGCGCGCTGCCGACCCTGAGACATAAAGATGAAAAGTCTCATGTGCCTGTTATTTCACCGGCACCCGTACCCTTCAAACCGAAACACAGCAATGCAAACACTACTGCTTGGCGGCAGAAATAGGCACGGTGGTAGTACTTCCCCGGACGAACTCTTTCACAAGAAGTTCTACTACTAACAACTAACTGTTCTTTAGTCGGAATTACACCAGGGGATGGGCTGCAGCATCCAACTGAGTTTTTAACATCAATCCGCCTGCCAAGCCTGGTGCCTGGTGATTATGGCAAATCCTTGGAATATTGCATTTCAAATGTGCATGGGGGAGGATGGGAAGGCTTCCTCCCTCCAGCTGTCGTACCGGCTGATGATTATAATCTCCATTATTCAACATTGTCACCTCAATTTTTTTTTGTAACAAACCATATTTTTTTTTGGGTTTTGTTGTAGGTATATTTGGCATAAATTTGGAGTAAATTTTTTCAAAGAATAAAAAAATAAAAGTTGGTCCTTCGAGCCGGGTTTTGCTGAAAAAGCGTCATGGCATTGTTCGCCGAGAACCAACAATACCAAACTTTACAAGTATTCCCAAATAGCTGTTTAGCCGGTAGAGGGTAGGGACACTTTACTAGAACAATAATTACCTACCACTTCATAAAACGAACCGAATAAATTACCAAACACCTCCTTAAATTTTTGAAATACCTATCTAACATTACCCAGTACGATGAAGTATGAAAGTAAGAAAAACCCTTTAGAAGGCATTATATGTGATTTTGCCCAACAAAATCGATCTAGAACTCAGTATCTACTACGGGTTCTAAGAGTTAAATATTTTGGAATATGAAAATTTTATATTTTTGTATTTATTATGTAAAGTTGAAAATACGATGTGTAAAAAAAACCTCGATAGTTTTATTTAATGAAAAATCCTTGTTTCGCACACGTTTTGAATGAGATCTCAGGAACCCAGGGTACAGGGTATTTTAAAATAAATTTTACTTCAACAAGTAGGTAATAACTATTTATTCAAATGCCAGTTTTTGATAAACACTTTATTTTCGCACTAATAAACATAAAACTAAATTTTTGTGCACGACGCTCGCAAGCACGAGCGAGATGGCGCGCGGGTTATCGCGTGCGTTAAAGAGGGAGCCTAAATTGTAGTATAGTGCCCTCTTAAAACAACACTAATTGTAGAGAAAATATCGCGAGAAATCATTTATTTTCAAAGAGTTTATTTATTAAGAGTAGCAATATCGAAAAGCGCCCCTAGCGGACACCTTGACAACCTCAATTTCCATACAAAAATCCGTGTAGTGTTCACCACACGCCCGTGTAATTGCTTGTTACATTGGACTACGCCCTCGGAACCCTAAAAAGTAATGGTTCCGTATTGCATCTTTGTCGTACGTACCTATAACTTTGTCAGTCTTAATGTATTCGTAGAGAGTTGCCTGTAAACGCATCAGTAATAAAATAAATTGGGGGCATCGTGAGTCACATACGAACACGATTTGAGCCACAATTATGTATCATTTGATATAATTTCGTGGCGTTTTTATGAGACATCAAAAAAATATGGAATGTGGTCTCTTTAAACCATATTCATAAATTATGTTTGATGGATAGAGACGCGTATTTACAATGTCTATCCACAGATATGGATATATGTAAGTACTAGAGTTTGGAAACTTTGACTCTATCAGGTGGATATCCTTGCGCATCTGAAGATATTCTCGCTGATCTTAGGATATCCTCGCGTATCAGTGAATATTCTCGCGGATCTTAGGATATCCTCTATAGGAAGTTATGAGCGTATAGGCATGCAATCATCATCAGCTGCCTAAAGTCCAAGTCCTGTAATTTCAGCACCATACCCTTAAAACCATAATGTGAGCACTCCTGCTTGGCTTTTAATTTTGTTTATACTACTTGGCAAACAAACAAGCATACGGCCCACCAGATTGAAAGTAGTTACCGTAGTCTTTGTACGCCTGCAACAGCAGAGGCATCACACGCGCGCTGCCGACCCTGAGACATAAAGATGAAAAGTCTCATGTGCCTGTAATTTCACCGGCACCCGTGCCTTTCAAACCTACACTCAGCAATGCGAGCACTACGGCTTGGCGGCAGAAATAGGTACGGTGGTAGTACTTCCACGGACGAACTCTTTCACAAGAAGTTCTACTGGCTAACAAAACATAAACTACACAAATATCTATCAACATACATGTAACTCTTCATTAGAAAGTCCAAAGGTAGCGTGCTCCAGGCCAGATAATGAGCTCGTAGGTCGTTAGTAATTTTCGCTACTACGAAAAATTATACATAACGGTCTTATTGGGTTAATCTAGCTGTAATACCATAATACCACCAATCGCACTTCATCATCATCATTATCAGCCTGTAGAAGTCCACTACTATACATAGGCCTCCCCCTAGAATGCCACGTTTATTTTATGTATTTTATGTATATGTTTATTTCTATGTTTATGTCTATTTTCAACGATTGTATAGGTCGCGCAACGAGTTATGAGCGCTCGGCGAAAGTGGTGGAGTTGATTGAGCATGTGTCCTCTCTCTCTCTCCCGTCGCGCCTCTCTATACAGATCCAAAAAATGAATACTGCGCATTGAAGGTCAGCGCTCATAACTCTTTGCGCGACCTATAAGTGCGGCTGTATCTCAAAAAAATATTAATTAGTCATACTTAGCCTCATTACAAATAATTCTCTACAAGATAAAAAACAATTATTATTATCATTATTGTCCACGCGGGTGAAACCACTTCGCGCATCTAGTTATTAGATAAAAATGAACGTTAAAATTATCTTGTAAAACTAAAAGTATGCGACAACTCCATTTAGTCCAGTTTAAAACCACGGTTCCCACATTTGGTTCATTACCATGACAAAGGGGGTTTGTACCATTCAAACCGAGTTGCTTTAATGCGTTTTAGATGAGGTGTCGAACAAAAAAAACACATTTAATTATACCTGGTATGAAATGCATTCAAGGCATGCACCGTTTTTGTGGCTTAGAAAATGTTGAGGATATTATGAGCAGTAATTACCTGCGCTCACAATTTTTTGTAGAGTGCCTAGCTTGTTTTGTCCTGGGCAAAACTACCTAGTAGTTACTTTTAGTTATTTTCTCTTTAATTTTTATTTTATTTGTAGGACCTTCATTTCAGTCAGTAAGCGGAAAGAGAAAAGGTATTTGTATTTTTTGATAAAAAAAATCGTAAGTGGTAGGTATTCATGATTAGATAGGTGTATTTGTATTTATTTATTGCTCACATGTACAAACAATATTCCTAGGTCTTATTTCTACTGTTAGTCAGTTAGGTACATGAACCCCGTTAAAGGCGCTGCATTTTGGAGTTAAGATCTAAACCAAATTAAAAATTACAAGACTGTAATGTGATTATATCGAAATGTGACCGAAACATGAACGATCTAAAGTTTTTTCGATATGGAGTCTCTCTTTACTCTTTCCAATTATATATAACCATCCTACTCTAATGGCAGTCACCGTGAATTGAAAGTAGACTAAATTGTGATTTATGAGGGAGCAGAATACCAACTATCTGTCAATTCACAATTCAGTCTCGATTCGGTTAACTTTCAGTGTAGTTATAAAATAATTTACAGAAATGAGCCTCTGTTGTGTACTGGTAATCGCAAAAACGTAATTTCATGTTGAAACAACATTTCATCCGATTGAAACCGATAGAAACAGAGTCACGTAATCGCCTTATTCGACATCCGCGGGAGGAAGCGGAGGATCTTTTCTTAGGCTGGGCACACTACGTCCGTTTGTTTCGTTTATTCTTACCTTACGTAAACAGGGTTCAGGGTCCATACCTCTGACAATTTTGACCACAATGACTCACCTACCTGCAAACATTTTAACCATTAAGTAGATGGGTGTGCAAAATACCAGCAAATCCGTTCCTACTTGCGGTATAAAGGTAGTTACGGCCACAATTATACAGCAATTAACCTTCTTGGAACCGCTCTATAGAGCCACTAACCGCTGTACGTATAGCGGTGAGCGAGACGTCGTTGCCGGAGTTTTGCAATAGATTGCTTCAGTTGTGAACCAGGTATATCTATATAACTGGAGTTTTACTGGACGGATTTAAATGCGGTTTTAACTGTTTAGTAGAGTTTTTATCTAGGAATGTTTTGGTATGTAACACGTCCACGTATTTAGTTTTGGTCAGGGTGCTACAGCTTTATTTAATTTTGTGAGTCACATCGTGAGTGTTGACATCTTTCATTTGAAATGTCATTTGACGCATGTTTTTTTATTTATTTTTGTAGTTTTCTCCTAAAAATTAACAAAATAAATAGACTGTTGATAGACAGAAAGACAGACAGACAAACAAACAGACATACGCCTGAGTGATGCTACATGGTAATTGGCTTGCCCTAGTCTAGAACTATAGTAGACTCTAGAACATAATATTACATAACACCCAACAGTCACATGCGTAGTCATGATCCCACACTAGGATTTCCTGTGTCGTGAGTATCAGGAACTACGAGTACCATGGTACCATAACACCCAGACCCGGAGCAAATATTTGAAGATCATACAGACATTTGTTTTGGGTGAATCGAATCCGAAACCTCTTGCATTTCAGTCGGCAACTCACCCGCCGCTCCGTGCATCGATACCTACTTACCCCCTTAGTCATAATCATTTTTGAAACCTATTTTAGTTAAAATATATGTTGTCTTGTTTTGACGTATGACATTATTCATCAGAGAGAACAAGACAAAACATATTTTAACTAAAATAGGGTTAAAAAATTATTATGAATAAGGCCGTTTGGCTCCATCGTGAGCGAAGCCGCGGGCAAGTGCTAGTTTTTATGAAATCTGCATGTTCTAGAACCGAGAGTCAGAAGATTCTCATCTATTCCACAATGGGTCTGCGCTTGGACAAATTACAATCATCACTATTCAAACCAAGTCAGTTGAATTAAAGAAAAAAAGAAAGAAAAACAATTAACAAAAAACACACAACCACAAAAATATCACACATAACAAAGTAACAATGACAAAATGTGTGTGTCTGTTGAAAGCCACAAAACGGTCCCCAACTCAGCGTTTGCTAGGCCGCCTAAGCAACCCAGAGCTGGTATTCCGTTGGGGCCCAGAGTGAAGCACGGAAATCCGCTCACCAATTAGGCCTTTTGCTGCCCAGCAGTGGGAACATGTTGAAATATCACTTTGGGAAACGCTGCATTTATGGTCTCCAAAGTTGCCACGCGGCATTCGAGTTATGCCGGAATGTGTGCATCTATCGGCATTCAAACTATGCGATAACATAGATCGAGGTATACCTAGTTCATTTGTAGGGCTCCGTGGTATTAATTAATTTGTTGATAATTCTGCGGTACTGTAAATCACTGTACTATTAAAAAAAAAATCGGGGTGCGGCTGTGTCATGGACACGTCCGTGTGTTTTACGTGAATAAGAAATTATGTGTCGCAGCGAAACGACCTCAAAATAGCGGAACTTCCTCGGCCGCGCGCGATGCTTCACAGTCCTCACTCATACATAAACACACGCCTTTTTCTCTGAAGGGATAGGGAGCCTCAAAGGGTCTCTTTTTAACGTGAGTATCACAGTCGCAGGAATATAGATGTGGCAAGTGGTGAGCTCGTCGCCGCCATTGTTTTCCACGACCAACTCGGCTAACGCTTTCTTTCAGTATTGACACACTCTTAAATAAGCCAGCAGTCAGGACAATGTAACGAATTGTTAGATCCTTTAGCTATAGAGCGGTGTAATTACATTTTGGATGTAGATGATAGGAAACGTTCCACTAAGAGCACCGATTTGGAAAGCACCGATCCTATTCCACTTTGAGCAACCGATTCATATTTTCCATCGGTGCTCTTAGTGGAATAGTAGAACATATGTATATTATTTAGATTAAGTATGTAGGTAGGTGCAACACCACACCGTTTCCCCGATGTTGTTATCATCAGTTTTCTGAATTGCGTCCCACTATGGAAGCCAATTCAAAGACGTATTCACGTCAAAACGAAATATTCCTCTCCATTTTGAATCTATCGTCAATTGCAATAACTAAAAAAGCGGTAAGCCCAAACCAAAATTTAAAATACGAACATCTGAAAGTAACGGATATCATTAGCCATCAATAAACGAAATTCAAATTTAGAATGCGCCGATAACGGCTGGCGGGACTCAATAAATTAAGCACTCAAACACTTAACACGGGTGTCCGCGATTCAACTCTTTCTATTTTTATTTCAGGGTTCCGATGATAAAAAAATTGAAGAACATTGAGAAATTGTCTAGAGGGATAATTTACGTATTCTCAAGCGTGATTGCATTGAGGGGTTCTCACGGCCGTTTCATATCATGCTTTCAGCGTTGAAAATAGATGGCGCTGCTCTGTTACGTAACTGTCAAGTGTCAAAATAAAGTTAAATGTCAACATCAACAACGTGGATATATTTTCGTTATGTGGTATTTATTTTTGCTTACTTATAAAAACACCACGAAATCACTATCGCACTCTCAAGAAGCAGACACAAACAGAATATCATGACTAATAGCCACAGATTAGTTAGATAATAGCTTAGTACGTGTACACCACAGATAATACATGTGACAATCTTGTCAGCTACAGTTGAGTCAGCGCCATCTATCGAACCAATTTGAACTACTTTTTTTTAACCGAAGTTGAAATTCCCTCATTGTGTTTAAAATCTCATTTGTGTCATTTGTTCTCAAAAAGAAAAGTCTATTTTTTGGCGTCATGTAACCTGCTGTGATCTTGATTGAAAGGCATGGCTTTCGATGAAATTACATATATCTTGAATGAAAATAAACATTTGAATCAAAAGGTTTCGTACAACAGAGGACACTAAACGATGGGGGGCTTAGATAGATGAACAATTTATTGTAGACTAGGATAATTAGCAAATAACACAGGGTGGCCTTAGCGCTGAAGTTTTGTGCGATATCTCCCAGGCAACCTTAGCCCACTTTCTTATCGATAACTTATTATAGAGACTGCCTGTTTAAAATGATTACTTCCTACTTACACCAGCACCCGTATTGCCTATGAAACTGGTAATCGCCTTTGTATAGAATTTTACGGTACATTGCGCTTTATGTTTCGAATATTTCTGCTCTTGTAAAAGAAGCTACAACACGCGGCGCAATGTACTGCGAAATCCTAATCAAAAGCGATTACCAGTTTGAAAGGCATTAGGGGGGCAGGTTTGGTAAAATAATGCTTAAAACAACATCTCATATCTTCAAAAAGAGATTATGTAGGTCGTTTGTAGTTGTACGGAACCCTTTGATTCAAACGAGACGGCTCTTTATTATACTCGTTTTCCTTTTGCTGTCACCGGCGATGACAGATGTAGCTTGTGGCGGTTACGCGTCACGTCTGTCGGATTAATTTGCGTTGTCTCTGCCAGTTTAAAATGTTGGTACTACTAGGTACCAATACTACTATACCCTGATTTTTAATTTCAGACAATTTTTGTAAACAAACAAATGTCAAGATATGCCACTGTGAGTATAAGTGTCATGATTGTGTAGCATACGTGTAAATTCTTATATGACACACGTACATGACACTTATACACACAGTGGCATATCTTGACATTTGTTTTTTAACAAAAATTGTCTAATATTAAAAATCAGGGTATAGTATTCATATAAGTTTAAAAATAATCTAAAGGAATTCTTATTGAAAACGTGCTACTACTCTATAGATGAATTTTGTAATGATACATCCTGATGACATTCACTAATTTAGTAAATATGTATATTATGTTATCTTCAATATTTCAACTCATAAAACTCGTACTCTCTCTTTTATACTCATATTCTCTGATTTTTTATTTCAGTCAATTTTTGTAAACAAACAAATGTCAAGATATGCCACTGTGTGTATAAGTGTCATGTATGTGTGTCATATGTGAATTTACACGTATGCTACACAATCATGACACTTATACTCACAGTGGCATATCTTGATAATTGCTAGTTTACAAAAAAAATCTGAAATAAAAAATCAGGGTTTAATTTATTTGTCATTTTCTGTTTTGTGCTGCATAATATTATTAACACTGTTTTTATTTGATGTACGTACGTACGTACGTACCTACCTATAAGTATTGACATTGACTTTTGCCTATAAGTATTGACATTAAAGTATTGACATTGTTGCTATTAATTTTAACTTTTTGTATTGTATTGAATGTAATTTTGTATGTAATTTTAATGAAAGTACCTTACTAGATTTTCCGACACAATTTGACATTGTTTGCGAAATAAATGAAATGAAATACTACTAGTAGGTACTACTACTGTGGTTATACTAGAAAAAAGTTGCCAGGTAATGAGAGTAAGTACCCGATTAAGTTTTTTGTTAAAAAATGTTTTTTTTAAAACAAACTTTTATTAAATTAGTGATCGGAACCGTGAGCTGATAAAAATTAGCCCAAATACTGCCAGGCTACCATTAACCATGGAGGAGTTCCGTTGTCCACCATCCGTCTCCATCATCAGATCAGCTCGCCGTCTCCATAATGTTGTATTGTCATCTGAACTTGACAGGTATGAACAATTTCAGCTTAATCGATTGGGTGGAACTGATTCTAAATTCGGTTTCAAGATTTGTCTCACACTAACATTTACCTATTACAAAAGTGTAAAATCTTATGCAGAGATAAACAGACATTACGCACAAGCTTAGTACGTAGGTACTAATGCTTAGACCTGTCCCTGTCACACAAATGTTAAAACACGCGTATTAGAGAGAGACAGGGACGATTTCAAAGTAAGACAGGCTTAGTCACCGTGAAGTACGTTCTATTTATCTGGACTTCAACCGTTTGTTTGTTTCCGGGGCCTTTTGTCACAAAACCATTTTTTGTGCTACTCTTAAGTTCCATACTTTGAGGATAATTTCGTCATCACCAAATTAATTATTATATTTTTAGGGTGAACTCGTCATATGTAACATTTTCTTCGGTTGTGTGCTTTCTGAAAATAAAAAAATCTACCAACCTACTTCTGTAATTGCCTTTTTTCCTTTTTTCGAGATATCTTGCAATCATTTTACCCTTTATCAAAAAACCATCCTAATCAAAACTATTTCAAATTCAATTGGACATTTCAATCCAGTCCAACTACAAAAGTTCTGATAGATACTCGCATTTCTCTTTTTCAATTGATGAAACAGAAACTCGTACACAATTGGCCGATGCTTCGGAAACGCTATTTTTATAACATGTCACTGTCAACTGTCAAACTCGATGACAGATGGCAGTAACTGCAAGCCGCCGGATAAGGCGGGGATTTGGGAAAATGCCACCGTTCTGAGGCGTTTTATATTCGAAATTAAGCAAGGAGGCACGTTTCAGCTATTACGAGACGGAGGCTGGTTCAGTTTTAAATACGGTATGGGGTGCGTTTGTTTGAAATTTATTTTTTAAATTTATTTATAAACGCAAATGTACATGTTGAACTTAAGACGGTTTCCTATTATCAACCACTAGCGGCTCGTTCGTGACTTCGCTCGCGTGGACCACAAAGAAAGAAACAAAAATATTTTTTTCTGAAACAACGACCCTGTTTAAAAGTGGTCCTAAGGTGCTATTTTTGAATGTCATCAAGTGTCTAAACGTCAGTAAAATTGCCGTTAATTCCCGATTTCCAAAAAAAAAAAGAATTTTAGTTATCAATGTGTTTAATATACAAAACAAATATTTTTATGTGTGTATATTAAAACACATTGATGACTAAAATTCTTTTTTTTTATATGTAGGTAATGGCCGACAAACTAGCATACGACCCGCCTATGGTAAGCGGTTACCGTCGTCTATTGACATCTGCAACACCCGAGGCATTGCCAATGCGTTGCCTGCCTTGGAGGACCCTTTTCACGTTTTTTTTAAGCTGTTCGTGTTGTAGTTTAGCGGAAAAACCTCAGAAGGGAGTTCATTCCACAATTTGCACGTATGCGGGACAAAAGATCTCGTAAAGCGAGCTGTACGAGATACCCACACATCGATCGATGTGTGGGTGAGCTCCCAAACGATGTCGAGAGGTGCGATGATAGAATCAATTCTTGAATTATACTTGATTATTTCTTGATTGAAGATTCTTATACCAATGATATTAAGTACAGGTGCCTACTCCAGTACATCACCTGAAAAACGTTGATTTGCGGCCTTTTTGATGATATTTAGTCACTCAGTGATATTCAAAAATCGCACCCCTGCTATGAAATCGAGCATGTCAATCAGTCAGTCAGTGGCAATCGAGTTTTATTATAATACTAGCTGCGCCCTGCGGGTTCACTCGCGTGAACAATGATGAAAATTGAAGACGATGATAAAAAAATTGCAAAAAATTGTTTCTCTTAGTTTTTACAAAATCGCCACTAGCCTGTTTTAGCAAAGAATTAATCTCTCCGTTTTTACAAATTCTCCATTGATCTGTTTCTGCTAAGAATGTTTCTCTCAGTGTTTAAAATTTCGACATTAGTTTGTTTTTACAAAAAATTACTCTCTCAGTTTTTACAAAAAATTACTCTCTCAGTTTTTACAAATTTGCCAATTAACCTGTTTTTGCAAAGAATTTTACTCTCCGTTTTTACAAATTCGCCATGGGCCTGTTTTTGCAAGGAATGATTCTCTCGGTTTATACAAACTCAGCATAGGCATCTAACTTAAAAGCTCGTTTTTGCAAAAAATCTCTCGTTTTTTACAAATTCGCCATTAGCCTGCTTTTGCAAAGTACTTATGATTCATCAATGGCATTTTAAACTGTTGCAAGATTTATTACGATGAGGCTTCTTAAGGAAAGCCCCACCCTAAAGTTATGGAAACAACTTGAAATAAATCTTAAGTTTAAGTTTAAATGCAGTTAAGAGAACAGATTAATCTGTGGGGCAGTTATTTTTCAGTTAGATTTAAATCTTCTCTAGCAAGATATTAAAAAAAAACGCAAAAGACCAGAGACCCAATTCTCTTATTTAAAAAACATTCAATTTGCAGTATAATCTCGTCTCAGTCGCACTGTTACGTATAGTAACTATTACTTAATCTTCGCGTTTCTTGCTAAGAATATGTAATAGTTACTATACGAGACAGTGCAAGATTATATTGTGACTGGAATGTTTTTAAATTAGAGAATTGGGCCTCTGCTCTCATACATTGCAATTCGAAAACTATGTGGTTTTTAAATAAATTAATGAGTTTTTTTGCCTGAAATATACACATGGATATTAGACACAGTAGCTCGCAATAGTCACGACTATAATTGAAAATATTTGGTCCTTCGATGACCCTTTAGTTAGGTTCATGTTTGCTATAATTTCAATACACAAAATAGTTCACAAAATACAATGTAATGACCCTTCTGAAATACACATGGACATTAGACACCGCGACTCGCACTAGTGAATGTAAGTAATTGGTCCTTCAATGACCCTTTATATAGATAGTCCATGGTTGCTATAATTTCAACACACAAAATAGTTCACAAAAGACGATGTAATGTAACCCTTCTGAAAAGTTATAGACCAATCGACTCCATTCTCTTTTGTTCCATTGATTCATTGCTAGGCGGGGTCCTTAAATTTATGACAATCGACTTCCTGTGAGACTTAGAGCTGAGACAGTATACTTCAACTTATTAACTAGGATTATCTAAGTACCTAGTTAAAATTCTAGAAGAAACAAATTTAAAAAAATAACTTTTCATTTAAAAAACCGACTTCCGCCATTGTATTCGACTAAAATATTTGGATGAAAAAAAATGATGAAAGAACCATAGTGGTGAAAGGGCTATGATACTTTTTGAATGCAAATGCGTGGTTTGTTGCTGAAAATGTCAAAATCACCATATGTATGCCTACAATATTTGAGGAGGTCCCTCAATTCCTCATGGATTCCATCATCAGAACTGGGTTTTGAAAAAAATGGGACCAATCTGGAAGTACATCTATTCAAATAAAAAAAGAATTTTCCAAATCGGTTCATAAACGCCGGAGATATGCGGTAACAAACATAAAAAAAAAAAAAAATACAACCGAATTGAGAACCTCCTCCTTTTTTGGGAAGTCGGTTAAAAATAAATAAATATGACATAAGTAATTTGATAATGCCGTAGTGTGTCCGGCCTAAGAATAGACCCCTCCGTCTCCTCCCGTTGTTTGTGTCGTAAAAGCAAACTAAGTGATTTCACCAAGGATGGGGTGCATCCGCCTGAGTACCTACTCATCACCAATCTGCATGCTAGCGCCGTGATTATGGCAAATCTCTCCATTACTTTCTATAGAGCAGGCTTTGTCCAACAGTGGACGTCTTATGGCTGATGATGATGATGATGATGATATTTGTGATGAAGAAATATTGCTCTGGAATATTTTAAATACAGTTTTCTCTTTTAAAATACTTTGTTTTAGAATAGCTGCAAATTTACTGAGCGGTAATAAATAGCATTGTTAACTTAACAAAATTACTTAAAAGTAAGTATTATTTATTGACTAGTTGCGCCCCGCGGATTCACCCGCGTGAATAATGATTAAAATTGATGATGATGAAAAGTAGCCTATGTGTTAATCCAGGGTATAAGGTATCTCCACTCCAAATTTTACTCAAATTCGTTCAGCCGTTTGAGCGTGAAGAAGTAACAAACACAATAACAAACTTTCGCGTTTATAATATTATACACATTTTGGCTATAATGGCTTACACATAAGATAAAGATACATACTTAGGCGGGCTTTTTGTAGGATTATTTAAGATAAACATTTCCTTCATACATTACATATGTGTAACTCTAGCGGTTTTGGCAGCGCACGCCAGAATAGCTCGCAGATGGTAGATTTTTTCCTACTTACTTGACACTTATCGTCATATTATGGACAATTCACACAATATCATTATAAATTTTAGCCTATGTGTTATTCTGATGTATAAGCTATATTATTGTAAAGTTTCAATAAAATCCACTCAGTAGTTTTTACGTGAAAGAGTAACAAACATCCATCCATCCATCCATCCATCCATACTTACAAACTTTCGCGTTTATAATATTATAGTGGGATTAATTATAATTATAATGCATTCTTTTCTTTGATTCTTTATCATTAGTGAACGAATAATTCTTCTGCCGCTAAAAAATAAAAATCCTATCAAAATAGGTAGTAGAGCCGAGAAAAAACGTACACAAAAGTCGACTTTTTAAACTTAACAGATGCACGGAGATTTCCCTGATAGAACCGGATTTATCCGGCAGATAGCGATCGGGGAAGTAATTTGTATTAATAGAGATAGACGTAAAATTACGCGTCTTGATGAAATGAAGGGGAATGGCGGTCATTACCGTGATGTTTTTCTCTTCTTTGGGGCCCAGCACTTAGCTTTTTGCTTTCGGCTTCTGAAAAAAGAGAATTATTGTATTATTCCAAAATTTTTGTTAGTAGTAGAACTTCTTGTGAAAGATTTCGTCCGGGGAAGTACTACCGTCATATCTACATATTTCTGCCGCCAATCAGTTAGTGCTCGCATTGCTGTGTTTCGGTTTGAAGGGTACGGGTACCAATAAAATTACAGGCACATGACACTTTTCATCTTTATGTCTCAGGATCGGCAGCGCGCGTGTGTTGCCTCTGGTGTTGCAGAAGTCCATAGGCTACGGTAACTACTTTCCATCATGTGGGACTAGTAGAATAACAAAAGAAAAAAACTACTTATGTTATACTTAAATGTAAAAGTATGTGAGGATGGTTGGGTGTTTGTTACTCTTTCACGCAAAAACTACTGAATGGATTTTGACGAAACTTTACAGAATTGTAGCTTATACTATACATCAGAACAAAATAGGTTATAATTTATGATAATTTATAATAAAGGTTCCACGCGGGCGGAACCGCGAGTAAATGCTAGTATGAAATATTAATAAAAAGAACACCAAATATAGCTGAAGCTTTGAAAAAAAAAAGGTTAAAGTATCTGATAGACAATAATAATAATTTAATTGTAAAACCGCATGCAAAATCTGCCAAAAAACATTTAGTGATGTCATAAAAATAACCATAAATTCCAGTCACGTCATCAGTTCGCGCCAAAAATTCCTCTCCCATTTATCGGACGTCAAAACAAAACGCTTTTTCGTTCGAGAAATAAAAATTAAAAGTCCCAAGCGTCTAAGAATGTCTACGCCAATGAACGTAGCATAAATAATCAGGCGGAGTACGTCTCGGCAAATTACCCAGAACGGGCGGGTTCGAAATTGATGGCAACACTGAAATAAGTGCCGCCGCCATGTCAACTATGTTGGCTGTCGGCGATCGTTCCTTTGCCTCGTTTTTTCTTTTCAATTATTATAATTGAACGCATTCAAAATTAGAACTAGTTATTTATTGATGTGATGGGTTTGTAAAGGGTTTTTTTAACACCGATAGACAAGTATGGTGCTATTTAATAGAAATGAGGTACTAACATTTAATTTATTAACCGACTTCCCAAAAAAGGAGGAGGTTCTCAATTCGGTTGTATTTTTTTTTTTTTTTTTTTTTTTTAATGTTTGTTACCGCATATCTCCGGCGTTTATGAACCGATTTGGAAAATTCTTTTTTATTTGTATATATATACTTCCAGATTGGTCCCATTTTTTCAAAATCCAGTTCTGATGATGGGATCCATGAGGAATTGAGGGAACTCCTCAAATATTGTAGGCATACATATGGCGATTTTGATATTTTCAGCAACAAACCAAGCATTTGCATTCAAAAAGTATAATAATCCTTTCACCACTATGGTTCTTTCATCATTTTTTTTTTATTCAAATATTTTGTCAAATACTATGGCGGAAGTCGGTTTTTTAAATGAAAAGTTATATATTATTATTAAGTTTACGATCTTCTTGAAGAAGAAGTATAAATATGTGGAAGATAGCAGTAAAAGCAGAGATGTATACCAGGGATGTTACGAATGTCGTATTTTTGACATTCGCGAATGCGGATGCGAATGCGAGTGTTTTGGGATGCGAATGTGCGAATGCAAATGTTCAGCATAGGCATTAAATAACTTTTCATTTAAAAAACCGACTTCCGCCGTTGTATTCGACAAAATATTTGGATGAAAAAAAATGATGAAAGAACCATAGTGGTGAAAGGATTATGATACTTTTTGAATGCAAATGCTTGGTTTGTTGCTGAAAATATCAAAATTGCCATATGTATGCCTACAATATTTGAGGAGTTCCCTCAATTCCTCATGGATTCCATCATCAGAACTGGGTTTTGAAAAAAATGGGACCAATCTGGAAGTATATCTATTCAATTAAAAAAAGAATTTTCCAAATCGGTTCATAAACGCCGGAGATATGCGGTAACAAACATTAAAAAAAAAAAAAAAAAATACAACCGAATTGAGAACCTCCTCCTTTTTTGGGAAGTCGGTTAAAAACAGGAATAGCCATTTAGCTGCCTCTTTGACTTTTTGATAATTTGCAAAAAATACGGCCTTTTAGAGTAAGTATATTGTGGTGCGACAAGCTGCACTCTCTAATGAGTTCTCACGACAACATTCACACTCGCAAAACATTCGTATCGCTTTGATGCGAATGCGAGTGTTAAAAATGATGCGAATCTTTCGCATATATGCGAATGCGAGCCTTCGTAACATCCCTGATTTATACTATTAACACAACACCCGACGCGACCTGACAAAACGCTATTATTTTATGGATACCAATCTGAAATCACGTCAAACACAGCGTTACGGATGCCTCCTTAGAAACTACTATTAATTCAGAAAATGTGTTAAAGCGTGTTGTGGGATCGGGTGTTGTTGGCAGTATACGTGAAGTTTTACGTAAATATTTTCTTGTTATTATAATAAGTGTCACAGCCAAAATAATAGTTACTTATAGCTCAATTACCAACCCAGACATACAAAATATATACTCTCATCCATAAATTGTATCCATCCAACTAAATAGTCCACTTTCAAACAACAATTTAGGCCATTTAAATTCAATTGTAAGCTTATCTTATCTATTTTAATGCGATTGCCATGTTGTCTTTTTACTTGGTAGTATTTGGATAAGATAAGTAAACCTTTGGAAAGTGGATAAAAATAAAATTTATCGATAGCTAAGCGAACGAATAACAGAACGTTAAATGTCTTGGACTTTTAGAGCTTTATGGTAAAGTGATCAAAAATAACACCCCCACTTTACTTTTGTATGGAATGGGGATGAATTGGGGGAGGAATTTCAAATGTATAGCTTATTTTTAAATTTAGGTTCTATATACGTCTAGCTATCCCTATACCCTACTTACGAAATTTCATGCATTTTGGTTCGTCTTTCAAAAAAATAAAGAAAAAACATTTATTACATATATACAAAGACTCGCCTTTTTCCCCGAAGGAGCAGATAGAGCCTCAAAATGCCTCTTTTCACAGTGGGCACAGAATGATGAATAGTTACTATGTACCTATGTCACGTTGAATTCTCACGAAGTCACGACTCGCAAAGTGATTGTTGCAATGCAAAACTCGTAATAGGCCCTCTGCTCACGGTTCCGATCACTAATTTAATAAAAGCTTGTTTTGCAAAATACATGTTTCAACAAAAAACTTATTTACTCAACATCCCACTTGCTTCACATACCTACATTATACTTATATCTGTATCTGTTTCGAAAAGCCGAAGATAGCCGAAGCGAATTTCTTTCGTTCTGTGCATCTAGTTCAACCTAAAAAATCACAAACGTACCACACAATGAATCACTTGTTTGTAATATTTAATGAATCGGATCTATTAATATTTCATTCATATTTCCTTGACTCGCGTCAGCGTTATTAATTTGTATTGAAGACACATGCGTCGCATATGTTCGGAATAGGACATACGTGGAATAGATTTAGAGATACATAAATATTTAAATAATTTTAAATACATACAATTTTGCTATTTTGTTTGTCAGCGATCTATGCAGTGCAGTTATCCTAGGAGTAAAATGAACAGCCCCTTCATTGTCTTAACAAACTGATAATCGCTTTCAGTTAAGATTTTACAGTGCATTACGCATTATGTTTTGAATACGTCAGCTCTTGAAAAAAAGCTAAAGCATGCGGCGCAATGTACTGTAAATGCGAAATCGAAAGCGATTACTAATTTGTTAGACAATACGGGGGCAGATCGTATTTGATATAGTAAACTGCGCTCCAGATCACAAATAGTGGATGTTGGGCAACAAGCGGGCAAATTAAAATGGGACTTGGCGACGTCGCATGTATCCAAAGAATACCACGAGACAATCAACGAGCACGCGGCAGACCGCGGTGAAGATGGTGAGACGTAGGTACACATTTCGAGAAATATCTCTAGCCCTAAATGTCAAACATAGTCTAGGAACACATCACACATCTCAAGAACACACACGCGAACAAAGCATGCTTCTAATTTGGTTATTATTTCTTCAATCTCTGTGAAATTCTACACATGACCAGTACACTAATATCTAGAAAAAATATCTGGATAAAAAAAAATTATGAAAAAACCGTAGTGGTGAAAGGGGCATGATACTTTCTGAATGCAAATGCTTGGGTTGTTGCTGAAAATATCAAAATCGCCATATGTATGCCTACAATATTTGAGGAGTTCCCTCAATTCCTCCTGGATTCCATCATCAGAACTGGATTCTGAAAAAAATGGGACCAATCTGGAAGTATATATCTATTCAAATAAAAAAAGAATTTTCCAAATCGGTTCATAAACGCCGGAGATATGAGGTAACAAACATAAAAAAAATACAACCGAATTGAGAACCTCCTACTTTTTGGGAAGTCGGTTAAAAAAAACTGACGCGCCACGTGTCTTGATGTTGGTATACTGATCATTGTGTACAAAATTTCATGGAGTTTGAAGAAATAATACTTAGCCAAAATATGTCAAGGTACACAACCACACATCCCCTACACATCTCGAGAAATATCTCTAGTCCTAAATAACAAAAATTATCAAAATTACGAAAGTCTCGCTCGACCACGTAGGTAGACTTTTTGTCGCGATGGTATTCCCTCTCACTATGATATAGAAACTTCTGTTATCTTCAGTGAGATTGTAATGATGAGTCAGTAAAAATTTTGCCTGTCTACATATAACTATATTTTTTCTATATTCATCCATCGAAAAACCTATCTATCATATAAAAAATATCTATTTATGTAATGTATTGTATTAAGTATATCAGTTATCTAGTATCCGGGAGCTTGTGTAGCTCTGCTTAGCTTGGGGTTAGATCATGTTGTGTGAAATGTCCAGCATTTATAAATTTTATTTGTTTATCACTAACTACTCCATTAATTACAAATAAATATGAACACTATGGCAACTCAATGCATTTCTTAACTCTCGCGATGACATTTTTAATGTCTTAAAGGATGCGCAACGTATCTTCCATAGTGTCAGATTGAAAGTAAAGAATTCACACATTTTTGTCTATACCGACTGCCGAGAGGGTTATATTATAGGAGACTCAAAGTAAGTGCTTGCAAAACATAATCTGTGGTAATTTAATGTGGTAACCCTACCTTCATACACAAATGTAACATAACATAGCACCCAACAGTTACATACGTAGTCCTGATCCCACACTAGGATTCCCTGTGTCGTGGGTATCAGGAACTACAAGTACCATAACACCCAAACCCGGAACAAATATTTACAGATCATACAAACATTTGTCCCGCAGCGGGAATCGAACCCGCAACCTCTCGTATCTCAGCCGGCTAATCGCCCGCCACGCCACAGAGGTCGTCAAAAGTCAAACCCCGGTACGTGCACAAATAAAACTAGAAATCGTTATGTGCGCATTACCACGTGCTCTCAAACAGTGAAAGAACACGTCGAGGGGAAACCGGCATGTCCTCAAACCAATTCGAAGACATGGTCAAAGCGTCTCCTTGCCAGGCGCATTGATTCCTTTCACCACACTGTTCCTTCAGTATTGCATTACAGAGACAATCAGGGAGGCGTAAAATACAAACATTCGAAATTACAATTTGTAAGTCAGTGTCCTTGTGTGGCCCGGTCTAAAAATAGACCCCTCCTCCCGTGGATGTATTAAAAGCCTTGCCAAGGGATACTTAACACCAAACTGCGATCACCAATCCGCCTGCCAAGCGTGGTGATTATAGCAAATCCCCCCATTGTATTCAATGGGGGGGAGGCTTCGTTACAAGCTGGTGATGATAAAATCTGTAACCTATAATCTGTGTATTAACAAGTCGAAATGGCAATGGGCAGGCCATATAACACGCAGAACCGACAACTGTTGGGGAATAAAGGTTCTCGAGTGGCGACCACGAATCGGACGATGCAAGACAAGCATGTCAAACATGCGGCCTTTTACAGCTTTAACTGCGGCCCGATTCAATTTTAAGAACATTATTATAGTATATTTTTCTGTAATTTTAATATTAGGTAATGATTAAATAAACGATTAGCGTCCTGCCCCCCTATTTCCTGACTGAAAGTCACTCGGTGACTATCAAAAATTATCTTTAAGAGTTGTCAATTGATAGTCATTTTATTAGTCAAACGTTAGTCACCAAGTGGCTTTCAGTTAGGGAATAGGGGGGGGGGGGGAGGCAGTACTACCTACTAGGTATATATAGATATACCTAGTAGGTAGTACTGCTCCCCTAAACCCCCTACAGTTTTTAGTCCCTAGAGTTTGTTTTCTTTACGGTTGGGTTTTGCGGCCCACTGATTCTATAGTCTTTAGGCATTTGGCCCACCAATGACTTTGAGTTTGACATGCATGATGTAAGACGTCCAACCCCAAAATCGACTGACGACATTGGAAGTCGGTTAATGCGGGCAGCTCAAGACCTTTCATTGTGGTATCATATAAACATTTATCCCGCAGCGGGAATCGAACCCGCAACCTCTCGTATCTCAGCCGGCTAATCGCCCGCCACGCCACAGAGGTCGTCATTATCTGTGGTGACTGTGTGGTATTCCTACCTTCACGTGATGAATAGCACACTCGGTGCAAAAACGAGGGTAGATAAAATAAGTAAATCACTAGACCACGCCCAGCGGTGGGCGACCGGCCAGACGCTTGTCGCGGTCTTAGAACGGCATCGGAGATTCTAAATCTATAACAGTGAGCACGATTGGATGCTGGGCAGGTTTTATTACTTTAGATGGCAGAATGTGAACCGCGCTATGCTATTCAACGTTTTGTTATACACAAATAATGATTAAAAAATTCCCTTTTAAGTTTTGTTAGATTTTGTTGATGAATTCACTAACCCAATTTATAACTTAAAATTACCAAATATTACAAAATTTAAAACATGTTAGAAGTTAGTTGGACAGATGATAATGATTTTCTAGAAACTTAAACCTTTCCTAAATTCCCTACACGACTGTGAAAGCTGCATCAAAATCCGTCCTGTAGAACTCCGGGGTAGCCTGACAACATTCTTTATTTTGCCGCCTATTTGTTTTCCGGTTTGAAGGGTATGGGTGCCGGTGAAATTACAGGTACATGTGACTTTAATCTTAATGTCTCAGGGAGGCGAGCGCAGTGCAATGTCACATAGGGTGCGTCCTAAGACGTGAGCTAACGTGGTAATTTCATCATCACCCCAGAGAGCTGATTCTTAGTTTTTAGCACACAATTGTCACGGACGTATGATGTAGTGTAAAAAGGATTTTGTATGGCGACACCGATGAGCGCCCCTAGCGTACACTACACTCTGTGAACATCATATACAAAAATCCGTGTTACACTACACCATGCGTCCGTGTCAATTGCTTGTCAAAACTTAGAATCAGCTCTCTGTTTACGTCCACTGCTGAACGAGGCCTCCCTCCCTCATTGAATACACTTGGGGGGGTTTGGCAGGTCATAGTGTGCCCTAAGAATAGACCCCTCCTCTCGTGGATGTAGTAAAAGGCACTAAGGGAACTACACCAGGAAATGGGCAGTAGCATTCACCTGAGTACACTTATCCGCCTGCCAAGCGTGGTGATTATGGCCTCGTCCAGCAGTGGTTACAACGTTAACAACCTGGTGATGATGTACCCGACATACATCACATGGACAGAGAACAGAGTTAACAAGGAAATTAACATTTACCCGCTCGCTACCTCACAACAAATTTAAGATTAAATGTCTAGAGTGGCTTAAATCTTTAAATTACGATGATACACACACACAAACACACACACACACATACACACACACACACATACACACACACACACCTACACACACATACACACACACACAAACTAGCAGATCCTTCTGATCAGTGGGAACAAAACTTTTATTTTTAGATTAGTTTTTAACCGACTTCCCAAAAAAGGAGGAGGTTCTCAATTCGGTTGTTTTTTTTCCTTTTTTTTTTCTTAATGTTTGTTACCGCATATCTCCGGCGTTTATGAACCGATTTGGAAAATTATTTTTTTATTTGTATAGATATACTTCCAGATTGGTCCCATTTTTTTCAAAATCCAGTTCTGATGATGGGATCCATGAGGAATTGGGGGAACTCCTCAAATATTGTAGGCATACATATGGCGATTTTGATATTTTCAGCAACAAACTTAGCATTTGCGTTCAAAAAGTATAATAATCCTTTCACCACTATGGTTCTTTCATCATTTTTTTTTCATCGAAATATTTTGTCAAATACTATGGCGGAAGTCGGTTTTTTAAATGAAAAGTTATTGTATGCCATTTACGTGCTTTTACCTTGGTTGGAACACTTGGAACTAGTTGCTTTAAGGAGGAGGGCGTTGGTGTCATAATTCTACAGGCATTATCGTTTTTAAACTGTACACATGATTCTATACTTTGATTCGCTGGTATGATCAAGTCAAGGTTCTCACTGGATGTCCGCCCCACCCTGAGACAAGCCAATGACTGATCAGCGTAGAAGAAGCTCTTCAGCATCTTTACAAAATCCTTTCAGGACGAGCACGACCTTCAGGTGGAACGTTGCGCAATTGGCGCGAAATTTAAATTTTATTGTGTTTTGCTCGTCACACACAGCCCATCAACACTTCTTGAGATAGCTAAAACTGGAAGACCCAACACACATGTTTTAATAGGTGTTGTATGTTTTATCAATTGCGAACAGAGGCCTTACCATGAGCTCTTATAGCGATTCAGTTCGAAAACTATTTAGTACAAAATATCGGTTTCGTTATGTCTGCAGCTATATTTAAAGGCACAGTAGCAGAAGGTATATAGACTTCTGCGATTAAAGTTATTCAATGATGACGAGTATCAAGTATCAACGATGAACTGATGTTTTGTACTGAATAGTTTTTGAACTGAATCGCTATAAGAGCTTATGGTAACGCCTCTTTTCTGTCTTCAGTAATGAATACAACGCCGAAGAAGAGATAATTGATGTACTTACTTGGGTAACCTAAAAAAATTCTGAAGTAAAAATCAACTGCCGTCCAGTATGCGCTCGCCCTAACCCGCTTAATGTGGACATCCTCCCTTGATTGTGTGGGGACAACATTGTTTCATTACATGTTCGGTCAGCAAATTTTGCTGCACGCGAAAATTGCCCTTACCCTCCTTGAATAAAGTTTAGTTTACAAGACTGCTGCACTTATACAGAAGAAATAATAGTTCTTACATAAAATACGGAAGTTTCACTCTGAATGAATGGAGCCTTCGAGGCGCATTTAATACCTTCACTACACTGGTGCTTCCACCATCGGACACAAGGCCATTTTCAAAACACATTCATCAAGCTGCAGGGCGATTCTAAAACGTCGGAAACGTTTCCGATCGGATTCGTTAGTTCTTCATTTTGATGTGGTAAGTAACTAAAACAATTTTCTAACAATTTTCTGTGGTAAAACAAAGTAATATACAATATTTATTGTTTTTTACTGTGTTTTACTAAAGAAAATTGTTATAGTTACTTACCACATTAAAATGAAAAACTAACGAATCCGATCGGAAACGTTTCCGACGTTTTAGAATCGCCCTGCTGGTCACTGACCTGAAGCAAAATTACTAAGAAAAAACCAGTGACACGGCAAAGAAGACTTTTACGACATCAGTGGAATTTCATTCATTCATTCATTCATTCATTGCATTAAACATTCATTGATTCATTCATTCATTCAATTATTGCTGATAGGGAGTGGAGTGACGCAGCTTGAGGGGCGTGTTTCCACGTGGAAGATCCTGCTATGTGATAATGCGACATTTGTCTGTGATTGCGGAATTTATTTGTGCATTAAAATTCCTGGAGGGTCCCGTGACAAATAAATTAAGGATTTAGTTAGATTCAGCTGAATTAGATTTACGGATCGACTGAGTTGTGTGTCAGTTGTGTTTTCAAACAAAATCTAATACATTACCAAATTAATTAATGTATTACATGATTTTATGCATTATATATAAGTACCTACCTAATAAAAATATATAAAATTTGTGCTTCTCATACGAGCTCTTTCATTTGACATGTCACATGATACATTCGACATAAGTTTTTTTTAGAATTTTCTAGTTTGCCCCCAAAATTAACCTTCGAAAACAGAATTTGTTTACTTACGGTATAGGTACGTCCGTGATAGGGTCACCCAACTCTACATTTGGGGTTCGTATCATTTCGTCTAAAAAAGCAGCTGGTCTAATTAGCAAGTGGTCTAAAAAGTAGCTGGTCTGAGTACAAACTGTTAAATTTATCTATAATAAAATAATATAATAAAAATTAAAATAGTAAACGACCATCTGTCAGTTGCGTTTTAGAACAGTTTGTTATAAGACCAGTTGCGTTTTAGACCACTTGCTAATTAGACCGTCTGCTTTTTTAGACGAAATGATACTAACCCTACAATTGTACCAAATTTCAACTTTTTTGGCCGTGACAGACAGACAGACATACAGACACCTGAGGCCCAATTCTCTAATTTAAAAACAATATAATCTCGTGTTAGTCGAGCTGTCACGTATAGTATGATAAGTATAAGTATCTATAGTATAATTTTCGCGTTTCTTGCGAAGATTAAGTAATAGTTACTATACGTGACAGTGCGACTGAGACGAGATCATACTGCGAATTGAATATTTTTAAATTAGAGAATTGGGCCTCTGAGTTATCCTATTATGGTTCCGTTTGGTACCTTTTGAGGCACGGAACCTTAAAGATAAACAAAACTTAACATCGTAATTAAAAGTACTATGAGCGGTCATCGATTCGAATATCGTTTAGAAGCTACTTCTTCCAGACAACCTTTCTTGCTTTGGCCGGAATTGGGTTGCATTGTTTTAATGGCGGTTCACCATAAGAATTTTCGTCCTGGGATGCAATTTTTGAATGTCATCGACTCGTAAAACGTACATTGAAGCTCATGGATGACTAAAATTCTTATACCTATGAGTGTCTCCTCAAGTATATCTCCTGAAAAAAAAAAAATATTGCGGCCTTTTTGATGATATTTAGTCACTTGGTGACTTTCAAAAATGAACTTAACTCAGTCTCGAAACGTCAGTACAAGTGACCAAAAACATAATTCGTTTTTTTTTTCAATGTAAAAACCCTTTTTTTAACCGACTTCCTAAAAAAGGAGGAGGTTCTCAAATCGGTTGTATTTTTTTTTATGTTTGTCACCGCACATCTCCGTCATTTATGAACTGATTTGGAAAAATCTTTTTTTTATTTGAATAGATATACTTCCATTTTGGTCCCATTTTTTTCAGAATCCAGTTCTGATGATGGAATCCATGAGGAATTGAGGGAACTCCTCAAATACTGTAGGCATACATATGGTGATTTTGATATTTTCAGCAACAAACCAAGCATTTGCATTCAAAAAGTATCATAATCCTTTCACCACTATGGTTCTTTCATCATTTTTTTTTTCATCCAAATATTTAGTCGAATACAATGACGGAAGTCGGTTTTTTAAATGAAAAGTTATCAATGTAAACTGTTTAATAATCATTTTGTAAATATTCGAGAAAGTAATAACATGAAATGTACTTTCCATTTTCGTGTTAAAACAATAAGGGAACGAATTCAAATATCAAACATACCCAATGAATAAAATAACAGCCCAATCGGTATAAAAGCACAAATTATGTTAAAGATGGAAACGAGGCGGACGGAGTTCCTCGTCGCATAATATATTAAGGAATGTATCTAATATTCTTTTTAATGTTCTACGCATAAGTAATTTGGGATAATAATCCCTAGGAAAGTAGAGATGAGCAAATATTGAGTCTGTCAGTGAAAAACGCGAAGGTATTTACGTTTGTGTGATTATAGAAACGCTATAGGTACTCTGATTTTTAATCTTAGACAATTTTAAAAAGGCCACTTGAGGTATTAAACATTAAAGGTGTAAACGTACCCGTACCTGGAAAAAGAAAGAGGGAGGCCATTTTGAAAATTTATTGCGATAGTTTTATTAACGTATATGTACCAGATTACTTACAAATTGTATGAGAAAACGTTTTATTAAATTTGACTAACTTCTGCTGCTCAGATTTTTTCTTCCGATACAATGAAACAATCCTTACATGAAACTGAGTCGATACGCATTAAACAATTTTTTGATCAAAACAACTCATTTTTATGGAGAACACACGCTTGACCAAAAAAATAACTATGCCAAAATCGTTTTCATACAAAATGAGCAAATGGTTCCAAAGACAGTTTTCCCGTATCTCTTATGGATTCGGATATCCCCATACTGTCCCATTTCAAAAAAACACTCTGTATCTACAATATATATATTTATAAATTTTATAATTTTAAAACGCATAATTATTTAAAAGATATATAAGAAAATATGCGAAAATTTACCATTCCCGAAATTCCCTTTATCTCCGAAACTACTGAGCCGAGCATTTTGAAACATTTTGGGTTTGACTTGAAAGTCTGTAAATTCCTACGGGAAACAGAAAATACTCGTAATGAGAAATTTGTGTTTTTATGTTGTGTGTAACTAATAAATTAATTAGTCTAGTGGTTATTTTGGTAGCCTGCTTGTACGGAATCCTCTCCATGCGATTCCTACTCGCACTTGACCAGTTTTTTTGTACATAATATTACATAAGTACAAATTTTATCCAAATGAAATTTGTAATTTATACACATATTTCAAGATTGAGTTGAGTTAAGAATATAAATTTAATAAAAATAGGTTGAGTCGATATAAACGTTTACTCCCAGCGGCCCCACTGGGGGACGTTGGGAGAAAAAAGTGCCAACGTCCCCCACTCGTGACAACGTGCAGAAATTTAATATTTAACAGTAGGAGAACTTGTTTTTCTGTTTTTGAGTGTTCATTATGATGTCCACTGAACACGATTCCGCTGTCAGAATTGAAAACAGTTGCCGCGATTTTGAACTTTTTTGTTTTTTTTGTTTCTTTGGTGTTCGATTGCTTTCAAAATCGATATCTGAGGATCCCTGAGATCACTGAACAAGAATCAGCTATCAGAAATTAAAAAAAGTGGCCGCCATTTTGAACTTTTTTGTTACTGAACCGATTCCTTTCAAAATCGATATCTGAGGATCCCTGTAATCACTGAACAAGAATCAGTTGTCAGAAATTAAAAAAGTAGCCGCCATTTTGAACTTTTTTGTTATACCTAAATGGGTTGACCTTCATCGGGTTGAGTTAAGAAGCACTCAAATCATGTAGTACTTTTTCCATAAACCTTAATAAGCTATGATAGTCTTTTGTTTTCATACCTAACGTACCTAACCGAAATAAAACTGAAAAGCGGAAAACGATTGAAGGCGGCTTTTCTTATTACTTACTGCCAAGTGTAATTATGGCGTCCAGCATTTAACGTCTAAAGATGATGATTAAAAAACACTTAAAATAATGTTTTTACAAAATGTCTTTTCACCTAACAATATCTAAAAACTAAGTCCATTTAATATTCAAACCACACCGAGCTGCGACAACTAAGGAAGCAACTCCGCGAGCCAGTTTGATCTAGTTAGAGCCAGTAGGAGGCAATTATAACTTTACTAAATACTGGCATTCACTGTTTGCAAACATCGCAACTATCTGCTATGATATCCTAGGATGTCTTGCCGTGGAGCATGATTGTAAATGTACAGAGGCCCAATTTTCTAATTTTAAAAACATTCCAATCACAATATAATCTCGTGTCAGTAGCACTGTCTCGTACTTCGCATGCGAAGATTAAGTAATAGTTACTACGTGGCAGTGCGACTGACACGAGATTATATTGTGATTGGAATGTTTTTAAAATTAGAGAATTAGGCCTCAGTATTTTGGGTGATTCCTCTCGCATGTGGCGCGAAATTCAAATTTTATTGTGTTTTTTGTAAATCACAGCTAATAAAAACTTCTTGAGATAGAGAAAACAGATTTTGCGAAAACTGGGAGACCTAGCACACATGTTTTAATTGATAGTATCTCATAAATGTCATTAGTTAAGCTACGCATATCTTTAAACCAAAAAAACACTGTAAAAATCATTGAAGAGTATTCGTAGCTGAAGTAATGATCTATATGTGAAACTATAAACTAAAACATGTGTGTTAGATCTACTAGTTTTCGCAAAATCAGTTTTTACTATCTCAAGAAGTGTTGATGAGCTGTAATGAGCAAAAACGCAATAAAATTTGAATTTCGCGCCACATGCGCGAGGAATCACCTTAAGGACCTCCGTGGCGCAGTGGGCCAGTAGCCGACTGAGACGCAAAAATTACTCAACGGATTTTGATGTAACTGTACATATACATATTTTATGTGTATAGCTTATTTCATCCTCAGACGTAATCCATTTTCGGCTTTTACGACATCCACGGGAGGAGACGGAGGTCTATAAAAGCCAGTGAGAGAACACTCTTCCTTAATATCCGTCTGTTTTTTCAAAGATTAACTTTGCAGTCAGCCGTTGTCCATATTTTAGGGGAAGATGGAATTTCTTTCTTTATTCGAATTAACATTCAAAATACAGGCGTGAATATTTTAATAAGCTGTTAAATTTGATGGAGCAGGATTCGAGTTCTTTTCTCGTGGTTCCGCATGTTATGGAAGTTGCTCTCTTAGCAAATTAAATGGTTTTAGTCCTCCGGTCGCGCTTCTCGGCCTAAGAATACATAACATAACAAATAGCAGGGCGATTCTAAAACGTCTGAAAACGATTCCGATCGGATTCGTTAGTTTTTCATTACATTGTGGTAAGAAACTAAAACAATTTTCTCTAAAACGCAGTAAAAAACAATAAATATTATTATATTACTGTGTTTTACTACAGAAAATTGTTAGAAAATTGTTTTATTTACTACATCGAAATGAAAAACTAACGAATCCGATCGGATACGTTTCCGACGTTTTAGAATCGCCCTGCTGATCCCACACTAGGATTCCCTGTGTCGTGGGTATCAGAAACTACGAGTACCATGGTACCATAATACCCAGACCCGGAACAAATATTTGTAGATTTTACAAACATTTGTCCCGCAGCGGGAATGGCACCCGCAACCACTTGCATCTAAGCCGGCTACTCGCCCGCTGCGCCACAGAGATAATCAAACACAAAATAGGACACTTTCAACTCCAACGCCTGCCAAGCCTGGTGATTATGGCAAATCCCCCCAATGCATTATATGGGGGAGGCTTCATCCAACATTGGACGTTTTAAGGCTGTTCAAGAATGAAATATTGGGCGTTCAGTTGTAAACTAAACGCATTATACTTTACTATTCTCTTTGCTGACATGTATAACCTCTAAAATTTAGAGTTCCTTCCTAATTTAGAGTCAACTTCAGCAGGAGAATAGTAAAGTACGTAGTGCATAGTCGTAATTTTTAAAAAGTGACAGCAACGATAATTTCAATTCTGTTAAAAATACAAATCTTTTTTTTCTTTATGATATTAGTGTAGAATCTACACTAATACCATAAAGAAAAAAAAGAAATCTACACTGTAGATGTAGATACTCATCACTTATCATTTCATGTTAGCATGCTTGAGGCCCAATTCTATGTTTAAAACACGATTAAATCACTATATAATCTCGTGTCAGTCGCACTGTCACGTAGTAACTATTACTTAATATTCACGTATGCATACGAAGATAAAGTAGTCCCAGTCTAAAAAGTCTAAATGTCTTCAAGGGTAGATTGAAAAAACTGCTTACAGGTAAAGCTTATTATAGTACACAAAGAATTTCTAGGTGATAAGAATATTGATGACTAATTCTGACATTATTATTATTATTTCTGACTAATCTGAAAATTATTGTGGCCAAGTATCTAATTGCATGCGTTAAGGCGCTACCCTGACCGAATGACCTTGAGGTGTTCGCCTTTACAATACATCGCAAATTATTTATTTTAGTGACACCTATGTAGTCCTTTCATTCTGCCATCTAGCCGTCCGTCCGAGAACCGGCGGCTGACTGGTTCGCTCCTTGCGCACAGCCAGATTCGCACGGATTCATGAAATATAATTCATAAAAAATAAAGAGAACCCATTTAAAAAAAAATTAATCGTGTAATAATTCTACTATTAAATTAACTATCCAATTGTATAAACCAAAAAATTCAGTAACGTGAACTTTAAGAGAAGATGTACAAAATCATGATTTATTTCAATTTTTTCATGGGTTTATTGTCGAGTACTTACGACGTTAAATCATTAAACCAATCGTGGAACTTGATGACAAAATGTCAAATATATGTAGTGACTTTTAATGTTTTTTCTACTTGCTTTATTTAACGAGGAGAGAGGCTTGAAAAAAACAGCTTGACGCCGTGTTTGGTCGGGGTACTGCCTTAAACGTTGATTATGAACGTACATTCAACTGTAGCACTAAACAACTGTTACAAACCCATAATACGCAATAAATGAATTTGAATTTAAGTAATAGGTACTACCTGGGGTGCTATTTCTGAAAGTCATCGAGTGGACTAATAATAATAATAATAATAATAAAGCCTTTTTATTTCCTTAACTAACTATTACATAAATGTTTGCATAACTTAAAAATTAAATAACTTATTTTTTTTTCCATAGTTAAGGCCCCTTTCTGGTAAGGCCTCCTCCAGTTTTTTCCAGTTTGTTCTGTCTCCAGCTTTTTCTATCCAATTTTGTCCTGCTACTTTTCATATCTCATCGGCCCAGCGTTCTTGCGGGCGTCCTCTTGCTCTCTTTCCGGTTGGTCCAGACCATGCCGTAGCGTACGGCATGGTCTGGATCAAGTTCGGAAGCTCTACCAAGTTGGTAGAGCTTCGAGTGGACTAAACGTAGATAAAATTGCCGGTAATGCCCGATTTCAATATTTATATACATCTGTAACTCAATGATGACTAAAACTTTGATACATTTCTTGAATAACTTTTCATTTAAAAAACCGACTTCCGCCATAAGTATTTAACAAAATATTTGGATGAAAAAAAAATCATGAAAGAACCCTAGTGGTGAAAGGATTATTATACTTTTTAAATGCAAATGCTTGGTTTGTTGCTGAAAATATCAAAATCGCCATATGTATGCCTACAATATTTGAGGAGTTCCCTCAATTCCTCATGGATTCCATCATCAGAACTGGATTCTGAAAAAATGGGACCAATCTGGTAGTATATCGATTCAAATAAAAAAAGAATTTTCCAAATCGGTTCATAAACGCCGGAGATATGCGGTAACAAACATTAAAAAAAAAAAAAAAATACAACCGAATTGAGAACCTCCTCCTTTTTTGGGAAGTCGGTTAAAAACAGTGATTTGCGACCTTTTTCATGATATTTAGTTCCTCGGTGACAATCAAAAATCGATCCCCTGACAGTGCGACTGACACGAGATTGTATTGTGACTTAAATGTTTTTAAAATAAGAGAATTGGGCTGGATTTTTTTTAATTCAAGATGTTTTTAACTGAGGCCCAATTCTCTAATTTAAAAACTTTCCAGTCACAATATAATCTCGTCTCAGTCGCACTGTCACGTATAGTAACAATTACTTAATCTTCGCGTTTCTTGCTAAGAATATGTTATAGTTACTATACGAGACAGTGCGACTGACACGAGATTATATTGTGACTGGAAAGTTTTTAAATTAGAGAATTGGGCCTCTCATCTGCGGAACCCTACTGAGTTTACATTCAGATGGTGCCTTACTCCGAATTCAAATTATTATATTTTGTTGATTGAAAAATTACGGATCAGAAATTTGTGATGAATTCAATAACTTTGCAATAATTCTTGTTATTTCCAAATCTGTGCCATTGACACGAATTTCATTTTAACGAATGCAGCATTAGAAAGCTTTTATCCTTGTATTGCGTATTTAAAATACGGAACAAGATAACAAATAGCCAACAAAAACAATAACAAAACAACAAGACCACAAGATAACAACAAGACCAACAATAAGTTTGACGACCTCCGTGGCGCGGCGGGCGCAGGTTCGCCTGCGACGCAGGACGTTGCGGGTTCGATTCCCGCTTCTGAACAAATATTTGTACGATCTGCAGATAATTGTTCAGGGTTTTCTGGGTATTTTTCTATTGTATATAAAAAAAAACCTATCTATGTAATGTATTGTATTAAGTATACAGGGAGTGTTTAGACTACTCCCGAAAACTGAAACAGTGCATTCGGACCATGATTCTGAAAATACTGAAGGTGAAAAAACACGATCAGTTATCTAGTACCCATAACACAAGCTCTGTTCAGCTTCTTAATGTTGTGTGAAATGTCCAGCATTTATTTATTTAAGTATTAAAATAATTACTATTATTTGACGACCTCTGTGATGCTGCGGGCGAATAGCCAGCTGAGATGCAAGTGGTTGCGGGTTCGATTCCCGCTGCGGGACAAATGTTTGTATGATCTGCAAATATTTGTTCCTGGTCTGGGTGTTGTGCTACTATGGTACTCGTATTCCTGATCTCTGGAAATTCTGATGTGGGATCAAGACTACGTATGTGTTTGCTGAGTGTTATGTTATTTACAGAAAGATTAAATCAAATAATACTTATGCAGAAAATTAATAAATTGTACAAATTTAACGAAATTGTTGTAAATTATGAATGAGTCTCAAGAAAGTTTGGTTTTTAGCATGTTTTTGTTTGCCTTGTAGATAAGTAATTCAATAACAAAATACAAATACTTAAGTAAAGACTCGTCCACAATGGCAGGCAAACAAAAGTAGAAATTGTCTATTCCCGCGGCGGCCATTTTGAATTATTTTTTTCTCGAGCCATCACTCGTGTTGACACGGACCCTTTAATGAAATGCTAACTTTCGTTCAGAAATTATAATTAGTAGGTACACAAATATTTGCGGGGCGGGGTGTTTTTCCATTCCAGAATCTTCTATTGTTTGATTTTTATAGTGCCGTACCTTAGAAGGAATAAATTTTCATTTAAAAAACCGAGTTCCGCCATTCTATTCGACGAAATATCTGGAAGATAATTTGGTGGTGAAAAAACCAGAGTGGTGACAGGATTAAATCTTCAAATGATACTTTCTGAATGCAAATGCTTGATTTGTTGCTGAAAATACCAAAATCGCTATATGTATGCCTATAATATTTTAGGAGTTCCCTCAATTCCTCATGGATCCCATCATCAGAACTGGTTTCTGAAAAAAATGGGACCAATCTGGTAGTATATCTATTCTAATATAAAAAGAATTTTCCAAATTGGTTCATAAACGCCGAAGATATGCGGTAACAAACATTTAAAAAAAAAAATACAACCGAATTGAGAACCTCCTCCTTTTTTGGGAAGTCGGTTAAAAAACCGATTTCCGCCATAGTATTCGACTAAATATCTGAATGAAAAAAAAATTATGAAAGAACCATAGTAGTGAAAGGGTTATGATACTTTCTGAATGCAAATGCTTGGTGTGTTGCTGAAAATATGAAAATCGCCATATGTATGCCTACAATATTTGAGGAGTTCCCTCAATTCCTCATGGATCCCATCATCAGAACTGGATTTTGATAAAAATGGGACCAATCTGGAAGTATATCTATTCAAATAAAAAAAGAATTTTCCAAATCGGTTCATAAATGCCGGAGATATGCGGTAACAAACATAAAAAAAAAAAAAAAAAAAAAAAAAAAAAATACAACCGAATTGAGAACCTCCTCCTTTTTTGGGAAGTCGGTTAAAAAATACGACCGAATTGAGAACCTCCTTTTTGTGAAGTCGTTTAAAAACGGAATCCATGAAGGAACATTCTATTTATCCGTCCATATAATGTATCAAGAACCTTTATTACCACAAAAAAATAATGCTCATTTCCACCAAACAATTATTAATTAACGGCCCAAAAGTCATGTCAAAACGGCAGGTTTCTATGCGAAGGCTGTGACACACATCCAGACAGAACGAAGTAACAGCGCATAACGGTTCTAATTTTCGTAACTTGGTACGGGAATATGTCCAGCAGTCGACTTCGACAGGCTGACGATGATGGTGATGATGATATTTGATATTCTAAATACAACGGAACCCTGTGCGCGAGTTAGACTCACCCATGCCCAAACTTATTTAAGGTAAGTAATTTATTTTTTTGTTCCATTGACTGAGTTCTTACGTTTGTGGAGGTCTTAATTTTGATAGCCAGAGATTCATCTTACTTATTGTTTTTGGGTGCGTGAATTAAAAAGTTGTACCTAGTAATATTAATGACCTGTCTTTCTGTCTCAGTCTTCGAATCTAATACTGGACGAAAAATTGTATTTGTTAATAGAATTGAATTGTTAGGTTGCCCTTTCAAGGACGTATAGCGTAAGCGTAAATAAATGAACCTGATGTTGGGGGGCAAACAAGAACATTAAAAAAAAATTGAAAAACCGTCCACCTGCGAGTCAGACTCGCGCACGAAGGGTTCCGGACCATTATCTATTAAAACGGCAAAAAAATCACGTTTGTTGTATGGGAGCCCCCTTAAATATTTATTTAGTTTTGTTTTTTATTATTTGTTGTTATAGCGGCAACATAAATACATCATCTGAAAATTTCAACTGTCTAACTATTATGGTTCATGAGATAGAGCCTGGTGACAGACGGACGGACGGACGGACGGATGGACAGCGGAGCCCTAGTAATAGGGTCCGTTTTACCCTTTGGGTACGGAACCATAAAAACTTTTGTTATCTGCGTTCATGTCATTTGTCAAACTAAAGGGCGCATTATGAGGAATGCGTGACGTACCCCAACTCACACAACAAAAACTCGCACACGTTGGTCCAGTTGGGGATTTGAAAAATTGAATTAATTTCGTTCCCCAACTCGCCTACTTTCAAATCTGTCGATTCCAGTACATTCAACTTTTATATAACTTGTCCTGTTAGTATATTAGTTAGTGTGGGACATATCTTGTAACTAAATTTTGAACCAGTTCCACCTAACCAATTGAGCTGAAATTTTGCATACCTGTCAAGTTCAGATGACAATACAATATTATGGTGAGCTGCCCCCTAATTACAGTAGCAAATGGTAATGGGGATCATTTTGGCAGCCTAAGCGCTGTCCAAATCTTTTGAAACTAGAAATGGAGAATATTCAGGTCAAGTTTACCCTATTCAAGTTTCATAAGATTTAGATAGTGCTTAGCCAACCAAAATGATTCCCATTGTTGAGTTCCCCATTGCCATTTGCTACTGTAATTGAGTGGCTGACCTGATGGAGACGGAAGGTAGACAACGGAACTCCTCGATGAATAATAGTAGACTAGCAATGTCTGGGCTCATACATTTTGATCCATTGGTTCCGTTAACTAATTTAATAACAAATTGTTAAATGATTTAACAACATAGATTTATAGTAAAGATACGCTTGACAGACAAAACAATAAAGCAATGTCTCCTTATAGCAAAATCAGCGCCATCTCTCGGATTACATTATAACTACGTTGAAATGAACACAAAAACCCGAACGCCATAACCTTCTTGCTTATTGGGAGTCCGGTTATTTACAACCGAGAAACTCGCACGCGTATCAATTAACATCCTTACAAAGTTATAGCGTTTTGCTTGTATGGCGTCTCTTTATTGAATTGGAGAGCGATTTACCAAGGAAATAAAATTGTTTTCTGTAATAAGGGAAAGTTCAACATACAAAATTTTGCCATACCGATGATAAGAAATGCCATATTTTTTTAAGCTACACTGCAAAGTTGTTTCTGCAGCCTTTTACCACTCAATACGGCATTTTGTGGCCGAAACGATCGCGCGCGGTGTACGTCACCGACTGATTATCGTGGTGTCAGTCAACTGATTTTTGACACCGGTTTATTTGGCGGTTATCTAGCGAGCGTCCGCCGTGTCCTTAGTGTATGTCTATGTTTAACAACAAAACTTATAGTTCCTATAAAATTGCAATCTCTGAAACTTCTGTAATAAGCTACTGCCTAAATCAATGGCTATTTTAACTGATATTGTGATAGCCTTGGGCAATGTTTGCGGATGACCCGCTATTAGGACAATAGGCGGACAAACAGACTGTGTTTGTATTAATATATTGTATTTAGCTAACCATACATTGGGTAGGGTCGCCATTAGGAGCGAATATTTTATCCAGAAAGTTGGATAATTATACAACAATTTAGTTTTTTCTCATTTTATTAACAAAAGGCAAAGGAGTTGTTCCAAAATGGCCTATAGTACAGGCAAATTAGCAAAAAGTGTGGACCTAAGTCGTGTAGTGGTGGATTCTTATGGAAACGTTAGATGACACGAAAAGAAGCTTATCCTAGGTTTGCACCGTTTCTGGCGCTTACGGAAGGCTTTTAAATATTAGGTACAAACTTAAAAAGGCCGTAAATTTTAAAATAGAAAGAAATTACTTGATGCAAGTTAAATTACGTATAGAGAGACTGTCTTAGTGCATTATGATTTTAATAAAAACCACGTGCATGTAGGGAACACAGTGTTGAACAAATGCATCTTCCGTAAAAAAAAACCAGTATAAAACTTCCGGCGGATGTAGTACTAATTAAATGAATAAGTTTAAGTCGATTTCCAGAACTACATTAATTTTCCCCGAAGTAGAGCGACAATAAAATATGGAAAAGTGCCTTCCGTGAGACGCACCAAGGTGCAATGGTAATGTATTTTGAACATTTTTCTGATATTTCTATCAATTTGCACCGACTACCTGAATTTTCCCGGAGCCGTAATAACCACAAAAAGTTTTTTTTGTCAATGATTTTTTTTTGTATGTTCCGTATGTCGGTTATAAAAAATACTTGGTGCAAATGTAGATCATAACGGTTCAAAGTCTATGCCAAATTGCACCGACTACTTCTATTTCCCCCATTAAGTTACGGATATTTTTATGGTTTTCACCCTATTTCACCCTGTTCCGGAGGGTGAAATTACTGATGCTTATTATTAGAGGTGATTTTTAAGCCATACAAAACAATTAGAAAAGCTTTCATGACTACATCTAATTAGTTCCACACTTGTGCAAAAAATCACCTAATTTGACTGTACTACTATGTCTATGTCCATTTGACAGAGAATGACGAAAAAAACAGTGATTTTCGAAAAAATACTCTTTTTTTTTTTAAGTTTTACATATATATTTAGCCATGTTTATACAAGTGAACACCGACAAGGGTTAGGTTTCATACATTGTAAACTCCTTTGTAATAATACAATAATAAGTATTCATAAAAATAGTATTCCTAATTTAAATTCCTATACGGCCTACCTTATACTTTACCTAGTTTGGACGACCTCCTTGGTGCGGCGGCTGAGACCGAAGAAGTGTGGGTTCGATTCCCGCTGCGGGACAAATGTTTGCATGATCTGCAAATAGGTTTTTGTTCCGGGTCTGGGTATTGTTGGTACCATGGTACTCGTAGTTCATGATACCCACGATACAGGAAAACCTAGTGTCGGATCAAGAGTATAATATTATGTTGTGACTGCTGGGTGTTATGTTAATGTTAATATAAATTATAATATAAATTAAAATATAAATAAAATAAATTTGTAATCCTACACATCAATTAAATAATACCTACTGGTGGTCATACTACATCATTGTGGTCATGTTACATTATAAATGTAGCAGGAAGTCGGTGGATGGATGCGGCTCAAGACCGTTCGTCGTGGCATTATAGGGGGGAGGCCTATGTCCAGCAGTGTACTTCTACAGGCCGATGATGATGATGTTAATGAGTGGTCATACTACAATTCGCAAACAAGTCCACTATACGACCATATCGACAGTGCTGGCTGTTCCCATGACCATTCGAACCGAAGCGTTAACAGCTAGTGATGTGCAAGCAATCTGTTATCGATGAAACGGTTAGTCGGACTTTTATTGATAAAACGCTTATATAGATTCTTTATCGATTTGGCATTTGATTAGCGCGTTGCAGGGAATGACACGTTCCGCCGATGTTGATGCTAAGTTCTGAGGCCTTACCGTGAGCTCTTATAGCGATTCAGTTCAAAAACTATTCAGTACAAAATATCAGTTCCGTGATATCCGCAGCTATATTTAAAGGCACAGTAGCAGAAGGTCTATAGACTTCTGTGATTAAAGTTATTCAATGATGACGGATCTCGGCGACGAACCGATATTTTGTACTGAATAGTTTTTGAACTGAATCGCTTAAGAGCTCATGGTAAGGCCTCTGTTCTAATACAGAAAGTTGGCTTTACCAACTTTAATAGTTATTCTAACACTAGCTGAATGCCCGCCACTTTCTCCGCGATGTGGTCCATCTTTATTAGAAATCGGATAAGAGCGAGTGAGACTACCGCGCTGAGGGTTCATACCATCTACAGACAACTGAAGATATCCTCTACAAACA
Source organism: Epirrita christyi (assembly GCA_951392215.1). Taxonomy (NCBI): domain Eukaryota; kingdom Metazoa; phylum Arthropoda; class Insecta; order Lepidoptera; family Geometridae; genus Epirrita; species Epirrita christyi. Next base: position 5,184,210 of record OX595861.1, read on the forward strand.
AACATACTAACAAATTTTATCTTTATAGTTAATGGTTTTAAAGTGACTAATAGGAAAATTAAGAGTCGGCCAGTGGCGCACCGGTTAACGTATCTCCGTATCAAGGAAACGGTTGCTGGTTTGGTCCGCCTAGTTGCTTAAAATATAAGTGTATTAGGTAGATTATTTCGGTTTCAGTCGGTGATTTGTATTGTAAGCTTTTTCCATTGATTTTTTAACAATAAATTTATATTATAATAACTTTTCATTTAAAAAACCGACTTACAATATTTGAGGAGTTCCCTCAATTCCTCATGGATTCCATCATCAGAACTGGATTCTGAAAAAAGTGGGACCAATCTGGAAGTATATGTATTCAAATAAAAAAAGAATTTTCCAAATCGGTTCATAAACGCCGGAGATATGCGGTAACAAACATTAAAAAAAAAAAAAAAAAAAAAGATACAACCGAATTGAGAACCTCCTCCTTTTTTGGGAAGAAAAATGACAGCAACGTATGAATATTCTTATCTTCAACCTTGACTCGACTGTCATACGAGTTAATTATAAAACATACATTAACTCATTTTCTTATCGAAATAGCACAATATAACTTATCGACCTCTGACTTTGACATCATTGCAAATGGCGGTCAGACGCTGACATTATCGTGCATTTATCATTTTATAGCCCTGATTAAGTGCTTTCTTGACGAAACTACATTCCAAAACATGCCGTTGTGTGTCCACGTGATGATGTAAGTTATCACTGGTAACACTCACTGATTACAGACCTTCGTCTTGAGGATCTGCGGTAGTTGTGACGAGAATATATGGCGTTGTTTCCCGAACGCTACCTATCCGATTATTTGTCGGTTGACCTCTTCGTCGAAGTCAAAGTTAAATAATTAAAATAAGTTGAATAAAAGTATGTAAAAATGACATAATAAAATGGTTTACCATCGATATTGGTGACCACATCACTATTATACCCCTAGGCTATATTACGCCGCGGTGTGCACAGCCTTATATGTCCTTTGTCATAGCATGCAGGCGCCCAACGCGTGGCCCAAATGCCCCGGGGCCTTCAAATATTACAAAGATTATATTTGATGGAAACTCTGTCAATAATTACCTGGATTAAGAATCATTCATTAAATTAACGTATACAAGTGATGAAATACCTTAATCATCATCATCAACATTTCCCTGCCCTTATCCCACTTAAATCAAATCAAATGAAAAGAATTTTATTTATTGAAATCACAAGGATCATTTTGAAACGTCTTATAAACTAAAATTACTCCTGTTCCAACGCGACCGAGCCTAGAAGAATCAGGCAACAAAGACGGCTTGACTTACATAAATGGTCCGTCTTACCACTAGGTGAGAAGCGCCTGTGTGGTGCCTCGGAGCAAGGAGTTGCTGATACATAGTAAAACCTTAGGAAGGTAGTCAAAAGTAAATAAACATCAGCAAAAGTATGTAAGACAGCACACACTACGCTTGTTATACTTAAAAATAACAATCTAATAGAATCATAATCAAATTTCTAATAGACTTAGGAGGAGTCGGTACATCATGTTACTTTCTTCCATTCTCCCCTATCTCCCGTCTTATGACGACCTCTGTGGCGCGGCGGGTGAAGGTTCACCTGCGACGCAGGAGGTTGCGGGTTCGATTCCCACCTCGGAACAAATATTTGTACGATCTGCAGATATCTGTTCAGGGTGTTCTGGGTATTTTTCTATGTATAATAAAAAAATATCTATCTATGTATTGTATTTGTATTAAGTATATCGGTTATGGGATATGTTATTAAGTATATGGGTACTAGCCCATAACACAAGCTCTGCTTAGCTTGGGGCTAGATAATGTTGTGTGAAATGTCCAGCATTTATTTATTTATTTTATTTATTTTTATTTATCAGTACTCACTCACACACCTTTCCTACACATGTCATCTTTTATCAGTCCATCTATCTCTTTTTAGGCCTGCCTCTACTCTTGTATCCATTCACATTCATAATTATCACTTTTCTTGTAACATGGCACTTCCCTTCACGTAACATGCCAATACCACGCTACCCGGACTCATCTTTTCTGTTACTGGCGCTACTTTCAAACTTCCTCTGATATACTCATTTCTTATCTTATCCATTCTTGTCATTCCACACATCCATCTCAAAATATGCAACTACGTGGCTTGGATTCTTCTTGAAAAGTTCCTTAATCTATTTATAATATTATGCTGTTGGGTCTGTTTCGTTTTTTGAACGCCTAATACACCATCCTTCCTGCTGTAAGTCCCGCGCGAAAAACACGCATGATTGGCCAGATTCAGCATTATTATTAGCAGTAGGCTAAATCTAGCCAATCACGTGTGTTTGACCTTGGCGTGACATATATGCACAGCAAGAAGGATGGCGTTTAAAAAACGAGGCGACTTGTTCGCCAAAAGTATATCCATGAAAGTTCACGCTATAATTCGAAAGGAAACCGCATTTCTGATGGGGTATTCTAAAAATAGTGACAGGGTTTTTCTCCGATCTGGGTAAGTACGTCAGAGAACCATCTCTGAACATGGCTTGTTAGGAGGTGATTCGTGAACAAATAGGGATATTAATTAGAGCAATCAATTTAAATCTTCATAATAAACTCATCATCCGGCGCACTCTTTAAAAATTTGACAAACAACGCCATGTAACGTCTATTACTCCTCCAACAAATCAAAATAATTTTGTTCATTGAAATCACAAGGATAATTTTGAATAGTCTTATAAACAAAAATTAATCCTGTTCCAACGCGACCAAGCCTGGAAGAATCAGGCAGCAACGTCCAGTATGAATGCCTTGCTGGCAACGGTGTAGTTGAAATAGACTCAACCGTCGTCTGCCAGCATCCAAGGTAACCTTTGTCGAGAGCCTGTTGACAACCATGTAACTGGTACTTTAACGTCATGTACAACTAACATTTGGACTTTTTCTGCTCCTTCGAAGGGAGACACGTCGTCCTTTTTTATTTTATTTCAGTTTCTAGTGTTTTTTTGAGTTATATCGTGTAATTTTGGTGGTATTTTAACCGGTGTAGCTTATAAAGAGCACATGGTAGTGAATTTTAAGATAATAAGTGTATTGCGTGTCTTTTCGAAGGATTGGAAATTGTCCAGGAACATTCTAGTAAACTGCCATCGATTTACTAGAACATGACTTGACAGAGGACTTGACGACTGGACATTGTTTGATAACTATCGATGCTACTTTACATTGGCAAAATTGAGTATATCCTCAGATAGCATTAAAAAAAACCTCACATTTACTGTCAGCTGTCACTGCTTCTTCAGCGCAAAAACTATTGGAAGCCATTAATATGCTTCATTGGCTTCGATATAATATTTCAAAGAGTGCCCTTATTCTACTATCTTATTACACTAGGTCTTGTCTATGAAACCTTAGGACTACTGATGGAATAGAATAATAGAGTGTGCAGAAAGATGAAAGGCGTGGTGAGAAACAGAACTAACATTATGATTAGATTTTCAAATTGAAACCCAACCAAGCCCGAGATTTTTATGTTATAACTAACTTAAACAAATATCAAGACTTGTAGTCGAGCTTTAATAACGAGACAGTGTTGTTAACAATACAGAATTGGTAATTGAACGAGCGAAGCGAGTTCTCGGTGTTAATTCAAGAGTGTTTTAGTTTGTATGTGGGTATATGTTAGATGGGAGTTTGTTCGACGATAAAAAAAATATAAATAAATAAAATAATAAGTAAATGCTGGACATTTCACACAACATTATCTAGCCCCAAGCTTAGCAGAGCTTGTGTTATGGGTACCATAACACAAGCTCTGCTTGAATGTGGTGAACATTTATCTGCAGATCGTACAAATATTTGTTCAGAAGCGGGAATCGAACCCGCAACCTCCTGCGTCGCAGGCGAACCTTCGCTCGCCGCGCCACAGAGGTCATCAATAAATAAAATAAAATAAATAACTTTTGAACCGTTGATCCAATCGCTATTTGGTAGGTAGGTTTGTGATACCAAACCAATACAATTGTCCAGTATAATAAAGATGATTAAGCATATCTTTATTATACAGGACTTTATTTGTTGGTAAAAAATTCGTTGTGATAGGGGCGAATATCAAAACATCGCGAGGTTTTAGTTCGGGCGAACTACTTGTAATCTAGGCCTCAAATGTAGATAGATTTGTATTCGCGACGCAGTGGTACCGGACGTAACGGGAACCAATCGTTTGTAAGGACATAGAATTAAATGTATTGCTTAAAATCTAAGACTGTATTTTAAAACAGCTAATTTAACAACACAATCGTTTGCTTTGACATTTAACGACACGAGCGACGAGACAATAATATTTATTCAAGTCTGAACACCTTTTCAAATTCTAAATTTAAACGGGCCCGCCATTTCTCTAATGTTTATTCTTTCTTTTCTAATTCGTTCAGAAACATCTGCATATCAAAAGAAACCGTTGCTTGGCTATTTTTCAACGAAATTCTAAAGATTAGTTCGGAATTTTTATTGTTTCCGAACGCAGTTAGCTCTTATTCGGCATTTCCTCCTCTTAATTTACTCCAATATGGTAGAGATTGATTAGTTTTAGTTTTATGTTGTTTGCGGTCTTTTTATGTGTCCGTAAATTCAACAACAATAAATCTGTGAGCTCTAAAGAAAAGGTTTTATGTCCGTGTGATAAAATTGACTTTTTAACGGCACTGACCGCGCGTTTTACGTCCTAAGTAGGCTGCGCTCTTTATATCCGCGAAGATGTGCCATTTCAATAAAGCTATGTGTGTGATTGTATTCCTGTTTTATAGCAGGTACCTAGATCCTGTTCCATTTATAAATATTCCATTCATTCCATTAATAAACCGATCTCAACTCTATCATGAGAGATCACGACTCGCAAGTGATTGTTGCAATGCAAAACTCGTAAGTCTCGTTTGTCTAAATATTCATATTCATATTTTATAAAATAAAATAAAATTCTTAAAGAAGTAGACCATGCTCAATTTTCAAGACCGAGAGTACCTATGTACTTATTTAAAAAAGTTGATCTATCCGACAGACAGCGTAATATGCCACAATCGTAGTAGTGGTCGATTAGTCGTCCGAATAGTCGCAAGTGAACTTGGTCCGAGCACACAAGAGGTCCAATTCTCATGTCGATTTCGACACTTATGTCTACAATCCGAGAATTGAGGAGTACTCGGAAAAGTTGAACTATCCGAGGGAGAGCGAACTTGTATGCCACAATCCTTGTAGTGACCGATTAGTCGTCCGAATAGTCGCAAGTGAACTTGGTCCGAGCACGCAAGAGGTTCAATTCTCATGTCGATTTCGACACTTATGTCTACAATCCGAGAATTGAGGAGTACTCGGAAAAGTTGAACTATCCGAGAGAGAGCGAACTTGTATGCCACAATCCTTGTAGTGACCGATTAGTCGTCCGAATAGTCGCAAGTGAACTTGGTCCGAGCACGCAAGAGGTCCAATTCTCATGTCGATTTCGACACTTATGTCTACAATCCGAGAATTGAGGAGTACTCGGAAAAGTTGAACTATCCGAGAGAGAGCGAACTTGTATGCCGCAATCCTTGTAGTGGCCGATTAGTCGTCCGAATAGTCGCAAGTGAACTTGGTCCGAGCACACAAGGGGTCCAATTCTCATGTCGATTTCGACACTTATGTCTACAATCCGAGAATTGAGGAGTACTCGGAAAAGTTGAACTATCCGAGAGAGAGCGAACTTGTATGCCGCAATCCTTGTAGTGGCCGATTAGTCGTCCGAATAGTCGCAAGTGAACTTGGTCCGAGCACACAAGGGGTCCAATTCTCATGTCGATTTCGACACTTATGTCTAAAATCCGAGAATTGGGGAGTACTCGGAAAAGTTGAACTATCCGAGAGAGAGCGAACTTGTATGCCACAATCCTTGTAGTGACCGAATAGTCGCAAGTGAACTTGGTCCGAGCACACAGGCGCAGGCGGTCCAATTCTCATGTCGATGTCGACACTTATGTCTACAATCCGAGAATTGGGTGTCCACCCAGTTTGACACAGAAAATTAGATATACACTTTATAAAAACGAGGAAGGCGAAATCGTTGCGCCATAAATGAGCAAATCCAAAATACTTACTAAATAAGTATGTCAACATGTCTCCAGCGAGCACGGCTACCAGCCCTAAGCCCGGTAGCGAGTCTCAGGTCACGCCGCCAGCATCTTGTATCCGATTTTCCCTTTATTTACACGGCCGGGGGACAGATTATGGGACTTAAAATCGGAGAATGCCGCCATTTTCACATTTAAATGAGTTTTTATGATGAAAAAACAATTTCAAGAAAAGATTTTATGTAATTGGTCTACCGGCTTGTGTAGATGATGATGAAATTAGTAATTGGAAACGCGATTTGTTCAAAATGTGCCTGACTACTTTTCGTTATCTATCGAATAGTCTCGCTTGCTTTTTAACCGACTTCACAAAAAGAAGAAAGTTCTCAATTCGGTTGTTTTTTTTTTTTTTATATGTTTGTTACCTCATATCTCCGTCGTTTATAAACTGATTTGAAAAAATATTTTTTTATTTGAATATAGATATACTTCCAGATTGGTCCCATTTTTTTCAAAACCCAGTTCTGATGATGGAGTCCATGAGGAATTGAGGGTATTCCTCAAATGTTATAGGCATACATATAGCAATTTTGGTATTTTCAGCAACAAGTTATTGTTTTGTATGCCTTTAGCAAATAAAAACATGCAGATAGCCGAATTCAATGGCGGAAGTCGGTTTTTTAATGAAAAGTTATGGTATCCATCATCCTTCCATCATCAGATTAGCTTGCTGTCACCATAATAACGGTGATAAGTTATATCACGTAGCATAAGATTCCCTGTGTCATAGGTATCAGGAACTACGAGTACCATCGTACCACAAAACCCGGACCCGGATCAAATATTTGCAGATCACGCAAACATTTGTCCCGCAGCGGGAATTGAGCCCGCACCTCTTGCGTCTCAGCCGGTTACTCGCCCGCCGCGCCACGTAGGTCGTTAGGTGTAGGTAAGTAGGTTAAGCTTGTTTCAATAGATATCGATGCCTTACAAGCAAAAAGGGATAACCGGCAGTTTACAAACTTTACAGGAAAGTGCTTTTAAGCTCAAAACACACGAAAAAAAACATAATATACTTACCTAAGTAGGTATTTTTCTCAGCAACAAACTTCTTTTTTCTGAAGTGTTGTAGGTATAGAGTTTCTTGGTACTTTAAAACTATTGTAGAACGGTCGAGTCTGCCGCCATATTGTCGAAAAATGGACGATCCATGAAAGTTTAAAATCAATTTCAGAGCGGCAGAACTTTAAACTCCGTATGCATGGATATTATAATCCGAGTATCGAATGTTTTTGAGTAGTTTCCTGTTCGCAAACTGTTATTAGTTATAATTTAAATCTTTCGTTTTTAATAATATAGGTACTTAAGTACCTACTTTTTTTATTTTATTCGGAAAACTGGGACATAATCTTCTCGTCACTGATACCTTAGACTCCTTAGAGCCTTAAGACGATAGCAATATTATCTGAGTGCTGACTCTAAGTACCTATTTAGCAAACAATTTACCGATTAGCACTTTAGCTATTTATTATATCTTTATTCCACAGCGGTTGTCGGTTCTGCGAGCTACATTTGACCAAAGTCCGAGTCTTAACAAACAAATCGTGTAGTGTTACACGGATTTTTGTATAGAAAACAAAGTGGTTCACAAAGTTTAAGCTAGGGAAACATCATTGGATCCATACAAAATCCGTGTTACACTACACCATATGTTCGTGTCAATTGATTGTTAAAAACGTACCCTCTCATAACCAATTTTTAAACCTTTGATAGCTAAAATAGCTTTTGACTTGTTTTGACGTATGTCATTTTACATCACAAAAAGAGAGAACAAAATAAAAGCTATTTTAACTTCATACATAAACATAACACCCAACAGCCACATACGTAGTCCTGATCCCATACTAGGATTCCCTGTGTCGTGGGTATCAGGAACTACGAGTACCATGGTACCATAACACCCAGACCCGCCCCAGTATTGTCTAACAAACTGGTAATCGCTTTCAATTACGATTTCGTAGTACATTGCGCCGCATGCTTCAGCTTATTGTCACAAGCAGAAAAAATCAAAACATAAAGCGTAATGTACTGTAAAATCGGAATCGAAAGCGATTATCAGTTCGTTAGCCAATTAAGGGGCCTGACAGTGGTCGCCCCGCGACAGGCGACCATGGTCGCGTAATTGAATGGTCGCAGTCGCGCGTCGCGGTCGCTAAGAACCGAACCTTTAGACTCAAGGCTCTGACAACATTCTGTGACCCTACTGCACTTCTACATTTAGTAAAACTAGCTACTTATCGTCAGAAGTGTGAATCATTTTCTCAACGATGCTATAAATAAAGTAAGGTGAATAAATATTGGTATAATTTCTAGTCAGCGTCTTATCAGCTTACTCACGAGTGACGGTGCTACTTCTAGGAAAGTTACACAACAACATTCCTGTATCAATTTATGAATAAAGGAGTCTCAGGTTACAAATAAGTTAAAAAAAAATTGTTGCTTGCCCGCGGTCGCCGAAAGTTTCCAAATGTCTCTTAAGGAGGAAATACACTATTGTGGTGTGTTGTGGCGTGTCGACTTGTGTCGTGACGGTGGTTGTGCACTTTTATGTGGTGTGTTGGGGCGCGTTCTGACGTTTTTTCGCGACAGTGTCAATCGAAGCTTTACAGCGCTTCCACGTTCATAATGTTTTCTTTTGATTTTGAGAGTGATTTCGAAGAGAACCTTCAATTTGTATGTATGATGACACTTCTTGTGAGGAAAAGAAAGTACTGGATTCATATTATAAATTTGGTGAGACAGGTTGAAGGTGAATTTATCTTGAAAGTGAAATTGATCTTTGTATTCTATGCATTTAGTATCGTACAACACTTTACGTTGACGCACAAGTTCAATTAAATCAGCCATGACGATGACGACAAGTCCGCCGCCAGCGGAGATAGCAACACAATGCTAGAATCACATTATTGTGGTGTGTCGTGACGCGTCAGAACCCCCACCACCGTTCTGGCGCGATCGCAGTCGAGCAGTCCGCGTCACGACAGATGCCGCCACAACACACCACACTGTACTAATGTGTTTCTAGCCATACTAAATGTATGAAACCGATACGCTTCTGACGCGTCACGACACACCACACCACAATAGTGTATTTCCTCCTACATTATATGTATTTTTCCCCCAGCACTAACTTCTTTAGTCATGACTAACGTTTTTAAACGACTACAAAAAGAGGAGGTTCTCAATTCGACTGTATGTTTTTTTTTTAATTTCCGCGCGTCTTTTATTGTCCTCATACACTGCCTTTTGATTATTACTATACTACAGCAGGCGATTCTAAAACGTCGGAAACGTTTCCGATCGGATTCGTTAGTTTTTCATTTTGATTTGGTAAGTAACTAAAGCAATTTTCTCTAGTAAAACACAGTAAAAAACAATAAATATTGTATATTACTGTGTTTTACTATAAAAAAAACTGTTAGAAAATTGTTTTAGTTACTTACCACATCGAAATGAAAAACTAACGAATCCGATCGGAAACGTTTCCGACGTTTTAGATCGCCCTGCAGAGTCCGCTTTTCAAGAGATGTACTGGAGGAGGTACTTGTATTAATATCATAGGTATAAGAATTTTAGTCATCAATGAGTTTCATATACGTATAGAAATTTGGAAATCATGGAATAAACGTCAATTTGACGGATGTTTTGATACGGATGCATATATTTTAAACATAAGTACGCCTTTTTCCCGAAAGGGTAGGCAGAATTGATTAATAACCGAAATAAACCCGCCGTTTCTTATAACTTGAAACATTTGTTAGAGTCCAAAAACAGTGAGTAAAGGAGAATTGTATTTTTTTATGAAATTTGCGTTCAGAATATAAAATGAAGATGGCCGATGACGAACACTCCAGGCGTTTTGTCTTAGCCGTAGAGTGAAAAATATGAAGTTAGTACTACAACTCAAGAAAATACGGGTTCGCACTGACTGAACCCCCTCCCCCTAATTGCCTAAGCAAATTGCAATGGGGATCGATACTACTGGTGATCATTTTCACAGACTTTATCATCATTCACCTCTGTGGCGCGGCGGGCGAAGGTTCGCCTGCGACGAAGGAGGTTGCGGGTTCGATTCCCGCCTTGGAACAAATATTTGTGCAATCTGCAGATAATTGTTCCGGATGTTCTGGGTATTTTCTATGTATAATAAAAATATCTATGTAATGTATTGTAATCAGTTATCTAGTACCCATGACACGAGCTCTGCTTAGCTTGGGGCTAGATAATGTTGTGTGAAATGACCAGCATTTATTTATTTATTTATTTATCAGCCTAGATCCCATAGAATATCAAGATGAAAGGTCTTGAGCCACCTCCATCCAGTATGCAAGTGCTATTTCCATTAGCCGGTGTTCGTATCGTTGATCTGTCCCACGGTTCATACATACACAAGCGCTTTCTATTTTTTACTCTGAGATTTCTACCTTTTAGGAATTCAGCTCCAGTGCTTTTATATTATAGCTATGTTTCTGAAATTAGGTTTAATTTACTATTTGTTTTGAGCTAGCTTTGGCCCGCGGATTCGCTTGCCTTATTGTTTTTAAGATTACAAACAGTGATTCAATTTGTCGTGTTTTGAAGTATTCTGTTATGATGGGAGAGAAACTCACATCTGACATTTTATCTATACTCTGATATTTAATCTAAGACAATTTTTGTAAACAAAGAAATGTCAAGATATGCCACTATGTATTTAAGTGTCATGTATGTGTATCATAAGTGTAATATACAAAAAATAACGTTTATAATGATACACATATATGACACTTATACACACAGTGACATTTTTTTGTCTACAAAAATTGTCTAAGATAAAAAATGAGAGTATAGAAATATTTTAAACGAAATCTTGTTTTCTATAGAAGTCAATGGTAAAAATGTATAATAGAAAGAAACGACAGGCAAACGGCAGGGTAAGGTAGCAATTATAGGACATGCGTTATCTGTGGTAGCAATCATACCGAAGAAAGCTTAGCAACAACAGCTTATGTCCCGTCCGACCAATTACAAATTACCCTAAACAATATGGCGCTATCTAAACATCACTAGTCCCGTAGTTTATCGATATATTTTACGTTGACTCAACGTTGTCGAGTATCGATAAAATATCGATGGAATGACAGCACTAGTGCGGGATCACGTGCGTTGTAATGAAATAACTTTTGTATCGCGCGTACGATCATACGCTTACACTTTCACATTGCTAGGGATGTCACAAGTAACGATTGATATGTAAATACCTTCAATTATTTATTTCAGGAAATTCTCGTTACTATTTGACATTTAATTCACAATATAATCTCATCTCTGTCATCTTTCGATGAATCATTAACCTTTCTGTCGCTCAGAATGGCGTTCGTTAGAGCGAGAAAGATTAAGTAATAGTTACTACATCTACGCACACAGGTAAAGACGTGATAGTTGACTGAGATGAGATTAGATAGTGAATTGAATGTTTAATAGGTAATGGGAAGTTTTCAGGGAGGCAATAAAAAATAAAAAATAGTTCTTAAAATTCCGATAGATGGCAGTGATTCGACATGGTTGTGTCTTCTGAAGATTTTGCAAAACCAGCATAGAGAACAAATTGTCTTTGTTTTCTCTTTTTTTCCTTCAAGTTTCGCGTTGCGATACCGAAGCTCGTTTTTCAAGTCTACTATAGACCGATCTCCTTGGTCCGGCTTCAACAATAACAACAAAAAATTGTAACAATAACGTAACACTAACAAATATATCAGAATTTCAACAAAAACTTTACGCAGATGCTTACTTTACTTCACCAACGAACAGCATGAGCGAGTGAAGTCAGTGACACTGACCGTTGGTGGCTGACCGACAAAATTTAGACAACCATATCTGGACTGCGCCATCTATGAATGGATTTAGAACTATTTTCTTTTAGCTGTCTGAAAAGTTCCTGTTACGAAAATCGGGCCTTAGATTGCTAAGTACATCCTTGGCATTATTTAACAAACTTCAGTTTATTTGATGATTTACTTACTCTGTTAAGTAAATTTGAGGATAATTAAGAGCAAATAGGTATATATATATGTGTTCGTAGTAGATACCAAGACAACGTGTTGACACAGACGTGTCGTGGGAATGGCCACCGTGTCGCATCCGTGCCACGCAATAATAGGTCTTATGCCTAAACTTTTAATGATATATTATTAGCAAGATGGTACACCTTCATTAAAATTTTACGTAACTACATTATCCATACATTACGCTTTACACCACGCGAGCTAGCGCGCCACATGACAGAGGCCGAAGTCGGAGTTAAACCAAGCAACTGACACAGACGTATGGTGTAGTGTAACACAGATTTTTGTATGGAAAATGAAGTTTTCAGCGTGTACGCAAGGGGCGCTCATCGATGTCGCCATGCAATTTCCTTGTAAGAGCGGGTTCGCACTACGTCCGATCCGAATCCGATCCGAACCTGTGAAAATACGGTCCGGAGTAGTCGTAGAACTATTTCTATGGTAGTTTACGCACTATTTCACAGATACGGATCGGACGTAGCGTGTAACCGCTCTTATACTACACCATAGGTCCGGCTCAATTGTTTGCAAAAAAATTGGATTAGACCTTCTGTTCTACAATTTATTTAAAAAAAAACTACCTGTGCCTTACACCTGTCAACAATTAGTGTGTTCGTGTGAGCGAACCGTGTGTGACTGTAGACTGGGTTTACTACCTTATTAAATATCTTTGTAATCACCCCGGCTAAGTCTGTTATGTTCTCATTGCTGAGAATATGTCCTTCTGTTGACTAATGTCTGTTTAAAGGGCGGTTATCGATCATTAAAGCATAATTATATGCTTAGTATGAGCTCATTACGCTACAAGAACGAAGAATTACAAAAAAAGCTAGTTTTTGATGATTTCATTAGATTTCGTTAGTAGTAGAACTTCTTGTGAAAGAGTTCGTCCGGGGAAGTACTACCACCGTACCTATTTCTGCCGCCAAGCAGTAGTGCTCGCATTGCTGTGTTTCGGTTTGAAGGGTACGGGTGCCGGTGAAATTACAGGCACATGAGACTTTTCATCTTTATGTCTCCGGGTCGGCAGCGCGCGTGTGATACCTCTGGTGTTGCAGGCGTCCATAGGCGTAACTGCTCTCCATCAGGTGGGCCGTACTTGTTTGCTTGCCAGGTAAAAAATAAAAATACCGTACTATTCATTTTGCACAATGGGTAAATTTTCATGTACCGATATGTTGGTAAAAGCACTAAGTGCGAGGAGTAATGTGGAGGGAGCGTGTAGCGGATCGCACTCACCCTGAAGAAATACCTTGATTAGGGTTGAAACCTGTTGGTGTCTTCACCAACATATCGGTACGTGAAAATTTCCCGTTTTACAACATTCATGATATACTTAACTCGGTTGTTTTAGTAAAATATTATACGATGTAAATTAATATATTCACACTGACAACCCTAAGCGACGAGGTGCGTCAAAAAAAAACTTGCGATACTGTTATTTATTTGTACGTTTGATGTGGTATTTATAAAATAAGTAAATATGGAATACACTATGTATACACATTAGGTAGGTTATTCCCGTTTTTATCAACGATTCATAGGGAAATTTGACTGCCTCAATCAGATTAAAGAATGTTTTGTTGACAGATTGTACTTCTCAGAAGCGTTATCGAATCAAGTTGCAGAACGTCAAACTTTCAAAGTTAATTTTACATTCAATTAGCTAAGAAAGTACTTAACTACGTAATAATGTTTAAAAATCGATATTTTAATATCCATTATCGATTGTGAAATAAAATGAAAAATCGACATTAAATTAAAATTGCTTTCATGTAGTTCATTGTTGTTAGTTGTCAAATATGTAAATAATGTTATCGATAAACATAACCATCTTTTTATCGATCACCGCACGTCACTAACACTCTCACGTACTGTGTACTAAGACTTTCTTTGCGAATACAATTTATCGTGGGTTGGGTTTATCGAGTCACATACAACTTAGAAAGAGTTTCACTGGTCGCCCTACGCTACGACACAGCCGTCATTCTCTGAATTATACTAATAATACATTCAGTACATACTTCTGCGAAAGTAAAGCGCCTCGGCAATCTTCGTCCTTTCGAAAAAGATATATAAGTATATGTAGGTATGTGAAGCAAGTGAGTGATTATGTTTTTTGTTGAAATATGTATTTTTCAAAACAAGCTTTTATGAAACTAGTGATCGAAACCGTGGCCTGCAGGGCGATTCTAAAACGTCGGAAACGTTTCCGATCGGATTCGTTAGTTTTTCATTTCGATGTTGTAAGGAACTAAAACAATTTTCTCTAGTAAAACACAGTAAAAAACAATAAATATTGTATAATACTGTGTTTTACTAGAGAAAATTGTTAGAAAATTGTTTTAGTTACTTACCACATCGAAATGAAAAACTAACGAATCCGATCGGAAACGTTTCCGACGTTTTAGAATCGCCCTGTTGATCAAAATATGTCCAAACACTGCCAGGCTACTATTAATCATTGATAAGTTCCTTTGTCCACCTTCCGCCTCCATCATCAGATCAGCTCACCGTCATCATAATATTGTATTGTCATCTGAACTTGACAGGTATGAAAAGTTTCAGCTCAATCGGTTGGGTGGAACTGATTCAAAATTCAGTTTCAAGATTCCCACACTAACTAACTAAATATCATACACAATATAGTAACAGAGGGCGTATTACGAGTTTTGCATTGCAAAAACCGGAATGCGAAACGTGCGCATTCAACGTGACTTACGGAGTAACTATTTACAAATCTGTACTGTTTCTACCGACTGCGCGGCACAGAATGATGAATAGTTACTACGTTAGTCACGTTTCGCATTCCGGTTTTTGCAATGCAAAACTCGTAATACGCCCGCCCACAGGTCAACATAACATAACACACGTAGTCTTGACCCCACACTAGGATTCCCTGTGTCGTGGGTATCAGGAACTACGCGTACCATGGTACCGTAACACCCAGACCCGGAACAAATATTTGCAGATCATACAAACATTTGTCCCGCAGCGGGAATTGAACCCGTCATCTCTTGCATCTCAGCTGGCTACTCGCCCGCTGCGCCACAGAGGTCTTCAAACAAAACAACATTTCTGCACAGTTCAGGCGTTATTACTGAAGTACTTACTGAAAAAAACAAAAACTTTGCATCAAAAAAATTGGCTCGTTTTCAAGATAAATGAACAACAAATCAAAGTTTGTCGATTATTTTTTGATTATATTACAAAAAGGCTCATTTCCTAATGCTGGACATATTGACTGGAGATGAGTTTTGAAATAGTTCGCCAACATCCGCCCGTAACGATTCCGATGAAATTTGGCACACAGAGGCCCAATTCTCTAATTTAAAAACATCCAATTCGCACTATAATCTCGTCTCAGTCGCACTCTCACGTATAGTAACTATTACTTAATCTTCGCGTTTCTTGCGAAGAATATGTAATAGTTACTATCGAGACAGTGCGACTGACACGAGATTATACTGCGATTTGATGTTTTTAAGTTAGAAAATTGGGCCTCAGCTTGCGGATTTTGTAACTCTGTTGCAATCGGTTTCAATCTTAAATGAAGCTCTTGCTTTTACCTACCCAATTGACGCAGTGTGCCTGTAAAATTTGATCCCGTCGTATCGTATGCACCATTGACTTGGCACCATCAATGGTCCAGATGCAACCAATTAGTTTTGTTTGCTCCATTAATGGTGCAAACGCAACTAGCGTTAGGGATAACAAAAAACAGACAAATAGACCGTATGAAAAATTGTGAAGTGTGTATCTAGTGTAAGAACTCCTTCAGATAGCAACTCTACTAGACACGGGAACCTTTTTTTGTTTTAATACTAATTGGCAAGCAAACAAGCATACGGCCCACCTGATGGAAAGCAGTTACCGTAGCCTATGGACGCCTGCAACACCAGAGGCATCACACGCGCGCTGCCAACCCTGATACATAAAGATGGAAGTCTCATATGCTTGTAATTTCACCGGCACCCGTACCCTTCAAACCGAAACACAGTAATGCGAGCACTACTGCTTGGCGGCAGAAATAGGTACGGTGCTAGTACTTCTCCGGACGAACTCTTTCACAAGAAGTTCTACTAACACGAATGAAGGTATTTCCTCTTTGCACGTTATAATATTATTTAATTTTTTGATAAGCTAACTCTTTTGTCTTTATTCTGTAATTTTATGTCAATTTCAAAAGCAGTTACTGATTGATCCGGTGTCTATGATCCGGAGAACTTTGATGTTATTAATGATTCGTAAATTTTTAGGCAGCTTTCAAACTACTGACTGTCCCCGGAGGCGATCTTGCTAATGAAGTAGTCTGCGAAAATTCAAGGACTAAAATAATATTGGAATATCTTTCTCAAACTACCAGAGTCCCAATTCTCTAATTTTGAAAACATTCCAGTCACAATATAACGTCGTGTCAGTCGCACTGCCACGTAGTAACTATTACGTAATCTTCGCATGCGAAGTACGAAACAGTGCGACTGACACGAGATTATATTGTGATTGGAATGTTTTTAAAGTTAGAGAATTGGGCCTCTGGTTGAAGAAGTTGTTTTAACAACTAGACTGCTTAAATTAGTTAATAGCAAAAAAAATATTTTAAATAGAAACAGCATTGAAAGCGATATCAAAAGAGTTACGTAATAGCGCCATAGATAGATTATTACCTGAGGCCTTACCATGAGCTCTTATAGCGATTCTCAAAACTATTCATTACAAAATATCGGTTCCGTGATGTCCGCAGCTATATTTAAAGGCACAGTAGCAGAAGGTCTATAGACTTCTGCGATTAAAGTTATTCAATGATGACGGATGTCAACGATGAACCGATATTTTGCACTGAACAGTTATAAGAGTTCATGGTAAGGCCTCTGGATACACAGGGAACTTTTAATCCTAATATAAAGCGGGAGAAACCGCTGACTGATACTAGTAACGATATAAAAACATTATTGGTGCCTCTACCTCTGCAAATTGGCAAACAATCCCAGAGGGCTTTTGGAGGAGTCGGGGCAATAGCATATCACTTACAGCTCGATCAAAACGATATTTGCATGTATAATTTGATAACGGGCTTTGGGATCTTGTGAGTTTTGGAGACACACGGGACGCCATTTCGCCCCGACGCGATTGTTCCATGTATAATAGAAACACAAGCCGTGGTGTGTCCGGCTAGCCATGGTGTGTCCGGCTAGCCATGGTGTGTCCGGCTAGCCATGGTGTGTCCGGCTTAAAAATAGACCTCTCCACCTTCTCCGCTGGATGTCGTAAAGCCGAATAAGGAATTACACCAGGAGACCGGCAGCAGCATCCACCTGAGTACTTACTCAACACAAATACTGCGATTACCAATCCGCTTGCCAAGCGTGGTGATTATGGCAATCCCCCCATTGTATTTTATGGGGGAGGCCTCGTCTAGCAGCGACGCCTGCTGTGACCACAGATTATCTACGGCTTCTTACCGTCTTGCTTCATGTCTAGATCAATTTTAACGAGTGACGAACTCCGTGGTGCGGTGGGCGAGTAGACGGCTGAGACGCAAGAGGTGCGGATTCGATTCCCGCTGCGGGACAAATGTTTGCAGATCAAATATTTGTTCTGGGTCTGGGTGTTGTGGTACCATGTTACTCGTAGTTCCTGATACCCACGACACAGGGAATCTAGGATAGTCACATAATATGTGACTGTTGGGTGTTGTGTTATGTAGTCAATATTATGACAAGACCGTTGTTCGTGGCATTCTTTGGAGAGGTCTATAACCAAGGACATAGAAGTTAATTATGAGATTACGCTCAGAATTGAGTACCGTGTGTTTTCACAATATTCGGTAAACTTAGCCAACCCCGCGACCATCTAAGTCCGGGTCACATCCGGGGCTCACAACAGATAATTTGATTAAAATCCGGCCACTTTGCTTCGGCTTCTACGGTAACTCACTTGTTACTACGAAGCATACATAGATACATAGGACACAGTTTATTGTACAACATAGAAAATAAACAACTTAAGAATAACATAACAACCCAACAGTCATATATAGTCCTAACCCCACACTAGCATTCCCTAAGTGTCGTGGGTATCAAGGAACTACGAGTACCATGGTACTACAACATCCAGACTCGGAATAAATATTTGCAGATAATACAATAATTTGTCTCACGACGGGAATCGAACCAGCAACCTGTGGCGTGATTACGTAATTCTGTTGCTATTGATTTCAATCGATTTCAATGTTGTTTTTATCCAAAATGACGCTCTTGCGATTACCCAATTTACGCATTTTGCTTACAAAGGTTAATTGCAACAAGACGGCGTAAATTGGGTAACGCATAATAATTTGAAATATAAACAACATTGAAATCGATTGAAATCAATAGCAACAGAGTTACGTAATCGCCACTCTGTTGCATCTCAGCCGGCTACTCGTCCGCCGCGCCAAAGAGGTTGGAAAATAAAAAAACGGACTAATTAAGGAAATGCAATGGGTGGTCTTATCGCTATAAACAATCTATGCCAGACAACCTCGGGGTGTACTGGAATTAGGTAATACACACATTCTCATTCTTTAAAGTTCGAAGAATTTCGAATTCAGTTTAGGAAGGCCTAGATCGACGACATTTTAAAGGAAGTCGGTGGATGGAAGCGGCTCAAAACCGTACATCGTTACATTCTATGCGGCAAGCCTATGTCCAGCAGTGGACATAGGCTTAGGATAGGCTGATGATGATGATGATGAACTATACCAAAAAAAAATGCTGGATTTCACACAGCATTGTCTAGCCCCAAGCTAAGCAGAGCTTGTGTTACGGGTACTAGATAACTGATATACTTAAGGTGGATCGTCTCGCTTGTGGCGCGAAATGCAAATTTTATTGTGTTTTTTGCTCGTCACTGCTCATCAACACTTCTTGAAATAGTGAAAACAGGTTTTGCGAAAACAAGGAGAGCCAACAAACATGTTTTAGTTGATAGTATCTCATAAATATCATTAGTTAAACTATGAATATCTTTAAAGCAAAAAAAGCACTGTAAAAATCATTCAAGAATATTCGTAGCTAAGCTAATTATCATTATGAGATATAATTAACTAAAACATGTGTGATAAGTGTCCTAGTTTTCGCAAAATCAGTTTTTGCTATCTCAACAAGTGTAGGACAACGTGGCCAGAGGGGCTGTAATGAGCAAAACACACTATAAAATTTGAATTTCGCGCCACATACGAGACGATTCACCTTAATACAATACATTTACATTGATAGATATTTTATGATACATAGAAAATACCCAGAACATCCTGAACAACCTGATCTGCAGATCGTACAAATATTTGTTCCGAGGCGGGAATCGAATCCGTAACCTCCTGCGTCGCAGGCGAACCTTCGCCCGCCGCGCCACAGAGGTCGTCTGAAAACTAAAAATATCATCAAATTTTGGTTCACACCCTATTATTTGCAACCCTACACAGTAGTCAATTTACAATATTGAATTTCTAGGGGCCGTGAAGCAATACTTTATAAATAATTGTGTTTACAATAAATATTTAAATAAATTATTTTATTTGTTGGTTTTTAATATGATGCGACAATGATGTATGGGCGTTGATAATTATACAAATTCACACACCAACGATAGAAGAATTAAATTGGTGTTCATAGACAAGAGTAGTAGTAGAGTTCGTCCGGGGAATTACTAGCACCGTACCTATTTCTGCCGCCAAGCAGTAGTGCTCGCATTGCTGTGTTTCGGTTTGAAGGGTACGGGTGCCGGTGAAATTACAGGCACTGAGGCTTTTCATCTTTATGTCTCAGGGTCGGCAGCGCGCGTGTGATGCCTCTGGTGTTGCAGGCGTCCATTAGGCTACGGTAACTATCTTCCATCAGGTGGGCCGTATGCTTGTTTGCTTGCCAAGTAGTAAGTATTAAAAAAACCGGCCAAATGCGAGTCGGACTCGCGCACGAAGGGTTCTCTGTAAAATCCATTATCTGTAAAAACGGCAAAAAAATCACGTTTTTTGTATGGGAGCCCCCTTAAAAAATTATTTTATTCATTTTTGATTATTTGTTGTTATAACGGTAACAGAAATACATCATCTGTGAAAATTTTAAATGTCTAACTATCACGGTTCATGAGATACATCCTGGTGACAGACGAACGGACAGCGGAGCCTTAGTAATAGGCTCCGTTTTACCCTTTGGGTACGGAACCCTAAAAAGAAAAAACGCCTGTCACGTAATTTAATAATTTGGACTTAAATGTAATCGGTTATCCTCAAAGACCAGAAAGAGATCTGAGGATATTCTCCATATCGTGTTTTAGATTAGCATCACCATCAGCCTATATTAGCCCACTGTTGGGCATAGGTCGCCTCCAATGAGCTCTAGCCCGATTTTCCCGATTGCCCGCCTCACCTACGCGTGGGGCGCACCACACTACGTTTACCAAGACGCGTCCTCCAGTCTAGAACACAATTTACCCCAAGTATATGTATCGGTACTCACTGTATATATATATATATATATATATATATATATATATATATATATATATATATATATTTATATATATATATATATATATATCTATAATATACAGGCCGTAAAAGGACTACTCCCGAAAATTGAAACAGTGCATTCAGACCATGATTTTGAAAATATGAAAGATGAAAAAACACGAAAAAAAATGCTCACTCTTGGGCCGCTTATTTGTATTTTCTTTATAACCATAAAACATCATAGAAGGAACACAAAAACCTAATTTCCATCATTAAAAACACGTTAATAAATAAAACCTTAAAAAAAGCAGTGATAACCACATAAGAAATATTGTCGATCAGATCGGGAGCGTTGAACTCGCGCGGCCAGAATAAATGCGTACATTGCTGGCTGACAAATACGACACGAAACGAAAAAAAAGTTTTCTCCAGTATGAATCACCTCTCAGGCGAAAGGTATTTTATATAGCTATGATATAGGTAGCTTTACCGGTACCTTCAGTATTCGGGAGCCGTCCTTTTACACGCGTATATATCTACCAATAATCTACATACCAGGCTAATCCAAGTTTATAAATAAGACGGTATTTCTTTGAGAGCTGATTCCCAGCTGTGGGAACGCAAACATGATTCTTTGTATTCTAAATGTACAGTTAGAGACAGTTATGTATTCTTTCTTCGTATCAAATTAACAACATTAATCATCAACAATGAGCAGGCGGATGTACAGTCGCGCACAAGAGTGTTCACAAAAAAGTTTTTTTTTTAATTTTGTAAAAACTGGTAATTTTCACGTACCGATATGTTGGTGGAAGCACCAACAGGTTTCGACCCTAATCGACGGTCTTCATCAGGGTGGGTATAGGATCCGCGCTACACTCCCTCCGCGTCCTTCCTCGCACTGCGTCTCTGAGCTCGCTCCTCTCGGCTCGTCCGGTGCGGGGGTGGGGGGAGTGCTTGTGTCCGCGTCATCACTCGTTCTTCGGTGACGTCATTCCGGTCGGGTTGCGGTGCTCCACCATCATCGCTGCCACTCCCGTCGCAACCATCAAGCAAGTTATTTTTATTCTCCAACCGACTACGGCCCCTTATTCTCGCGTATTATTACGTAAATCGTGTAATTTTTGCTGTCATACGGTAACTTTTGTATAAGAAAAGCTACGTTTGACAGCAATCATCGCACAATTTACGCCTGTTGTAAACCTGTCGCGAGATAGAGATATATATCTCTCACATTCATTCATTCTTACAACTTACCCTTTTGTATTTAAGTATAAGTCTGTTTGGGTGCCTAGCTTTATGGGTAAGTGCCTAAGGCCTAGTTTATAATAACGAGTTCTCGTGAAACAGCAGATAGCTTCCGAGAACATGGCTGCTGTGACGACAGCAGCATTCTAAGGTGAGGCTGAAAAACAGCGTGGCTTAGCCCTCGTCCTTTTCTCGTACACTAACTATTAAATTATATTATAATTGTACCTTTGTAACTAAGATTAGTGTAAGTGAATAAATGCCCTTTTTTTACATACGCTTAAGTACAAGATACTTAACTCATGTCAAATTTGTCAGTTTTCCGTAGAAACCTGTCAGTTTGACAAAAGTTAAGTGTCTCGGAATATAAGTATTGGCTAGTGAAAATAGGTATTACCTCCGTTACTTAAGAGCTTGATAAATTAGGCGTCATCGTTTATTATTCAGTGATAAGAGATGGCATTGTTTAATGTTTGACAAATCATATTAAATATTTATATTTTGTCGCAAATCATTCTGAGAAACAGAATGTTGCATATAAGCATAACATAACACCCAACAGTCACATACATAGTCCTGATCCCACACTAGGATTCCCTGTGTCGTGGGTATCGGGAACTACGAGCACCATGGTACCACAACACCCAGACCAGGAAAAATAATAAATATTTGTATATAAAGTATTTCCTTTCTTCTATTTATTATTATTTATTTTATTATATCTATCGTGTATATAAATATGAGAGATTTAAAATTATCTTTTCGTTTTGAAAGTCCTCGATGACTTTTGCCGCCGACTGTACCACCAACGGATAGAGTTTATTAGTACGAGAATTAAGTAAAACACGCACTGGCTTAACTGTGCTTAAATGAAGACTTGCTAAAATATAGTTAGCACTTTGCCTTCATCGTATTTTAAGATGAGTCATGCACTAACAGATATCTGTAATACGATAAGTAGGTACCTACGTGATTTGCTCAAAAAATGCAATAGTGTGTCCGGCCTAACAATAGTACCTAGTTATAACGAAATATACAAATTTTTGTTTAATATGAGATTGTGTGTGTGCACTTATTTTATTTTTATTTTGGTTTTTACTTATTTGGAAAACAAACAGCGTATGAACAAGAATGGTAACAATCAATATAGAAACGCATTTGCCAAACAGTTTTCACTTATAGTTCTATAAAATAAAGTTATCCTAAAAAAAGGTGATAACAATTACCTTCACAATAGTTTTTTTTTTTTTTTTTTTATGCTACTTGTCAAGCAGACATGCTTACGGCCCACCAGATGGAAAGCAGTTACCGTAGCCTATGAACGCCTGTAACACCAGAGGCATCACACGCGCGCTGCCGACCCCGAGACAAAAAGATGAAAAGTCTCATGTGGCTGTAATTTCACCGGCACCCGTACCCTTCAAACCGAAACACAGCAATGCGAACACTACTGCTTGGCGGCAGAAATAGATACGGTGGTAGTACTTCCCCGGACGAACTCTTTCACAAGAAGTTCTGCTTATTATACTTACCTACTGTGTTAAAAAATTAATAACAAAAAAAAGAAAACAGATTTTGTAGTACAAAAACTCATACATATCAAGCAATAAACAAATAAACCATAACAACCCAAGTTATTTAAAGAATTTTTTTGCTAGTAGTCTTTTACTCTACTCAGTCATAGCATAATAAATAGGGTCACTTACCCTATTTATTAATGGTGAGTACCTAGTCAAACCTTTGGAGGTTTTTAAGGTACAATATTATGTACTGTAATAAATATTGTGCTTAAATAAATTTAAAAAAAAATAGATCCCTTCTTCTCCTCCCAGTAAATGGCTTAAAATCCGACTAAAGGATTACACTAGGCCCTAGTGACTAGGGGATGGGCTGCAGCATCCACCATGCTATTTTATTACAACTTCTGTGGCGCGGCGGGCGAAGGTTCGCCTGCGACGCAGGAGGTTGCGGTTTCGATTCCCGCCTCGGAACAAATATTTGTGCGATCTGCAGATATTTGTTCAGGGTGTTCTGGGTATTTATCTATGTATAATATATTAAGTATATCAGTTATCTAGTACCCATAACACAAGCTCTGCTTAGCTTGGGGCTAGATAACGTTGTGTGAAATGTCCAGCATTATTTATTTATTTATTATAACTATGTTATAAAACACCGATACTGAGATTAACAATCCTCCTGCCAAGCGTGGTGATTCTGGGAATTCCCCCCTTCGTATTCTATGGGGCTGGTCTCGTGCAACAGTGGACGTCTTGTTCCCACACTAGGATTCCCTGTGTCGTGGGTATCAGTAACTACGAGTACCATGGTACCAACACCAAGATCCGGAACAAATATATGTAGATCATACAAACTTTTGTCCCGCAGCAAGAATCGAACCAACCTCTTGCATCTTAGCTGGCTACTCGCCCGCGCCGCGCCACAGTGATTGTCAAAAAATAACAATTTACCATGTTCTTCAAAACATAAATAAATAAATGCTGCACATTTCACACAACATTATCTAGCCCCAAGCTAAGCAGAGCTTGTGTTATGGGTACTAGATAACCGATATACTTAATACAATACATTACATGAATAGATATTTTTTATAATACCCAGAATACCCTGAACAAATATCTGCAGATTGTACAAATATTTATTCCGAGGCGGGAATTGAACCCGCAACCTCCTGCGTCGCAAGCGAACCATCGCCCGCCGCGGCACAGAGGTCGTCATTATACCATAAATTCGAATCAGACGAAGCACATTTATTAAATTCTATATGAAGTTACGGGGCCCTAAAAATGCCACTATCCATTTAGGTATTGGCTGTGACAATCAATAATACATTCATACATCAAGGGCTAACGGCTAGGATTACACAATTTCAATTAATAGAGATGGGACACTACACTATCGATGTGTTGTCAATAATTTATCGATGATTATGTCCAACGCATTTGGTTAAGGTTCCCACACCTTGTCGTTTCGGCTAGCGGAGGAATTATTTGAGATTAGTTTGAAAATCGCTTTTACCCCGCTATCACGACAAAGCGTTTTGCTTGGTTATGTGTTTTTTTTTTTGCATGAAACCTTTTTTAGCCCCTTTCGATTACATATTTATAAATACGAACTACAAACAAAATTTACTAAAAAACGTGAACATTTGTACAATATGTGACCCTACATAGATTTTAAAATAGGGTTGACAGTGACAATGATAACATGAAAAACAATCTTGCTCGATAAACATATCAAGAGACGTTTTTCATTCTAAGGTACGGAACCCTGAAACCACGGTAAAGTTCCATAAACGTCGTAAAACATTTGGATCCGAAACTTGAAACAACATTTAGACGCAAAAATATAATTCTAATTAGTTCCCCGAACTCCTAACACAAAGTAATAAAATCTTGGTTAATTAACGCGTGAGTTCAAAGTTTGTGATTTATTGTTTTTGTGAACTCAACGAAAATATGAATTTGGAAGAACAACTCTGTTTTCGATGAATCTGTGAGATTCTGGGTTTCTGTTTAGGTCAACGACCTTGAGCCTGCGCCAGCCAATGGCAGCGCGTGACTCAGTTCGACTAACGTCTGAGCCCGGGCCTAGAGACGTCATTCGAACTGTGTAGTTTATGTTTTTTCCTAGGAATATTTTATCATATTTTTAAAGTGAAAGTCCAAGTTAAAGGTCTGTCATACCTTAGGTCAATTTTAGTCCAAAAATAATAAAAACTGGTACAGTGTAGGTATTTAGAAGGAGCAGCGATTTTAAGCCAAAAGCAATATTTTTTACTTTTTCATTCAGAAATTGCAAGTTGAAGTGGCAATGGGTGGGTCATATAGCTCAAAGAATTGATAACCGTTGGGGAATAAAGGTTCTCGAGTGGCGACCACAAACCGAACGACGCGGTAGAGGAAGGCCCTCCACTCGATGGAGTGAAGGAACGCAGGAAGTCGGTGGATAGAGGCGGCTCAAGACCGTTCGTCGTGGCTTTCTAAGGGGGAGGCCTATGTCCAGCAGTAGACTTCTACAGACTGGTGAAGATGATGAATGATAAAACTGCTCTAAAAAAAGGCATTCCGGTAGTGTTGTGCTATATCGATAATTATTGAGTTTGTTAACAGCTGAACAACAGTTAGGGTTTCAAATTGTTTTATTTTCAGATGTTAACTAACTCACATATCATCGATAACAGCACAACACTAGCGTTAGTGTTGTCCCATTATAATAGGCGTTTTGTTTACAATGCGTATAGGGGAATCCGAACCACTGCCTAATCTTAAAACGAATTACACACCTCACAAACTTTACAATAAAACACACCCTAAACTGTTAAGATAAGAGTGAATTTCCGTTACAACTGTAGTAACAAGGGTGCGAAAGTAAATGTGGTAAGTGGCTGTTAGTGGTAGAGTGAAATGGACTGTATAACAATGAAGTTAAAGGTTGAATTGGTCTGCGGTTTAGATAGGATTTATCGTGTTGTCTTGTGGTTAGTCGCGTCTTTGAGCACAAGAAATCGATAGCGGGTTCTGCCACCTTAGCGGATTTTTTTCACGGAGTTAGGTCTTGATATTTATTTTTCTGCCAGAATTAGCTAGTTGATGTGGCAATGGGCAGGTCATATAGCTGGTAGAACCGACAACCGTTGAGAAATAAAGGCTCTCAATCCGCCTCCATCCACTGACTTCCTGCGACGTTTATGATGCCTCTAGCTGAAAGTCACACAGTGGGCTAAGGAGAGAGCTATGCTTAGAGTTTCACTACGTGATAGAATCCGAAATGAGGAAAACCGTAAAAGAACCAAGGTCACCGACATAGCAAGTTTATATGGCAATGGGCAGGTCATATAGCTCGAAGAACTGATAACCGTTGCGGAATAAAGGTTCTCGAGTGGCGACCACAAACCGGATGACGCGGTAGAGGAAGGCCCTCCAGTTGATGGACTTTGTTTGTTTTAAAAGGATCTTTATTACTCATAAAATACAGAAAAATATTATATCTAAACACAGTTTACTAAAATATATCTAAAATTGTAAACAAATCGGTAGGCTACGGCGCCTATAAAAGTTTTTGAACAAAATTAGTATTTTCTTATGTAAAATACTAATATATACTTAATTTTTTTTTACTCGATGGACTAAATACATTATAAACGTAGCTGGAAGTCGGTGGATGGAGGCGGCTCAAGTTCATCGTGGCATTCTAAGAGGGAGGCCTATGTCCAGCTGTGTACTTCTTACAGGCTGCTGATGATAGGTATTTGAACGAGCGAAGCGAGTTCTCTGAGTCAAGTTGGAAGAATCGGCGTTTGTATGTATGTATGTATTTGTGTATGTATGTATGTATGTATGTTTGTCCGATGAAAACTTCCAAACCGTTAATTCGATCTTCATTAAATTATGGGGGTAGATAGTATTGGTACAATTTGTAGGTAAGGTTATGAGCTATATCGGTCTGGGGGTTGCTGAGATATTGGGGTCCAAGAGGGGGTAAAAAAAATAAAAGTCAGAAAGTCGGATCAAATGGGGTGTCTAATGAAAGCGCTTTGGTTGGAAATTTCAAAACTGTTTTTAATAAGTATTTAGCCTTAGTAGTTTTCGAGATATTAGGGAAAATAAAAAACGTACAAATCAAAAATTCTAGGGTACTTCCAGCAATCCCACAATGCTGAAATTTGGTATGCTTTTGGCTTTTGTGTCACAACTACAGGTAAAAGTCTGAAATTGAAGAATTTAGAAACTTGTACTCCATAAAACAGATACCAATATAACATCCATTGTTGACCTCCCATTTCTAGGAATTTGAATGACGTTGGAGTTCTTTAGTTTTCGTCC
This sequence comes from Epirrita christyi, assembly GCA_951392215.1. Classification (NCBI taxonomy): domain Eukaryota; kingdom Metazoa; phylum Arthropoda; class Insecta; order Lepidoptera; family Geometridae; genus Epirrita; species Epirrita christyi. The sequence continues at coordinate 5,212,020 of OX595861.1, forward strand.
GAAGGACGTTATCAATTAATTCGTCAGGTACTTGATATAGGTACTAACAGGTATGTAGTATTACGCCCCGTTGCTTAGCCCTATTCAAATGTTATTTCGATGATGTGTAGGAAATTAGAGTAGTTACTGATAGATCCTGTACTGTACTGGTAGACCTTGAGGTGAAAATTTTCAAAAATTATAATAGAAAATATGGAAGGGCTGATAAAGGTGTTATCGCGAGGTCTCAGTTCGGGACGAACCACTAGTTAACATTAATTTTCCAATATTTCTACACAGTTACGTACACCATCACGGCAGAACATGACGCATGCAACAGCGCTGAGATATCGGAAAATAAATCTCACAAATCATAGTAATTTTTTTTTTTTTTTTTGTGAAAATCTTTGTTGATTTTTTATGACGAACCTTTTTTATGTCAACCCTGACAGTGTTTGTTAGTGTCGACCGCGCCAATTGGAAACTCGATTAAACTGCGGTGTTTTCCAATGACCTCCATCGGACAACTTGATCCGGGAGATTGCATCTATGTATGACATGGCAACACGATTAACTACACTACGCGCCAATTAAGTTTGCAGCTGTGATATAAGCTGCTAGCACCCACCTCACCTCTACCTACGCCTATTAAATTGAAAGTATTCCACTGCGCTACCCTGATGGTAGATGGTACCACGCTGTAACCTTATCTATTTGCCATAGGAAATACAATTTTAACGCTTAGTAATATGAAAACTTAGTAATTTTAACACTATGTAATTTTAACACTATGTAATTTTAACACTATGTAATTTTAACACTTAGTAATTTTAACATTTCATAATTTTAACACAGTAATTATAATGCTTAGTAATTTTAACTCTTAAGTAATTTTAACACAAAGTAATTTTAACTCTGTGTACTTTTAACACTAAGTACTTTTAACACTAAGCAATTTTAGCACTGAGTAATTTTTCTAATTTTGCAATTTTTTTATTTCAGGTAAGTCCAGCTAAACACCAATGTTTAAAAACTTTCAATAAGGGTACGAACAGCCATATTAAAAAACAATACGGTAAGACAAATAGGTAGGTAATGAATATACCTAGATCAAGGATGTTATTTCTTAATTGAATCGACTAAGGACATCGTAACGGTCCATCGCTACATAATTACATACAGTATAATAGGATACTATTGCACATAAGAATTAGTTAGCCCAGGCTAGAAGGTAGATATTTGGTTTTTTGACTTCTCTGAAAACCCACACGGGATCTATTAGTAACAATTTTTTTAATAAAATAATCATTTTAACCAGAGACCCAATTCTCTAAGTTATCTTAAAACTACACTGAAAGTTAACCGAATCGAGACTGAATTGTAAATTGACTAAAAGTTGAATTTCTTCATAAATAAAAATTTAGTCTACTATCAATTCATGGTGACCACCATTAGAGTAGGATAGTTATATTATATAATTGCAAAGAGTAAAGAGAGACTCCAACTACTTATGCTAAAATTAACGAAAAAACTTTGAATCGTTCAAGTTTCGGTCACATTTCGATATAATCACATTACAGTGTTGTATTTTATGTTAGGAGAATACCATTTCTGACATTTAAGATATCGACACAAGATCGAAACATGATCCGAGCTCTATTTTATCTATTTTTTAGTTAGTGAATTGGGCCTCAGATCCCTTGGTCACAGGATCTACCAGTAGCAAAATTATAAGCAAAAGGGATCTATTAGTATAAAGGGATCAAAACCACAAGATCTATCAGTAACTATTCAGAACTTGGGCTGTTCTGTATAAAAAATATTTGGTACAGATGTTACAAAGCTATACGGTGCCATAAGGGTTATCCGTTTACATATTTTGGCGCTGAACCCTAACCCACAAAACGTTTCCACTTGATTTGTATGAATCACCATAAAATAATAGCCGTTTCGAGTCATGTTTTTAGAGTGAATAATGTTTTATTCTCATACATATTCTATGAGAAAATGAAGAAAGTGGATTATTAAGTCTATGGATGTATTTGGTGTACGAAATTTTTGCCCATTACATAATAATAATAATATTTACCCCTCGGTCTCCTCCCGTGGATGTCTTAAAAGCCGGCGTAGGTGACCAGGTGATGGGCAGCAGCGTCCCGAGTACCTAATTTCGACACTGCGATCACCAATACGCCTGCCAATAGTAGGTACTGCCAAGCAATTACGTTCTATGTACCTGACCCCTAATTACACCAGGAAATGGCAATGGGTAACGGAATAATGACGATCATTTTGGCAGCTTTTGCACTGTCCAAATCTTTTGAAACTTAAAAGGAGGAATATTTAGCTCAAGAAGTTTCCCATATTCAAGTTTCATAGGATTTAGACATAGATTAGATATTTCTTTTACATATTATGTTTTTTCTTGGTCACCGTTCATTAGGTCATAGTCCAGGTTGAGGTGTAGTGTCTTGGAAGGGGTCTTGTGACTGATGGTGCTAGAACCAGTGTGCTGAAAGGATTTATTGCGCCTCGTAGAGGCTCCTTCCATGTACCTTGTAGCTGACGTGTGCCGGCATCTGCTATAGGGATGTAGGACGGACCGCAACTAGATGGACTTCATCAACATCATCATCAGATGGTCTTCATCATCATCATCATCATCATCAGCCTGTTGTGAAGTCCACTGCTGGACATAGACAACGGTCTTGAGCCATCGACTTCCTGCGACGTTTATAATGTCATTAGTCCATTGACTTATGACATTTTAAAGGTCACAGGAAGTCGGTGGATGCAGGCGGCTCAAGACCTATGTAAGTGGCATTTTATGGAGGGAGGACTGTGTCTAGCAGTTGACATCTTACCGGCTGATGATAGGGTTTGATCCCGGGAATTCTCGGTACTGAAAATACCGTGAATTCCCGGGAATTTTAAAAATCTTTAGTACCGGGGAATCTAAACTATGTCCCGGTATGTTAGTGATGATGTTGTGTGTGTGAAAAAATAGAATGATGCATGATCAGGATTCGAATCTGCGGTCTTCGGAAGTGGTGGTCACTAACCAATACGCTACCAGAGCTCTCAACACATACCTATAACATATTATATCTGCTCCGTCGCGGGTGAAAAACTCACCTCAAGTAAATTCACTCATGCATACGGAATCCTGCTTCATTCTGCATGTCATGTTTATTAATAAAGATAACAAATACATTTCACGGTCGTTAGACAATCAATTTATTATAAAAATAATTACATAAATTTTGTTTATTATTTTAGGGTTCCGAGAAATTAATTAAATTGAAAAACAACTTTAATGTAAAAAAAGTACCTACTTGTAGTGCAACACGGTTTTTTTGTATGGAAAATGAGGTTCACAGAGTGTACGCTAGGGGCGCTCATCGGTGTCGCCATACAAAATCCTTGTAACACTACAACATATTATGTCCGTGTCAATTGTGTACTTAGATGTAGAGGCCCAATTCTCTTTTAAAATAGAGTTCGGATCATGTTTCGATCTTTTGTCGATGTCTTAAATGTCAGAAATGGAATACTCTAAACATAAAATACAACACTGTAATGTGATTATATCGAAATGTGACCGACACTGAACGATTCAAAGTTTTTTCTATAATTTTAGCTTAAGTAGATGAAGTCTCCCTTTACTCTTGCCAATTATATATATGTAGCCATCCTACTCTAATGTTAGTCACCGTGAATTGAATGTAGACTAAATTGTTATATATGAGGGAGCAGAATTTTTTGAACCAACTTTCTGTCAATTCAGTCTCGATTCGGTTGTCTCGAACTTTCAGTGTAGTTTTAAAATAATTTAAGAGGATTGGGCCTCAGCTCTCTGGACTTAAGCCTCCCCCATAAAATACCACGATGAGCATGCTATCCTAATTCTTGCTACCTTTAAAATTTCCATAGTCCATCGGGGCCTTCCTACACTCGTCGTACGCCTCACCGCATTGTCAAAAGTTATTCATATCCGGCATTGTCCTACGGGACAGGCCTGTAACTAAAGATCGTGTTTTTCTCCCGTGGGACGCCATGTTGCTTTAATATTTGTGAGACCCTTGTTTGTAACCTGCCAGACCCGCGACTGGGACCACGGAGTCTGCTTCTTTATCAGCAGCTAAAACTTATAGAAAAAACTGGCCAAGTGCGAGTCGGACTCGCGCACCAAGGGTTCCGTATCATTATCTATAAAAACGCCAAAAAAAACACGTTTGTTGTATGAGAGCCCCTTTAAATATATGTGTTATTCTGGTTTTTTTGTTATAGCGGCAACAGACATACATCATCTATGAAAATTTCAACTGTCTAACTATCACTGTTTATGAGATACAGCCTGGTGACAGACGGACGGACGTACGGACGGACAGCGGAGCCTTAGTAATAGGGTCCGTTTTACCCTTTGGGTACGGAACCCTAAAAAGACATTAATGCAAGTACCCCAGAGTATGAATGCAATCTCAAACTTATCTGATTGCACACATTAGGAATTACTTTTGTTCTAGATTTATTGGCAATTCGGTTTATTTCCTAGGGAAAAAAATTTTAATTTTTTATTGTTGAAAAATATAATTTTCAAACAAAGCTTTTATTAAATTAGTGATTTCATTTCATTTCATTTCATTTCCGATTTACGATTTAAAAATTATTTACGATTGTAAAATTGTTCCTGAATAGGAACAATTTTACAATCGTATTTGAAATTTAGGTAAGTACATAAAAAACACAAAATATAAAATAACAATAATAGTGGTCATCAGCTTGTGGAAGTCCACTGCTAAAAATAATAAAAATAATTCATAATGTCAAAAAAAAAAAAAAGAATCAGAAAAATGTCAGAATATCATTAATATTAAAAAATGTCACATAGATGTAATTAGTACCTATTAAAATTAATTAAAACTTGAACTCATCTATGGAATAGTAGCACCCTTCCAGCAAAAGCTTTTTTAGTTTCCTAATGAATATACCTGGACTATCAATAGTTTTCATATCAACAGGTAGAGAATTATATAATTTGACTGCCTGATACCGACAACCATGCATCGCAATTTTTTATCTAGGGCACAGTGGGGCCTCTAGATCTTTTCTTCTTGTGTTTAATCTTTGTACTCTTTGTAACGACGTTTCATACTTAGAGGGATGCCGGATAACATCCACTAGAACCACTAAAATGTAAAGGCTGGGAAGAGTCAAAATTTTTAGGCTCCGAAAGTGATCCCTACACGATTCCCACGGAGGTATCCGAACCATGGTGATTGGAACCGTGAGCTGATCAAAATGAGCCCAAACACTGCCAGGCTACTACTAATCTTCGAGGAGTTCCGTTGTAAAGTAGGTGTATTCTATGACCCGCTATGCGATGTTATAGTGAAATTCGTCCAAAGAAGTACTATCACCGTACCCATTTCTGCCGCCAAGCAGTAGTGTTCGCATTGCTGTGTTTCGGTTTGAAACGTACGGGTGCCGGTGAAATTACAGGCACATGAGACTTTTCATGTTTATGTCTCAGGGTCGGCAGCGCGCGTGTGATGCCTCTGTTGTTGCAGGCGTCCATAGGCAGCGGTAACTGTTTTCCATCAGGTGGGACGTATGCTTGCCAAGTTGTATAAAAAAAACTAAAATTTTAAATAGGGGATGGCACCCCTACACATGCTAAAGAGGGATGAAAAAAAAAAGCGTGTGGGGTAACCATTGTGCCGTGCTGTGTCCGGCCTAAGAATAGATCTCTCCATCTCCCGTGGATATCTTAAAAGACGAAAGAGGGATCACACCAGGGAACGGGCAGCAGCATCCACCTGAGTTCTCAATATTATTACTGCCATCACCAATCCGCCTGCCAAGCGTGGTGATTATGGCAAGTCCCCCCCCAGTGTATTTCAAGGGGGGAGGTTTCGTCCAGCAGTGGAAGTCTACAGATTGCTGATCCATTATGAGGAACGCCGTTTCGAAAATAAATAGTAAAAATCTCTATATCATCTTACCATCGATTTTCAGCATGCGGAACCCCAGTCATTACTACTAAACTATCGCTTGACCGTATACTCCCCTGCAATTTGAATAAAAACAATAATAAAACATTCATAAGTAGAACCTTCTTAGCAACGAGTGCGTGTCATTTGACCGTTACACTCTCCCCAAGGATACATCCCGACTATTCTCAACTGTTCAGGACACGAGAGTAGACAAAGGAATAAAACAATAAAAGAGAATTATAGACAGTTGAAACTAAATAATAGTGTGATTAGGGGAAATGTCTCTTAAATAATAATGGAATTGTGGTGTTTATTAACACGATACAAATATAACACCTTACAGTCATAATACATAGTCCTGAGGCCTTACCATGCGCTCTTATAGCGATTCAGTTCAATAACTATTCAGTACAAAATATCAGAGGTCCAATTCACTAAATTAATTTATAACTACACTGAAAGTTAACCGAATCGAGACTGAATTATGAATTGACAGAAAGTTGGTATTCTGCTACCTCATAAATAACGATTTAGTCTGCTTTCAATTCACGGTGACTACCATTAGAGTAGGATAGTTATATATATATAATAACAAAGAGTAAAGAGAGATTCCATCTACAATGCTAAAATTATCGAAAAAACTTTGATTCGTTTCAGTTTCGGTTATATTTCGATATAATCACATTTCAGTGTTGTATTTTATGTTAGGAGAATACCATTTCTGACATTTAAGACATCGACACAAGATCGAAACATGATCCGAATTCTATTTTACCTATTTTTTAGCTAGAGAATTGGGCCTCAGTTCCGTGATGTCCGCAGCTATATTTAAAGGCACAGTAGCAGAAGGTCTATATAGACTTCTGCGATTAAAGTTATTCAATGATGACGGATGTCAACGACGAACCGATATTGTGAATAGTTTTTGAACTGAATCGCTATAAGAGCTCATGGTAAGTCCTCTGATCCCACACTAAGACTCCCTGTGTTGTGGATATCAGGAGAAACGAGTACCATAGGTACGCACAGACACGGAACTAAATACTCGCAGATTATGTAAATATTTGTCCCGCGGCGAGAATCGAACCAGCACCTCTCGCTTGTCCACCGGCTCCTCGCCCGCCACGTCACGGACTTCGTCATAGCCTCGATTATAAATAACCGACGAGTTGAAAACATTGTCTTTTTTTATGGAATCGGTCGCAAAATCGGCGCCAAGATGGGGGAGGCCTCTGATGGTGACAATGTTTGTAATTTCACAAAGGAGACCGGGCAGAATGCTTGGACTATAGCCCCAATTCCAATGCGCTGCCAGACGTACCTCCAGTGCAAGAACGTAGGACTCGATTCGATAAATTTGACATTAAAATTCAACAAAACGGGACTATGTAGAGGTAATAATAGTCCCGTTTTGTAGAATTTTAATGTAAATTTTATCGAATCGTGTCCTACGTACTTGCACTGCTCATATGATTTGAAAAGGAACTTTGCAATTACATTTTCTTACAAACAAATTCTAAAAATCTATCGTCATTCATTACTTACATTTTTTTTATCTTGGTATTGCCATTTACGTTTTGCTACGTATTTCAATAAGCTTTTAGAGTGAAAGCATCAATGTGTAATGACGTTTTCACTTGTATTGCACGGGACCCTAACGTTTCGTGCCGACAATATGTCGCCTGATCGTTATTGTGGGACATTGCTGATATAAATAAATAAATAAATAAATAAATAATTGTATTTTTTTTTTTTTTTTTTTTTAATGTTTTGTTACCGCATATCTCCGGCATTTATGAACCGATTTGGAAAATTCTTTTTTTATTTGATTAGATATACTTCCAGATTGGTCCCATTTTTTTCAGAATCCAGTTCTGATGATGGGATCCATGAGGAATTGAGGGAACTTCTCAAATATTGTAGGCATACATATGGCGATTTTGATATTTTCAGCAAGACACCAAGCATTTGCATTCAGAAAGTATCATAATCCTTTCACCACTATGGTTCTTTCATAAAAAAAAATCATCCAAAATTTTTTAGTCGTATAACAATGGCGGAAGTCGGTTTTTTAAATGAAAAGTTATTTTCATCCAAATATTAAGTCGAATACAATGGCGGAAGTCGGTTTTTTAAATGAAAAGTTATTAAGTACACAATATATACTTTCGAAACAAAAAGGACTCGAAAAAGAGTTTAATTTTGTACATAAAAACTTCAACTGAAGACCGCCATCTACCAACCTCAAAAAAAAAATTTTGATCGAAACAACTCATTTTTATGGAGAACTCACGCTTGACCAAAAAAATAGCTATGCCAAAATCGTTTTCATACAAAATGAGCAAATGGTTCCAAAGACAGTTGGCCCGTGTATCTCTTATGGATTCGGATATCCCCATACTGTCCCATTTCAAAAAAACATCCGTTGTGTTGTGTGTTGTGTCTGCCAAGCGTGGTGATTCAGGCAAATTCCCCATTGTAAGTAAATAGCGGAGGCTTCGTCCAGCTGTGGACGTAAACAGGCTAGTGATGATGATGATGCATTTTTAACCGGCTTCCCAAAAAAGGAGGACGTTCTCAATTCGGTTGTATTTTTTTTTTAATGTTTGTTACCGCATATCTCCGACGTTTATGGACCGATTTGGAAAATTCTTTTTTTATTTTCTTATATATATATATGGGAACAGATTGGTCCCATTTTTTTCAGAATCCAGTTCTGATGATGGAATCCATGAGGAATTGAGGGAACTCTCCAAATATTGTAGGCATACATTTATGGCAATTTTGATATTTTCAGCAACAAACCAAGCATTTGCATTCAAAAAGTATCATAATCCTTTCACCACTATGGTTCTTTCATAATTTTTTTTTCATCCAAATATTTAGTCAATTACAATGGCGGAAGTCGGTTTTTTAAATGAAAAGTTATCATGGATAAAGTGAAACTTAGGTACTTACTATTATTTCTTCTGTGTAATTTCTTTGTGAATGACCCTCTACTAGTGATTAATGATAGGTAAAGTAGATTCAACGTTAATATCGTTATGGACCACTTTCAAAGTAATTGTCACAAAATAATGTCCACTGGGAAGGAACTAAAGCCTTTCGTGGCGGAGCTGCCGTCATAACACCAAGATTAAGGTGTACGTACACCTCGTCAAATTATCCGAGGTGAGTAAATGCTTAAATTTTTTCTGGTTCATTGTTTCAAAAATCTAGAACGCTGCGGACCTTGATAAGTCTTATCCAATTGTTGACAATTATTAAAAATTGTATTAAAATAGTATTTATTTTATGATAACATAGCAAATAATAATAATAATAGATTTGGAAGGAATAAGTTGTTTAGTAGTGACGTAAAGAAGTGTTCTGTATTTCCGGATTGGTGATTATGGAACCAAAGGAGTATATTAAAATTGAGTATTATCCATTTTTTTTTCCACCCATCGTAGCTGACGCATTCTTGAGTGTAGAAACTGTTGGAAATTCTAGCAGTGCCAACACAATTATATCTACAAAATTTTATGAAGATCCGAATTGTAGTTTTAAAAAAAAACTACACTCTCTTTTGTCTCTAACTCAACTTAACTCTAGTTTATGCCTCTGTAGTAGAACTTAAAAACACGTTCACGAAAATTTGATGTGAATAAGATAATATGTTGCATAGTTTTTGAAATATCTGCTACGAAACCACTTGAAACATTTAGGGTCATGCAATGAGTTCGTAGTTTGTAAAAATATCTGTGATCATATCTCGCTTCGCTTACCGAAATGTACTCAAAATCGTAATTAAGAATAACATAAACACAACTTTTGGCACGGGGTGGGCCGAAAAATTACACAAAAGTCCAACAACTCAATCAGTTTAACTGCTAACTGATATGACGGCGCGGTTTTGACCCCATTCCCGAATTAGAAATCTTTGTTATGCTTAACTTTGGTTTTGGATATTTGAACGCACTGCGCTGTGTGAACGCTGCGTTTTTGCTTTGGCAACTTGAGCGAAGCGGACGAGCCACACATACTGCAAACCCTCTCTGCGCTCAATGCTCTCCTGGATGCAAGCTCTGCAGGGCTATTCTAAAACGTCGAAAACGTTTCCGATCGGATTCGTTGGTTTTTCGTTTCGATGTGGTAAGTAACTAAAACAATTTTCTAACAACTTTCTCTAGTAAAACATAGTAATATACAATATTTATTGTTTTTTACTGTGTTTTACCAGAGAAAATTGTTTTAGTTACTAACCACATCGAAATGAAAAGTAACGAATTGCTCCTTTATTGGCTAATGAACTGATAATCGCTTTCGATTCCTATTTTACAGTACATTGCGCTTTATGTTTTGAATATTTCTGCTTGTGACAATAAGCTGAAGCATGCGGCGCAATTGAAAGCGATTACCAGTTCGTTAGACAATACCGGAGCTGATCGGAAACGTTTCCGACGTTTTAGAATAGCCCTGCTGGTTGTGATGTGTTTGCGGATGGATGGAAGACGATTCTATCAGAGTGCCTAGAGTTTTCTGAGAAGAATGCCCGCCGGACCAGATGTACCATAGAATGTGTGAAAGCTAATTGTTTGCGTTTGAATGTTGACATTATTTGTATTACTATTATTTGTTTTTTTTTATTAATACGTGTGTATGATAATTAGTGAGTGTAATTGACCTATACCGTTCCACTTGAATTATAAATAATAAATAAATTTCACCATAACTGATAAGTGAAAAAAAGCGGCGTCAACCGACCCAGTGCGTAACTGCCAGTTAGCAACACATTGCTAGCAGCTTGTCCCCACAGTTTAACAACTTGCCAGTCATCTGATTGATTAAATGCGATGGATTATCATCTCTATAGCTTGTGGTGCCTGACTAGGTTTATGCAGGGTGTGGCAATATAGTGGGACCTCAATGGAACAAAAACTTATTTTAATTTATTTTATATGGCTATTTGACAAAAAAAAACGATGTTTCACCTGATGTAATGTGGTATCTATCATCTGAACGTCAACAATGCATTACCACATAGGTCTTGTCCTCCTAGGACGCGCCCTACGTGGCATTGCATTACCCCAGCCACCCTGAGACAAAGGATGAAAAGTCTCATGCGCTTGTAATTTCACCAACACCTTCAAACCGCAACACACAATGCTAGCATTATACGCGGCAGAAATAGTGGTGGTAGTAATTCCCTCGAAAAAGTTCTGCTACTAACAAACTTTCTTGACCGTCCTCCTGCTTTAGGATAGAGAAGTGCTTGAAGTATAAGTACATAGTTGGTTTTAACGACCTCTATGGCGTGGCGGGTGAGAAGCCGGCTGTGATGCAAGAGGTTGCGGGTTCGATTCCCGCTGCGGGACAAATGTTTGCAAGATTGCAAATATTTGTTCTGGGTCTGGGTGTTATAATAATTCATTTATTTATTCAGACAATTAAAACCCATTTTTTTGTTAGCAGGTAAACTTAATCTCTATGTAAAAAAAAAAGAAAAAAAAAACATCATGGCAATTAGACAGTGACTGACTGGTGGAAGTAATCAAAACTTTTATCCGTTATGGTATCATGGTACTCGTAGTTCCTGATACCCACGACACAGGGACTCTTAGTGTGGATATGTGACTGTTGGGTGTTATGTTATGTTATTGTTGGATGCAGCGGCCCATAGTGCGCATCTTCTGGTGTAATATCCCAGTCAGCTTTTCCGACATCCACGTGAGGAGACGGAGGAGATTCTGAGGCCGGACACGTCACATCTTTAGAAAGATCTTCATGAGCTAAGTACAGCTAAATCATAAAGTCACATCAAAGGTTAAATTAGTCTGTGTCGCAGCTTAACTCGTAAAGCGGTGTTTCCGCGAAACATCCAGTTCGTTAATGTATTGTCAGCTTTTGCGAGGCTTTCGTTTTAAGTTTTATTACATTTATTTTTTACTAGCGGTCGCCTGCGGTTTCTTACGTTATTCTACGGAGGGAGCATAATTTTCGAGATAAAAAGTATCCTGCGTATCATGTTTAATGAAAAAAATGAAAATGAAATGAAATAAAAAGTTAAATTAAATACATTTAATCATTTAATTATTTTTTTAATCTATCTATAACTTTTGACTTGAATAAAAAAGTCTATTCGAACCTCTCTTTCCTTTTATTAAAGACCTGTCTAAAGATACCGTATACGCTTATGTGCATTTAATGTTCTTTTTGAACGAGCGAAGCGAGTTCTCTGAGTCAAGTTGGAAGAATCGGCGTTTGTATGTATGTATGTATGTTTGTCCGATGAAAACTTCCAAACCGTTAATCCGATCTTCATGAAATTTAGTATGGGGGTAGATAGTATTGGTACAATTTGTAGGTAAGGTTATGAGCTATATCGATCAGGGGGTTGCTGAGATATTGGGGTCCAAGAGGGGGTAAAAAAAATAAAAGTGAGACAGTCAGATCAAGTGGGATGTCTAATGAAAGCGCTTTGGTTGGACATTTCAAAACTGTTTTTAATAATTATTTAGCCTTAGTAGTTTCCGAGATATAAGGGAAAATAAAAAACGTAAAAATCGAAAATTCTAGGGTACTTCCAGCAATCCCACAATGCTGAAATTTGGTATGCTTGTGGCTTTTGTGTCACAACTACAGGGAAAAGTCTGAAATTGAAGAATTTAGAAACATGTACTCCATAAAACAGAAACCAATATAACATCCATTGTTGACCTCACATTTCTAGGAATTTGAATGACGCTGGAGTTCTATGGTTTTCGTCAAAAGGAAGTTATCAATTAATTCGTCAGGTACTTGATATAGGTACTAACAGGTATGTAGTATTATGCCCCGTTGCTTAGCCCTATTCAAAGGTTATTTCGATGATGTAGAGTAGTTACTGATAGATCCTGTACTGTACCTACTGGTAGACATCAAGGTGAAAATTTTCAAAAATAATAATAGAAAATATGGAAATTACTTAGTTAAGTAGTCGGGCTGATAAAGGTGTTATCGCGAGGTCTCAGTTCGGGGCGAACCACTAGTTTAATTCTCAGTTAAATGTATTGAGTGCCAGCCCTATTTTTTTATAGTCACTAAGCTATTATGTAGTTAATAGAATACACCTGCCTTCCAAATTTCATCTACATATCTACGAGTAAAATGTCTGTGACATACAGACAGACGGACAGCATGGAATTATAAGGGTATTGTTTATTGCCATTTGGCTACAACATCATCATCAGCCAGTAGAAGACCACAGCTGGACATAGGCCTGCCACATACAATGCCACGGCCAAAACTTCACTGACTTCCTGCAACCTTTATAATGCCTTTAGCATAGATTTATAGTAAAGATACGGTTGACAGACAAAACAATAAAGCAATGTCTCCTTAGAAAAAAATCAGTGCCATCTCTCGGATTACATTATAACTACGTTGAAATGAACACAAAAACCCGAACGCCATAACCTTCTTGCTTATTGGGAGTCCGGTTATTTACAACCAAGAAACTCGCACGCGTATCAATTAACATCCTTACAAAGTTATAGCGTTTTGCTTGTATGGCGTCGCTTTATTGAATTGGAGAGCGATTTACCAAGGAAATAAAATTATTTTCTGTAATTAGGGAAAGTTCAACATACAAAATTTTACCATGCCGATGATAAGAAATGCCATATTTTTTTAAGCTACACTTTGTAAAATTGTTTCTGCAGCCTTTCACCACACAATACGGCATTTTGTGGCCGAAACGATCGCGCGCGGTGTACGTCGCCGACTGATTATCGTGATGTCAGTCAACTGATTTTTGACACCAATTTATTTGGCGGTTATCTAGCGAGCGTCCGCCGTGTCCTTAGTGTATGTCTATGGTCTTTAGTCCAACGAGAGGGGAGTGTTCGTTGTTGCCTCGACTGCGTCGTCCGGTTTGTGATCGCTAATCGAGAACCTTTATTCCCGAACACGAGTTACAATGTATTGGCTACGGAACCCTAAAAATTTTTAAACTTTTTTCTGCTCTGGGGTGCGATTTTTGAATGTGACCGAGTGACTAAATCTCATGAAAAAGGTCGCAAATCACCGTTTTTCAGGAGATGTACTGGAAGAGGCACTTGTATTGATATCTTGTATTGTATTTTCTATTAGATTGTTATTTATAAGTATAACAAGCGTAGCGTGTGCTGTCTTGCATACTTTTGCTGATGTTTATTTACTTTTGACTACCTTCCTAAGGTTTTTAAGTTCTCATTTACTATGTATCAACAACTGCTTGCTCCGAGGCACCACACAGGCGCTTCTCACCTAGTGGTAAGACGGACCATTTATGAAAGCCAAGCCGAGTTTGTTGCCTGATTCTTCTGGCTTGGTCGCGTTGGAACAGGAGTAATTTAATTTTATATAAGACGATTCAAAATGATCCCTGTGACTTCATTGAATAAAAATTATTTTGATTTGATTTGAGTTGATCTAAGGTATTAAGAAATTTAGTCATCGATGAGTTTCAGATAAGTATATAGTACAGTCAAATTAGGTGATTTTTTGCAAAAGTGTGGAACTAATTAGATGTAGTCATGAAAACTTTTCTAATTGTTTTGTATGGCTTAAAAATCACCTCTAATAATAAACATCAGTAATTTCACCCTCCGGAACAGGGTGAAATAGGGTGAAAAACCTTAATATATCCGTAACTTAATGGGGGAAATAGAAGTAGTCGGTGCAATTTGGCATAGACTTTGAACCGTTATGATCTACATTTGCACCAAGTGTTTTTTAAATCCGACATACGGAACATACAAAAAAAAATCGTTTACAAAAAAAACTTTTTGTGGTTATTACGGCTCCGGGAAAAATAAGGTAGTCGGTGCAAATTGATAGACTTATCAGAAAAATGCTCGAAATACATTACCAGGTTTTCACCATGGTGCGTCTCACGGAAGGCACTTTTCCATATTTTATTGTCGCTCTACTTCGGGGAAAATTAATGTAGGTCTGGAAATTGACTTAAACTTATTCATTTAATTAGTACTACATCCGCCGGAAGATTTATACTGTTTTTTTTTTACGGAACATGCATTTGTTCAACACTGTGTTCCCTACATGCACGTGGTTTTTATTAAAATCATAATGCACTAAAACAGTTTCTCTATACGTAATTTAACTTGCATCAAGTAATTTCTTCCTATTTTAAAATTTACGGCCTTTTTAAGTTTGTACCTAATATTTAAAAGGGTTCCGTAAGCGCCAGAAACGGTGCAAACCTAGGATAAGCTTCTTTTCGTGTCATCTAACGATTACATAAGAATCCACGACTACACGACTTAGGTCCACACTTTTTGCTAATTTGCCTGTACTAATATAGAAATTTGGAAATCGGAAATTACTGACATTTAGTCACTTGATGTCATCAAAAAGGTGCACCCCAGTTCAGTGGGGTTACTCTTGGAAACAGTTCCAATCGCAATCCAGTTTCAAAGCTTGTTTGGCACTCTTGAACCAAATCGAGTTTGAAATCGAGATAGAGCACGCGATTGACTTTACGTGAAGATCAACAGAGACAGAAAGTCGATTTCACTTAGTTCCATAAACACTCCAAATTGTGCGCTAGTTTTGAATGCAAGAGTACTAAATTACCAAGGAATCTAGTACTCTCTGACGACAAATAATAATAATAAATAAAAAGGACACATTAAGCAAGTAGCTTGACTTGGCCCACGAGATCACCGCCATGTGGGATGTGGATTCAACGATTATCGTCCCGATAGTTGTTTCAGTGAATGGACTGATAGCGAAGAGCCTTAACCAACACCTTAAGAAGCTCTCACTAAATGGTTGGATCAAGGGTCAGATTCAGAAAGCTGTACTCCTGGACTCGGCACGCATATTCAGGAGGTTCCTCTCTCTGCAGCCCTAGCCTCCGACCGCTTGGGTCTTGATCCGCGGCCGGAGGTTTCCCGTTTTGAGATATATTTTTTACTGTAATGTTTTTTATACTATTATGTTTTTGTAGATAGTCCTTTATAGTAAAAAATGTACTTTTTTAACGATATTTAAAATAAATGAGTGAAATAATAATAATAATCAATAAATCAATGTCATAATAATAATAAAAAGTGTTTATTATCTCTCACAAAAGTCTTATAAGTAGGTTTGAGAACAAATCGGTAGGTTGGACAAAATTGTAGACAAATGACACTAAATCCTGAATAAGGATCGAGTAGAGCGTCAAGAGTAGCCCTGCTGGTTTTTATACGTCATCTGTATTTAATTTAGTTAAATAGTAAAAAGCGTCTAATTAATTTAGCCGTAAAACACAATTTCATTAGAGTACAAACCATCGCGAATCGATGTTCTACATTGAACAACAGATGTTAGTTCAGAACTGAAGACTCATCGTGGTTATTGTTGTTTTTTTGGGGCAGTAAGCATCCAATTGAAATGGATTTAAGCATTCCACTTTGTTGCTCTTGGGCGGTAATAGCGTAGAAAGGGGCTACACAAAAAAAAATGGCGTTCTCCAATTTTACGTGCATTTTTACCGACTTTATAAAATAAGGAGTGTTACTGCGGGTGATATTTTTAATAACGTACTTTTAGACTTTTAAGAGATTTATTTCCAAAATTCGTGGTATACATACATAATATTTTTTAACCTATTTTAGTTAAAATAGCTTTTTTCTTTTGTTCCCTCTGATGTAAAGTAGTAGTATTTATATTTTTATTTCTGTATGGTACCTACCTAAATATATATTAGTTTATTTAAGGTATGTATTTTTGCTGTTTAATATATATATTTATCTTTGTTTAAGTATTTTTATTTTTACATAATATCATTTTTAATTTATTTTGCTTTGTTTCTCACTTTTCTTTTTCTGTGTGTACACGAACATACCTCTATAATCACCACTCTCTTGCCTCAGAGGTTTGCTGGAAGAAAACTCTTTTTAGGGTTAAGCTCGCCTTTGAACATGTCCTTAAATTGTGTCTTGTGTTCATGTTATGTATATGTGTGTACAATAAAGAATAAAGAATAGAGTAAAATTACATAATCCAAAACAAGACAAAACCTGTTTCAGCTATCAAAGGTTATACAGGGTGTTTGGCGCATGGACCGACAGGATTTTTTGGGGGGTTGGGGGGTTCATGGGCTTGTTTTCCCCGATAGAGCCTATGTTCTAAGTGTCTCGGTCGTTTAAATATATATAAATCACCCCCCAATCATTTAATCATCTTGCCCTTAAATCGTCATAACTTTTTTGTTTGTGGTTGTAACACCATAAAATAACTTATGCTTGTATTCTGCAATGTATTATCATTCTAAATAAACATTTAATACAATTCATAGCAAAAAAAAACTTATGAGCTTTCAAAGTGGTAAATCTGTGTAAATGCTATGAAAATTGACAACTTCTAAATTAATTTAAAAAAAAACTAAAAGCCATTTTTTATTTAGTTTTCTTTTAAAAAGTTCTTTATTTATTAACCTTTCCAACGATATGCTACATGACAGAAATCATTCATTATTAGACTCTAATATCTATATTAGATTAATTGATACAAAATAAGTTCGACAAAATATTTGTATGAAAGTGTCGCTAACAAGGTGTATCAAAAGAGGTTACCGGTACGCGCTCGAAGTTTAAGTTTTTTTTTTCTAAGTTATCATGTGTACAATGTTTCATGGAGTTTGAAAAATAATAGACAAATTAGAAGCAAACTCTGTTCCTCCTCTTAATTTACAGAAACTGAGCTAGAACTAGACAACATTTCATCTCAAGGATAAGAGGAAAGGCCACAGCACACCGTCTGCGTAGATGTGCACGTCGCCGTACCATGACGTTGTAATGTATGGAACTGTACGAGACATGGCACACCGCTTGCGTGACGTGCACGCAAGCGGTGTGCCATGTATACGTAAAGACCAAGGCACGTTACGTGCTGCGTACGCGTACCTGAAATGCGTGAAAATCGTATAGCAAGATTTCCCCCAAACAAAAAAAAACTAGTAGAAAACAGTACGTTTGTCTACATCCGCTAGACAATTATTTTATTTGCGTTGGGCGTGAGCTGGCAGTAAGTTATGTCTCGCTGTCTGCCAGCCGGCAGTCGGCACCTTCCGAGGAAACTACCCGCTCCTTCGGGACGGTAGCGTTGCCAAAACAATTTCAAGTATTTTTCACATAGCTGTGAATGTTTAATAGCTCAATGATATACCGACGATATGTTTAAGGTGGCAGGAAGTCGGTGGATGGAGGCGTCTCAAGACCATTCGTCCTGGCATTCTATGGGGTAGGCCTATATCCAATAGTGGACTTCTTCAGATGAAGATTAACTTGACTCGCGTTTTGCAAAAACTTCTTTATTGAACGAGCGAAGCGAGTTCTCTGAGTCAAGTTGGAAGAATCGGCGTTTGTATGTATGTATGTATGTATGTTTGTCCGATGAAAACTTCCAAACCGTTAATCCGATCTTCATGAAATTTGGTATGGGGATAGATAGTATTGATACAATTTCTAGGTAAGGTTATGAGCTATATCGGTCAGGGGGTTGCTGAGATATTGGGGTCCAAGAGGGGCTAAAAAAAATAAAAGTTAGACAATCAGATCAAGTGGGGTGTCTAATGAAAGCGCTTTGGTTGGACATTTCAAAACTGTTTTTAATAAGTATTTCAACTTAGTAGTTTCCGAGATATTAGGGAAAATAAAAAACGTAAAAATCGAAAATTCTAGGGTACTTCCAGCAATCCCACAATGCTGAAATTTGGTATGCTTGTGGCTTTTGTGTCACAACTACAGGGAAAAGTCTGAAATTGAAGAATTTCGAGACATGTACCCTATAAAACAATAAACCAATATAATATCCGTTGTTGACCTCCCATTTCTAGGAATTTTAATGACGTTGGAGTTCTATGATTTCGTCAAAAGGACGTTACCAATTAATTCGTAACAGGTACTTATGTAGTATCAGAGACTTACTTAGAGAGAAGTTACTTGTCTCTGGTGGTATGAAAGCCCCGTTGCTTAGTGCTATTCAAAAGTTATATCGATGATGTGTAGGAAATTACCTCGAGGTGAAAATAAAAAAAAATGGAAATTATTGAAATGTCTTACATTTAAGTAGTCGGGCTGATAAAGGTGTCATCGCGAGGTCTCAGTTCGGGGCGAACCACTAGTTATTTTGTCTCGAGTATAAGAGGGACGGAGTATATCCGTGTTGTGTGTACGTATGGGTGCCGTGGTTTGCATGGCCTAAGAATAGATCATTCCGTATCCTCCAGTGGATGTGGTAACATCCTTACTGATGGATTTCACCAGGAGATAAGTAGTAAGTAGTTTTGTTAGTTGTAGAACTTCTTGTGAAAGAGTTCGTCCGGGGAAGCACTACCACCGTACCTATTTCTGCCGCCATGCAGTTAGTGCTTGCATTGCTGTGTTTCGGTTTGAAGGGTACGGGTGCCGGTGAAATTACAGGCACATGAGACTTTTCATCTTTATGTCTCAGGGTAGGCAGCGCGCGTGTGATGCCTCTGGTGTTGCAGGCGTCCATAGACTACGGTAACTACTTTCCATCAGGTGGGCCGTATGTTTGTTTGCTTGCCAAGTAGTATAAAAAAAAGAGATAGGCAGTATCCTCCATTGCACGCTATGCATGCTATGGGGGAGGACTCATCCAGCAGTGGATGTGTACCGGCTGATGAAGAATGGAAGATTACTTTCTCATAAAGACCTGACATAGTCTGCGACGCAGGAGATTGCGGGTTCGATTCCCGCCTCGAAACGAATATTTGTACGATCTGTAGATAATTGTTAAGGGTGTTCTGGGTATTTTCTATGTATAATAACAAATTGTTTAATTGTTTATTAATTGTCAACATGTACATAATTTATAGCTTAGGTCTAAGAGTAGCTTATTAAAGTACATGTACCCTGTAGGGCGCTGCAATTTTGATATTATAAGTCAAATTATATAAAACTAGTTGCGCCCCGCGCTTTCACCCGCGTGAATAATGATGAAAATTGATGATGATGATGAAAAGTAGCCTATGTGTTAATCCAGGGCGTAATGTATCTCCATTCCAAATTTCACTCAAATCCATTCGGTAGTTTTTACGTGAAAGAGTAACAAACATCCATCCATACTCACAAACTTTCGCGTTTATAATATTAGTAGGATTATAAAAAATATCTATCTATGTAATGTATTAAGTATATCAGTTATCTAGTTGCCATAACACAAGCTCTGCTTATAGCTTGGGGCTAGATAATGTTGTGTGAAATGTCCAGAATTATTATTTATATTTATTATTTTATTGTCTACTCTGTCGCAAAGATATTATTTTATGAAAACGGGGTAATTTCAGTCGCGATGTAAACGTTTTAACTTTAACTGTTTTGCGAACGCGCCCGGTCACTTAGAAGTATTGCGTTGGTGCGAGAGAACATAAAAAAACATAGGAAACTGGAATACATTATTATTTATGCCTTGTCCGTTCCGGTAGACGGCCGCCTGTGTCACTTCGTTCAAGTTGGCCTTCAATGAATGGAGAACAACTGTTGAAAATGTATCCTCCATCAAAAAGCGAAGATCTTCCACCGGGCTGTAGGGTAAGCACGAATATCTAACGGTATCGAGACGTTAGCGAGACGATGACTTTGATGACACTTTACAGTGAATAACACAATAGGCTATCATTTATAATAGAGGTTCCACGTGAGCAAAGCCGTGAGCAAATGCTAGTTAAATTATGTAGTTATGTTGTTTAGTTTTTGTCTTGTCTTTTGGTAATTTGTTTTATATTATGTTTAATTTTGTGTGTTCTTTGGGGAAAAATAAATAAATTTTCTTTCATTATTTCTTTTTTTGGTGATAAATTTTAGGATTCAATATGGCTTGGATACGCAATCTTACCGACGCCGATTAAGGTAGGTCCAGCATGCGTTGTTTGCCTAGTTTTTAACCGATTTAAAGAAAAGCAAGAGATTATATCTACTAAATGTCATATAACAAACGCCCATAGCATAAACTTGCAGCGTAAAGAGCTTCTCAATCCTGACACCGCGCGGCGCTGTCTAGTTTTGTCAAATATAATTTGAGCCGCCATCCGCTGATTTTAAGTTGTAGAATGCCATAGATTAATCCATAGAGCCAATTTGAGTAAAGTCAGAGTGAAACTTCTGAACGTTAGTAGAAAAGTGCTACATTCTGTTGATGGCTGCTTTACGAGTTGTGCCGCGACATGACGTAATGCTGTCACTTTTTAAAATTGAATTTTTATTGGTCTCTTCGGAAATGGGCATTTTTAAAAGGATACTTATTGGCCCATTTACATCCAATACATATTTTACGAGACACTTTGAACAAATTGACAGGTTTCTATAAAAAAAACTGGTAAGGAGATCTGTAACTATGTAATAGACTAGGTGCTACTTTTACAAATAAATAAAAATAAAATAAATAAATGCTGGACATTTCACACAACATTATCTAGCCCCAAGCTAAGCAGAGCTTGTGTTATAGGTACTAGATAAATAATATACTTAATACAATACATTACATGGATATATTTTTTTTTATAGAAAAATTCCCAAAACACCCTTGACAAATATCTGCAGATCGTACAAATATTTATTCCGAGGCGGGAAGCGAACCCGCAACCTCCTGCGTTGGCGAACCATTGCCCACCGCGCCACAGAGGTTGTCAAAAAAAATAAAATTGTAGTTTATTAAAGTTTCAGTTTGTTGTCCATTATTAATAATTTTTTGATACTTAGTGTTAATGAGTATCCTTCAGATTTTCAATAAACATTTTTCATTTCATTTTCATTTTCACTAAACCATAGAATACCTAGACGAACGGTTTTGAGCCACCTACATCAACAGACTTACTGCTAACTCTGAAAAAAATACAACTGCATTGAGAATCTCACTTTTTTGAAGTCGGTTAAAAATGTCGTCGCTCCATTAGTACAGTCAAATTAGGTGATTTTTTGCAAAAGTGTGGAACTAATTAGATGTAGTCATGAAAACTTTTCTAATTGTTTTGTATGGCTTAAAAATCACCTCTATAATAACCATCCTTAATAAAAAATAATCTTAATAAGAAATACCTTAAAATATCCGTAACTTAATGGGGGAAATAGAAGTAGTCGGTGCAATTTGGCATAGACTTTGAACCGTTATGATCTACATTTGCACCAAGTATTTTTTAAATCCGACATACGGACATACAGAGCGAGTTGGCCTTCCTACATTGCGTCGTCCGGTTCGTGGTTGCCATTCGAAAGCCTATATTCTCCAGCGGCTGTCGGTTCTACGAGCCGTGTTATATGATTACTTTTCCATAAAATGGGGGCGTAGGAACACGTCCCACAGGACATACGGGATTGCTTGTAACAGATTACAGATTAACAAGTCGATATCGGTATGACGTGAAGTATTAGTTTTCAAACCAACTTGCCCGGGCAGAAGAGCTTGAAGCAGCAAAATAATTATCAATTTCTTAAAGAATGTAGGTAAGTACTTAAATAATTTGCTTAAACTACTTGCAGCTTTTGTTAGTAGTATAACTTCTTGTGAAAGAGTTCGTCCGGGGAAGTACTACCACCGTACCTATTGCTGCCGCCAAGCATTAGGGCTCGCATTGCTGTGTTTCGTACCCTGCAAACCGAAACACAGCTATAATATTTTATAATCCGTAGCAACAAGGACCCCGTTTTCGAACGTCAAGCTTGTGTCAAGCAACGATCTTCTATGTTACATTAGATACGCTACTCCGCACTCAGAATGGCGACAGTAAAGTAAGGTAACTACCGCAAGTTCGCTTAGTTGCTCCTGAGGCCTTACCATGAGCTCTTATAGCGATTCAGTTCAAAAACTATTCAGTACAAAATATTGGTTCGTCGTTGACATCCGTCATCATTGGAATAACTTTAATCACAGAAGTCTATAGACCTTCTGCCACTGTGCCTTTAAATATTGCTGCGGACATCACGGAACCAATATTTTGTACTGAATCGTTTTTGAACTGAGTCGCTATAAGAGCTCATGGTTTGGCCTCTGGTCTGGCAACAACGACGCACGCCAAACCGATTGGTAAAACCAAACAAAATGCAATACCGCGTCTTTCGAAAGTGCAAAAATTATAGGTACGGCGACCACCAAACGGAAGGAAAGATATTTCATTGCATTCGAAAGTATTACAAAATATTATTCAAATTCGTATAATCAACATAACTGTTTAGGTATTTGCGGCGTTGCCGCTCTGACACCTCGCATGCTTGACGCAACTGAATGTTCATCACTTTCTCACAACTGGGTTTCCGTATAGCTCTCTGATTTTACGTGTTTTTCAGTTAATACAAAAACATAAGTAATTAGGTATAGTCAATAAGTCATAATACACCATTTTTTCAGTGGAGAGTGAATGAGTACAACGCGTCTATTTCTTATAACATGTCTCTGGTGTCAAGTGATGCTCAGTTTTAGTATAGACGCATCTATCCCAAATAACATTCGTAATCCAACATTTACTCGAATAACTATAAAAACGTTACGTCTAGACATCCAGTAAACTAACTTTAAAAATGCAAGATATACGCCCGACGAATCGTACGTCCACGATGATAGGGGGACAGTCGTTTGGTGTCATGCATTTTTAACAAATCATTTATAGTTGTCACGGAATAGGGACAATGACAGTTGGGTCCCCTAGGTTAAGTCATTTGTTGGTTTTGTATTAAGAGTTCTTTTTGTACATTAACGTTAGTACAGAGGCAATCTACAAATTCAACAAGCAGCTACACGGGCGTATGGTGTACACCATACGGTTTTTTGTAAGTACAGGAATACCGAAAAGTGCCCCAGCGGGCACCATGAGAACCTCAAGTTCCATACAAAAATCCGTGTTACAATACACCATACGTCCGTGTCAATTGGTTGTCAAAACTCAGAATCAGCTCTCTGTAGTGGCGGGCGACGGGAGCCCGCTCCTGCGCATAACCCGACCCGCGCCCTTCCCGCGCACGCTTACTGTGTGTGGTATTCCATACACATTCAACGGAATACAACCACGCCCGACCCGCGCTCTGTGTGTGTGGCGCTTTATTTACTTTGCGCTATAGCTATCTCTCTAACAAAACACTGTCAAAATTATTACACTTTTATGTTATCGAAATAGTAATCGTATTCAGCCCCAGGCCTTCTCGGTCGTCGGTAAATGACAGCTTAATTTAACAATAGGTACCTTTGCCTCTGCGATTCGAAACGATATGTCGTCTGAATTGAAATTGTACTGAAATATCTTATGTATTTGTAAACGTGGTTGGTTTAAGCTGGAAATATTTTTTTTGTTGATAAGTTATATTTAATATCAAAAGTATTCATAAAATGTGCCGTTGTGTCCGTGCCTAAGAATAGACACCTGCATCTCAGTCGATGTTTTTTTTTTTAATTAAGCATTCGGCCCACCTGATAAAAAGCAGTTACCGTAGCCTATGGACGCCTGCAACACCAGAGGCATCACAAGCGCGCTGCGTTCAAGTCGGTAAAGGAATTACACCAGGATAGGCAGCCGCAGCTGCTTACTCAACACCAATATGCGATCACCAATCCGCCTGCCAAGCGTGGTGATTATGGCAAATTACTCCATTGTATTCAATGGGGAAGGCTTTGTCCAGCAGTGGACGTAAACAGGCTGATAATGATGATAATGATGATAATTTGATGAATAAGAATGTTAAAAATCTCGGAAACTAAAAATGATAGATTAATGCAATAAATTGTATTTAATAGACAATGTAATACTCCTTAAATGAAGGTAAAAAAAATATGAGTCACCATACATTTTATTAACACAAAATTACATAAAGAAAAAAACTGCTGATCTCTCCTTAAAACAAAAATAGGAAACATGAAATTTTTGAACTTTATTACGATTTTCTTGAATTTTAATACTTCGTATTGCCTCCTCGTGCTTCCATTACTGCGTTTACGCAGAAAAAAAACAACAAAAAAACAGAAATCAAACAATGATAAATGACAGATTACAAACAAAAGCAAAACCAAATGCTGTAATTTCGTAGTTCCATCTTCGAAAGTGGCCCTTTTTCAAATTTGATTTTTTTATGATATAACTTTACAATAACTAAGAAGTTTTAATACCTTCATTTAAGGAGTATTACATTGTCTATTAAATACAATTTATTGCATTAACCTAGCATTTTTAGTTTCCGAGATTTTTAGGATTCTTTAAGTGACCCGGATTCATTGCTCTCGAGTGTATATCTAGTGGCAGATGAAGAAGAAAATCGCTTCCACCGCTATATTACGGTCATCATTATGATGGTGCTTCTGGTAACCCTGGCTATCATGAAAACATTATTTTGAGGTTTGGCCTAAAATAAACATCTAATTTTTGCAATAATAATGGTTCAACCTTTATCTTAAATTGTGTTCAATGCAAAAACTCTCAACCGTGAATCTCTTTTATTTAGATAACAAAGAGTTCCGTTAGGGGACTACATTATAAAATTATAAATATAAGTGGAATAGACGAGTATGATTGTTGCATTGTGTTTCTGCACTCGTCAAAATTGTATTGATAGTTTTTGCCTTTACTAAAATAAAAATAAAACCTTTTTATATTAAGCTTGCTGGCAAGTTGTAAAAAAAAGATACGCACTTTAGTGTTCTTTTTTTAACTGGCGGGTTTCGTTCGAAAGCAGAATGCATTCGAAAATCGAAAACGCCAGACAATAAGATTCTACCTGAATTTTTGACTAAAGGTATCCTGTATAGAGGCTTCACAGTCCCTATTCTCTTTTCAAATAACAGAATATAAATAGCCGCCATTTTTGCTTTCGCAATTTTTGCCCTACAAACTTGTATACAGCGAACAGCCTGCAAAATGCACAGTTTGCAAATATAGCAAGTAGGTCACATCTATAACTGTGTTACCGTTTGATCAGCTAGTTCATTTGGTAGCAATCCGATTTCGAGCTACGTCCTGATTTAAGGTTCCCACGTACAACTCGTCTAACTTTTAGGTCGAATTTCTCTTCAACTACATATATCTTTATTTTATCTGGTTTATTATTTCAAAAATCTAGAACACTCCGTACCTTGATAAGTTTTATCCAATTATACGGGGTGTAAAAAGACAGCTCCCGAATACTGAAGGTACCGGTAAAGCTACCTATACCATAGCTATATAAAATAGCTTTCACCTGAGAGGTGATTCATACCGGAGAAAAACTTTTTTTTCGTTTCGTATCGTATTTTTCGGCCAGCAATGAACGCATTTATTCCGGCCGCGCGAGTTCAACGCTCCCGGTCAGCTGATCGACCCGTAGGGCCAATATTTCTCATGTGCTTTACATTGCTTTTTTTGACGTTTTTATTTATTAACGTGTTTTTAATTATGGAAATTAGGTTTTTGTGTTACTTTAACGATATTTTATGGATATTTATAAAGAAAACACGAAAAAATCTTACCGAAAGTGAGCATTTTTTTTCGTGTTTTTTCAGCTTAAATATTTTCAGAATCATGGTCTGAATGCACTGTTTCAGTTTTCGGGAGTAGTCTTTTTACGCCCGGTATAAACAAAGTTTGATAAAGATCAGACTTGTAGTTTTTAAATTAAAAAGAAACTAGGGCCAGACGGAACAAAAAATCGTATTTTTTTGCAGTTTATACGTTTATAAAAACGTCATATTTAGTTGTGTTTACAAATAAATAAGATCTGATTTGTAGTTTTTAAATTAATTAAAAATTATGTTTATTTGTAAATTTTACATGTTGGTAAATCGGTTTTATGAATAAATTTTATTATTGTACTTCTAAAAATTAAAAAATTCTAGATTTCGGATAAGACTGACGGAGCGTTCTACATTTTTGATACAATGAACCAGAAAAAAAAATCGTCGATGTTTACGTGGGAGCCTTAAGTTTAATTTTGAATGGCGGCAATTTAAAACTCGTTTCATAGAACACAAATAGTGTAGTGTGTAGTGTAACACATTGTATTGTTATTGAAAACACATGTTTAGGCCGTGTTTAGACGATGCTTTTTTAGCATGCTACTAGCAAACTAAAAGCATAGTGTAAACACAGCATGCGAATTGCGGTAACTAAAAATAACAGCATGCTGTTTTACCATGATCATTATACATATACATATTAGGTACGAAACAAAACATGAGTTAGGTTCAAGTTAAGACATGCTTTAGTCATAACTTATTTTTTGTAGGAGGCTAATATCCGGCCTAGTAATATATAAATAAATAAATGCTGGACATTTCACACAACATTATCTAGCCCCAAGCTAAGCAGAGATTGTTTTATGGGTACTAGATAACTGATATACTTAATACAATACATTACATAGATAGATTTTTTTTATTATACATAGAAAAATATCCAGAACACCCTGAACAATTATCTGCAGATCGTACAAATTTTTGTTCCGAGGCGGGAATCGAACCCGCAACCTGCTGCGTTGCAGGCGAACCTTCGCCCGCCGCGCCACAGAGGTCATCAATAGACCACTCCTCCTCCAGTGGATGTAGTAAAAGCCTTAGGGATTACACCAGGGGATGGGCAGCAGCATCTATATGAGTACTTAACACCAATCTGCCTGCCAAACGTGGCTATTATGGGAAATCCTCCCATTGTATTCAATGGGGGGAGACTTCGTCCAGCAGCGGGCGTAAACAGGTTGGTAATGATGATGCTAGGCTTGGTCGCGTTGGAACAGGAGTAATTTAATTTTATATACTTAAGACGATTCAAAATGATCCTTGTGATTTCAATGAATACATAGACTAAAAGCTATGATGATGTAGAAAGTATGGTACAGGTGATTATATTTTAACTTTAAGTGAAACACATGCACACACACAACCAAATACACACTCATACACAATGGCTCCTCCTGTGATACCCAGACTCTTAAGAGACTGGTGGTAGCAGGAGTGCCACTTACATAAACACGAGCCCACACACCCACAAACACACCTGCACCCACACATATTTCCTTACACTTTTTAAGTAGGTACTTTCAATTTTTGTGCACTTTTACTTTTATTTTATTTTATCTTGTTTTTTTTTACAAATGTTTATTATGTACTTTTAGTTTTTTACTTTTTAAATGGTTATTGAAGAGCGGGATCTCCTAATAGCATATATCTGCTTAAAAGGAGATTCCAAAACCTGTATGTAAATTTTATTGTAAGTTAAAGAAATAAACATTTTTTTTTTTTAATGAATAAAGTTCTTTTTGACTTTGACTTTGATGAATGTTTATAGGAGCATGCAATTTCAAATTCATTGCAAATTCAACCTTATTCAAAGCGAACTTTCACAACCGTATTCTAAAGTTTAATGCAAACCAAAAGTTTTGAAGTGATTGCCCAATTTCACCGGCCAGTAATCACGGGTCCCCTTAAACAAACCGAATACTTTCCAGCCGAATAATCGATTATTGCAATCGAATTAGAAGCTATTTCTCGATTGGCCGGATCCGTCAACACTCGATTATCGCCGCATTTACATAGAAAGCAAAGCGTCGTGCGCTGTCTCTGAAAAGTTTGCATTCCCTTACATTACGCTACCCAAAACTTTCATTTTATGAGACAAACTGTTAAGGTGATACTCCTTAAAAAAAATCCACGTTAACTCCGCCCATGAGCCCCGATTAGAAAGTGATAGCGCTATTACTCACTTGAGCCTGAGAAGAGATACGGTAGATTGTATGATATGATAGATTATGATAGAGTCTGTCCCACCCAGAAACATTCAGAAGTTAATGAAGTAAGCGACATATGATACAACCTCGTTTTGCTTAAGAAGTAGCAAATATAAAAATAAATCATCTTATATTTTGTTACGTGCTGTGATTTTCTACCGAATTGTATAAAAATTTACCGTTAATATCTTCTAGATTCGAAGGATGGACGTAAAAAAGGTTTAAGGAGGGCCGGTTTCAAAAAATAAATCTGTCGAGAAAAGTTTTACCAATCGTGTTTCTGATCTATGATTTCGTTAGATTACATCTTCAAGTATCACTGTATAAACATCAAGTTTGTAACTTTTACCTTTACTGAGTGAGAATGTAACGAAGTGATTCTAAAGTCAAGGAAGCTCGTCTTAACAATACAAACAACCCGGTCATGTGAAAGTCGGACTCACATGGAAAGGGTTCCGTACTACAATAGTAACCACTAGCTAGAACAGTGTAACTTAGTCAGTCAAC
This sequence comes from Epirrita christyi, assembly GCA_951392215.1. Taxonomy (NCBI): domain Eukaryota; kingdom Metazoa; phylum Arthropoda; class Insecta; order Lepidoptera; family Geometridae; genus Epirrita; species Epirrita christyi. Next base: position 5,241,208 of record OX595861.1, read on the forward strand.
GCATTTTCTACGCATTTTTTCTTCACTTATATTTGATTTGATTTGATCTACATAATATAATGCACTTCACTTGGTGTATACAATATCTTGTTTTGTACACTTGCCATATTTACGGAGGTTAATATACTGCTGACACCGATTACAAATCAGTAAAAACAAATATAACCGAAAAATTCCATAGTTAGTAAAAAATTTGCAATTAAAAAATATCCACCCGTGTTTACATTCACTGCACAAAATCAACCGCTGTGGCGCGATCGGAGCGGTCGCCGCGGCGTCCTTTGACTTCGGACGACTCGATGCCGGCGCGCGGCGGTGCCTTTGAGCGGCATCCTTTGAGAATGGAATTTTGCGCGCGCGTGCGACGCTGGACAGTCAGTCGTCCCCGAATGACCGCGGAATTAGGTCACGCGTCACGGTAATCATCAAAATGTTACAGGAACCTACTCTAATGTTGAGTTAGTGGAAATGGTGCGATTATTTAAGTGATTACCTGAGTGAAGTGTTCGGTACCCAATGGATAGGGCGTGGTGGGCCAGTGCCGAGGCCACCACGTTCTCCAGACCCTCTGTGATTTTTATTTATGGGGTGACGTAAAACGTTTGGTGTACGCGGACGAAGTGACGAGTGTCGAACAATAAAGACAAAGGATTGTTTCAGCTTTTGGCAATGTCAAATTAAAAGTATTTGTCCTGCGAAAGCTAAAACGATGCTTCAGGCGCCGCCGTGGCCTTTAGTGCATCGAAAAAGAAGGTGGACATTTCGAGCAGTACCTAGGGGTAACGTAATAATAAGGTAATAAGACTAGACCAATAATACCTAACCTATTGGATAGTGATAACAGGGGTCAATAACCTGCGCTATCCGCACGCGCCGCTGCCGCCGCCGCACGCTTGGGATCTATTCTCAAATCATACTAGGGACTTATTCTTGTGTGACCTAAGATTGTTTTCATATAAAAATCGGGTAATAGCTATCTGTAGGATTTTTATTTTATTTTTAGATGATTACGTATACATTATGTCACGCGCTCTTCAAGTATGGCAAGTGTACAAAACACCTTATTGTATTCATGGCTATTCGCCCACTGCGCCACGGACGTCGTCATAGTAGTGCGCGGTTTTGTACCGGTATGCGCCGGTTACACGCTTTTTGTGCGAATGAGAAATTGCGCTCGGGTAGGAGACAGTGAAAAATTCTATCCTAATAAACGCGTTAGAAGGGACGGGAGGAATGACATTCGTTATGGACGTTGGATTAGATTCTAAGTTATTCAGAATTTGTTATTCCTATAGGGTACTTTCAACGATACAACTGTAGTGAAACTGTCTTGATGCATGCCCGGGGGGGGGGGGGTTGGGGGTTCAAATCCCCGCCAAATATTCAAAATGTTTATAAAATCTGATACTTTTTGAAGAAACACCACCAGTGAGTTCGTTTTAATTTTTGTTGTTTTATTTTCTTGGACAAACTAAAACTGGCTACGCCCGTGTCTAGATGACGTCAGTACATTTTTTAAACATTTAGACTAAGAGCTTGTCCAGATGAGGCGTTTTACGCGCGATTTGACTCGCGCGATTGTGAAATACTAGAGCTTCATACATTCCGTCATGCACTTGCGCGTTGCCGATCGCGCGAGCGCAAAACGCCCATCAATCGCACGTAAATCGCCTCATCTGGACAAGCTCTAAGTGTACATACAGACAGACAGACGCTGTCTTTTATTAGTCTTTTACCGGGTGTAAAAAGACTGCTTTCAAGTATTGAAAGCAACAGACCTAACAGCTAACTCATACGCAAAGAAAAAAAAGGTCAAAACAAAATCGCTACCTCCCGAAGGGTGTTCAATCATTTAAAATTGTTATTTATGGGTCTTACTGTACGAAATATCGTATTTTCAGATGCCCTAGGTTCTTGGCAGCGTTGTTAGTAAAAGTGGTAGCAATGATCACAAATAAACACAAATTAAAATGAAAAATCATGTTTCGTTCAGAAATTACATACACCGAAAAGTGTTTAAAATAAGTTTCATCTGAAAATAACAATCGTCGAAGCTGTTATTTCTGTGGATGCAAAAAACTCCGTTCAGAGGCGTTACCATGAGCTCTTGTTCAATTCAAAAACTTTTCAGTACAAAATATCGTTTCCGTGATGTCCGCAGCCATATTTAAAGGCACAGTAGCAAAAAGTCTATAGACTTCTGCGATTAAGGTCGAACGTTTCACAAGTGACGCGAAATTCAAATTTTATTGTGTTTTTCGCTGATTACTGCTCATCAACACTTCCTGAGATAGCGAACACTGGTTTTGCGGGAATCAGGAGACCTAACACATATGGTTTAATTGATAGTATCTCATAAATAACATGTGTGTTAGGTTTCCTGATTCCCGCAAAACCAGCGTTCGCTATCGCAAAAAGTGTTGATCAGCTATAATGTGCAAAAAACACAATAAAATTTGAATATCGCGCCACTTGTGAAACGTTCCACCTTAAAGTTATTCAATGATGACAGATGTCAACGACGAACCGATATTTTGTACTGAATAGTTTTTGAACTATATAATAGCTCATGGTAAGGCCTCAGAAGTAAAATCAGAACCGATATCCCATTCCTGAATTTCCACATCTGAAATATGTTAATTAAAACGTGCAACGGAAAATATAAGAAATAAAACTATGTTGCTAATTCGCTTAAATATCCGGTTCAATGCACTGTCAGATACGGAGTGCAGATTTTAAAATAACTCCGCAGGAGGGAGTGCAACATTTTAATAAAACTCGTGATTCCCCCTGTTAGTGAGAACTAATATTATTTTGCAATTGAGTTACCGCTCCACTTTCTGATTAGTTTGATTTGAGAGAACGTTCGTTCGCACTGTCCCCCACCTGTTCGGCACCACTATACCCAGTGGGAAAAAAAGTGTTGAGACAACGCCACATTATTTTTATACAGTAGCTACTATTGGGAGGAGGTGTAACCAAATCTTGATGTTCTCTCATAAGGCTATTTCTTAGCATAAACACAATAAACAGCGCGCCGACGCTTTTAACTTACTTTGTGGCATAGAATTTGAAGATTTGAAGGCCCTTATAGTATAACTAGTTGCGCCCCGCGGTTTCACCCGCGTGAATAATGATAAAAATTGATGATTATGATGATGAAAAGTAGCCTATGTGTTATTCTGATGTATAAGCTATATTTGTGTAAAGTTTCATTAAAATCCCTTCAGTAGTTTTTACGTGAAAGAGTGACAAACATCCATACTCACAAACTTTCGCGTTTATAATATTAGTAGGATAGTAGTAGTTCTTGAGCGAGTTCTAATTTCAAAAATATTTACGGCAGAGGTAATCAATTCTTGATGTTCTTTCATTTAGATGTCTTTGTATAAAATTATAGGTTTTAAGGCCCGTATTAGTATAAGAGACATCTTGAGCGCGTTCCAATTTCAAAATAATTCATGGGATAGGTGCAAAACTAGATTTTCTCTTATTAGGCTGTGCCTCATAAAGCATGAAGCCTATACTTACCCTGATTTTTAATTTCAGTCAATTTTTGTAAACAAACAAATGTCAAGATATGCCACTGTGAGTATAAGTGTCATGATTGTGTAGCATACGTGTAAATTCACATATGACACACATACATGACACTTATACACACAGTGGCATATCTTGACGTTTGTTTGTTTACAAAAATTGTATGAAAATAAAAATCGGAGTATATAGATTTAGAGGCCCGTATTAGTATCAGCACTATCCGCCCGTACGTCTCCTCCCGTGGATATTATAAAAACCTAACTAAAGGATTACACCAGGGGATGGGCAGCAGCATCCACCTGAGTACTTAACACCAAACTGCGATAACCAATCCGCCACCTAGCGTGGTGAGAGGCCTCGTCCAGTTGTGGACATGAACAAGCTGGTTATTATGATGATGATTAGTATAAGAGATATATTGAGCGCGTTCCAATTTCAAAATAATTCACGGTAGAGGTGTCCCCAAATCTTAACCTTAATTGCCTATGTTGGAACTGCAAGCTATATGGCCTGCCCATTGCCACTTCAACTTGCTAATTTTGAGAGCTATATGGCTGTGAAATAGAGCAGGAGCGCATCGTATTGTATATTATCCTCCGGCGGGAGACGGCTGTTAATTTGTTTTCTTCGGCCGCGATCGATAACAACTGCGCGGGATGTTCCGTTTCCATTCTCAATAACGGCACGATATTTTGAGGAAGAAGAATAGAATAGAAAACGGACTCCAGGAGCTGATAGAGTCCTGTTTGACTGCTTCCATTTCTCACTCGGGGACACTGGAACAGTGCTGCCATCAACCCAGAGTCCTCCGTTATTTTAAGGAGTTGGGCTGGCTGGGCTAGGGTTAGCAGGGTTAACCCCATTTTGAATTATAATTATAATAGAATAGACATACATTATTGTACACCATAACAACATTCATCCGGTAGATACTTAAATTACTTATTTTTTTTAGCGTTTACATTTCGCCAACTTTCCCAGTTTGTCAGTTGAGCAACTATTTGACATGAACTTTATAAAATCAATCAGCCTTACCTTAGGATAAAATGAAACCATTAACCTCATATCTTATCTTAACCTCGTTTTTATCTTATCTTATCTTCATTATAAATCCCGACAATTTTATTAAAGAGTAAAAAAATCAGAACATGATGGGGTTAATTCTTAATTGGCATCTTATGGGAAGGCGAAACAAATAACTTTCATTGTTTTCAAGCGTAGGTACTACGCGCTGTAAAAATGTTTTCGATGAAAAATATGAAACTAGTGAAATGCCTTTGTCTTCGTCCACGTGGAGTTTTTCTCCATATAACTTTCAACACCCTGCTGATGCTGCTGCTTAGGGGGTGAAATTTGTAAATGTTATTTTCTTAATCTCGTGCCGTACGACAATGGAACCGCGCCGCTAGCGTGTCTACGTGCCCTTAACCCTACAATACTTGTAATTCAGAGCGCTGGCACAATGTGTTAGTCGCGCCGAGTGCGGAACCCGCCGCGAGATTAGGGTTCACTGTTTAAATGGACACGCTTTTCTAATGACACTTTAGTTATAAATGACGCTTGACCCTGCGAGACAATCAGTTCAGTTGGGCTTATAAATATAGATAGGGGAATCAGATCCGTGAAGACATGCTGTCAACCCATCCCCAGAGGCAGAGTGGGGGAAGTTAGTTTCCACTTTTATTTTTATAAAAGATCTGTCTATTTTGACGACCTCTGTGGCGCGGCCGGCGAATGTTCGCCTGCGACGCAGGAGGTTGCGGGTTCGATTCCCGCCTCGGAACAAATTTTTGTACGATCTGCAGATAATTGTTCCGGGTGTTCTGGGTATTTTTCTATGTATAATAAAAAAAAACTATCTATGTAATGTATTGTATCAAGTAAGTATATCAGTTATCTAGTTGCCATAACACAAGCTCTGCTTTGCTTGGGGCTAGATAATGTTGTGTGAAATATCCAGCATTTATTATTATTATTATTTATTATTATTATTACAAATATAGATAGGGGAATCAGATCCGTGAAGACATTCTGTCAACCCATCCCAACTTTACTAAATCTGGACATTCGTTCCCAGTTTAGTAAAGCTTCATTCGAAAAACAACTTCATTACATAACCGCAAACTACACTTTACTAAAACCGGACTAACGTTCCCAGTTTTAGTAAAGTTTAATTGGAAAGTCAATTTGATTACATAACCGCAAACTGCACTTTACTAAAACCGGACTAACGTTCCCAGTTTTAGAAAAGTGTCATTCTAAAGACAACTTGATTGACAGCCGCAAATCACATTTTACTAAAACCAAAGAAACGGTTTCAGTAAAGTGTCACCCGAAATTCAACTTGACTGGTAGGTACCAACCTAATGAAGAACAATATTTTGATACATCGATTGCCTAAACAAACTCGGGCAGGTTTTGATGAATTGTTTAATATTACCTTCTTTATAATCTGTAGACAGCCCATTCATCTTACCCGTGGCTTTTACGAGTTTACTTGAAATTGCTAATATTTTTAATAAAAAAATATTTATAAAAGTGGTGCGAAAACCTCGTTTATTTGTCGTGTCACTGGGTCTGCCTTGGTCTACAACAGCAGGCCACTGACCAGCTGACTATTGTCTAGCGAACTGAGGCCCAATACTCTTAATTATTTTAAAACTACACTGAAAGTTAATATAACCGAATTGAGACTGAATTGTGAATTGACAGAAAGTTGGTATTCTGCTCCCTCATAAATAAAAATTTAGTCTACTTTCAATTCACGATGACTACCATTAGAGTAAAATGGTAATATATTCAATTGGAAAGAGTAAAGAGAGACTCCATCTACTTAAGCTAAAATTATCGAAAAAACTTTGAATCGTTCAAGTTTCGGTCACTTTTCGATAGAATCATATTACAGTGTTGTATTTTAAGTTAAGAGTAATTTAATTTTAAAGTCCATTTCTGACATTTAAGACATCGACACAAGATCGAAACATGATCCGAACTCTATTTTAACTATTTTTTTGTCAGAGAATTGGGCCTCTGATAATCGGTTTCGATCAAAATTTCGCCGTACATTGCGCATGGCAGTGTGCAAAAACAAAAAAAAAATAACGCAAAATTGTACGTTTCAAGAGCAAACATATTTATAACTTTCAGAATAGAATAGATACAATTTATTTGCAATAACATTCAAAAAAAAAAAAAAGAAAGAAAAGAAAATTTACAAAAAAAAGCATCAGATAAAATTTATAGAAAACAGTATTCAAAAAACGTTGTTGCAAAAAGGCCCCAACTCAGCATATGCAGGTTGTAAACAATCTGCGCTGGAACATGTTGGGACGTGTAGGTACATACAATGAAATAAGTACAAGAAATAAAAAATAAATTCAATAAAGTTCATAAAATAGAAATAGAATGAAAGTAAATAAATAATATTTAAAACAAATTATACACAGTAAATAACAATAAGTAAAATACTTTTTGATTTGATTATTACGCTTAAAAATGCTTAGAGTGAAAAAACAATTTTGGCGCACGACCGGGATTTGAACCCACGAGGAGTTCCCTGGACTTTGGGTTTGCTACCACTAGACCAGTACGTAGTGCTACGACAATATCGAATAAAAAACCACCCACTATTCGATGGTATTGTCAACATATCGATAGGTTTTTTCCACGTCCATATTTGCAAAGTGACAACACAAGACACACGAGCGATTGAAGTTGCGCCACAATTGGCGATTTTCATGTTGCGATAAGTAACTAAAACAATTTTCTCCAGTAAAACACAGTAAAAACTATAAACATTGCATATGTGTTTTACTAGAGAAAATTTATAGAAAATTGTTTTAGTTACAAACTTACCACATCGAAATTAAAAACTAACGAATCCGATCAGAAACCCTTCCGAACGTTTTAAATTAGCCCTGCTGAAGACAGATATATACATAGTGTATATATATATATATATATACAATACACATACTTAAACACTTCAATATACCGGTAGGTCTAGCACCGCTGTAAAAGCACTGTATTGTACATCACTGCGCCGTAGACGTTTAAGATTGCTCCTATGCTATGCGGCGCATGCTGTGCATGAGCACGCGGCGCATTTTAGCTGCGTGGATTTATTTGTTCGACAACGTGGGTCTACGTTTCCACTACAGTACACACTATACACGAATACTAACCTATATGCAGCGCTAGGTAGCCGTGTACCGCATGCACAGCGTGCATGGCGTTTGACAGCGTTGAGCAATGTAAGCGCCTATTCGAGCAAGCCACGCATGTATCAATGACGTCAATTGATGCGTAGCGTGTCTGTGGCTTGCAGTAGACACGATCACATACATTTTCTTGCAAAGCGAAGCTTAACACACGTGCGTAGTCTCTCCGTGCGCCGCGGTGGGTCTGCGCCTATATATTCCAAGCAGTAGTCGCTCGTGTGTATACGTGTTAGGGTGCGTACACACTGGTGGTTATTGACGCCATGGGAGCGATAAACACGCCCGGTTGCATATAGGAACCTGTCCCCGTAATGGATCTGGGTCTAGCGTATATAGTAGTAGAACTTCTTTTGTAAGAGTTTGTCCGAGGTAGTACTACCACCGTACCTATTTCGGCCGCCAAGCAGTAGTGTTCGCATTGCTGTGTTTCGGTTGGAAGGGTACGGGTGCCGGTGAATTTACAGGCACATGAGACTTTTCATCTTTATGTCTCAGGGTCGGCAGCGTGCGTGTGATGCCTCTGGTGTTGCATGCGGCCATAGTTTCAATCAGGTGGGCCGTATGCTTGTTTGCTTGCAAAGTAGTATAAAATAAATACAAAAAAAAGTTTTTTTTTAACCCATGACTTGGAGCTTTCCTTAATCTACTGCAGCGCCCTCTAGTATGTGATAAAACCTTTCGAAGAACCTGCCCGGAAGCCATACAAAATGATGGTTATAAAAAAACCTCTTACCACTGAGTGATTTATAGTAACCACGTAATTCTTACCCGAATTACCAGCATTGCCGGTTTCCATACGTTGGGTAAAACTCACTAGAAACCCGTCTACAATTAGGCTAAGAAAATAGGAAGTTATTATATACAATAAAATATATCTTATAATTTGTTTTACTAGCATTAACATAACATAGCACCCAACAGTCGCAATTTTCTCTAGTAAAACACAGTAACACAATATTTATTGTTTTTTATTGTGTTTTACCAGAGAAAATTGTTTTAGTTACTTACCACATCGAAATTAAAAACTAACGATTCCGATCGGAAATCCTTCCGAACGTTTTAAAATAGCCCTGCTAATCATACACTAGGATTCCGTCGTGGTATCAGGAACTACGAGTACCATGGTACCGTAACAGCCAGCGGGAATCGAACCCGCAACTTCTGGCATCTCAGCCGGCTAATCGCCCGCCGCGCCATATAGGTCGAAACATTGATTTTGTGATCTCTCACAAGAAAGTCTTGTATAGTTGAGCACAAATCGGTAGGTAGCAAAAATTGTAGATTGTGAGAGCTTGCTGCCTGAGATGGCTGATGGGTTGCCTGGACCATTACACCATACATCTTTGTTGCTTGTCGACTCAAGCCTGTCACTGACCTAACACAGGGTGACCCAGAAAAAACCAGTGTCATTATAATGAATGAATACGCTGGAAACCCTGCTCCATTACGAGGTCCCTCTTCAGTGGACGGGTTCCTTTATACGCCCCCGGGGCAGATCGATAATTTTTATTTGTGTACTCCGTTCGTTATGGTTGAGGGCAGAGGAGTTACCTACATGTGACTTGATAGGTTACGTGGCCAGTCAGGGGAATTATTGTGAGAGGTGAAAGTTCGGGGAATTGCTAATGTGAGACCGTGTTGTGTCCGGCCTAAGAATAGACACCTCCTTTTCCTCCCGTGGATGAAGCGAAAGCCTTACTGAGGGATTACCAGGGGGTGGGCAGTAGCATCCACCTGAAAACATAACACCATAGCATAACATACGAATAACAAAATTATGTTTTTTATAAAAAAAAACCGAAGCTGAATGGGAAGTTTCAGGAAGGAAATTAAAAAAAATAGTTCTTAAAATTCCGGTAGATGGCGGTGACTCGCCATGGTTGTCTTCTAAGATTTTGCAAAGCATCACATAGAACAAATTCTCTTTGTAAAAAAAAAACTTGTTTTTGTGGAAATTTATTTGTTAACAAAGTTTGGTTACGCTTTTATTCTACAAATAACACAAAACTTTATTAGAGATACTTCACCAACGAACAGCATGAGCGAGTAAAGTCAGTGACACTGACAGTTGGTGGCTGATCGACAAAATTTAGACAACCTTAACTGGACTGCGCCATCTATGCATGGATTTAGAACTATTTTCTTTCAGCCGTCAGAAAACTCCCCATTGGCATCGATACTACTGATATTATAAATGCGAAAGTTTGGATGTTTGAAACTCGATCACGCTTCCACGTCCAAACGCCTGAACAAATTTCTATAAAATTGAACATAGTCATAGATTGACCAGTATTAACACATAGGCTATATATATTTTAATGGAGTATGATATTTAATTAAGGGGTGCTAGACTATTATATTATGTCTGAAAAAACACCAAAATGCATAATATACATTTACCCAAAAGCTGTTGATCGAAATGAAAAATATAGTCTTCATGACCATGACAAAATACCGTGAAACAATACTCCGAAACAAACCAATAACTATTAACAAGAGCATTCATTGCGCTACCAACATAACGACGTATAGTCATAGAATAGGCAATAAAACGCGGTAGAAACGCAACTGCTTTGTGAATATTCCGTGCAGCTTCTGTAAAGCGCTGTCTTCTTTCTTTCTCAAACGATTGATAGGGAGAAAAATAACGCTATATATAGTCAATCGTATCGTCGTTTGTTGTACATAACATTACACATCACAAACACCCAAAAGTCACATAATTACATAAATTATCGCGGTCCCTTTTGTTTCATATTCATATTAAGGTGATTCCTCTCGCATGTGGCGCGAAATTCAAATTTTATTGTGTTTTTTGTAAATCACAGCTAATCAACACTTCTTGAGATAGAGAAAACAGATTTTGCGAAAACTAGGAAACCTAGCACACATGTTTTAATTGATAGTATCTCATAAACGTCATTAGTTAAGCTACGCATATCTTTAAACCAAAAAAACACTGTAAAAATCATTGAAGAGTAATGATCTATATGTGAAACTATAAACTAAAACATGTGTGTTAGGTCTCCTAGTTTTCGCAAAATCAGTTTTTACTATCTCAAGAAGTGTTGATGAGCTGTAATAAGCAAAAACGCAATAAAATTTGAATTTCGCGCCACATGCGAGAGGAATCACCTTAATTTATTGCTCTTATGTAGTAAGTACATTCATATTAGTAGGTATTGGTTTTATTTATACCAGGTGGTTTCAGTGTATTAGTAGAAAGGGCGCGCGATAATTATCTACTATCTTATCTCATCAGCAGCCATTAGGCTTTCACAGCTGGATGAGGCCTCCCTCATAAAATACAACGAGGGGAATTGCCATAACCACCACGTTTGGCAGGTGGATTGGTGATCGCAGTTTGGTGTTGAGTACTCAGGTGGATGCTGTTGCCCATCACCTGGTGTAATCCCTTAGTCAGTTCTTACTACATTCACGGGAGGAGACATGGCTATCTCTTACAGATATAATAATAATTTCTTAGAATAAAAATATCATATCTAGTTAGACGGTTGGAAAAAATCGCTGTCAGTGATGCGGCCGACCATTATACTACTAATTTACATAAACCCTATTATGTCATCATCATCATCAGCCTGTAGAAGTCCACTGCTGGACATAGGTCTTAGAATGCCACGGCGAACGGTCTCATAAACCGGTAACACCGGGAACGGTATTATCTATCTAGTATGCGTTTAACCGCATTCCATCCTGTCCTACCAGAAGTTCGATGATCTAACTGTTTGGACAAAAATATTCCAAACTGTTAGCCTGACTAGTCGAACAGTTTGGAATTTGGATTTTCGCCCAGTTTTGTTCCAGATAAAACTACCGTAAGTGAAGTACAGTGAAATCAAAAATAAAAAACTTGAATAAACTATTATCAATTTTTATTCGTGGTATGGGAGTTTCAGTTCTATACGTTCCGGTCATGCCAACATAACTACGTAAAGGGGAGCGCTCCTAACATACGAATCGCGAATATTAATAAGGAGCTAATCAGTACGTGCTTTTGCGTGGTAATTGATTTTGCGTGTGTATATCCTTTCTAGTTGGTTGTGTTCTAATTTGTGTGTAGTTTCGAACCTCAATAAATAGATACCTTCATTTTGCCACGTTTTCACTTTGCATATATATACCTACCTATAAAGCCTTTGCCACTTGGAAGTACGTAAGAAAACAGAGTACTTACCTAATGTTTTTAGCATTGTACGGTATCTCTAGGACCAGTGTAACCGTTATTTCCATGCTCTATGCATTTTCAAGTGTTGTTGTCGTAGCGAGTGCTACGAGCTACGTCTGTCTTGTGCTACGCCGTAGAAAGATAATTTCTTACAATTACCACTCAATAGAGTAGTGGAACGGCCGAGATTTAGTACGCGCAGCAAATATTTTTCATGTGGACTTTTTCCTTGCACTCCCCTTAGGGGGTGATTTTCGGAAAATCTTTTCTTATTCCTTATACCAAATTTACTGCACTCATCAGATCTCCTTGGTTAAAGTAAAGTAGTTTTTTTTCTTATACTTCTTGGTAAGCGAACAAGCACTCGACCCACCTGATGGAAAGTAGAAGCCTATGGACGCCTGCAAACCAGAGGCATCACACGGGCTCTGCCGACCCTGAGACATAAAGATGAAAAGTCTCATGTGCTTGTAATTTATTTTATATGAGCCTAATTATAATAATAATTAACATTGAGTCGTGTGAAAACAATGGCAGCGATGAGTTCATCACTCTTCACGTCTTTATTCCTGCGTTCGTGCGACCCATAATGAAAAGAAACCCATGTTGGCTCGCCTAGTGCGTAAATAACTTTTCATTTAAAAAACCGACTTCCGCCATAGTAATCGACTAAATATTTGGATGAAAAAAAAAAGATGAAAGAACCATAGTGGTGAAAGGATTATGATACTTTTTGAATGCAAATGCTTGGTTTGTTGCTTAAAATATCAAAATCGCCATATGTATGCCTACAATATTTGAGGAGTTCCCTCAATTCCTCATGGATTCCATCATCAGAACTGGATTCTGAAAAAAATGGGACCAATCTGGAAGTATATCTATTCAAATAAAAAAAGAATTTTCCAAATCGGTTCATAAACGCCGGAGACATGAAAAAAAAAATACAACCGAATTGAGAACCTCCTCCTTTTTTGGGAAGTCGGTTAAAAAGCTAATAGACACATAGACACTGTCTGTGTATGTCTACTTTTAAGTTGAAATGCATTCATTAGTTTTGCTATCACTAACACCTATAGATATAGTAGTAGAGCGCCAAAGTACCAATATCAGAAATGCATTGAGCCCTGCGGTTTTCAATAAGTGCCCGTCACTTGGAGCCTAATGGACTGTAGGAGACACATAAGTACTATCGACTTCAGCATCGCATGATCACTTTTCCAAAGGCGAGCGGTCACTAGGGCTGCCACCTCTGCCAGATTTCTAGAAGTCTTCCGGAATCAGACCCTGAAAAAAGACTCTCTTCAAAAAGTATTTTTAATTAAACTTCTCCTGCAAATTATACGGACAAATGAAAGAAATCGTTCATGAAGATAGTAACTGCTAGGGCGCTTGTCACGTAGTAACTGTTAGTTAATCTTCGCATGCAGACGCGAGGATTAATTAATAGTTACTACGTGAAAGTGCGACTGAGACTAGATTATATACTGTCAATTGAATGTTTTATAAATAAGAGGATTGGGCCTGTTGGCCCACCTGATGTTAAGACGTGTTATGTTATAGGTTCACAAAATGTCTTTAATGAGCTCTAGAATATTTAAGTTTTTGATATGAGTTCTTATAGTTTACAAAAAGGAAAAAAAATATCGTATTCTTAAGCTTTTTTTTATCTAGTGAAATCATAAATTCAGTACACAATTTGAATTACTCCACTTTATAAAAAAAATAAACAAAGATACCTCCTCTTTAATCTTTTTAAAAATGAAATCTAAGTTATAAATTGGGTTGGTGAATTCATCAACAAAACAAAACTTTTAAGGGTTTTTTTTATACGCAGAACAAGGTATCAGAGCGTGCGCTCGCCTTCTTTAGTTCATACAAAAATTTTCGTTTAACTTATAGCGTCTTAAGCGGTAACCCCTGCAAATTATAACTGCAATACCTCTTAAGGTCACGTCCACCTAGGACGTGCCCTGCGTGGCATTGCGCCCGCCACACTGAGACACACAAAGTTGTAAAGTTTTAGTAATTTCCCCGGCGCCCGTACGTACCTTTCAAACCGGAACACACAACGCTAAAATGACTGCTTCGCGACAGAGATATTTTTTTTTTTTTTAAGCTAAAAAGCTTTTATTTAACTTGCAATACAGTATGTATGTTTGTCCGGGTGGAATCATTCAAATGAATTTTAAATCAGTTATCTTTAACCGATTGAGCTGAATTTTTTTCATACTTGTCAAGTTCAGATGACTATACGATATTATGGTGATGGCCAGCTGATCTGACGATGGAGACGGAAAGTGGACAATGGGACTCCTTGATGATTAAAACCCTGGCAGTGTTTGGGCTCATTTTGATCAGGAGGTCTAAAAAAGCCACTTTATATGAATCATAATTAGATTCATATAAAGCAATTTAATTAATTAATTTAATTTAATTGCTAAGGATCTGCTGAGAATTCGAAAAATGAATTGCTACCAGATGAATTTGCCACATTGAGCAATTCATCTGGTAGCTATTCATTTTTCGAATTCTCAGCAGATCCTTAGCAATTCCTTTAAATGAATCGTATAATGATTCATATAAAGTGGCCTTTTTAGACCTCCTTCTCACTTTTCAGATTACAAAATATTTTTTTTGTTTTGAAAAATTAATTATTCAACAAAAAACTTATTTTTATATTCTTGTTTCATCCTAATCTTAAAACATGAGGCCAAGGAATAGCAATATTCTAAGCATTGTTCAACTTTAGTTCGATTTTAAAAGGTTAGGAAAAATATTGTGAGAAAACGGTCTCGTCTTAGAACCGAAAATTCTAAGACATATACCATATATACCTCCATGGTACCATAGTAGTCATAGACCTCCGACGACCTCCATAGATAAGATAAGATAAGTTTATTTGCCAGAACATTGTAAATACAATGTCTTAAACTAGAAAATGTCCAATATGTTCTACCTTATAACCAGGCATGCAAATTTTCACATGGGTAATATGACTTAATATAAAAACATTAAAATTAGAATAATAATTGAGATTTAAACAATGAACTAAGTAAAATAAAAATGTCAATAATTTGGTTAATAATAAAAATTATAATTGAAAATCCCTGTATTGTAAGAATTGATTTAAAGAGAGATAGCATCTACCCATCAGCCATTTTTTTTTATTTAATATTAAATAAATTTCCAGTTAGATTCTGGTAGATTATTGAAAATTTTTATCGACATGTCGATAAAAAATTTCCTTCCTGACGGATTTTCCTGCGTGGCGGGCTAGTAGCCGGCTAAGACGCAATAGGTGCTGGTCCTGCTGCAAACAAAATATGTTTCCATGATCTGCAAATATTTGTTCCGAGTTTGGGTGTTGTGGTACCATGGCACCACAACACCCAGATAAATACCCAAATAAATAAATATATGAATGGACCATCTGCGAGGCGCACGAGTCCTTTCACCACACTGGCGGTGGTGACAAAAAAAGAACCGATAAGACGAAGTTATAAGTTCCTAGATTTCTAGAGACCTGTACCACTTAAGCAACAGACGCCTGACTCAAGATGTGATCTAATTCCGAGATGGGATGCTGCATCGAATCCGTCCCTACAAATGGAACTACTGATTGGGTTACCCAGACGTGTGTTACATGTACCTACCTGACTGCGCGAAACGAAAGAGGAGTTATGCTTTTATATTGTATACTAGCTGGTGCCCGCGACTTCGTCTGCGCAGGATATGTATTTCGAGTAGATTATAATTTGCATGGCGTAGAAAAGAATATAACCTATATTGTATACACTGTGGTGGGCTTTTTAGTAGGACTATTTAAGATAAACATTTCTATCATACATTACATATGTGTAACTCTAGCTGTTTTGGCAGCGCACGCCAGAATAGCTCGCAGATGGTAGATTTTTTCCTACTTACTTGACACTTATCGTCATATTATGGACAATTCACACAATATCTTTATAAATTGTAGCCTATGTGTTATTCTGATGTATAAGCTATATTATTGTAAAGTTTCATTAAAATCCATTTTGTAGTTTTTACGTGAAAGAGTAACAAACATCCATCCATCCATCCATACTTGTAAATATTCGCGTTTATAATATTAAGTAGGATAAGTAGGATAGGATTCATAGACGGCTGTATTCCCCAGTTACTTAAAACATTTTTTTGGATAAGGTTTATAGTTTTTTAAGTTTTTTTTAAACATCAGTACCGTTTCATTTAGAATAATTATCATCATCATTAGCATTTCAGTCCGTCTACACCCACTGTTGGGATAGGCCTTCTCTTTAAAATGTCATTCTTTTTGGTCCATCCATGTCCATGGAGTCTCGTCCATTGTTTGCCGGCTACGTCAACGAAGCCATTCGACCATCGGGCGGGTGGTCTGTCTCGGCAGTCGTGCTAGAATAGGTAATTATATTTGTAAAAAAAATAGGCTCGACCAACTCAATTTCCTAGCTGTAATGTTACTCTCAATCTTTCAAATTGGTAAGGTTTTGAGGAAATTCAAAATAACCATGTTTCCCATACAGTTTCTTTGAACCCTATTTATACCACCTCTATATTTGCGGTGCAAATCACCGTTCTCCAGGGGTACTCGATTCTAATTCAGGATTTAGTGTCATTTTGTCGTCAGAGAGTACTAGATTCCTTGGTCATTTGGTACTCTTGAATTCAATACTAGCGCACAATTTGGAGTGGAATTTTATGGAACTAAGTGAAATCGACTTTCTGTCTCTGTTGTTCTTTACGCAAAGTCAATCGCGTATCGCTCTATCTCGATTTCAAACTCGATTTGGTTCAAGAATGCCAAACAAGAGTTGAAACTGGATTGCGATTGGAACTGTTTTTGAACAGTAGTGGGTATAAAAAAACCTAAAAAGCGTAGAAGCCATAGAGATTGTCTTTGCGATGTTTTTATTGTGATAACCTTATTTTAAAGTTGGTTAAAATCCTTAACCAGTAAGCAGATAGAAAGCAGCCGGCTTGAACCTGCTTCGTACGTAAATGCGCCCTTCGCTATGAAGGCAGCTAATGTGCCAGAGACGAGGCTGTGGCGCGAATAGCAATGCCCACTTCACT
The DNA here is from genome assembly GCA_951392215.1 of Epirrita christyi. Classification (NCBI taxonomy): domain Eukaryota; kingdom Metazoa; phylum Arthropoda; class Insecta; order Lepidoptera; family Geometridae; genus Epirrita; species Epirrita christyi. The sequence continues at coordinate 5,258,248 of OX595861.1, forward strand.
AATATATTTACAAGATCCGGGCCCGTCCAAGTCAAAAGATACAGCGACTTTGGCACTTCACTGTAATGTATATGACGGCGCGACGTCATCGTTCGGTTGTAAACACCACGTGCAACGCGCCAAACAAGCAACCAACCATACTTTCCTTTGTTCTCGCTCAGATATAAAAGCGAGCGCGCGGCCGCAGTAGGCAGTTTTGCTTTGGCTTTGGCGCGGTGCACTTGTTGTCGTAGCGTTCTTGAAGTAATGAAATAAATTATGAAGTTCGACTCCTCTTTTATTGATGACGTCAGGACCATTCTCCGTCATATATATACCATCACCAGCCTGTTTACGTCCACTGCTGGACGAAGCCGTTGAGCAGTAGCATCTACCTGTGTAGGTGATTAAATGAAACCACTACTTTTAAATCAACATAAGATGAAAGTTGAGAGTGCGTACAGAGCGGTATACCACCAATTTTGACACTTTTTGATTTTTTCTTATAACGGAGCCGCGTCCTGTTTCTCCGTATGTTCGCGACCTTCGAGCAACACGGAAGGGAGTAGCTATTCGCAGCGTCAACCTATCGCCTCTCTGTCAAACTATAAGCCAAATTAGGCATATGCGTTTAATAAAACTAGTTGTTATTCTGAGGAGGTGTGCAAGGTTTGTTAGTGTGAGTGTCGTCATTACAGTGTTGTATTTGGATGTGTATATGCGGAATTGCGCTTGTGTGCACATTTCCCCCCGCAAAAAAGACAAAACTATTTGAATGATAATATATCGCTAAGGCTACTCCCTTCCGGCCCGCGGCAGGAAGTCCGTGTTGCTCGAAGTTCGCGACTAATCTACCCTAGCAAAACAATAAAAATGGTTAAAGGTCTGTACCAACTCTCAAAATTCATCTTTCTTTTTATAATACCAAAAGAAGCCAACAGATGGCGTTACATGTAGCTAATACACTAAAACAGAATAAGTGGAAATTTTCAAAAGAAGACAGTTTAAGCAGTACCTAAATATAAAGGCATACATAAAATTAGTTCTACCTAAGACGTGTGTCGTCTACAACCTGAGTACTTAACACCAAACTGCGATCACCAATCCGCTTGCCAAGCGTGGTGATTATTGCAAATCCCCCCATGGTATTTTATGGGGGACGCATAAAGGATGCTGATGGTGATGATGATTGCAGAAGAAATCATGTTGAAAGTATGGTGTTCCGGCTTATAGGGTATGAGGTCCGGTGAAATTACAGGCACATGAGACTATTTATGTTTATACGTCCCAAGCGTTCATGACCTTCGTGATATTATACATAGTTGTATTGAGCAGCCTTACATCAGGCGGTCCAGCTGGCAGCAATGCATGGGCGTAGCCAGAGGCATGGTTTTAGGGGTACAACCCCCCGTCTCCCCGAAATATTATTACATTAATATAAATCGATCAAAGTTCTGTAAATTTGGCTGTTCACGGCGGTAAAATTATTACCTAGGTACATTTTGGTTGTTTTATTTTCTTAAACAACCCCCTACCCCAAACGATACTAAAACCCTGGCTACGCCTGTGCAGGTAATGTCTATCCATCTTTTAATAAATCACTAAATCGCTTCCTCTTATGACTTGGACAACCGCGAACGTAATAAGAATTGGGATGAAGACAGAAGGGTAAAAAGCTCGTTGTCGCGCCGTGTTACTTTGACGAGAGTGTTGGTGACCTGTGTAAACTAAGCTCAAGGTCTTAAGGTTCCCACGTACACATAGTTCAACTTTTCGCCTTAGTTAATAATAATAATAATTAAATGCTGGACATTTCACACAGCATTATCTAGCCCCAAGCTAAGCAGAGCTTGTGTTATGGGTACTAAATAACTGATATACTTAATACAATACATTACATAGATAGATATTTTTATTATACATAGAAAATACCCAGAACACCCTGAACAAATATCTGCAGATCGTACAAATATTTGTTCCGAGGCGGGAATCGAACCAGCAACCTCCTGTGTCGCAGGCTAACCTTCGCTCGCCGCGCCACAGAGGTCGTCAAATACGTTAAAACGTTTATACGTTAAAATTACGTTTCAACTCTAATCTAAAATGAAGAACGCCACGCTCCTTGATAAGTCTTATCTACACAACATAACACCCGACACGCCAAATACATAGGCCTGATCCCACACTAGGATTCCCTGTGTCGTGGTTATCAGGAACTACGAGTACCATGGTACCACAACACCCAGAATCGGAACAAATATTTGCAGATCATACAAACATTTGTCCCGCAGCGGGAATCGAACCCGCAACCATGAAAAAACTAATGAGATACTACGTTTTTCGTTTCGTCTGGCTCTTGCCTGGCAACGAACATCAGCAGCACCTTTTCGTATACAATACGATGCAAAATAACAGAGGGCCTAGTCTATAAATGTGACAAGCAACTACACGAGCATCTAGTGTACACGGTTGTTTTTTAAATTGGAACTTGTCCCTAGCGTAATACACCATGAGAACCTTAATTGCCATACAAAAACCCGTATAATGTACACCACACACCCGTACACTTGTTACTTCTTACTTTTGCAGAAAATAGGAGCTCTAGTTAAAAAAATTAAGTATTTGTAAAATTTGCTATGTTTAAGAGATATTCAATTAAGATGAAAACAATGAACATGAAATCAATTTACAAACAAACACTTCTAAAAATATACCATTTATATAATTTATACAATATGTAATTTTAGTTTATAAGACGATTCAAAATGGTCTTTGTGATTCCAATAAATAAAAATCTTTTGATTTGATTTGATTTGTGTGTCGTTATTCTTTTTTTTATATGCCCACAAGTTTCAATGACGCGGTTTAGTGACGCATATGTACGATAGTATGAGATTTATTTTGTGACAAAAGTTCGAAGCTACGCGGGGTTACCGGGGTCTCTTGCAAAAAACTAAAGTACTTACTTTGTTTTTCTTGAGCCTAATCTATAGTATATTTTTTTGTTACCTTTCTAGGCTAGGTATCTTTTTATAGAAAACTATTTTACTAGCGGGCCGCGATGAAACGGAAGCCGTATATCCTATTTTACAATAATATAGCTTATACATCAGAATAACACATAGGCTACTTTTCATCATTATCATCATCAATTTTCATCATTATTCACGCGGGTGAAACCGCGGTGCGCAACTAGTAACATATATATATACTGTGGCGGGCTTTTTTGTAGGACTATTTAAGATAAACATTTCTATCACACATTACATATGTGTAACTAGCGGTTTTGGCAGCGCACGCCAGAATAGCTCGCAGATGGTAGATTTTTTCCTACTTACTTGACACTTATCGTCATATTATGGACACTTCACACAATATCTTTATAAATTGTAGCCTATGTGTTATTCTGATATATAAGCTATATTATTGTAAAGTTTCATTAAAATCCATTCAGTAGTTTTTACGTGAAAGAGGAACAAACATACATCCATCCATCCATCCATCCATACTTACAAACTTTCGCGTTTATGATATTAGTAGGATATAATATGCGTTTTGATTTAAGAGGTACCTAAAGGTTTCGAACTGTATACCTACCTGCCTTCATTTTTATTTGTAAGATTTTACCGTCTACATATTTACCCCTTAAATATACAACTGTTTTTTAGTTTTTGTCAAATAAAATTATTATTCTTAATTCGTTTGAGTGTTTGTTACCTGGTTCCAACAATTTGTATTTATTAATTTACATCAAATACATATGTACAAAAGTTAGAGTAATTAGGTTATAGTAGGTAGTTATTTGCCGTCCGGCTAAGAATAGACCCCTCCTCCTCCCATGGATGTAGTAAAAGCCTTACTAAGGGATTACACCAGGGGATAGGCAGCAGCATCCACCTGAGTACTCTACACTACTGCGATCACCGATCCGCCTGCCAAGCATCGCATTCCATGGGGGAAGCCTCGTCTAGCAGTGGACGTCTACCAGCTGATGATGATGATGACGCACTTGCGTCACACACACACACACACACACACACACACACACACACACACACACACACTCTTGTACACTTGTACTAGAACGCAGACAAAGTGCATTCATATGGCGATCAGTGACTTGTGATAACTTCCAAGTTGGCAATAAACTGAAGTGTAAGTCCCTGACGGTCGAAGAAATTCTAAATAAGTACTTTGCATTCAGAAACTTCCTTGCGATGCATCCCCGTGAGTTGTCACCTGTGCAAAGTTGTTTTTAAACGTGTCATTGCAACAAAGATAAATTTAAAAACTGTGGACAGAATTGAGAGGTTTCCCGAGGGTGGATTCGATTTGCACGTCGACGTTCCATGACGTTGTTATGTATGGAACTGTATGAGACATGGCACACCAAAGCGTATACATAAATAGACGCGCGTGTCTATGTTACGTGCTGCATACGCCGGTGTGCTGTGGCCTTTAACGGGATGTTGTCATCCGCCGCGATAACGTCGACCGATCTTGCTGTGGCCTGATTTGGGTTACAACAAGTTGAGACATAACATAAAAAATAAATTGTGATGAATCCGGCACGTCCAAGAATCAATCATTTGACGACCTCAATAACACGAAAAAAATCGTCTTAGATTCCGTGCCATAATTAGTAAGTCTCTAAATGATGAGTTCAGTTAACTTATAGAAGTTAGTCAAAAAAACGTATTAAGTAGTGTAATGTATTGTATTAAGTATATCAGTTATCTAGTACCCATAACACAAGCTCTGCTTAGCTTGGGGCTAGATAATGTTATGTGAAATGTCCAGCATTTATTTATTATTATTATTTATCCATACAGCGCTGTACAAAATTAACTCGATAAAACTTAATACTTACTTGTAACTTCTAATAGACGATTAACTTGGAAAAATTCGCTCCTGGGGGCTAATTTTTGAATGTCAGTAAAATTTTTGAAAATAATAAATAAATAAATAAAAAATTATGACTACACCACGTACTTTACTATTCTCCTGCTGACGTTTCGTTAACCATTTTGAGGTCCTTCCTCATGAACACCGACCGCGACCACGCCACCAAAATGATACCAAGTCACAATACCTTCAATTCTGTCAGTAAAATTGCCGATAATCGCCGATTTCCAAAGTTCTATATTATCTGAAACTCATTGATGACTAAAATTCTTATACCTTAGATATCAATACAAGTACCTCCAGTACATCTCCTGAAAAACGCTCGTTTGCGGTCTTTTTTAACCAACTTCACAAAGGGGAGGAGGTTTATGTTTGTTGCCTCATTTCTCCGTCGTTTATAAACCGATTTAGAAAATTCTTTTTTTATTTGAATACTTCCAGATTTGTCCCATTTTCAGAATCCAGTTCTGATGATGAAATTCATGAGGAATTGAGAGAACTCCTCTAATATTGTAGGCATACATATAGCGATTTTGATATTTTCAGCAACAAATCAAGCATTTGCATTCATAAAGTATCATAACCCTTTCACCAGTATGATTTTTTCATCATTTTTTTTTTCATCCAGATATTTAATCGAATACAATAACGGAATTCGTTTTTTTTAATGAAAAGTTATCATGATATTTAGTCATTCTGTGACATTCAAAAATTGCACCCCTGAAAACGTCAGCTAGAAAGGCTTTCCTTGTACCAACCCATACCTCAACGTATACCCATGACGTGATATTGGGAATACAAGAAATATTATGATCGGAGAAATATGGTGTAAATAGCTGTATGGGATAAGGAAAATAAAAATACGGACGCCGTTTTTACATCGTAAACTTATAGACCGCGTTGAGCCGAATTTAGTATGTGAAAACCATTTAGACCCCATCAGCTATCTAAAGAAACCCCATATGTATGTTCTACGAATTTTAATTTTGAAATTTGACCTCTGTGGCGCTGCGGGCGAAGGTTCGCCTGCGACGCAGGAGGTTGCGGGTTCGATTCCCGCCTCGGAACAAATATTTGTACAATCTGCAGATTGTACGTTCAGGGTGTTCTGGGTATTTTTAACCGACTTCCCAAAAAGGAGGAGGTTCTCAATTCGGTAGTTTTTTTTATGTTTGTTACCGCATATCTCCGGCATTTATGAACCGATTTAGAAAATTCTTTTTTTATTTGAATAAAGGTACTTCCAGATTGGTGCCATTTTTTTCAGAATCCAGTTCTGATGATGGGATCCATGAGGAATTGAGGGAACTCCTCAAATATTGTAGGCATACATATGGCGATTTTGATATTTTCAGCAAGACACCAAGCATTTGCATTCAGAAAGTATCATAATCCTTTCACCACTATGGTTTTTTCATAAATTTTTTTTCATCCAAAATTATTTATTCGAATACAATGGCGGAAGTCGGTTTTTTAAATGAAAAGTTATTATAACTCAGACTTCGGCCTCTTGTATTCAAAGCTACCGTAAAACGAAGTGTAAATGGAAACATGGTAGCTAACCCCTACGGGAAATAGCCACAAAATAATATGGTACAGAAGGCCAACAAGTGATAACGGGCGCATGCACACATAGAGCTTGTCCAGATGGGGCGAACTACGCGCGATTGATGCGCGTTTTGCGCTCGCGCGAGCGGTATTTTAAATTAGAGCATTGGGCCTCTGGACAAGCTCATAGACGCGTACGTAGAACTTGGTCGATTTGCGACTGGCGTTCGACCGAGTTCTACCGAGATCGTCTTGGGTACGCGTCTATGTGTGCACCTGTTATCGCTTATAGTACTGAGCCTTCTGTACCTATTATATTTTGTGAAATAGCCGTGAATCTATGTGTGTGATAGTATTTAGTATTAATATTCCGTTAACGTAGCGCAATCATTTATTTATTGGTTCGTAGAGAGTTCTCACCTTAATAATAATTTAAGGGAAATATCAGAAAATACCAACACTGGCACTACCTACTATTATATACCTATTATAGTCCTACTATTATATACCTACCTATTCTGTTTGTTCCGTTTGGTTTTCGTGACAAATAACCGTTTTTTATTTTTTATAATTTTCTCGAACGGTGGACGAAAACATGCGTGGTTAGACCGGCCAAAGTTAGGGTTACCAGATAGAAAATTTAAAAGTCCGGAGAAAAAGTCTGATTTGCATTGAAAAATCCTGAGATTTTCTAGAATTTTGCTAACTTTCTCACAAACGTAATTTAAATCGTTTCAAGTAAAAAGTTTAAATAAAAAGGTATCATTGTAAAATAAATATGATAAAACTGATGATTAGAATAGGTTTAGATTTTAAGTGGATAAAAAGATATAGATAAAGATAAAGATAATTGATTTGTTGGTGATTTTATTTGTGCAATTCACATGACCAAAGTTGATTTTTAAATTATTCTCTATATATATAAAGAAGGTTATTATTTGATTTTTTAATAAATAGATCTGAAAAATCTACTCCATTTTATAGAAAATTAAAAAAATCATGTTTTTCAGTGGATTTCCAAAATCCGGCCGCAATTCTGAGAAGAGCATAAAAATTCTGAGATATGGTAAATTCGACATAGAACAATGCGCTTGTATGGAGCCCTGACAAAGTGCACGTAATTCATTCACCACACTGGTTTCTTCACGATCACAAGGCCCTTATCAGAGCCTCACTACCTCATGGTTACCAAGAAAGCACCAGTCGCACGAAGACGCTGAAAGCCTCATATCCTGCAGACGGTTCTACCTCATTGATGAAAGAAAAACCTACACTGACATTAACTCATTTATCTCATGTATCGGGATTTTCTCATACATCGGGATTAAACCGGGATAGTGGGCAAGCCCGCGTGGAATTAGTTTTATTCCCGGGGGACTGACCGGGATAGAATGACGATGGTCGTGACATGGTTGTTTCGACAATTTCATGGTGATATGTTGTTGATATAATAGATAGATAGATAGATTAACACTTTGTTGATCACCACAGAAACAATAAACAAGTAATATTACTATAGAAAGGCAATACAATGGGTGGCCTTATCGCTGAAAGCGATACCTTCCAGGCAACCTTTGGATGGAACGAAATGAGCAACGCTATAATAGACTGCGGTGTACCTCCAAAGCAAAACTAAAAAGTATTCTAAATTATTTAAAATATATAAGAAGTTATGAACAATATTGACTAACATCTACCTAACTATGATACTAATACTTATATATTCACATAATAAACTAATACATAATATATACGAAGTTAATTGTAACAATGAAAGAATACCAATTATTACATAATATGCTTAAATAACGCTAGGTAGAGATGCGACTAAAAGGTAGTGCTGTTTAACTTTTAGCTTGAAAGTGTGTTGTGAGGAAGCCTGTCTAATTTCTAGTGGCAACGCGTTCCACAGCCGTACAGCTTGGACCGTGAAAGAGTTACCATAGAAGGAACTGCGGTGTAATGGGGTTCCAAGTAATAAGTTATCTGATGACCTAAGATAAAGGTTACATATGGAGTGGAGATATTCGAATCTTTAAGGTACTGAGGAGAGAATGGATTATAATATATGGAATATAATATACTTCTATTTGAAATCATTTTGTAAAGTTTCACTAGCATTTGCACTCGGCTCCGCACTTTGTGTGTGGAACTTCTATTATATTATTTACATAAATAATTTAACCGAAGTGTCGCTTACTTTATACAATAAAGGTGGTATCCTGTATTACAAAAACGTACCCTCCGCCCTTGATTTTATCTTTGTTACGGCAGGATACAGTCTACAACCTCCTATGCAGGACTTATTTTAAGTGAAGCAGCCGAGCAATTATTATAAATGATTATAAATAGTAGCCTAGTTATATATCACTTGGTAGTCTCTTCCTAAGAATAGGAATCCTCTAACTGCTCTCGTAAAAGTCGATCAAGGGACTTACCCAAAAAAAAAAAAAAACAGGTAATGGGTAGCAGCATCCACCTCAAACTGCGATCACCAATCCAGAATTTTCTTTCTTAGTGCACCCCTAGACCACATAAGGAATGTATGTAATATGTACTGATTATAAACGGATTCCTCCATTGCTTGCATGCACCTAAGTAAAACCGACCCTAACTTCACGGGTCAGTTTCCCCTGGCCCCATGTACTACATGTACTTAATCAATCTGACCGGTGGCTATTAGGTTTTTGTTTCTTTCATCTCTCTGTAACCGTCATCAATGACGTACCAATTTTAAGTGTGATGGTGTGTTTATAACTGACTCAAGGTTATCCTAACATAACAACTGAATTGTTACTATAGTACCATACCCCTTTATTATTATTATTATTACCTGAGTATACTTACCTAAATTCTTACAACTTACCCTTTTGTATTTAAGTATAAGCCTGTTCGGGTGCCTAGCTTTATGGGTAAGTGCCTAAGGCCTAGTTTATAATAACGAGTTCTCGGTGGTTGTTTTGCTGTTGCCTTTGCTGAAACAGCAGATAACTTCCGAGTATCATGGCTGCTGTGACGACAGCAGCATTCTAAGGTGAGGCTGAAAAACAGCGTGGCTGAGCCCTCGTCCTTTTCTCGTACACTAACTATTAAACTTTATTATAATTGTACCTTTGTAACTGAGATTAGTGTAAGTGAATAAATGCCCTTTTTTTTTTTATGTTGTTTTGCCAAAAAAGAAGATAAAATTAAGATAATTCTTGCGTTGTCCAGCACAGAATAAGATGGCCAACATACACACGGAAGTCCTGCAACTAATGCTTAGACCGTTAAGTCCAGAACAACGTTGTACATTGAGGGGAGATGTTATGGACCATCTACAGGATTGTTAATGCCTTCTTTCATTGCACACCCATTGAAGTACCTTACCTAACCTTTAGAATCCCTCAGAATTTAAGAATTATTTCGAACTTGTTGAACGAGCGAAGCGAGTTCTCTGAGTCAAGTTGGAAGAATCGGCATTTGTATGTATGTATGTATGTATGTTTGTCCGATGAAAACATCCCAACCGTTAATCCGATCTTCATGAAATTTGGTATGGGGGTAGATAGTATTGGTAAAATTTGTAGGTAAGGTTATGAGCTATATCGATCAGGGGGTTGCTGAGATATTGGGGTCCAAGAGGGGGTAAAAAAAAAATAAAGTGATATAGTCAGATCAATTGGGGTGTTTAATGAAAGCGCTTCAGTTGGACATTTCAAAACAGTTTTTATTAAGTATTTAGACAACGTAGTTTTTGAGATATTAGGGAAAAACGAAAACGTAAAATTCAAAAATTCTAAGGTACTTCCAGCAATCCCACAATGCTGAAATTTGGTACACTTGTAGCTTTTGTGACACAAAGACAGGGAAAAGTCTGAAATTGAAGAATTTAGAAACTTGTAGTCTATAAAACAAAAACCAATATAACATCCGTTGGTGACCTCCCATTTCTAGGAATATGAATGACGTTGGAGTTCTATGGATTTGCGTCAAAAGGACGTTATCAATTAATTCGTCAGGTACTTTATATACTGGTATGTAGTATGTACGCCCGTTGCTTAGTCCTATTTAAAGGTTATTTCGATGATGTGTAGGAAATTATATTAAGTTATTAGTGTAAGTATTACCTCAAGGTGAAAATTTAAAAAAAAATGGAAAATATGGAAATGACTTACTTAAGTAGTCGGGCTGATAAAGGTGTCATTGCGAGGTCTCAGTTCGGGGCGAACTACTAGTTACATTTATCCGAAGACTTTATTAGGCCAATAGGACTCCTCCCATGGATGTCGTAAAAAACGACTAGGGGATTACGCCAGGGGACAGGCAGTAGCATCCATCTAAGTACTTACACCAATACTGCGATCATCAATCTGCCTGCCAAGCGTGGTGATTATGACAATATTATGATAAACGCTTGTTTCATTGCGGAAAAAAATATAACGTAAGAAATGGCGATTTTTTTGCCATCGCACTTCTGTTTTATTCTGCCAAATTGAATGATGAGCCTTTAACGAATTCAGTTTATTCCAAAATCCTAATTTCTAAATGGTTTATGTGATAAATGGCTACAGAAATGCAGAAATTGACATGCTGTCAAGTTTAATCATGAATCTTTATCGAACTCAGTTTATTCCTAAATAGGTTCTAATTCCTAAATGGTTCGTATGATAGATAGCTACAGAATTAACAGAAATTGACATGCTGCCAAGTTGAATGATAAATCTTTATCGAATTCAGTTTATTCCTAATTCCCAAATGGTTTATGTGATAGATGGCTACAGAATTATGCAGAAATTGACATGCTGCCAAGTTGAATGACGAATCTTTATAGAATTCAGTTTATTTCTAAATCCTAATTCCTAAATGGTTTATGTGATATACTTAGTTGGTACTGAAATGCAGAAATCGACATGCTGCCAAGTTGAATGTTGAATCTTTATAGAATTCAGTTGATTCCTAAATCCTAATTCCTAAATGGTTTATGTGATAGATTGGCTAAAAAAATGCAGAAACTCACATGCTGCCAAGTTGAATGATAAATCTTTATAGAATTCAGTTTATTCCTAAATCCTAATTCCTAATGGGTTTATGTGATAGATGGCTAAAGAAATGCAGAAATCGACATGCTGCCAAATTGAATAATGAATCTTTAGTGGATGCAGTTTATTCCTAATTGGGTTAAAATCTGACAAATGGCTGCAGAAATGCAGAAATTTACATTCTGCTAAATTGAATAGTGAATCTTTAGTGAATTCAGTATATAAACAATACCTAAATGGTTTATCTGATAAATGGCATCACAAATACAGAAATTAATATACGGCCAGTAACATCACGAAAGTTCTGGCACAAACAGGAACCGGATGTGACCGAAAGCGCGAGAACGCTGGCTTTAAGCGGTTTGTCAATACTCGTTAACTCCGACCGAGCGGAGTTGGTACTTTATAGTTTCGTATTTGCTACTACCATGCGATAACACGACCGATTTGAGATTTCACGAGACCGCGCGATACCAAGGTGCAACGACTAGAGATATTTGCCCCAAGCGCAAACATCTGTCGTTATCGAGACGCCAGCGAGACGATCGTAAATGTCATAATTACAAAGATTGCAAGCTACCGCGATGTCATTGGCCAGTAATTAACATCGACTATCGTTTAGCTACCGTAAGATATTCGTGCTCACTTCACTGTATGTTATCTCAATAATCCGTGCCACTAGCATGTGCATTCGTGTAACAAGGCATAAATTCAAACCAACAGCAAAGTTATTCTGTTTCGATGATGGTGCAGCCCTTCCTCACCATGAACACTAATCATTTTAGAAAAATTATGACTATACACCACGTACTTTACTATTCTCCTGCTGACGTTTCAACATAATAAAATAAAAATAATAAATAGTAAATGATGCCAAGCCACGATAACTTTAATTCTATTAACACTAATCATCATAATAAAAAGACAAAAGGTTTGAATACATTATATGTTATATTCATATTACTCTGTTGTTCAAAGAAAACCTTTTTACGTGTTTTTGATTAAATATTTTGTACCTCACTGTATGTCATGTTACGTTAACATCACCTGCTAATATTATAAATGTAAAAGTTTGTGAGGATGCATGGATGGATGGATGTTTGTTACTCTTTCACGCAAAAACTATTGAACGGATTTTGATAAAACTTTACATTATTATATAATTTACAATAGAGGTTCCACGGCGGAGTCGCGAGCAGTAGAATTTACCGGTGATATATATGAAGTTTCACTATCTCTAGGGTACGTAGTGTGTGTATCTATTGTAGGATTTAAAAAGCTTTTAAACCTCAATTTTCAGCGTAAATATAAAAAGTAAGCCGCGTTGGATTTAAATGGGATGTTCTGACTTGTACTCGTTATTTCCTAGCTTAAGTTCTTGAATTTTCGATAGTTGGTATTACGCAAGTGCTAAATCGGAAACCCAGTCTTTAAAAAAGTTATGTATACCTGAAATAATTATTTACTTACCGTCAGTTGGGGTCGTCTAATTCGCGCGCCAAATCTTCTGCATTCGACACTACCTAATATGAGTAAATTCGCGATACTTCCATGGTGCGTCTATCGTTATCAGTCTGAATGGCACAATTGCTGCTACTTGTGTCATTTGCACTGGATTGACAACGTTTTACAGACACGTGGCATACGCTTGTTTTTCCCAACCAACGAGTTCAAAACTTAAGTGGTTAAAGCCAGGAGTCTTTGTTACAACAAAATTAACAACAAATTGAATTTGAATTTGAACACGGACGTATAAATTGACTACTTAGCTTTTATTAAATAGTTGGACTGCTTGGTGGAGTTTATATTTAGTCATACATATTTATTACTTATATTATCACGGGTATTTAGCGCGTGTTACCTTATTATTTATTATTCCCGACGTTTCGAATGCGTTACAGCAACCGTGGTCGCGGGCTGACATACATATATAGTCATTCATATTATATATGATAAGGTTTGGATGATGACCCTTGTATTGGATTATGTAATTTAAGGTAAGTACTTATTTGAATGTTTTCATCGGAGCTTTGAAGTATACCAACGAGCATCTCAAAACTTTCAAGTATCAATTCTTATCGGTCGCGCTGTCACGGTCGACAAGTTTTGATCGTCACTACGCATCGTTAAGTGATTGGTTCTTATGCCCAATGGACAGAATGTACGTTTATATACGATATATATATATCGTTATATGCGCATAGCGCCCATACTCAAAGACGTAACTTTAATGGGCATTCAATATATTTGTAGGTATTATTTATTGCTCACCATGTACACGTCTTATTTATGTTGATAGTGTAGCTAGGTACCTACTAGAACCTTGTTAGGTCGTATATATTTATTTATTATTTTATTGAACCATGAATATAGTTGTGGCCTCTAGGTGTGGTTCTAAGTTGCTTTTTTTTGGGGGGGAGGAACCGACTGCGGTTTATTATCCAATATGTGTTAGTTCGAATCTGGTAGCATGCTCTGATGTTTCATAAAAGTAATTTAGGCATGTTCCCCTGAAGCCATCCATTAAGCAGGGGGGAGGGGAATCTATGCTTAAGTCTCTCTTATTCTAGAGATTTCCCTATTCTGCAGTGCAAGTACGTATAGGACTCGATTCGATAAATTTGACAAAAAGGGACTATGTAGAGGTAATAGTCCCGTTTTGTCGAATTTTAATGTCAAATTTATCGAATCGAGTCCTATACGTACTTGCACTGCTGCTTTCTCTTTCTTTCATTAAAAAAAACGATGTCTCCCTGCTAAAAGACACCCCTTTTTCATCCGGACAAATAAACCGGTTTTCAAGGAACATTCAAAAACACTAGATAACGCTTCAAAACACACCCATACACTATAGGTAACACTTAAAAAAACTAGAATGTTTTCCTTCAACTGCTCAAGAGTACCTAAAAGCGTATATAAAACCTCAAACTTTTGTACATAACATAGTATCGCTATAACATACATCTACAGCGTAGGAGCGGGCAGTGTCCCTGAGGAACCCACCGCGGTTAGTATATACTCTTACGTTGTCTGTAGCATGTACTTAAATGGAAAGACCCTGTTTTTACCCGCCTAGGGACCAGCGCTGGGCCTAATGTGGACACTTACTTTGACGAATTTCTTTTACAAACAAAACAATGTTAGCAGGTATACAAAGCCAAATAACGTCTTCGTGGCGCGGTAGGCAAGTCCCTCCTCCTTAATGTTAATGTTAATGTTAAAGAACACCCTTTTCCGCATTCGAACACTATGTATGGTCCATTATGCGTGAGAGTAAACTAGCTAGATAGTTAGCCAGCCTAACTCCGTCCAGAAGCACAGAAGCTTCCTGGGGTCTTCGCAGGATTCGCGGAGTAACCTCGCGTTGTTGAGGATTTGTTCACGTTGAGCTGCTACTTCCACGCATTCCAGGTCTACGTGGGCAGCCGATTCTTCTTCGGTCAGACACCCCCTGCAGAGTGGGCTGTCTGTGGCTCCGATGTTGTAGAGGTGTTTGTTCAGGAGACAGTGGCCTGTGAGTGTCCCCACGATGGTACGAAGGTGTGGTCTTGAAAGGTTGAGCAGACGACGCTTGAGCCGTGGTGTGGCTGCTCTTGGCTGTCTGCAATCCGTGGTCCGTGCCCAACGCTCGTTGTGTTGGTTTAGGGTGCGAAGCCCCTCCTCCTTGCCTCGATATCCTCACTGCTGAAGGTCGTGACCTTTATGCAGGACCCTTGAATGCACGATGTTCCTCCAACGGGATCTGTCTTCTTGCGGAACGGATGGCATCACTCACAGAAGAATCCAGTGCTGAGCGATCCTGATCGCTCCAACGCATAGGGCTCCGTCCTCGCGACCTCTTTCCTTCCAACTTACCAGTGACCATCAGTTTTTCAAGGCTATCACCTCCTTTCCTGGCAATGTGACCGAAAAATCGAGGATTCTGCGAAGACAGGTGCGAGGTGGGCGAGTAATCGGCTTTAAAGGCTTTCGATGTTTCTCGTACTCGTAGTTTCTGATACCCACGTCACAGGGAAACCTAGTGTGAGATAACATAACATGACACATACATAACACCCTACACATACGTAGTCTAGATCCCACACTAGGATTCCCTGTGTCGTGGATATCAGGAACAACGAGTACCATGGGTCCACAACACCCAGACTCGGAATAAATTTTGGTTAGTAGTAGAACTTCTTGTGAAAGAGTTCGCCCGGGGAAGTACTACCACCGTACCTATTTCTGCCGCCAAGCAGTAGCATTGCTGTTCGCATTGCTGTGTTTCGGTTTGAAGGGTACGGGTGCCGGTGAAATTATAGGCACATGAGACTTTTCATCTTTATGTATCAGGGTCGGCAGCGCGCGTGTGATGCCTCTGGTGTTACAGGCGTTCATAGGCTACGGTAACTGCTTTCCATCTGGTGGGCCGTAAGCTTTTCTGCTTGCCAAGTAGCATACAAAAAAAAAACAAATATTAGCAGATCATGCAAACATTTGTCCCGCAGCGGGAATCGCACCCACAACCTCTAGCATCTCAGCCGGCTATACGCCCGCCGCGCCACGAAGAACGTCAAATAAGGTTTTGATCTGGTTGCGCAGCGAAAGGAGGTTACTCTCCGGATGTATGGTCATTACGTGTGTCCGTCTGTCTGGGTCTTAATCCCCATTTACCAAAGGTCATAGGTTTAAACCCAGTGGGGCGTGCGTTCACCAGTCTGGGCACACGACATTGAGAGCGTTTCCACACTATCCGATCGATTTATAGTTATCAGAAGACATTTCCATAGATATTGTTAGTAAAAGAACTTCTTGTGAAAGAGTTCGTCTGGGGAAGTACTACCACCGTACCTATTTCTGCCGCCAAGCAGTATTGCACGCACTGCTGTGTTTTGGTTTGAAGGGTATGGGTGCCGATGAAATTGCAGGCGTCCATAGGCTACGGTATCTACTTTCCATCAGGTGGGCCGTATGCATGTTTGCTTGCCCTAGTAGTATAAAATAAAACCCGCTAAGTGCGAGACGGACTCGCGCACGAAGGGTTCCGTACCATTATCTATAAAAACGGCAAAAAAAACACGTTTGTTGTATGGGTGCCCCCTTAAATACTTATTTTATTCTGTTTTTTAGTATTTGTTGTTATAGAGGCAACAGAAATAAGTTATCTGTGAAAATTGCAATTGTTTAACTATCACGGTTCATGCATGAGATACAACCTGGTGGCAAACGGATTGACGGACGGGCAGCGGAGCCTTAGTAATAGGGTCCGTTTCACCCTTTGGGTACGGAACCCTAAAAAAGAGGTAGGTACATTTTACTGGCCAACGACTATGGAAATATCGAAATTTCGAATACGCTCATCATCATCAGCAGCTTTATCGATATAGACGGGAGGAGACGTATGTATCGAATATATTCGAAATAACAAAAAACAAAAAAATACTTTCATAATTTATATTAATTGGATTAATAACGATATAATAATAAATTGGTAAAACATTAACACTGTCCATATTTTCTGCATTGGTTCAGAGGCCCTAACAGAGGATCTAACTAAAAATAGTTCTAATAGAGTTCGGATCATGTTTCGATCTTGTGTCGATGTCTTAAATGTCAGAAATGGTATTCTCTTAGCATAAAATACAACACTGTAATGTGATTATATCGAAATGTGACCGAAACGATTGAAAGTTTTTTCGATAATTTTAGCTTAAGTACATGGAGTCTCTCTTCACTCTTTCCAATTATATATATAACTATCCTACTCTAATGGTAGTCACCGCGAATTGAAAGTAGACTAAATTGCTATTTATGAGAGAGCAGAATACAAACTTTCTGTCATTTCACAATTCAGTCTCGATTCGGTTAACTTTCAGTATAGTTTTAAAATTATTTAGAGAATCGGGCCTCTGGTATATTGCATTACTAGCTGCGCCGTGCGGTTCCACCCGCATAAGTCTCTATCTATGATAATAATATTCTATATGTATATAATTTTGCACTATACTTTTATCATCTAGTATCACGATGTCAACCTGTGCCAGTCGCATTCTGTATACTTTATTATGTGGGTCGGGGCCATATTGGATGGTTATGTATGCTAGCTTGATTCAGTTGTGTTCTGACATGAAACCTTTTTATATTTTGTCCTTTTGCTGCAGACACGAACGGTTTAGTAGCTATGGTACCTACTGTGGATCGATCTGTAAAGCTATTATGTGGTTAGTAGAGATATTTTTATATTAAACTAGCTGACCCGTTCGCGTTTTCGTCCGCGTGGAAGAAGATAATGCGGCCGCAGTGAAACAAATAAATCCGTAAAAACCCCTACAAATTCCTACGACTTCATTTAACCCTGTTTTTCAATTTAGGGGTCCCATTTTAACCTTGAGGACCTGAAAATATTGAAATCTCAACAACCACACCGTGAAACAACCTTTTAAACGATACCACACTCGAGTTCTTCAATTTAGGGGTCCCATTTTAAATTTGAGGTCCTTCAAAATTTTACAAACGATTTCATCCCTATACGTACACACACGCAACCAAACAAGCACTCATACACAATGGCTCTTCCTGTGATACCCAGACTCTTAAGAGACTGGTAGTAGGAGTGCCACTCACATAAACACACAACATACTTCCTCACACTTTTTAATTATGTAAAAAAACTGCTGACCTAGCTTTGTTACACTGTGTCACATGTTTGAATTTAGACAATAGAAATTTGCAATATATACTCATTTTTTGGATTGGGTTGAGTTAAGAATATAAATTTAATAAAAATGGGTTTAGTCGATATAAATACCTAAATGGGTTGAACTTCATTGGGTTGAGTTAAGAAGCACTCTTTTTTTAAGTTAAATTTTTGTGCACTTTTACTTTTATGTTATCTCTTTTTTTGTTTTTACAAAATGTTAATGTACTTTTATTTTATTTTAACTTATTTTTTTTAATGGCTATTTAAGAGCGGGATCTCCTAACACAAGCATATATTAAAAGGAGATCCCAAACCCTTAATGTAAATTTGATTTTAAGTTACAGAAATAAACTTCTATTTTTATTTATTTTTATTTAATTTTATTCCCATTTGAGCACCTATTCATATTTTCGATCAGTGCTCTGAGTGGAATAGTAGAACATATTTAAAAATCATACAACAAGAGCACCTACGGTGGAGTAGATAAGCTTACACTGGTTAAAACACATATACCTCCGTCCCGACGCGTGTAAAAACATATTCCTTTCTCAGAGAACTTATTCCTTAGAAAACCAACTATGTTACTTTATTCGTTTCGTGTTTATTTGGTTCATTGCGTCTTCAATAAATAAATAATGTGTTCGTCTGACATGGCTTGTCACGCGAGCTAGCTCTGGGTTTTACGTACGGGTTCACCTCTAGCGTAGGTACAGCTACAGAAATAATAACACAACTAATACCAATAAGATCCAGCATGGGCGTAGCCAGGGGGTCGTTTCGGGGGTCCAACCCCCGGAATATTCAAAATATTACATTTAAGGTCGTAGCACACGCATCAACTATCAACTCGGAAAGGAATCGTCACCATATCAACTCGAGCCGTTCAGTATTATTTTGTATGAAACTAACGTAAATAACGTAATTGCCTCGCCTCGGGACAAGCTCACGAACCGCGGTGCGGTGCGTGGTCGACTTGCAGTTCCCGCGCTTACGGTTCTCCGTACCCTAGCTTACGGCTCTCCGTACCCTAGCTTACGGCTCTCCGTACCCTAGCTTACGGTTCTCCGTACTCTAGCTTACGGCTCTCCGTACCCTAGCTTACGTTGTAAGCTAACTTGTTCTAGTTTCTAGGCGTCGCCTAACCGTAGCCGAGTCGACGTATCGGAGCTTCTGATCCGCTTTGGTTACGTGCTTACGTTAGGGTTGACGACTGTTTGACGGCGACGCGAAAGGCGATTCTGTGCCGATCCCATTCCGAGTTGATACGTGTGCTACGACCTTAAGTATTATTAAAATGAAATAAGGAGAAGTGAGGAGTTGAAATTATTACTTACCTACCTAATATAAATTGATAAAAGTTAAGTTACCTTACTACTTATTTTTAACCGACTTCACATAAAGGAGGCGGTTCTCAATTAGGTTGTACTTTTTTTTTATGTTTGTTATCTCATATCTCCGTCGTTTATTTTTCCGACTTGGATTTTTTTTTATTTGAATAGATATACTTCCAGATTGGTCCCATTTTGTTCAAAACCCAGTTCTGATGATGGAATCCATGAGGAATTGAGGGAACTCCTCAAATGTTGTAGGCATACATATAGCAATTTTGGTATTTTCAGCAACAAGTTATTGTTTTGTATGCCTTTAGCAAATAAAAACATGCAGATAGCCGAATTCAATGACGGAAGTCGGTTTTTTAATGAAAAGTTATATTAAAACAATAAATATTCATTGCATTTATGTAGTAAGTACATTTATATTAGTAGGTCTTATTATACTAGGTAGTTAAGTACTTACACATAAACCCCGTTAGGGCACTGCAATTTTATTAGATTTGATTTAATTATTAAGTTGTATGCATGCATTAATATTTATTCATACTAACTATAATTTAAATTTAAAGCTAGTAATTAAAAACGAAATTTTCAAATTACATACTTTTTGGGCAGCTCTTGCTACTAAAATCAAAAAATTTGGCTGTTCATCCTTTTGAAATACGAAATTTTCGTGGTTCTCTCCGCTCGTCGCTGCCTCAATGGGAAGTTTTCTGACAGCTAAAAGAAAATAGTTCTAAATCCATGCATAGATGGCGCCTGTCCAGATTTGGTTCTCTAAATTTTGTCGGTCAGCCCCATACTGTCAGTGTCACTGACTTCACATCTTCACTCGCTCATGCTCGTACGCGTTCGTTGGTAAAATAACTGCGTAAAAAGTTTTTGTTGAAATTCTAATATTTGTTAGTGCTACGTAACTATGCTTCTTCGTTCTCTGCAAAAAGAATTTGTTCTCTGTGGTGCTTTTGCAAAATCTTTAGAAGACGGAACCATGTCGAGTCACCGCCATCTACCGGATTTTTAAGAACTATTTTTTCTTTTTAATTGCCTCCCTGAAAACTTCCCATTACTGTACGTTTTCAGCTAAGCTTGCTACTAAAATCATAAAATTTGGCTGTTCACACTATAATTTTCGCTTCGTAAACATTATTGCTGTTTTATTTCTTGAACCCTCCCCCCGATACCCCGACCTGGCTACGCTCGTGTGATCCAGAACCAATAACAAAAGAGAGTTACTCAATAAGATCTTCTAAATCTCTTGCTATACCTATTCAAAGCCAAGGTATACCAATCATTACCTGTCCTTGTCGCGAATTGCTAGGTTATTGTTACGTTATTATTTATCTCTTATATTATGAAGTAAGTATATTACCACCACGCTCTTGTCAAAAGTTACCTAGGAGTGTTCAAAAAGTAACCTTTTATTATGAAAATTAACCTTTTTTTCTTTGGAGGTATTTAGGTAGTGTAAATTCAACAGACAGATATGAGTTGAGTATTATTATGTTTACCACTATAGATGGCGCTGGTTTTTTTTAAAAATTATAATATAGTTTCAGTAATGTAGCTTGATTTGTCCAGCATTTATTTCATTATTAATTATTTTATTTGTAGCTTGTTTTGATGGTTCCTTTGGTAAAAAATGAGCGTTTCGTTTCACGTAATTAAATAATTCCACAGGTTACAAAGAAAACTCAATCATAATATTTTGGCTTCAAAAAGCGTGGTGATTATGGCAATTCCCCCCCAGCATATTTTATGGGGTAGGCCTCGTCCAGTAGTGGACGCCTAAATGCTGGTGATGATGATAATGAACTAGATAGTTTCTTGGTCTGAAACAATATTTGATTACCCAACTGCGCAAAGAGAAATAAAATAATAAATGCTGGACATTTCACACAACATTATCTAGCCCCAAGCTAAGCAAAGCTTGTGTTATGGGTACTAGATAACTGATTTATTTAATACAATACATTACATAGATAGTTTTTATTATACATAGAAAAATACCCAGAACACTCTGAAAAAAATATCTGTAGGTTGTACAAATATTTGTTCCGAGGCGGGAATCGAACCCGCAACCTCATGCGTCGCAGGCGATCCTTTCCCCGCTGCGCCACAGAGGTCGTCAAAAGAAAGGGAGGGATTTGTCCTAATCTAGCAGCAAGACATATTAAACCGATTGTCAGGCCACGTTTTATAAAAGATTTTTATCTAAACTTATTAGTAAGCAGTAAACAACGATCTTATAATATAAGATCGTTGGCAGTAAAAAAAGGAACAACAAACTAAAATGCTACACGTATCTGGTCAAATCCTAAAAACCTTTAAAGTTCCGAGGACATTACAATTTTATGGTGGCAGCGAGCTGATCTGATGAAGGTGGACAACGGAACTCCTCAATGATTAATAGTAGCCTGGCAGTGTTTGGGTTAATTTTAATCAGAGGCCCAATTCACTAAATTATTTTAAAACTACACTGAAAGTTAACCGAATCAAGACTGAATTATGAATTGACAGAAAGTTGGTATTCTGCTCCCTTATAAATAACAATTTAGTCTACTTTCAATTCACGGTGACTACCATTAGAGTAGGATAGTTATATATATATAATTGCAAAGAGTAAAGAGAGACTCCATCTACTATGCTAAAATTATCGAAAAAACTTTGAATCGTTCAGGTTTCGGTCACATTTCGATATAATCACATTACTGTGTTGTATTTTATGTTTAGAGAATTCCATTTCTGACATTTAAGACATCGACACAAGATCGAAACATGATCCGAACTCTATGTTAACTATTTTCAAGTTAGAGAATTGGGCCTCAGCTAACGGTTCCGATTACTAACTTCGTAAGAGCTTGCACTAAAAACATTTAAAAAAAATACCTTATTTACACCCTTAATAGTCACATACATAGTCTTGATCCCACACTAGGATTCCCTGTGTCGTGAGTATAAGGAGCTACGAGTACCATGTAGCATAACACCCAGACTTAATATGTTATTTTTCTTTACAGGTAAACCTTCTTGCTACATTAAATACTAAGCGGCAGATATGGTAAGGTAGATATAACGCCTCCGTGTCAGTAGTTCTACTGAGAAGTACAACTGGTAGTACTAATGACACACCTTTGTATCTCTAGTTCTACCAGTAGTACTAGTGACCTTATGCGGCATTAGTAGTACAACTGAACATTTGTCATGACAATCGATACTCTTTATTGATAATTCTAAACTGGCCACTTTTTAATGTAAATGATTTGAAGTACCTATTTGATGATGGATAATGAAATGACATTATGTGTCAAGTTGTTAAATTTACCTTCTATTCTTTTTTTATACCTACTAGAGATACAAGTTTTCTGTTGTTTTTTTACACTAGAGATACAAGTTTGTGTCATTTGTACTACCAGTTGTACTTCTTAGTAGTACTACTGACACGGAGGCGATATAACTGAAGGACGAAACGTCTCGACTTATAATACTCATGTTATCCGTCAGTCATGGTTTAAGTCAAGACGTCCATAGATTATGAACACAATACAAGCTGTTTTCAGACGCGCGCTCAAGATTGTTAATTTATTTATTTTATAAAAACCATCTTCACTTTTGTATTTCTGTCGTATACTACCAATTGTCAATATTTAAGCCTGGCCCCCAATTAACGTAATTTTGGTAGCCTTAGCGTTATCCAATTCTTATGAAACTTGAACGGAGAAATATTCCAAGAAGTTTCCCCTATTCAAGTTTCATATATGATTCAGATCGATATATGATTCTTTGGCAGCGCTAAGGCTGCCAAAATGATCCCCATTGTTGCATTCCCCATTGCCATTTGCTACTGTAATTGGGGGGCTGAACAGCCAACTAATTGTCTAAAGAACTGATAATCGCTTTCAATTACGATTTAAAAGTACATTGCGCTTTTTGTTTTGAATTATATCTGCTCTTGAAAAGACACTAAAGCACGCGGCGCAATGTATTGCAAAATTGTAATCGAAAGCGATTATCAGTTTTTTAGACAATACAGGGGCTGGTAGGCGTAGTCTAAACTCAGGTTAAGACCATCTAAATGAGAGGTTTAAAGTCGTTTTCAGAAAAACAAAATGGCGGCTTTCACCCCTACATACTGACAACATCTGTTGTTCTGTACGAACTATTCAAAAGTTACTATTAAGTGTTTTTATTTAGGGGATACTAGAGCGATTAAAAAGCTATTTTGTGACCGCGTCCACTTAATAAACTACATAAAATAGATAATTGACCAAACATGAGGGTAGGGACTGGACACCTTTCAGAGTTCCGTTGTCTCGAAATTAAAACCTTCGTTTTTTACATTAACATAACAAACATCAGTCACATAATCAGACGACCTCTGTGGCGTGGCGGGCGAAGGAGGTAGCGGGTTCGATTCCCGTCTCGGAACAAACATTTGTACGATCTGCAGATATTTGTTCAGGGTGTTCTGGGTATTTTCTATGGATAATAAAAA
Source organism: Epirrita christyi (assembly GCA_951392215.1). Classification (NCBI taxonomy): domain Eukaryota; kingdom Metazoa; phylum Arthropoda; class Insecta; order Lepidoptera; family Geometridae; genus Epirrita; species Epirrita christyi. Next base: position 5,282,209 of record OX595861.1, read on the forward strand.
ATATCTATCTATGTAATGTATTCTATTAAGTATATCAGTTATCTAGTACCCATAACACAAGCTCTGCTTAGCTTGGGGCTTGATAATGTTGTGTGAAATGTCCAACATTTATTTATTATTATTATCATTGTCCAGATACGGAAGTCGTGAGTTTTACACTGACGTATCGTTTAGTGGAGCCGTGGTAGTCTCGGTCTAATAGGACTCCTCCAACTCCTCCGGTGGATGTCGTAAAAGAATAGAATAGAATAGAAAACACTTTATTGCACACCACATTCAAATTAAAATATTAAAACAATCATAATTCAAATTATACGTATGGAAGTACAATGGGCGGTCTTATCGCTGAGAGCGATCTCTTCCAGACAACCTTGGGATGGACTGGAATTGATGAGAACGATAAAGGACGGTGGTGTAAAACCAATAAAAGTATATGCATACATACGGTGTACTCAATAATAATAAATACCTATATACCTTAACTATACATACAATACATAAAAATACAAATAATATATATAATATATATATATATATAGATCTGAGCATATTAATAGAGCTAACTTAACAGCTTTGCGACACGGACATAAAGTGATTGAGCAATAACTTTTTGAAGATAGGAAGAGATTTGGCGGTTCTGATAACAAGAGGGAGAACATTCCATAGACGACTAAAAGATATAAACGAGTAACATAGATGACTAAAAGATATAAACGAGTAACATAAACGACTAAAAGATATAAACGAGTAACATAGACGAGTAAAAGGTGACTAAGGGATAATGCCAGGGGATGGGCAGCAGCTTCCACCTGAGAATGTCACCGGAGCTAGCAAAAGGGCGCTTTGCACGCGAACGAAGTTTGAGACAGATAGATTAGATAGATAGATAGATTAACACTTTATTGTACACCAGAAATACATAACAGGATTTGGTAAAATTAGCAGTACAATGGGCGGTTCGGGTTTGCTTCTAATTTAGTTATAATTTCTTCAAACTTCATGATACTTTGTACACATGATCAGAGGCCCAATTCTCTAAATTATTTTAAACTACACTGAAAGTTAACCGAATGGAGACTGAATTGTGAATTAACAGAAAGTTGGTATTCTGCTCCCTCATCAATAGCAATTTAGTCTACTTTCAATTCACAGTGACTACTATTAGAGTAGGATAGTTATATTATATAATTGAAAAGAGTGAAGAGACTCCATCTACTTAAACTAAAATTATCGAAAAAACTTTGAATCGTTCAAGTTTCGGTAATATTCGATATAATCACAAACCAGTGTTGTATTTTATGCTAAGAGAATACCATTTCTGACATCTGACATTTAAGACATCGGTACAAGATTGAAACATGATCCGAACTCTATTTTAACTATTTTTTAGTTAGAGAATTGGGCCTCTGTACACTAATATCTAGAAACATGGTTAGGGTTAGTTTCTTCTATAATTATATGGTTAGCAAATTCATAAATAATAAAAAAAAAATTTTTTTGTCTTTGATATTATTGTACTGATCATGTTTACAAAATTTCATGGAGTTTGATGCAGTAATAGCCAAAATAGAATCAAACTTCGTTCGCGTATAAAAAGACGTAAGCGCCCAACCGGTAACTTTCCCAAAATACTTCAATTCAAATCACTCATTATTTTTCATAGAAGGCCTTGTTGCTTTCTTTATGACAGAACTGAAATTAATTATTTCCGAAACCATAAAAAAAACACTAACCAAAATAAATCCTCGCAAGTTTCACTCAAATATTGATGCGGCTTTCATTTTTCGCCTCTACCTTCATAAAATAAACGGAAAAACACAGGTTTTTATAATACGATTTTTGCGTAAAAAATAATGTACGGAACACGAAAACGCATTTCTACCGCTAATGTATATTAAATTACTCAATGAAAACCTTGAAAAGTTCCTACTAGTCATTTATCAAAATTACTGATTTCTACTAATGACTGCGACATACTGCCATTATTTGTATTGACGTAGATAAATGATGAATATTTTATTAGTTGAATGATAGATAATAATGTTTTGTACGAGGGCGTGCACGCGATTTTATTTCAACTGATTGATAAAATTACATACGTTTTTTTATCTGAATACTAGTGTCCGACCGCAGCTTCGTTCGCTTTATACTCGATAACTTTTCATTTAAAAAACCGACTTCCGCCATTGTATTCGACTAAATATTTGGATGAAAAAAAATTTATGAAAGAACCATAGTGGTGAAAGGATTATGATACTTTCTGAATGCAAATGCTTGGTTTGTTGCTGAAAATATCAAAATCGCCATATGTATGCCTACAATATTTGAGGAGTTCCCTCAATTCCTCATGGATTCCATCATCAGAACTGGGTTTTGAAATAAATGGGACCAATTTGGAAGTATATCTATTCAAATAAAAAAGAATTTTCCAAATCGGTTCATAAATGCCGGAGATATGAGGTAAGCAACATAAAAAAAAATAAAAAAAAATGCAACTGAATTGAGAACCTCCTCCTTTTTTGTGAAGTCGGTTAAAAAAAGTAACCTATAACTCAGATCTGCCTCCTTATTGTCTATCAAAATTGGTAATCGCTTTCGAATACGATTTTAAAGTACATTGCGTTTTATGTTTCGAATATTTCTGCTCTTTGAAAAGAAGCTGCTCAAGCGGCGTAATGTACTGCAAAATTGTAATCAAAAGCGTACCAGTTTAATAGCCAATACCCCCCAGATCTATTCTATCTGTGTGCCAAATTTAATCAAAATCGGTTCTGCCGTTACAGAGTTATAGAGTAAAAACAAACTATGCCATTAAAATATTACTAAAAGTGGTTAAATACCCATGCCGTGGTGTGTCCAGCCTAAGATAAGATCCCTCCTTCTCCTCCCGTGGATGTACTTGAAGCTTTACTAAGGGATTACACCAGGGGTTGGGGCAGCAGCATCCACCAGAGTACATAACACCAAAATGCGATCACCAATCCGTCTGCCAAGCTTAGTGATTATGGCAAATCCTCCCATTGCCATCAATCTATACTAGGGAGGCCTCGTCTAGCAGTGGACGTCTAAAAGCTACTAATGATGATGATGATGATGATGATGATGATGATGATGAAGATTATGAATAAATCAGTTTCTACATTAGTGCTGTTTTAGGCGTAGTCCTTTGTTAGGAGTTCCTCTTTATTAGGACCATGTCCTTTGAAGTCTAGTTTATAAGACTTAATTGGGATCTTTTTGTACAAAACAATGACACCTACACTACCAAAAAGTTATGTACGGAACTTCTTTTCATAAATACAAGGACACTAACATTGCTATTTTGTGTTTTTCCTCACTTTTTACAGTTTTTAATGTTTAAACCTTATGTCTAATGCTGGACAAGGCCTCCCCCATCGAATGCAATAGGGGGAATGAGGGCTTTTCATCTTCGATTAGAAAGAAAAAAAGTAGTTCAAATTGGTTCGATAGATGGCGCTGACTTAACTGTATCAATCAAGATTGTCTGTGGTGCACGCGTACAAAACTATTATTCTAAGTAGTCTGTGGCTATTAGTCATGATATTCTGTTTGTGATTGCTTCTTGAGTGTGCGTAAATGATTTCGTGGTAGAAGTAGGCAAAAATAAATACCACGAAACGAAAATTATTTCTACGTTGTCGATGTTGACATTTCACTTTATTTTGAGACGAGCAGCGCCATCTATTTTCAACGCTGAAAGCATGATTTGAAACGGCCGTGAAAACCCATCACCACGTTTGACAGACGGATTGGTGGGGAGGATGTTTAAACCTCATCATCAGCCTGTTGAAGTCCACTTCTGGACATAGGCCTCCCCTTAGAATGCCACGATGCACGGTCTTGAGCCGCCTCCCTCCACTTCCTGCGACGCTTATAATGTCTTTAGTACACCGTTATGGTCCAAACTTTTCCATTTACTTTGGATCGTATAGCAATTGGCTCGAAATTCAAATTTTATTGTGTTTTTGCTCGTCACAGCTCAATCAACACTTAAGCGGGCACTATACTACAATATTTAGCCTCCCTCTTTAACGCACACGATAACCCGCGCGCCATTACGCTCGCGCTACCGAGCGTCGTGCACAAAAATTTTGTATTATTTTTATTAGTGTGAAAATAAAGTGTTTATCAAAAAACTGATTTTAGCATTAGAATAAATAGTTATTACTTACTTGTTGTAGTAAAATTTATCTTAAAACGCCGTAGGGTTCCTGAGATCTCATTTAAAACGTGTGCGAAATAAGGATTTTTCATTAAAAAAGTTATCGAAGTTGTTTTTACATATCGTGTTTTCAACTTTACATAATAAATGCAAAAATATAAAATTTTCATATTCCGAAATATTTAACTCGTAGAACCCGTAGATACTGAGTTCTAGATCGATTTTGTTGAGCAAAATCACATATTACGCCTTCTTAAACTAAAACTAGGAGACCCAACATACATGTTTTAATTTATAGTATCTCATATAAATATCATTAGTTTTGCTACGAATGTCCCTGAACCAAAAAAAATCTGTAGATATCATTGAAGGATATTCGTAGCTAAACTTATTATATTTATGAGATACTATCAATTAAAACATGTGTGTTATGTCTTCTAGTTTTCGCAAAATTAGTGTGATGAACTGTGATAAGCAAAAATCACGATAAAATTCGAATTTCGCGCCACTTACGCAACGCTCCACCTTAAGTAATACCTTCTAATAGGAAACTGTATGCGTACTAAGTACGTACACCTCATCTCAAATTATGTATATTTTCATAACAAAGCCGCTGGATTGCATGCACATGTCGATGTCAGTTTTGTTACTAGTTAATTTGCGAAAAGCCTGCCATTTCATATTGCCAGCGACATGGTGACTCTTATCAAAACATGTCACTGTAATATGCATTATGCACCTTATTTACTGAAGAATAGAAGTGATTTTTACTTGTCGGAATAATGAGGTGCCTTTCCACACAACAGAGGCCCAATTCTCTAAATTATTTTATAACTACACTGAAAGTTAGCCGAATCGAGACTGAATAATGAATTGACAGAAAGTTGGTATTCTGCTTCCTTATAAATAACAATTAAGTCTACTTTCAATTCACGGTAACTACCATTAGAGTAGGATAGTTATATATATATAATTGCAAAGAGTAAAGAGAGACTCCATCTACAATGCTAAAATTATCGAAAAAACTTTGAATCGTTCAAGTTTCGGTCACATTTCGATATAATCACATTACAGTGTTGTATTTTATGTTTAGAGAATACCATTTCTGACATTTAAGGTGAATGCTCTCGTTGCCTTGCCCATACAAAATAATTTAAGTATTTTTTCAATCCACAGATTGTCGTTCTTTATATCGTATTTTTTTTTCGATTTTCTAATGATTATCGTACTCGCAAATGGTTGTTTCAAATAAAAATTTACTAAGGGTAATTTTTAAAATTAGTTTGAAATACGACCAATTTTACGTATGTGTGAGTGTTTTTAATGTCCATTTTGAGTCGCCACCTACCATCGAAGCGTGATATTTTTACGCAGAGCACCCTGTTTTGTTTAATTTGACAGAGATGGCGGTTAAATGGACCTCGAGCACCGAGTTTTGAGAAAGATAGTGAAAGATGGCGCTAAATAAATAAAAGTATGCCTCGCGTTATTTTCGGGTCTGTCACCAAAATTGCGAAACGCGACGTTGCCAGGCAACGCTACGTCACAAGTTTAGTGCTTGCTAGTCACCCGTAATTATTAGGCTTTATGAGCTGGCTCTGATAGGGTTGCCAACCGTTCGTTATAATCATAGTTTACAAAGTTATTTGCGGCTATGTTCTTTATACTTTGCAATATCAACAAAGTAGGTACCTTCGAAAAAATACTTTATTGTAACGTACTTTATTGAAACTCAAGTTTCAGTTTTATAAAATAAAAATAAAACAACGAAAGAATATGTAAAAACTATACTTTCGTAACTTCATTCGCAGCAATAAAAAAAAATATTACTAGTCATTGACCGAGCGAGCAAAGCAAGGTATGTCCTTGCAATATAATATGGCAAAATTTGCTATCGTCTGTTCGGATGTATGTACCTATGTACGTAAGTACTCGCGTACGTCGCATTTTTCAATTAATCTTGATGAAACTTGATATATGTACTTACTTATATATTTATTTTACAATATAGTTTTTGAGAAAAAATAAAAATGAAAACCAATATTACGTGAGCTCTCATTTGTTAGAGTTTCAACGACTTGTGGTTCAAGTAAGATTGGGTATATGCTAGATCGGACTATGGATGCGATTTTTAAACTTTATCGAAAAACAAGATAGTTTGTGCTCTTGAGGTATTCTGTTCGCAAAACTACTAGTTTTTATAATCCGACCGTGTACCGTGCTGTGATTCAGAAACTCGGTGTAGCAACCCTGATAATATATCAATATCAAAGTGTAGTATGAAGTTGTCATCTCGCTCCTTAAATGCAAAAGAGCCACAAGTCGAAAATTCATTTTTTTACTGGAAAGCCTATCAAAGTTTTGATAGTAGTTTTTTTTGTATTACTTTATAAATCTTTTTTTTCTACATATATGTATGGTATATTATAAGATGCGTATTTTGAACCTTACACTACCTTGAAATTTACATTGAGATCAATGTAATTAAATGCGGAAGAAACTTATCCATAACTATCACCTCTTCATCTAGCAATATTACAAAATAAAATACTCCATAAATCTTTGACTTACTAGTAGTAACGATGAGATCTACGATCAATAATATCTAAGTCATCGCAGTAATCTCATTAAGTGTTTCATTATTATACATAAAAATCCTTTAGCTTAAATAATCAATTTTAAAATAAGTAAGTATAAAAAGTTTAACATTACTTTGGGATTACATCCTTTTCAATCAGTTTTAGGATGCTTTGTTTTTTGTCTCAGCAACTTGTAGCTTTTTGATATTATTTAATATTATTTACTTGGGAAAAATCTGTATCCTGAGAAGTTTTGTATAAAAATATATTTTAATGTTGTTGATCAGTTTTAATAACTTTGAGGTCTGCTCTTTACTCTTCCTTTGGAAATCTATGTCAAGAGGCTGAACACTAGGAAGTACTGAATCAACTGATTGGTAATCAATCATCTGTACTGCTGTCTGAGCTTGAAGATGAGGATTCACTTGAGTATATCTGAATCGCTGTCTGTACTTTCCTCAATGACTAAATTTATTCATTGCTCTGGACTTCCAAAATCAGATAATGTTTTCATCAAGTAACGATAGGCTAGGATTGTGTTGGCTGTCTGTCTGGTATGGAATTTGTACCGTTTTTGATGAAGCGATTAAGATAGAGACTCCAGTGAATCAAAAAAAAAAAAAAACATCTATAAGCTCAGACAGCAGTACAGACGATTGATTACCAATCAGTTATGATTCAGAACCTCTTAGTGTTCAGCCTCTTGGCATAGATTTTCAAAGGAAGAGTTGTAAAGGCATAATATATTTTTATACAAAACTTCTCAGGATACAGATTTTTCCCAAGTAAATAAAATAAAATAATATCAAAAAGCTACAAGTTGCTGAGACAAAAAACAGGGCATCCTAAAACTGATTGAAAAGGATGTGATCCCAAAGTAATTTTAATAATCTTAAAAGTGATTATTTAATTCAAAGGATACTTTGTATAATAATGAAACACTGTATTTTAAGACTGATTGTACAGACTGATTGTAATAACAGTAATTTAACAAATATTGCATGTTTGTTTATAAACAATTACAACCATAATCACGGTAATCTTATATGCAAAACAGACACATTTCCAAGTACTGCGGTTTCGTTTTAATAAAATAGTAATCAAACTTATTGAACTTTCATTCAAAAGAAACGCATTCCAAAACCTGACACTTTTATGTTTCGTAATAAAGTTATTATTATTATTAACTGGAAAGATGGCTGCTTTGCTGTGAAGTTAGTCATCAAAGTCTCAAAATGCTAAATGGGTAGTTGTGTGATTGAACTATTTTAAACGCTAAAACCATGGGTGTCTTTTTCGAATATAAAAATTGGAATCATCTAAATGCCATTTTTGCATTAAAAACGATATTGAAATTTTTTGATTTGTGGCCCTGTTGAATTTAAGGTGTTCTGTTTGTCTGTGGTTACCTAGCCCAGTGCACTTATTTCTCCCTATATGTTCCTTGACTTGTTTCTCTATGGTCCTTGTCTATGGTGCACTGTGGGTGTCATGCGATTAATTTTCTTTGGGGCGGTGTCTTTGAAACGAGTGCAAGCCAGGTTATAACGGTTTCACGGTGAAATTTCGTAAGTAAACAGATATTTACATAATTTTAATGTGTTACCTACTAGTAGAGTAGTACTATTATAGAAGATGCCTGCCCTTTGTTTGAAGCCTTCGTTGTTGTTGTTGTTGGACATAGGCCTTCCCCTTAGAATGCCACGACGAACGGTATTGAGCCGCCTCCATCCACCGACTCCCCGCGACGTTTATAATGTCTTTATTCCATCGAGTGGAGAGCTTTCCTCTAACGCGTCGTCCGGTTTGTGGTCGCCACTCGAGAACCTTTATTCTCCAACGGTTATCACTTCTTCGAGCTATATGACCTGCCCACTGCCACTAATTCTGAGAGCTATGTCGGTGACCTTGGTTCTTCTACGGATTTCCTCATTTCGGATTCTATCACGTGGTGAAACTCCTAGCATAGCTCTCTCCATAGCCCGTTGCGCAACTTTGAGCTTGTCTATACGGCCAATAGTTAGCGACCACGTCTCAGTGCCGTAAGTCAACACTGGCGTGTAGACTTTCGTCTTGAGGCTCTGCGGTATCGGCGACGAGAAGATTTTTTTTTATACTACTTGGCAAGCAGACAAGCATACGGCCCACCTGATGGAAAGCAGTTACCGTAGCCTATGGACGCCTGCAACACCAAAGGCATCACAAGCGCGCTGCCGACCCTGAGACATAATGTGAAAAGTCTCATGTGCCTGTAATTTCACTGGCACCCGTACCCTTCAAACCGAAACAGAGCAATGCGAACACTACTGCTTGGTGGCAGAAATAGGTACGGTGGTAGTACTTCCCCGGACGAACTCTTTCACAAGAAGTTTTCATAAAACCAACAAACTAGATATGGCGTAGTTTCCCGAACGCTGCCCATCCGAGTTGGATTCGTCGGTTGACCTCTTCATCTCATCACATCACACTAATATTATAAATGCGAAAGTTTATAAGTATGTTTGTTACTTCTTCACGCCCAAACGGCTGAACGGATTTGAGTGAAATTTGGAATGAAGATACCTAATAATAATAATAATAATAATAAGCAAGCAAGTACCTTGACTTGGCCCACGAGATTACCGCCATGTGGGATGTGGATTCGACGATTATCGTCCCGATAGTTGTTTCTGTGAATGGCCTTATAGCAAAGAGCCTCGACCAATACCTTGAGAGGCTCTCACTAAATGGTTGGATCAACGGTCAGATTCAGAAGGCAGTACTCCTGGACTCGGCACGCATAGTCAGGAGGTTCCTCTCTCTGCAGCCCTAGCCTCCGACCGCTTGGGCCTTTGCTCCGCGGTCGGTGGTTTACCGTTTTGTAATATATTTTTTACTATACTGTTTTTATATACTATTTGTTTTTATAGATAAGTAGTATTTCTTTATAGTGAAAAATGTATTTTATAACGAGTTTTAAAATAAATCAACGTCATAATAATAATATCATGGTTCACGCAGGTGAAACCGCGAGGCGCAGCTCGATATTTATATTACTTGAAATATCTTTAAAAATTTAATGAACGAAAATGTAATAAGTAAATATGTTATGTTTTCAGATCTTATCTAACACCAAGCTCCCAATTTATGGACGAAATATTTTGAAGCCGAAATTGACGAAGCTGACTCTGGTTGCACGAAAAATAATAATGCACAACAGCAGTCAGCCAGATTTGATGGCAGAAGATTTGAGAAATGGTCCACAACATGAACAGCATGGAAATGATTTATACGTTACTCACAGATCGGAACGTTTTTTTTTTATGCTACTTGGCAAGCAGACAAGCTTACGGCCCACCAGATGGAAAGCAGTTGCCGCAGCCTATGAACGCTTGTAACACCAGAGGCATTACACGCACGCTACCGACCCTGAGACATAAAGATGAAAAGTCTCATGTGCCTGTAATTTCACCGGCACCCGTACCCTTCAAACCGAAACACAGCAATGCGAACACTACTGCTTGGCGGCAGAAATAGGTACAGTGGTAGTACTTCCCCGGACGAACTCTTTCACAAGAAGTTCTACTACTAACAAAACTACTAACTAGTCGTCTGACTGCGAGTCAATTTGGAATAGTGAGAGAGGCAGATTGTTGATTGTTTATCCAATATCATATATTTCCAACACAGTAATATTTGTACACTGTTATGTTTGCAAACGCCGTATCACCCCACCCTATAAATGAGTTTATCAGCAGCATGATGCTAAAGCTGGTAGCATTTTTCAAAAATGCGATTTTATCTGAAATATATATTGAGACGTGTTCGGAAAAATGCAAAGTGCATAGATCTCAATGAAATGACATCATGTACGTTATTTTTTCTCATACAAAAAACCCTTACAACATTGTCTAAAACAAAACTATATCAAGAAATGTATTTTTTTCTAGCCACTGATGATCAACCAGAATTAGCAAGTTGAAGTGGCAATGGGAAGGTCATATAGCTCGCAGAACTGATAACCGTTTGAGAATAAAGGTTCTCGAGTGGCGACCGAAAAACGGACGAGGCTGTAGAGGAAGGCCCTCCACTCGATGGACTAAAGGCATTATGAACGTCACAGGAAATCTGTGGATGGAGGCGGCTCAAGACCGTTCGTCGTGGCACTCTAGGGGACACCTAAGTGGACTTCTACAGGCTGATGATGATGTTACCTCATATCTCCGGCGTTTATGAACCGATTTAGAAAATTCTTTTTTTATTTGAATAGATATATGTACTTCCAGATTGGTCCCATTTTTTTCAAAACCCAGTTCTGATGATGGAATCCATGAGGAATTGAGGGAACTCCTCAAATATTTTAGGCATACATATGGCGATTTTGATATTTTCAGCAACAAACCAAGCATTTGCATTCAGAAAGTATCATAATCCTTTCACCACTATGGTTCTTTCATAATTTTTTTTTCATCCTAATATTTAGTCGAATACAATGGCGGAAGTCGGTTTTTTAAATGAAAAGTTATATTTAGAAGAGATGCAATGGGCACTAATGGTAACAATGAATACAATATACGAAGACAAAATGTGCAGTTGCACTGATCGCTTACCTATTGATGAATATTTGTTGTCAGTGTATGATATTTCTAATGGAAAATACTTGTAATTATAAACCAATAAAAATACCTAATCTGTTTGTTTTTTCTTTTTATTAATTTCTGTAAAAAGACATTCATTTTTGTGGGGGTGTTTGCCATAATTACCACCCTTGGCAGGTTGATTGGTGATTGCAGTATCGGTTACTCAGATGGATGCTGCTGCCCATGCCCTGGTGTAAACCCTTAGTCGGCTTTTCCGACATCCACGGGAGGAGGATTATAGATTCTACGCCGCACACCACGGCACTTTTTATAGGGTGGCAGGAAGTCGGTGGATGGTGGCGGCTCATCCCTTCTAACAATTTTCTTTAACGCCATCATTATCGAGATACCTTATAAACATTTTTTTAACGCCATCTATATAACATCTGGGGATAATGACAACGCCATCTAGTGAAAAACAAAACAGTGAATGTAGAAGTGTGCGTGCGTGTAATTACATGAGGCAAATTGTCAGATCTTATTTATAGTGAATTTGAAATTTCTAACGACTCTTTAACGAAAATTCATGCTGCATCAAATTCTATGACCTACACCGTGCTCGCAAACGGTAAAATTACTCACTAAAGACGCTCGAGTTTTGAACAAAAAATAAAAAAGTCAATATCTGTTTTTCCACGCCATCTAGCGTGAAACGAGCTTTAAGTAATCGAAAGCATCCCCCTTAAGACATCGACACAAGATCGAAACATGATCCGAACTCTATTTTAACAATTTTTAAGTTAGAGAATTGGGCCTCAGAAGACGGGCAAAAACAACTCAATTGTAATAGCTTTACGGTATTTTATCCAAACATGGGCAAAAATCAGTGCAATTTTGAATATTCTGCTTTTAAATAAGGCTTCTGAGGAAAGTCTCTTCAATTTTGCCAGTGTCAAGTTTTGCAAATGAGGTCAATTCGTTTAAGTCTCACTCAGTCAAGTTTTGTTTTAGAAAAGCTGTGGCAGTTTTATTAAAATGTTGGTGGACAATTTCCACCTATTTGAAAAGAAACGAACCTATTATAAACTTATATTTTAATTCTGCCATGCATACTGCCATGAGCTATTTAAATAAGTAAGCTTTGTCGGTTCACAAAATAACACAAAAAAACACTAGAAATTACAATAAAATAAAAACGGATGACGCCTCTTTTCAAAAAAGCGGAATAGTCCAATTTTTGTATTCACTAAGTATCAAGTCCACTTTGTCAGAGGTCATAAACGTCAACGTCAAAATTGTCAGTTTTAACGTCATCGCGTTTCGCGCCACAAAGAACTGTCATCCGCAATCGAGTGACGCGGGCAAATTAGTTTGGGCTCTTCGTGACGTCACCAGTTGACGCCGATGCCTGTGCTGGCCGGAGCGTTATTTTCTCGTTGAATCAGGTTTCGGGGTGAATTTTATTGATATTCTTCTGTTGTATTTCAGAAGCCTTAGTTTCGGCTACCCGTGTATTTTCGAATACATCATATCTATTTAACATGAAAAGACATTCAATGTACCTATTAGAGTGCAGAGAGACACTGCAATAACTCTAATTTGACTCTGCAATACCACTAACTTGACTCTGCAATGCCACTAAATTGACTCTGCGACGCCTCTAAATTGACACTGCAACGCCTCTAATTGGACTCTGCAATGCCACTAAATTGACTCTGCGACGCCTCTAAATTGACACTGCAACGCCTCTAACTGGACTCTGCAACGCCACTAAATTGACTCTTAATGCCACTAAATTGACTCTGCGACGCCTCTAAATTGACACTGCAACGCTTCTAATTTGACTTTGCAATACCACTAAATTGACTCTGCAATGCCACTAAATTGACTCTGCAACGCCTCTAAGTTGACACTGCAACGCCTCTATAAATTGTCACTGCGACGCCTCGAAATTTACTCTGTGATGTTACTGTATATTCACAGCCGCTAAGTTATTTGGCGAGTAACGTAAACGGCAACAAATCGACGAATTATTCTGCCACTTTGAAAATATTTCATACTGAACGTTCAGTTGGGTTATTCATATTTGAAGTCCATTTTCGCTACTTCCGTATGGATACAGATTATGTTAATAGCATACCTAGGTCTTTGTGATCACAACGTATGGTAATACCGCACTCAGGACTTGAGAATATAACTTGAATATTTAAGATTTGCTCAAAGAAATCTGGAATTTTTTTACCTAAGTACTACATTTTTCACTTGGGATCATATCACACACAACATCAGCGTAAGTAATTTCATTATACCGGGTGTTTTTTTGAAATGGGACAACATGGGGATATCCGAATCCATAAGAGATACGGGAAAACTGTCTTTGGAACCATTTACTCATTTTGTATGAAAATAATTTTGGCATAGTTATTTTTTTGGTCAAGCGTGAGTTCTCCATAAAAATGAGTTGTTATGATCCATTTTTTTTAATGCGTATCGACTCAGTTTCATGTAAGAATTGTTTCATTGTATTGGAAGAAAAAAATCTGAGCAGTAGAAGTTAGTCAAATTTAATAAAACGTTTTCTCATACAATTTGTAAGCATTCTTGGTACTACGTTAATATAACTATCGCAATAAACTTTCAAAATGGCCTCCCTCTCAGGTACGGGCACGTTTCAGAACACCTCTAGTGGCCTTAGACAAAGCAAATTGCTGGGCATATGCCTCCGCCATAGAATGCCACGGCCAACAGTCTTGATTTGCCTCCATCCACCGACTGCCTGACCTTTAAAATGTCATCGGTCCATCTAGAGAACCTAAATGATGCCAAAGTATATTAGCTCAATGAAAAAAAGCCAATTGTCTTAAAAATTAGTACAACTTCAAACAATGATGACATATTTTCCCGTAAAAGGGTTGTTTCGAAACTTTAAAGTTAAATTAAGTTGTTATTTAGAGGAAATGGCGGTTTCGGCCATTAGTATCAGGTGCCGGAATTGTATTCCATTCGGTGCTTAAGAAGGCAATTTAGCTTAAAAAGGGGGTTCCTACCCTAAAATTTACCCTGAATATCGTCTTGTCTTGAGCCATTTAAATTTATCATTGTTGGGTAATACAATCGTTTTAAAATACAACAAACCTACCTTAAAATAGCGAGAACAAACCTTCGAGCAACACGGAAGGGAGTAGCCATTCGCAGCGTTCCCCTCTGTCAAACTACAAGCCAAAGTAGGCATATGCGTTTAATAAAACTAGTTGTTATTCTGTGCAAGGTTTGTTAGTGTGAGTGTCGTCATTACAGTGTGGTTTATTTGGATGTGTATATGCGGTATTGCGTTTGTGTGCACATTTCCCCCGCAAAAAATGACAGAACTATTTGAATGGTAATATATCGCTAAGGATACTCCCTTCCGGCCCGCGGTAGGAAGTCCGTGTTGCTCGAAGGAACAAACAAATATCAATCACAAATTAAACACATCTCACAAACACATACACAGTATACCCACTACCTTACTGCACGACCTTGTTGACGTACAACTTTTAATAACTTCAACGTCTTTTATATTTCTATATTATTATTGTATTTATCATAATTATTATTTCATTCATATAGTAAAAATAATTATTTATGATAGTTGTAAAGCAGACATCCGTGTTTTCACTTGTACAGTTTCAGCGGAAGATCAGCGTTGTGTTTGCTACAACACAACAAATGCTGAGCTGGACGCCAATTTGTGACAGTGTTACATGATTGGTACTGAGAGCGACATTATTATAATATAACACAAGTAACTCTTGTATTCTGTTTAGTTTTAATTTTCTTTGTAATCTTTATTGTTTGTGTGTGTGTCTTTTGTATTTTCCCGTGTAATTTTTATCATGTGCATCATTGACACAAATAAATGCTTTTTCTTTCTTTCATACTTAGTTAATAGTAACATCTACCTACTTGCATGCTCAAAATATATACGTTTAGTCTAAAACTGAACACCCCTCCACAGCTTTTACTTTGTACTTGGCATAAGCTTGACGTTCGAAAACGGTCCTTGTGGTTATGTATTAAGGAATATTTTATTTTGCCGTTGTGGAATAGTAGGGCGTTCAGTTTTAGACTAGACGCAGTCTACACCGATATTTACTTATCCTGTTACAAGTGTTCCTTACCAACTACTTTTACTCGTTGAGAATGTTTTCAAGGAATATTCCCAGCTAGTAACACCAAGGGAATAGTGTTACTCGATGGGAAAAAAACCCAACGAGTAATTGTTACTTTGGGTGTTACTCGTTGGAAACCCTCCTCCTTACCGAGCACAGAGATAAGAGGAGACTCTTCTAACACAGGTTATTGTAACTTAACAGACGATATCGTATCTTAAGAGACGCACTCTACACCTATATTTACTTATCCTGTTACAAGTGTTCCTTACCAACTACTGTTACTCGTTGGGTATTTTTTTCAAGGAATATTCCCAACGAGTAACACCCAGAGAATTGTGTTACTCGATGGGGAAAAAAACAACCAACGAGTAACAGTGTTACTCGTTGGGAACCCTCCTCCTTTCCCACCACAGAGCAGAGATAAGAGGGGACTCTTCTAACACAGGTTATATGTAACATTAACATAACAGAAGAGATCCCAAAACACAATTAATTGTATAACTTGTAAAAAACAATTTAACGTAATAGAACCGATTTTTAGAGTTCCGTTCCTCAAAAGGTACCACCGGAACTATTATAGGATCACTCAGGTGTCTGTCTTTCTGTCACAGCCGATTCTCAGAAATTTTGTGACACAAAAAAAAAAGGAAAAAGATTAAAAAATGTTTTACCCCTAAAATGGCATGGCAGGAAAAGTGGCTGAAACTCGAAAAAAGCGATTTTGAAATAATTTACGGACGCGAGTCCGTTTTATTTTATGCAGATGACGATTGAAAGTCAACTTTAAAGTCATGCTTTACAACTGAGTCTGGAGTAGCAAACCAGAGGGCGCCGGGTCGTATACCCAATATCTGAACGTAAAAGTAAAAACATGAAAGGTTTCCCTGACCCTCAGCAAAAAGCTAAATATCTTCTACGATACAAATATTTGCAAAAATATGCAGTCGACATTATCCAGTAAAATATGTTTTAAATCTCTCCCCAGTATTCGTAGGATAGATACCGGGTAGTGAAAACAATATTTGTCATAGTTTGATAGATGCCGGTATTCTTGTGCTGGGGTAGTGTCGATATCGATAAAGATTTTCCGAACGGATTTAAACATCTTATTCCGCAACAGACAACAGACAAAGAAATGGACTGTTTAACTTTGCTCGTAAAAATCGAGATCTCAAAATATAAATATATTATATACACAAGTATTGCTCGTTTAATAGTATTAGATAACACCCAACAGTCACATACATATTCCTTATCTTATACTAGAATTCCCAGTGTCGTGTATCAGGAACTACGAGTATCATTGTACCACAACATCCGGAACCGAAACAAATATTTGTAGATCATGCAAATATTTGTCCCGCAGCGGGAATCGAACCCGCAACCTCTTTGCCCTACGTAAATATAGAAAAGAGTATATCGATTTTAAGTGAAAACTGTATCTCAGAGAGGTACGGCCTTTATTTATTTTAAACTTTCACACAAAATATTAGACCTAGGAGGACTTAACGCTAATAGCACTAATAGCCTTTCGTCATCAGGTAAATTTGTAACCGATTGCTTTTATACATTTCAGCTCTTAATAGTAGTTCTTAGTGGTAGTTACTTTTCGTTAGAGTTTTCAATTGGTATTTTTCAATACCATTGGATTAATTCAAGTTGGATGGAGGCGGCTCGGGACTGTTCGTCATGGCGTTCTGCGGGGAGGCCTATGCCCAGCAGTGTACTTCTACAGGCTTATCAAGATGATGGTGAAGTGTTAAAACCATCGATAACATGATCAAAAAAATACAGCGTGTTCCATCCCTATCTAACAAAGGCATCGCTGCAGCAACCGGCTAGGGACAAGAAAAACGTCTTTATAACAAACCTGGGCACTGCTTACATCTTGTGGCCGGATGGAGCGAACTGTTTTGATACTTTAAATATCGATTTTTATACTTAACTAAACATTCATTGAAAGTAAAAAATGCTCAAAGGGTGGCAAATTAGGCCATTAAACCAAAATAGTTCTAGGAAATGGAGGCCGCATTTGCTTTGGGCAAATCACTAAGGCGCGGCGGGCGACCGTCGTGCCCCAGTCCGCAGTTTTTTTTTTTTTTTTTTTTTTTTTTTTTTTACTTGGGCACACTGCAATGGTGGTGCCGCGTCGTGGTTATGTTGAAAAAGCAGAAGGATTCAATTGTCTTTAATATAATAAAATTAAATAAAAATAAAAAGCCGTTGCTTAACTCAAAAAATACATATTAAATTATTATTATTAAATTTGCATTTACAGATGTTTAACACTCTTCATTTAAGTCTTAACGTAGTTTCATAAACAAATACAATTTATATTTAAGGTTTTTTTTTTCAATGTTTTTTAACAGTTTCTTTTTACTTTTTAATAAGATTTAAATTAATTGCATTTGACCAACATCAACTCTACAATTAAAGCATTAACTGTAGGCTTCCTTCTACCTTCAAAACGAAACAGCAATGCGAGCACTATTGCTTGGCGGCAGAAATAGGTGCGGTGGCAGTACTACCCCCGACGAACTCTTTCGCAAGAAGTTCTACGACTAACAAAGTGCTCCCCTAATTTTTTTTTTGTTTTTATGCTACTTGGCAAGCAAACAAGCATACGGCCCACCTGATGGAAAACAGTTACCATAGCCTATGAACGCCTGCAATACCAGAGGCATCACACGCTCGCTACCGACCCTGAGACATAAAGATGAAAAGTCTCATTTGTCTGTAATTTCACCGGCACCCGTACCCTTCAAACCGAAACACAGCAATGCGAGCACTATTGCTTGGCGGCAGAAATAGGTACGGTGGTAGTACTTCCCCGGACGAACTCTTTCACAAGAAGTTCTACTACTAAGAACAATAATGTAAGGTTAGGAAGGTTCTATTTAAAATCACAGAGCCAATTTAATGTTTTGCTTCACTCTAAGTTAGAATCTTCCAAATAAACGCAACTGTAATTATGGCTTTATGATAGTTATCATTATAGTCATTTGTTAGTTGGCATATACCCATTATATAGCAAGTATCCATTTTCTCCGCACAAAAGTATCAAAACCAATCAGTCCCGCTCCAATAGCAGGTGTACTGGGACGCCTCAAAAACAATTACGACCGAACATAATATTAATTTTATAGCTCTATTCCTATACGCAGGGATTCGTTTTATTTACCGCCGTTTTAATAGACAATATTTTTTATTTCATTCTTAGAGATTTAGCTGTCAAATTATAACGGATCAAGACGTTAAAACCCTGGTTAAGTGTTTTTGATTTAAAAAGAACAAGATATTGACTTGATAGAGTTAGTAAATCATTATGACGAAATAACCGATCCAGCTTGAACGAGAAAACATGACTTTTATTGTGATATCATAATTTTAACCGATTTTTAAAAAGGAGGAAGTTCTCAATATGACTTTATTTTTACAGATTGTTTATTTGTTTTACAAATAGGTAGTTTCTTTGTTTTACAGATAAATAATTTCTTTGTTTTACAGAATAATTAATTTCTTTGTTTTACAGATTTGTAGTTTTTGGTTTTACATATGTATGTAGGTGTTTTCTTAGTTTTACAGATTTGTAGTTTTTGGTTTTACATATGAATGTAGGTGTTTTCTTAGTTTTACAGATAGTTTCTTTGTTATATTCATTTTTTTTTACTGGAGCCGGTTTTATCATAATCCTGCCCAATATTGTCCCTTTCTGTCAAGCAGTAATTTGCTGTGATATGTAATAATTTGTAATCGACTTCACAAAAAGCATGTTCTCAATTCGGCTTTACTTTTACAGATAGTTTATTAGTTTTACAGATAGCTATTTCTTTGTATTATAGATAGTTTTTTACTGGTGCAGGTAAAAAAAACTATTATTACCACTACTATCACTATTACCAGTATTGAGCTATTGTCCTGAACCAATACTGCCCATTTCTGTCAAGCAGTAACTTGCATGACAGTGTTCGGTTCATTGTAAAACAGAAAAGGAGATGTTTCGTCCTGGGCCTGCTCTAAGTACACTACACAGAAAAATATTAAAAATAGGGGATTTTCATAAAAATACAATTATATTAATTTGTAGCATAATACAGCGGTACAAAAATGTTTATTTATGAGTTTTTTAATATGGTCACCCGATTTTTAGAGCAGCCATGACAGTCGAGTGACATTGACAACTGACAGTTTTGTTGAGTGTCATTGACGCCCAACAAAACTGGTTCCTTGTGTGATTTCCTTGTGTGTGATTGCTCTCTTTGGCGAAGATAATCTTGAATGTACACGAACAAAGATGATGATGTAACACGAAGCAATATTATGGAAAATAAACAATAAAAAATGGTTTCTATATTGCTTAGCTATATTTATATATACTGTACATAATGCAGGCCCAAGCTCCATACATTCATGAAACATCTCCTTTACATAAGTTATCTTTGTGTCGGTTTTAATAAAACAGTGATCCGTTTGTAAAGCACTTCTTGAGATTAAATTACTGGCACATAGGTTTACCAATTAGTATCTTGGAGTTATAATTAAGTTTAAGAGTTTAGTTTCGTGGAGGTAACTGTTTTAGCCTAATATACAAACCCAAAGTAGCTCAATGGGCGATATAGATATAGAGATATATGCCCCGAGTTTCACTAGGTACGTGATAAAATAGGAAATCCTAGAAGAACCAAGATCACCGACATAGCTCTCTTAAGTAAAGGAGGCTAGGCAAAATGTACGAGCGCCTGGTCCAAACTGCATCCAGAGATGCGACTTAGCTCATTTTATAAAACATTTTGAGATGTCCATAACCTATTTTTTATTGTTTTTATTTTATAAAAAAAGTTACTAAACATTATTATTGTTTTGTTGTTACGTAAACCAAGGTAGGTTTGTGTTGGTTACTCATATTCGCTTGGTTCGCACTATTCACTAACTTAATTTTACGAACTAACTTAACATACATAAGTAGGTACATAAATCAAAGACACTTTGTAATTATAAACCTAGATAGCAGCGGTGGATATAACCGGTATTTTTTTAAATCTTTTATTTTCGTATACAATAAAATCGTTCCGTGACAACTGACTGACTTAGTCACTGTCTGACTATCAAAGTACAGCCTAAACCGTAAGTCCTAGAGACCTGAAATTTGGAGGGTACAATCTTTTAGTGGTCTAGGGGTGCAATAAGAAAGGAATTTCCGATATTCACCTCCTAAAGGGATGCTGTTGAAGTTTGTATTGAAAAAACTCCACGCGGTTCACAAAGTCGCAAACGTTCCTCTAGTTTCTGTTGTTATATAACAAAGTTGTATCGCTGTTGGTTTCTCTCAATAAATAAATAAAATAAAAAATAAAGTAAACTCTGGTGGCTTGGTATTCTCGGTAGTATAGGACTTCTCCAACTCAAAGGAGACTAAGGGGTTATGCCAGAGATGGGCAGCAGCGTCCACCGGAGTACTTAACAACAGACTGCGTTCACCAATGCTAAGCGTGGTGATTATGGCAAATCCCCCCCATTGCACGCTATGCATGCTCTGGTGGAGGCCTCATCCAGCAGTGAATGGCTGCCGGAATGGCTGATGAAAAATAAATAACATAACATAACATCCAACAGTCACATACGTAAATGGGCAGTAAGAGAAAAAATATATGAGCTGATGTTTTTCCTACTAGAGCCGATTTTTCGAAAAGCCCTTTCAAATGTAACAACACTGGTGACGCATTTTGCCATAGGCCAGCGAAGTCCCGCCCCGGCTCATTTTCCCAACCCATCAACAAAATTGCTAATTCACTAAATCAAAATTGCTCAATAGTTTCAATTCTCAAGCACACAAGATAATTCCCATAAATTTATACGAAGATTGTATTTGACAGATTCAATTGTTTAATACGATCCCACATCAAAGTCTTGAGTGGTCCTTGTGTCAATTGACACTTTTGAGTGTGAATTTCAACCTTATCACGACGACATAAGCAATAACAGATTTCGTCAAAAGCGGTTTACATACCAATCGGCTGTCAGCGCGAGTTTAGACTTTATCCTTAGAGAAATAAGCTTCATTAAATTTGACAATCAAAAACGCTTCCTGCAAAATTCGATTCACGGTTTTCAACCCTATTTAGTTAACGTTAAGGTTGATATAACAATGTCAGTAGATTGAATAGATCGATTAAACGTGATTGATACTTGAGTGATACGATTCCGATTGCCTGGGGTCTACCATTTGGCATAATTGGTCACACGTTATTTGACAGCAATCATATTCATTTTGTAATCTGTTGTAGCTTTTTGTGTGAGCTGGGAAATAAGGGGCGGTTTAAACCGCAGTGGCATCGGCCAATTTAGGCTCTAATGAGGTGTTTTCACGGCCGTCTCGAATCATGCTTTCAGCGTTGAAACTAGATGGCGCTGCACGCAAGATAAACTGTCGAAAGATATAACTTTTGAAACTATCATGGTTATTAGCATAACTATCACTAGAAACGGAATATTGGGAATCAATAAAGTTCAAAATATCCCGTTTTTAGTGATAATTATGTCGAAAGATAGTTTTGAGTTTTTGACATGTGACTGAGAAAGTACAAAAGTAAACCATCTAAGAATTTTTGATAGGCGATGTTGAGCCAGCACCATCTATCGAAAAAGTTGAAACTACTTTTCTTTTTTAATCTAAAATTAAAAACTGTCATTTAGTGATGCCCGGTTTGTAGAGAGAGGTAGTAAGATCTGGAGGTCTAAAAAGGCCACTTTATATGAATCATAAAACGATTCATATAATGGAATTGCTAAGGATCTGCAGAGATTTGGGAAATCGAATTGCTACCAGATGAATTGCTCAATGTGGCAAATTCATCTAGTAGTAATTCCTTTTCCGAATTCTCAGCAGATTCTTAGCAATTCCTTTATATGAATCGTTGTATTATGATTCATATAAAGCGGCCATTTTAGACCTGCTGATACTGAAAGCAAATCTCGTAATTAACATACAATTTACAATATAATCTCATTCCGATCATCTTTCGATTAATCATTAACCTTGCTGTTGCTCACGGTCCGTATTCTCGAGTAAATCGCATCCACGTAATGACTCGTATGACGCCATTAGAAAATGATGGTTACCATTCGAGATTTGGCGTCATTTTCGTGCACGTGATTTTTCCGAAAATCACCCCCAAGGAAGGCGTTTGTTTGATTCATTCCCACTAGTTCCTTTCGGCAGTCCCTTTAAAGGTACTAGTGGTACTTTTTTTTCCACTAGTTTGAGCGAGAAAGATAACTTATGCATGCGTATAGATGTACTAAACTAACGTACTAATCCCTCTATCATATAATGTATCCCAATTTATTTTGGGGTCGGCGCAGTACGTCTTTTTCTTCCACTCTCTCCTATCAGCCGTCATTCACTCCCATTCATATCATCTCTCACGCAACGCAATCCATCCATCTTTTCTTAGGTCTTCCTCTTCCTTTCCATCCACCAACATTCATATTCATCACTCTCCTAGTTACATGATATTATATTACTTAGTAATAATACGCACTCAATGACAGATGTGACAGTTAACCGAGATGAGATTGATGTTCAATAATTGCGAAGACCGGGGTGTGGAGGGGGGTGTGGGGGGGGTTTGGGGGGTTCTGGTCATTGCAATATATGGAAGAGAGACTTCATCATCAGCTTGTATACGTCAACTGCTGGACGAGGCCTCCCCCATTGAATATAATGGGAGAGATTTGTCATAACCACGCTTGGCAGGCGGATCGGTGATCGCAGTTTGGTTTTAAGGCACTATACTAGAATTTAGGCTCCCTCTTTAACGCACGCGACAACTCGCGCGCCATCTCACTCGTGCTAGCGAGTGTCGTGCACAAAAATAAAGTTTTTTGTTTATTATGGCGAAAATAAAGTGTTTATCAAAAAACTGATTTTAGCATAAGAATAAATAGTTATTACCTACTTGTTGTAGTAAAATGTATCTTAAAACACCGTAGGGTTCCTGAGATTTCTTTCGAAACGTGTGCGAAACAAAGATTTTTCATTAAATAAAACTATCGAGGGTTTTTTTACATATCGTGTTTTCAACTTTACACAATAAATGAAAAAATATAAAATTTTCATATTCCAAAATATTTAACTCGTAGAGCCAGTAGATACTGAGTTCTAGATCGATTTTGTTGAGCAAAATCACATATTACGCCTTCTTAAGTACTCAGGTGAATGCTGCTGCCGATCCCCTGAAGTAATCCCCTAGTCGCTTTTTACGACATCCATAGCAGGAGTTGGAGGTGCCCTATTCTTAGGCTGAGACCACCACGGCTCTTTATTATGCTTTTACGGCTAGCATATCCAATCAGCAGTAATAAAAATAATAATTTGATATTTAAAAACAAATATTTCCCCCGGCATCATGAATACCGCAAAAACAAATATGTAAATGACATTCAATTTCCAACAATGGGCAAAAACAGTGAAAATATTATGTTGAGTAAACAAGAGCGCCGGAATGGCCGCCATTTTGAGAGGTGACGCAAACAACTTATTTGAGAGGTAAAGGGGTGTTCGCAACTGAAGTCTTGTCTTTAAAATTAATGTTTTTCAACTTTGTTCCCAGATTTCATAAAAAAAAAACAATTTGACACGGTTTACGTGTCTTTTAACTGACTGTTAGGCAGAGATAAATATACGTTACATAGCACGCGCTTATGCTTAGCATTGTTTCCCTCACACTCTAACACGTGCGTTTTAACATTTGTGTGACAGTGACAGCGACAGTTCTAAGCAATTAGTACGTGCTAATTAACCTATACCGTGGTCGCTAACTATTGGCCGTATAGACAAGCTCAAAGTCGCGATGCGGGCTATGTAGAAAGCTATGCTAGGAGTTTCACTAAGTGATAGAATCTGAAATGAGGAAATCCGTAGAAGTACCAAGGTCACCGACATAGCTCTCAGAATTAGCAAGTTGATCTGGCAATGGGCAGGTCATATAGCTCGAAGAACAGCAGGTCTAAAAAGGCCACTTTATATGAATCATAATACGATTCATTTACAGGAATTGCTAAGGATCTGCAGAGAATTCGGAAAATGAATTGCTACCAGATGATTGCTCAATGTGGCAAATTCATTGGGTAGTAATTCCTTTTCCGAATTCTCAGCAGATCCTTAGCAATTCCTTTATATGAATTGTTGTATTATGATTCATATAAAGTGGCCTTTTTAGACCTCCTGATAACCGTTGGGGAATAAAGGTTCTCGAGTGGCGACCACAAACCGGGCGACGCGGTAGGGGAAGGCCCTCCACTCATTATAAACGTCGCAGGAAGTCGGTGGATGGAGGCGGCTCAAGACCGTTCATCGTGGCATTCCAAGGGGGAGGCTTATTTCCAGCAGTGGACTTCTACAGGGTGATGATGAAGTAACCTATATCCTACTAATACCTATTATAAACGCGAAAGTTTGTGAGTATGGATGTTTGTTACTCTTTCACGTAAAAACTACTGAATGGATTTGAGTAAAATTTGGAATGGAGATACTTTACGCTCTGGATTAACACATAGGCTACTTTTCATCATCATCATCATCATCAATTTTCATCATTATTCACGCGGGTGAAACCGCGGGGCGCAACTAGTTTATCTATATTTATGTTGTCCGAGGCCAAAAGCTCTGCCATATGGAAATACATTTAAATATGTACGTAGACCAACATGACCTACGCGTATTATGAAAACGGCCTATTAATCTCGGTCCGAAAATGTCAAGTATTTTGTTTTCAAATTCATTTAATCACGATTTAAGCTTCAAGTGTTATTGGTAATCGGAGTTATTTTTCGAGTTTAATTAAGGATTAAACTATGGTTGTATACTGTATAGCAAGCATGTCAAACATGCGGCCCGCGGGCCGCATGCGGCCCTTTACAGCTTTGACTGCGGCCCGATTCAATTTTAAGAACATTATTATAGTATATTTTTCTGTAATTTTACTATTAGGTAATGATTAAATAAACGATTAGCGTCCTACCCCCCTATTTCCTAACTAAAATAAATATTTTTTTTTTTTTTTTTTTTTTTTTTTTTTTTTTATTAATAATAATTTTTCGTTAGTCACTCGGTGACTAACGTTTGACAAGCAAGAAAATGAAAAATTATCTTAAAGAATTATCAATTGATAGTCATTTTACTTGTCAAACGTTAGTCACCGAGTGGCTTTCAGTTAGGGAATAGGGGGCAGTACTACCTACTAGGTATATATAGATATATAGTAGGTAGCACTGCCCCCTAAACCCCCTATAGTTTTTAGTCCCTACAGTTTGTTTTCTTTAGGGTTGGGTTTTGCGGCCCACTGATTCTATAGTCTTTAGGCATTTGGCCCACCAATAACTTTGAGTTTGACATGCATGCTGTATAGTTATGTGGCCTTTAGTGGTGGTGGTCTCGCCCTAAGAACAGGACTCCTCCAACCTCTCTTGGATGTCGTAAAAGGCGACTAAGATAAAACCAGGGGATGGGCAGCAGCATCCATCTGAGTACTAAATACCAACAACGCGATCACCAATCCGTCGTTGAGGTGATTATGGCAAATCCCCCTATTTGTATGGGAAGCATCGTCCAGCAAAGACGACGGCTTCACCCTCGTGGAGAAGAAACGTCGAACAAGATCTTGCCGTAATCAACGCGGCACGGGCAATATACCGACAGAGTCGACGACACTGCATGCAGTTGAGCCGACTATCAAGATCTACTTCTCCCGAATAAGCGAGAAGACATCAGGAGATGATGTCCTGCGATTTGTGAAGGAGAGGTGCCGGGGCCGGATTGAGGGGACGATTCGATTGTCCCTCCAGAGGCTGGAGACCAATAGGGCCACTGATTTCAAGTCCTACGCTCTCCAGGTTACGGCGCGGTATCGAAAAAAAATCCCCCAAAAGATGTAAAGTGTTAGTTTTAAGTGTAAAATATATATGTTAGTCTATAAGGTATATATATTCTATGGGCTTATTGTTTAGGTATAATTTTATTATACATTTCCCATGTAGCCTGAAATAAACATTATTATTATTATTATTGGAATTCTACCAGCTAATGAAGAAGGAAAAAGTATAGTTACTTATCAATCGCTTTATCAACGTTTATTAATAAAGTATTCTGTAATAATGTATTTTGTGAATGGGCCAGTTGGTAAGGGAAGACCTCGGCGTACTTATTCGGGTTTTGGAGAAAGGCCAGGTCAAAAATACTAAAGGCCAAAGCACACCGGATGCGTATGCAGCACGTAATGTAACGCGCGTCTCTACGTATGTGCACGCTTGTGTGCACATCACGCAAGCGGTGTGCCATGTCTTATACAGTTCCATACATTACAACGTTCGACGTGCACGTCTACGCATACGCAGCCGGTGTGCTGTGGCCTTAAATCGACGCCAATGTATGGTGAATGTAAAGGCGCAGACCCACCGCGGCGCACGGAGAGGCTACGCACGTGTGTTAAGCTTCGCTTTGCAAGAAAATGTATGTGATCGTGTCCACTGCAACCCACGGACCCGCTACGCATCAATTGAAGTCATTGATACATGCGTGGCTTGCTCGAATAGGTGCTATAGTGCTAGCTATAGTGTGTACTGCAGTGGAAACGTAGACCCACATTGTCGAACAAATAAATCCACGCAGTTAAAATGCGCCGCGTGCTCGTGCACAGCATGCGCCGTGATGGGTCTGCGCCTTTATGAGAGTGAATGAAGCAAAAGAGGTATGTCAGGATCGTAGCAAATGGGAATCCGTGGTCTCTGTCTACCCCTCTGGGAAACAGGCGTGATTTTATGATGTATATATGTATGTATTAATAAAGTGGATATTTTTGTTCGAATTAACTACAAAATAAAAATGTCAATGCTCCTTTCAAAATATCCATTAAATGTTTGAAAAGTAATAAACTGCGAACAAAACCACTAAATTTCAATCTAAAACTGATATTCAAAGCCCATGTTATATGAAATAGCTAAAACAATCTGCCATATTGAAAATAGCTGTTTTATAGCCAACTTAAGTACCATGAAATCATTCGCGCGTAGCGCCCTCTTAGGGATGTATTAAAAACCGGACAGAATAACAAAATATCTAAACGATATATCCATACGACTTGAACAAACTCACACGTACTAATACTTAGAACTATCCCTGTCACTGTCACTCAAATATAAGAACACGCGTGCTAGAGAGTAACGGGGACAATGCTAATGACTAATGACGTAACTTAGATTCATCTCGGCTTAAGTACTCACAAACAGAACATACAGCCGTATTATTATCTCAAACAACGCACTGCAAGTAAAGGAAACATTTTTTTTTTATTTTAGTAAATGACGTATCTGGCCACCTGATGTTAAGCGGTAACCCCAGCCTATTACAAATGCAATACCTCTTAGGTCACGTCCACCTAGGACGCGTCCTACACGTCATTGCACTGCGCCTATTATCCTGAGACATAAAGATGAAAAGTCTCATCTGCCTGCATCCTAGAGCATTTACCGGTGGAGGTGTCTAGTATTCAATTAGTTCTGCCACCTTTTGAGGGAGGCGAGGTAAACACGTACAGCACACGTTTACTTACTCACGCACACTCATGCAGAAAGTTGACGTCTCTATAAACGCACACGTAACAAAAAGCTGTCACACAAACAAGTTTTATGCAACGCGTATGGCCAAAATGGCCATACTACTTTGGCAGACGGGTTTGCCCACCATTGCTATCTCCATCCGGTAAATGCTCTAAGGCCTGCATCGAATGTTAGCCGATTAAATATAGCCGGAAAATCTTAAGCCCAAGTGTAAAAGGCCGGATGAACGGTAATTCTACGCCCTAACGTTCCAGTTCGCAGAAAACATACACCTGTCCCTCTCGAACACCAGGTTATTCACCACACGAGAGGGACGCACGACAAATGAGCCAAGTTCATTAGACATTCAGAAAATGAAACTCAATCATATTTCCTCGCGTTTAGGGAGTGTTACCAACTTAGCTGTTTCAGATCTGGCTACTTTCCCAGGTAGTAATATTTGAAAGATAAATATTATTTCCGCAACACTTTATACATTTTATTTGAAATAACTTTTCATTTAAAAAACCGAAATTTATGAAAGAACCATAGTGGTGAAAGGATTATGATACTTTCTGAATGTAAATGCTTGGTGTCTTGCTGAAAATATCAAAATCGCCATATGTATGCCTACAATATTTGAGGATTTCCCTCAATTCCTCATGGATCCCATCATCAGAACTGGATTCTGAAAAAAATGGGACCAATCTGGAAGTATACCTATTCAAATAAAAAAAGAATTTTCCAAATTGGTTCATAAACGCCGGAGATTGAGGTAACAAACATACAAAAAAAAAAAAAAAAAAAACAACCGAATTGAGAACCTCCTTTTTGTGAAGTCGGTTAAAAATTAAACATTGTTTTTAGCGATTCCTTTAGAAAAGAGGTAATTGCGTTTCAATTTCGCAACTTTTCATGGATGTTCTTATGAAAATGGAAATCCGTCGCAAAATGTGTATATTATATAACGAAGTGTGACTTTCATAAGAAGTTGTTCTAATTTGACATAACGAAGTAATAATAATAATATTTTTGTTTCAGGCTACATTTCAAATTCAAATCTTTATTGCATTATAATTAGGTAGACGCGTAATGTCATGAGTAATAAACTTATTCTACTTAGGTGGTAGGTGTCATAATTATGTACCCAGTATGGGTGTCGCAATTTTAACTTAAAAATAGTAGGTACGTAAATAAAAAAAAATAAACAATGTCAAACAAGTAAGTACAGAAAAAAAACACAATTAAAATTAAAAATTAAACAAATGTCTTGTCATTAAAAAACTCGTCAAGGCTATAATAAACTTTTTTTATCAATACATTTTTAATAATTCTTATAAATAATATGTCCGTTTCATTCTTTAAGTCGTCAGGTATTTTGTTAAAAATTTTAGTGGCCATTGTGTTTGGCCCGGAACTATGCATCGCTAGTTTAGAGGTA
Source organism: Epirrita christyi (assembly GCA_951392215.1). Taxonomy (NCBI): domain Eukaryota; kingdom Metazoa; phylum Arthropoda; class Insecta; order Lepidoptera; family Geometridae; genus Epirrita; species Epirrita christyi. Next base: position 5,311,719 of record OX595861.1, read on the forward strand.
GGTAGTTCTAGCCGGTTTTTATGCTTGTATTCATAAAGACGCTGCTGGTCCACATTTCCATTAATCATATACATTTCCCCTAAATTCAAATTATACTTGAACAAAAAGGCCATAGAAATATATAGACTAACGTAGGTACATCATTTTATACTTAAAACCTTCACTTTAATGAGGGTTAATGAAAATGAGGAATGTAAACTTATCGATTTTAGTACATTTTAGGACTGAAATTCTATCTACTTCCATCTTCTTTTTTAAGGTTGTCTGAAAGAGACCGCTTTTACCGATAAGACCGCCCATTGTACGTTATTTTATTTATTTAATGTTTCCTTTGTTTTTGTATTTTTATTTGGTTTGCCATAAAGAGTTAATCTATCTATCTAAGCGATGCTAGGCCACTGAGATCAAGCCGAGTTGGCAACACTGGTTAGGGGGCGGCTTTATGCCTTAATGAATAATGCAGAAAATTCCGGAAATTATGATTATTTTATTGAGTGATGTTTATGCGCGGGTGTGATTCAATTTGGGATTGTTTGTGCTGTAATCATTTATTTTACGTGTGGATGTTTTTGTGTAAGCGGTGGCCATTTTACAAGCTTTTATTAATCTCGGATGTATTTGTTTTGGAGTAGCGAATGAATACTCTGCTAACCATTGTAGATTTATGGGATTATCTAATAAAGCAACCGATTTATATCTATACCCTGATTTTTTATTTGAGACAATTTTTGTAAACAAACAAATGTCAAGATATGCCACTGTGAGTATAACTGTCATGATTGTGTAGCATACGTGTAAATTCACATATGACACACATACATGACACTCATACACACAGTGACATTTCTTTGTTTACAAAAATTGTCTCAAATAAAAAATCAGGTTATAACAAATTTCCTCGCAGCTCTTAGACCGAAGTCTGTGTACAAGCAATTTACACGGACGTATGGTGTAGTGTTACACGGATTTTTGTATGGAAAATGAAGTCCACAAAGTATACGCTATAGAGGCGCTCATCGGTGTCGCCATACAAAATCCGTGTTACACTACACCATACGTCCGTGTCAATTGTTTGCAAGAAATTTAGACTCAGATTTTTTTAAAATTAAATTTTTGATTCCTACATTTCTGAAGATTCGTAAAATAAATAAAAATAATTAATTTGAATTATCTTACAGATTTCTATTTCCAATTTCTCAGTTTTGGGTAACCCAAGCTTTAATAAACTATGCATTAATCTTAATTCTCTCTAGTATGAACCAGACCCAGGGTAGTACGCCAAGAAAATATGATTAAGAATCCTTTGACGAGAGTTTTATCAAATTACCTTCATGTTACACGTTTACAAGTTCGTTACAAGTACGAACTTATGGAAATAACACATTTTTAGTTAATTTATTGAGTTTTGGGACACGACACCGATGTTATTGCATGAAGTCAGCCGTCATCCAAAAATGTTCAGTCTTCAACATCATCAGCACCCTTAGAATGCCACGACGAACGTTCTTGAGACGCCTCCATCCACCGACTTCCTGTGACGTTTATAATATCTTTAGTCCATCGAGTGGAGAGCCTTCCTCTACCGCGGCGTCCGGTCAAAGTCATCAATCTTTAGACGTCCATAGTTGGACGCAAAATTATGGATACTATCAAATATAACTTTTCATTTAAAAAACCGACTTCCGCCATAGCATTCGACTAAATATTTGGATAAAAAAAAATTATGAAAGAACCATAGTGGTGAAAGGATTATGATACTTTTTGAATGCAAATGCTTGATTGGTTGCTGAAAATATCAAAATCGCCATATGTTTGCCTACAATATTTGAGGAGTTCCCTCGATTCCTCATTGATTCCATCATCAGAACTGGATTCTGAAAGTATATCTATTCAAATAAAAAAAGAATTTTCCAAATCGGTTCATAAACGCCGGAGATATGAGGTAACAAACATACAACCGAATTGAGAACCTCCTCCTTTTTTGGGAAGTCGGTTAAAAACATGCGTGTTCGGTCTCCTGATTCCCGCAAAATCAGTTTTTGCCATCACAAGAATATGATGAGCTGATTTGTGCAAAAAACACAATAAAATTTGAATTTCGCGCCACACGCGAGACGATCCACCTTAATTTATTTTGTTCTCTCCTGTACCAAAGTCAATCTGTCCCCGTACTCACATTAATTTCCTTCTATGCTACTCATATTTTAATTAATAACCATCAATTAGGCAATTTAATAAAATTAATGAATTCAGCCCCTCCAAGATGGCGGCCTGTCAGGTGAGTGAAATAAAATTATAATTGAATTATTAAAATTGTCAACTAATTAGTTTTCGTATTGCAGGAGGGAAAACAATTAGACTGTGACAGACGGACGGACAAACAATTGTGTTATTAATTGAAGAAAATGGGGAATGTCTGCCGCCATCTTTGATTCATACCTATCTGTTTTCGGTTCTAACCTCAATTATTCATTTAAATTTGTTCTTTTGTCTTTATGGTTTTTAGTCGTTTATTTTAGTTAGACTTAAGAAGGCATAATATGTGATTTTGCCCAACAAAATCGATCTAGAACTCGTATCGACGGGTTCTACGAGTTATATATTTTGTATATAGTTTTATTTAATGAAAAAACCTTGTTTCGCACACGTTTTGAAAGAAATCTCAGGAACCCTACGGTGTTTTAAGAACAATTTGACTACAACAAGTAAGTAATAACTATTTATCCTTATGCTAAAATCAGTTTTTTGATAAACACTTTATCTTCGCCATAATAAACAAAAAACTTCATTTTTGTGCACGACACTCGCTAGCGCGAGCGAGATGGCGCGTGGTTTATCGCGTGCGTTAAAGAGGGAGCCTAAATTGTAGTATAGTGCCCTCTTAAACACAGACAAAAGTGTTCATTGAGGAATTTCACCTTTCTATTAAACTAAACTAAAATGGAAGGTTGAAGTTTGTACTTCTATTTTTCCAGAAGTGCCACACATCAGCAGCCTTCAGACATAGACTGCTAAAATCATAACCCTTCTTTTGCTTTGCCGTAGTCTTGTAACCGTTCCCTGCCCCCCCAATTATAGTAGCAAATGGTAATGAGGAACGCAACAATGGACATAATTTTGGTAGCCTTAGCGCTATCTTAATTTTCAAGTTTGGACAGCGCTAAGGCTGCCAAAATGATGTCCATTATTGCGTTCCTCATTACCATTTGCTACTGTAATTGGGGCGTTTCTCCAGCCTAAGAATAGACCTCTCCTTCTCCTCCCGTGGATGGAGTAAAAGCCTCTATAAAGGATCACACAAGGAACTGCCAAACGCGATCACCAATTCGCTTGCCAAGCGTGGTGATTATGATAAATCCAATGTATTCATTAGGGGAGGCCTCGTCCAGCAGTGGATGTAAGCAGGCTTGTGATGATAATGATGATGAGTCGGTTAAAAATAATGTTTCACAATTTATATGATCTGAGATTGACATCAGGAGATTGAGGTGGTCCGTACCACCTGATAGCTGGTTGTACGGACCAAGAAAAATGCTTATAACTTCCAAACTATTGAACTACAAATTCAGGGAATAGTGTTTTCAGGGACTACAAAATTGCAAAAAAAAACATAGCATAGGAGCCAGATTCCTAGCTCATGGGTCCCAACATCCTGATGTCAATTATCTGAGGGCGTATTACGAGTTTTGCATTGCAAAAACCGGAATGCGAAACGTGAGCATTCAACGTGACTTACGTAGTAACTATTCATCATTCTGTGCCGCGCAGTCGGTAGAAACAGCACAGATTAGTAAATATTTACTACGTAAGTCACGTTGAATGCTCACGTTTCGCATTCCGGTTTTTGCAATGCAAAACTCGTAATAGGCCCTCTGATTGAAAATCAAATCGTGCGCAAAATTGTTTAGGCAAACGGAAACGGACGGCAGTGCTGCCAACATAACAATATTGAATGCGGTGACAATACTAAGTTCATGCGTTTGCGGTTAATGAATGTTTTTTTTTGTTAAGATTGAAGTTCTTTTGTTGTGATGGTTCCGTATGACATCACAATATTTTTGACTCATAATTATGTCTTGATGAATGAGTTTAATTTTTAATCTGTCGGCTGAGGCGCTTTGGTTACGGGTTCGATTCTTGCTGTGACACAAATGTTTGCATGACTGCAAATAATAGTTCTGACTGTGTTATTGAATTTTTACATTAATTATGTACCATTTTGGATCGAGTCCAACTTTGCTATTTTTTTTTTTTTTTTTGGCCCAGGACTTTCTTCTATATTGGACCTGTCAATAAGGAGAAATAATAATAATAAATAAATAATTGCTAGACATTTCACACAACATTATCTAGCCCCAAGCTAAGCGTAGCTTGTGTTATGGGTACTAGATAACTGAATAGAAATAAAAATAGATAATAGAAATAGTGTCATTTGGGACTTCGTTCGTGGTATCACTGGTTCTTTGACTGGTTTATGACATGGAATACCTACTTATGGGAACTAAATTATTTGTATGTCATAATGTATGACTGAGTATGTTGGACGTGTGAATTATGACCACCAATTTAAAATTACCATATTCAAAACAAATAAAATTATCTTTATCTTTATCTTTGCGTGTTATGGTAATCTTAGTTCATGATTCCCACTACAAAGAGAATCCTAGTGTGGGATCAGGGGATCTGTCATTGTATAGATATTTGTCAAATACGACATTTTCAGTATAGTGTCAAAGTTCTGTCAAAACTGACAGATCTTGTGAGAAAATTTCGAGTTCGAGTTTATGAAAATAAATAAATTTGTGCCGGGTCTGGGTGTTATGGTACCATGGTACTCGTAGTTCCTTATACACACGACACAGGGAATCCTAATGTGGGATCATGCCCACGTATGTGACTGTTGGGTGTTATGTTATGTTATTTGCAGCCATATTTTTAAGAGATAATTTGTGGGGTTATCTTCTTATGTAGAACTATATATATTTCACTACAGACTAAAAAGATCTCTTATTTTAATTTGTGCAGCCTAAATTAGAGACGTGATAAAATGTTCATTGAAAGCTAGACTTGTAATTAAATAACCTGAGTCTGGCTAGATGAAAGGTCGTCCGAAAGAGATGGCTCTCAGCGATAATATCGCGCATTCTTACAAATACAATATTAGTAGCCATCCTGTTCAGTATTACTTAAATTTAAAGTTAGCTAAAATTATCGCGCGCTCTTTCTAATAGACTGAAATAAAAGGGACTGCAATAATTTTAGCGCAGTTTAAATTTAAAGAATGATGGACAGAATCGCTTTCATTTTAGTTAAAATCAAAAAACTTGAAAAAAAAAACAAAAAAGAAGTAGTACTTGTTTTTTTTTTATGCTACTTGGCAAGCAGACAAGCTTACGGCCCACCAGATGGAAAGCAGTTACCGTAACCTATGAACGCCTGTAACACCCGAGAAATCACACGCGCGCTGCCGACCCTGAGACATAAAGATGAAAAGTCTCATGTGCCTGTAATTTCACCGGCACCCGTACCCTTCAAACCGAAACACAGCAATGCGAACACTACTGCTTGGCGGCAGAAATAGGTACGGTGGTAGTACTTCCCCGGACGAAATCTTTCACAAGAAGTTCTACTACTAACAACTTAATATTAGTTGCTTAGTTCATTCATTCCAAGTTCCAACTAGTCGGATTGGATATCGTGGTTCTAGTCCACGGAACCATAAAAAAGCAGACGAAAGTCGTGTGGAACCCTGAATTTTGTATGAGCTCCCTTCCATACAAACTGAACACCTGGCGTACACTAAAACAAAAGCTCTGACTACAATGACAGATGTTTAATTTATAGCTAACCGTGCAAGGGATGAAATACAAGCGAAATAAAGGAATGAGATCATTGACGTATTCCTATTTATATCAATGGGTGAGATACAAGCGGAATAAATAAAAGATAGATAGATTAACACTTTATTGTACACCAGGAAAACATAACAGGATTTATTAAAATTAGCAGTACAATGGGTGGCCTTATCGCTGAGAGCGATTTCTTCCAGGCAACCTTTGGATGGACAGTAACGAGCGAAGCAGTAACGAAACGGCGGTGCACAGAGTAAAAATAATAACAATGAAAGAATATTAAAATACAACTTATACTTTAAACTCGAATACATAATATACACTAATAAATAGTAATAAGACTATAATATGCCCTGATAAACGAAAAGAAAAGAAAATATGACTAATCTACATAAACACTCACAGGATATTTTCACATTCCAATCAAAACGAGGGTAGGTCAGACAGATAATGTTTTTTAAGTTTCTGCTTGAATATGTGCAGTGAAGATGCCTGCCTGATTTCCACCGGCAAAGCGTTCCACAGACGCACAGCTTGGACTGTGAAAGATTTACCATAAAAAGAGCTGCTGTGCACAGGCATTTTGAGAGATAAGTTTTCTGATGACCTAAGCGAATAAGAACTCGAGGAATGAAGATACTCAAACCTTTCTTTAAGATAGCAAGGGGAGAAAGGATTAAATAGAACAGAGTAGAGAAGAGAAAGAATATGCGTATCCCGGTAATAAATGACATACAAGCGGAAAAATGTGAAAAATATAGATTGACTAATTTTAAATTGAAAAAAAACGGCTAATTACCACTGTTTTTCGTCACTTTTGCTGACGTTTCGAGACTGAGTTCAGAAGCCTCTTCATTCAGTAATTACTGCTTGGCGGCAGACAGGGCCCCAATTCTACTAAACAAATTGTGTTTGAATTGTTAATTAATTATGACACTTTTGCTATACTAAAAGATGGTAGTATTTCCAGGAAATCGAACTCTTTCACATGGAGCTGCACTAACTAACGAACTCGTTTATAACTCGTACCAATCCTTAAGAGCCTATTGAATTCTATACAGCGGTAAATTACGTTAACATAAAAGAACAATAAGTATTAAAAACCTAGGCGGTCGAACTAGACTTATTATAGTCCTAGCCTTTGTTTTACAACCCCCAGTTCAATCGAATGTATTAGGGCCAGAAAACAGACTCCAATGATTCCATTCATCTATACAACCAGAGAAATAGAATTAATTTGTGAGATTGCTAGGTAGCGTGAGGTTGAATTCGAATTTTAAAATAGCAGTAGCCTTTTCAGACTAATGCAAGCAATGCCAAGCCGAGAGTAAAGATAAATAAAACCGGTCAAGTGCGTGTCGGACTACGTATAGTATAGTATAGTGCTTTAGTTTTACAGTTTGTACTGCATAACTCGAAAGGAGTTGTTTCACAATGTATGGAACCTAGCCCTTGTCGGTGTTCACTTGTATTTATACACGTGGCTAAGTATATGTAAAACCTTTTCCCATTGTAGTTTTTTAATTATTTCGCTTCATTTAATGCAATTTCCTAAATTGACTTTCTCACGGAGAGCAATACAAAACATAACAAAATGGAGGGGTAGATGCAATATACTCTGTGGTAACACTACGTTTTTAAACACAACTCACAACAAACAGCTGAAGCAAGCAACCACAGAGCAAACAAACGCGACATTCACTGTCATGGCTGCCCAGGAAAATGTTATCACTGTAAAAATTCTTCTTGATATAGTATTTATCAACTTTTTTCTATTGAATAAAATGTAAATTTTGATTCCCTACTTCTAAAAATGTACAAGGTCTATGGAAAAATCGGGCAAAAAATGTTATTTAGAGCAAACTGGTTATTTTTTACCTGGATCAAAACTCGCCTGCCTTCTTTGTAAATAATAAATTTTCACCTGACGTAGTTTGGCTGTAAGCTCCTTGACTATATGACTGTGGATGTGTGTGTGTTAGTATGTCAGTAGGCTATAGGTAAGTACAAAGTAGATTATCATGATATATGTGAAAGTACTGCCTGCTATACTGGCCCCAAAGTGATTTGTTACAGTGCAAATAAAAATATAGCATTTTGGAATACCATAAACTTTTAGCGTGAAAACAATTTTGCGAAAAAGTCGAAATAGTTTTTACATGTTAAATATTTTTATAGTAAACAAGAAAACATAAAAGTACCCAGGGCCGCATCTAGGACTGACTGAAAGGGGTGAAAGAGTCCGTTTTGGGGCTAAAGTAGTTATATTAGTGTCAGTTTTTAGTAGTTTTTATTTTTTGTAACTATGGGTTTTACTCGAAATAAATGTATTTTATTTATTATTTACTTAGTTAAAGAATGTTAGGGTGACTAATACTTTAATTGGCTCTCTGGTGCTATTGTTAGTTATCTAAGTAAATTAGTTTAAGCTGTCGGTTTTTCTTATCCTTCTCGGTTATCCTTTGGTTAAACTAGTTCGGAGTTGTAGGGCGTATCTAAATCTGCCACCAACTACATATTACTATGTCACAAACAGCTTAGTTGTGTCACAAACTGCTCAGTTGATCTGAGTGGCTACTCTTGACGCTCTACTCCAATCCTAATTGAGGATTTAGTGTAATTTGTCGCTAAAAAGTTGAATACTTGAATTCAATACTAGCGCACAATTTGGAATGGAGATTGGTGAAATTGTATGGAACTAAGTGAAATCGACTTTCTGTCTCTGTTGTTCTTCACAAGTCAAAACACAAAGTCAATTGCGTGCTCAATCTCAATTTCAAACTCGATTTGGTTCAAAAGTGCCAAACAAGCGTTATTAGGATTGAAACTGGATTGCGATTGGAACTGTTTTCAAGAGTACCTACTGTACTTTTATTTGGAATTATTTGGAATAGGTTTGTAAAACATTGTCAATAAATACAGACTACCATGGCTTCCATAACTATACCTATACTTATATAACTACTTTCCTACAAGCTGCACAAGTAACGATGTCACAAGACACAAACACGTACCTAGCTTAATTCTACCTAGTTAAAATAAAAAGTGGTTTGTATTTTTATTTAACTGATTGGGGAATAAATGTTCTCGAGTGGTGACCACAAACCGACGACGCGGTAGAGGATGACCCTCCACTCGATGGACTAAAGACATTATAAACGTCGCAGGAAGTCGGTGAATGGAGGCGGCTCAAGGCTGTTCGTCATGGTATTCTAAGGGGGAAGCCTATGCCCAGCAGTGGACTTCTACAGGCTGATAATGATGATAAAGATGATTTAATTCGATTTGTTACCGAGGGGGTAATCAGAGGCCCAATTCTCTAATTTAAAAACATTCCAGTCACAATATAATCTCGTGTCAGTCGCACTGTCTCGTATAGTAACTATTACATATTCTTAGCAAGAAACGCGAAGATTAAGTAATAGTTACTATAGTTACGTGACAGTGCGACTGAGAAGAGATTAAACTGCGAATTGAATGTTTTTAAATTAGAGAATTGGGCCTCGGAGTATGGAAATGCCAGATCCATTTGCCCCATTACGGTCAGTCCTGAATACATCCCTGGGTTCTTGCTCGCATACGATAACAGCACAGCCTGTAACGATGGTCATAAACCTTTATGCGACAGGGCATTGCCATGCGACGTCACTCATATACCATGCCACACAATATGTTTATAGTTTGTCATAATTTTATGACTGCACTGTCCGACGTCCGCATCCTCTACGGTATGAATGAATATCCTAATGGCCCAAATGGGAGGATGCAAGGCATAAAAAAAACGTAAACGTAATTTATTTACTTTTAAAAGCTTTTATTTACTAGATAATACTAGAATGAATAATATGGTATAAAAAATAAAAAAATAATACTGGACATTTCACACAACATTATCTAGCCCCAAGCTAAGCAGAGCTTGTGTTATGGGTACTAGATAACTGATGAGTACATCAGTTATCTAGTACCAAAAAAACAACTATAACTCACTGAGTTATAGAGTTTTTCTTTCTAATTTATTGGTTGAGTTGCTTTGTTCTTCAAAAAAAAAAGAAACCTCATTCCTGTAGTCTATGGCCGATCGCCATTACATATGCGCATAGGAAAACTGATTAATTTTTCCCGCCATAGCGAAAAATTTCGAAAACTCGTTTTCACTGTTAAAATTATAGTTATTTTCTCCACAAGTCTGTTGAAAAACGTCGTCTGATACACGTGTGTATTAATTATTACCGTCCTCGGCTCTCTTAAAACCCTCGCCTTCCGGCTCGGGTCTCAATGGCGTCTCTGCAGTTATCACTAACATTACACACTTGTACCATAATGTACTATTATAAAAATTAACTGATTGAATGGTTTTTTTTTCAGGCGGCGGCTGCACGTTCCCCGAGAGCTGGGCCGGTAGCTGGTTCCAGTCGGGCACGCTTGGCCTCATAGTCATCAACTCCACACACATCCAGTCCAAGGGTGACTGCGCCGAGACCGACGGCAACGACAAGTTTCTCGTGCACGACAGGTGAGTGGCACACACAGAGGCCCAATTCTCTAAGTTATTTTAAAACTACACCGAAAGTTAATCGAATCTCGACTGAATTGTGAATTAAATAAATAAATGCTGGACATTTCACACAATATTATCTAGCCCCACGCTAAGCAGAGCTTGTGTTATGGGTACTAGATAACTGATATACTTAAGACAATACATTACATAGATAGATATTTTTATTATACATAGAAAATACCTGGAACACCCTGAACAAATATCTGCAGATCGTACAAATATTTGTTCCGAGGCGGGAATCGAATTGACAGAAAGTTGGTATTCTGCTCCCTCATAAACAACAATTTAGTCTACTTTCAATTCACGGTGACTACCATTAGAGTAGGATAGCTATATATATATAATTGGATAGAGTAAAGAGAGAATCATATTTGTACTAGCTGATATCTTTCACAGTAGCAAGGATGTCTTTAAACGAGACATCCTTAAAATACTAGAAGACTCATGAGTGTCTATCCAAGTATCCATATTGTATGGTGTATATAAATATTTAAATATATGTTAACGTGCTATATAGTATTTAATATATATTATTCAAAAAGTATTTTTATTTAGTTATATTTAATTTAATTTTTATGTTTACACAGATTTAAGTATCATCCTTTCACACAACACAACATACCGCACATACCTTTTTAATGGTTTTGTATAAGTTAAGTCATCTAGTGACACTCGTATCTATTGTTAAAAAATGTAAATCCGTTATTGGCTTTAGGTAAAGTTTGTTAGATTTAGCATGTACAATTTAAGAGCTCTGGATTTTGTGAAATAAATAAAATAAAATAAAATCTTTCTACTTATGCTAAAATAATCGAAAAAACTTTGAATCATTCAAGTTTCGGTCACATTTCGATATAATATCACATTACAGTGTTGTATTTTAAGTTAGGAGAATACCATTTCTGACATCGACACAAGATCGAAACATGATCGGAACTCTATTTTAACTATATTTTAGTTAGAGAATTGGGCCTCTGATCTGAGGCCGTAGTCTAAGGTCCAGATAAATAGAACGTACTGCACGGTGACTAAGTCTAAGGTCCAGATAAATAGAACGTACTGCACGGTGACTAAGTCTAAGGTCCAGATAAATAGATCGGAACCGTAAAACCGCAACACGCATGTCCTAAAGTCCAGTTTTCGGGTTGTAGATATAATGTCGAACTCGAAATTTTGTTACAAGATCTATTACGAAGATTTAGGTACGTTTCGTATTTTATTAACTTCGAGCACAGCTCTCTCCAAATCCCGTTGTGCGATTCTGAATTATAGCTAGTGAGCACGTAATTCAATATTAATATTTCTGTTCCAGGAGCGAGGACTGCTACAGATGTCTTGTGATACACGAAAAGCACAAATACGTGTTGCAATACAAAGAGAGTAAGTTGATCCTTCAGTCCCATCTAGTTTTACTTTGTTTAATAGATTATTAATAATTTTACTATTTTTTCACGCCTCTTGCTCAAAAAGACCGTCATTGTTGCGTATCCAAGGCGTATCAGAGCGAAGAAAAAACAGCATTTCATCCTAGAGGATGAAATGCCTAGAGGGGAAAAAGTTTTTTTTTTATTTTTTCTGTCGAATGACAATGTGCCTACAAAACGAAAAAGTATTTAGTCATATGTAGAATAATTATGAATAAAGACTCGACTTATTAATGTTTCATAAAAAACAACAACATTTTATTTTTGAAAATGGATCTAAAATCGGCGATCTCTTTGGTAGAATGCATGCAATGCGTTGCGGCTACAGAAGAAATAAAAAAAGACATTGGCGCGAAATGTTTAGAGATTTTTTCTCGAATTGCAAATTGATAAATAAACTAAGTATTTCATATTGTATTGGAATAAGTATTTTATTTTCTCGCAATCGTCGTGAAAAGTAGAGACACACGGCGCTAAAAACACATTAAAATACGGTTTCTATTTACTCCCTCGCTAATTTTAGCTCCATGTATAACAATCTACTATATTTTTAGAAAAAATCATTTTGCTTTTTTATTTTTCTCTTCTTTTCAACCGGTCATATGCGTAAGACATTAACTCCAATATGGTTTGTGAATCTATCATGACTCTGACACTGGCAGAATGGGGTTGGCAACTGTCAAAGTGGCGCTAGCATAGCTTTATCCAAAACTATTTTTATTTGTATGAAGAATCTGTTTGTATATTAATTTAAAAAATGCATGAAATGTGAAATGCCCTTTTGCAAAGAAATCGGTGCACACCAATAGAGCTGTAGAAGAAAAAAGTGGCAAAAGCCAGAAAAAAAATTCTAGGTTATGTCGTCTTAATTTCTTTTAAAGTTAGCCACAGATGCCATAAACTTAGAGGTGAAATGAAGTAGTCAGTAACAGAAAACTAAACCGGCCTACCACAGACTAAATAAAACCTCTCACGGTAACTAAAGATGATCCTATTCACCTTCTTACCCATCATTTTGTGTTGTAATTTGAGATTTCACGCTTGAAAGAGCGAAGCGTAGTGAACTGAAAATACCTTTTACAAAGCTCTAACAAAAGAAGAGATTTCGAACGAGCCGTGATGAGGAAACTCTTACGAAATCAAAACAACTGCCTAGGGCGGATTACATGAAGCCACAGTCCGTAATAAACTAACCGCTGCTACTAATAACCGTGGAATATTCTTGGCATATTTACACCGTGTTTTGTCTCTTTCGATTGCATTTGAAACTGCTTGTCATTGAAAAATACAAAACATTGTAACTGCCTTTTGTTAACCTTTTGTTTATACTTTGTAGAGCTCTTTGTGAAAGAGTTCGTCCGGGGAAGTACCTACTACGGCCATATCTATTTCTGCCGCCAAGCAGTAGTGTGGGCATTGTGTAGTCCGGTTTGAAAGTGAACAGTGGTGAATCGAAAATTTGGCAAACGAAAGTACTAACTGCGATCCTAAAATGAATCTTTTGAGATTCATTTTGGGAGTCCAACTAATCGTAGTGATATCAATTAGTTGAATTAATTATTATGATTTATTTAATTAATTATTCTAATCCCACTATTATTATAAATGCGAAGGTTTGGATATTTAATACTTATTTGTGTTTAACAAACAATTTGTGGGACAAAGTAATATTTTGTTCTTCGAGAGCGTTATTTTGAATTCAGAGCGAAGCGAAGGCTTGTAAAGTAGAATCCTGAGCGTAGCGAGGAATTCAATATACGCCGCCCGTGAACAAAATATTTTGTCCTCGAGTGACACATACTATTCTTCATCACTACCTATAAGAAAAATAAAAAGCTACGAGTACCTTCTTACTCGATACTCGTATACCTACACATTGCGCCTCCAACCTAACTATACGCAAATCTATCAGAAGCACGGAGCAATTGTCGCTTTTCGAATAGGTTTGATGAAAATGTTTTTTTTGTACTCAATCATGTCGTACAAGTTAACTAATTTCTATGATATTTGGTGGTTTTTGTTTTATGATAGAACTTATTTTATACATAATCTACTTATTATGTTAGTGCAGATAAATTATTATTTTTGCGATTCACCATAGATTCAACTGGGTTGTCGTTTTGGGAAGTTGTCGTTGTCACCCTGAGGGGTGGTTTTGCCGTGACACCCCGCAGTCGGCTGATATTAATTTTGACTTTTTACCATTCCAGCATTCTGCTCATCAAAAGACTCCCTGACGTCGATATGTGAGCTGATCACGGGAGATGCACCGCTCTACTCCATGTTCCGGAAGGAACCGCGACCGATCCCGCAGGCGTGCCCCTTCCACCCGCCGCCTTTCACCTTCGTTTACAACCGGTGAGAGTTGCTCTATTACTTACCACTAGATGGCGCTGTTCTCAATATGTTAGTTTATCACTGGAGACTATACTGCATGTTCCGAAAGAGACCGCGACAGATCCTGCAGGCGTGCCCCTTCCACCCGCCGCCATTCACCTTCGTTAACAACCGGTGAGAGTTGATCTATTACTTACCACTAAATGACGCTGTTCTCAATATGTTAGTTGATCACTAGTGACTACTGCATGTTCCGAATGAAGCCGCGTCCGATCCCACAGGCATGCCCCTTCCACCCGCTGATCGGTGAGAGTTGTACTACAGTATGCTACAGTTACCAATTACAGCACTGTTCTTAATATGTAAGTTGATCACTCGAGCCATTTTAATATAGTTTTTTTGTACCGATAAACTGATGGCAACAAATCTAGCAGACACACAGATTTGAAACAGTAAACTATTATTATAGTAGGTACTTCAGTGCGACATTTCAGGAGTTACATATAGATCGTTCTAGATGGCGCTATTCTCAATTTAAATGAAAGAAAATACAACTCATCATCGTCGAATCATCTGCAAATTATATAAGTAACTAATTCGTATTACCAAACTCCTAGCTAACACCTTATGTTATAATTTCAGAGGGACTGGTGACTGCACGAATCCTCCGTCACGTGCGGAGTCTTGTACGGACGACTCAAGACTGCTGCTTCGCTACATGTCATGTCCTGATGTACCGGGCACTGAAAGCAATGGTAACTACCCTCTTTTCTGTCAGTGAGAATATTTCAAGGCAGGTGATCCAAATTGTACCCCCAGGAAGCTCCTTTCATAGGGTTTAGGCGTGTAAGGTCACTTTCGCAAAAAGTTCCTTTCGCGTAAAATCTCTTTTGTATAAAGTCACTCGCACTTGACTGGTTTTTTATCACGCTTTAAAATGTATGATGCTTAAAATGTATAATTTGTACGTGTTTTCAGTGGAAGAGCTAGTGTGCCTCGCTACGTGGAAGGAAGGCTCCACGAGGTATCTCGTCGGGCAGATATCGCAGGTTCAGAGACGAAACTCGCTTGCTTCTGATGAAGACACCTACAGGTATTTGCAGCGTGCAGGACCCTGGTGTGATTATGGCAATTCTTCCCATTGTATTTT
Source organism: Epirrita christyi (assembly GCA_951392215.1). Lineage (NCBI taxonomy): Eukaryota > Metazoa > Arthropoda > Insecta > Lepidoptera > Geometridae > Epirrita > Epirrita christyi. The sequence goes on from OX595861.1 coordinate 5,327,040, forward strand.
ATGGGGGAGTGCCTCGTCCAGCAGTGAATGTCCAAAGGCTGTTGATGATGGTGATAGGTAAAGAAAAAATATCGGGATACCTATGCTCGAAGTTTCACTGCGTGATATAATCCGAAACTAGGAGATCCGAAGCAGTGTCATAATTAGCATGTTGCCGTGGCAATGGACAGGCCATATAGCTGGCAGAAACGACAATCGTTGCGGGATAAAGGTTCTCGAGTGGCGACCACGAACCGGACGTCGCAGTGTAGGATTAATATTATTCAATAGGAGCCCTATTGAAAATATGAGTTGTTAATGAAAATAAACGATGTTTTAAATGATGGATTTCAATATGTACAATTATTTATTATCCTTTTACTCAAACACTGGAAAATATTATATATTTTTACTGACAATGTGGGCATGTCAAAAAACCAGAGAGAGAAATCAATGAAGGTGTTCTTTCACATATTTGATATGGTAACTTTTTGTGTAGAACAGAAGTTAATTTTTGAAAACCTAATAAGAAAAACCAACAGGCCCCTCTCGTTTGACCGATGATTTTGAAGATCGCAGCATGTCGATGGATGTAGGCGGCTTTCGTCGTGGCATTCTATGGGAGGCCTATATCAGCCAGTGGACTATTGATTATAGTTCATATTTTTATATGCAAGGCTCTGCGTGGCCTATATATTTCCATTTGTTCTGCTTTTTATGTTTACTTATTCAAATTTGTACATATCTGCCTACCGCTCCGGGAAACAGGCGTGAGCTTCACATTTTTTTTTTAATAATTTCAGATGCTTTATTTACAAAGGACAGCATAGCGAAAAGAGTATGACATACAACATCGCACAATCCGGAGACGCGACCTGCAATGGACTCTCCTCGCCTACCGACGGAAGTCGCACTATGAAATTAACCAACAGTAAGTCAATCTGTCCTTAACTACTCGTCAAATTACTTTGCGCCTGTGACATTAGCTACAAGCACCCCTAGCATGACCGTTTCACACGGTCTGGCTGGTCAGAAAACGGACCATGAGACCACATATCATGAAAAAAACATGACATATCAATCCGGGAACGCCACCTAACGCCACCTTCAACGGACTCTCCTCGCCTGTCAACGGAAGTCCTACTATGAAACTGAACAACAGTTAGTCTTTCTATTCGATATGAGTGTCAAAAACTACAAGTGAAGTCCGGTCAGGCTGTACTTGTTGTGGGCGGGTACCAAAAACTACAATTAAAGTCTGGTCAGGCTGTACTTGTTGTGGGCGGGTACCAAAAACTACAATTATAGTCTGGTCAGGCTGTACTTGTTGTGGGCGGGTACCAAAAATTACAATTATAGTCTGGTCAGGCTGTACTTGTTGTGGGCGGGTACCAAAAACTACAATTAAAGTCTGGTCAGGCTGTACTTGTTGTGGGTGGGTACCAAAAATAACAAGTAAAGTCCAGTCGGGCTGTACTTGTTGTGGGCGGGTACCAAGAACTACAAGTAAAGTCCAGTCAGGCTGATCTTGTTGTGGGCGGGTACCAAGAACTACAAGTAAAGTCCGGGTAGGCTGTGCTTGTTATGGGCCGGTACCAAAAACTACAAGTAAAGTCCGGTCAGGCTTTACTTGTTGTGGGCGGGTACCAAGAACTGCAAATAAAGTCCGCTCAGGCTGTACTTGTTGTGGGCGGGTACCAAAAACTACAAGTAAAGTCCATTCGGGCTGTACTGTAATTGGATGTTACCAATAACTCTTGTTTTCTAAATTTCAGGTGACGATGAGCACAATCGCTGTCATTTCCCGGCTTGGATCGTGGATCATCACAAATGGTTCAGCCTCGACCACTCACATCAGTACCACTTCACCACCAAGAACGCTACCCTCAAGGTAAACATCTGCCTGATGGCATACTCTCGCCAATTGATAGTGTTTGGACGTAATGCAATGTGGATTAGTGGATGTCAGATGATCCTTCAAATGGACTTTGTCCGCTTTTTCAAAAAGAGACGTTGTCCATTTTTTTTAAATTTCTAGTTTTTTTAGTAACATCGTGTAATTTTGGTGGCATTTTAACCGGTGTAGCTTATTTAAAGAGCACATGGTAGTGAATTTAAATATAAATGTATTGAGTGTCATTTCAAATGGGTGGAAATTATCCATCCAACATTTTAGTAAAACTGCGATCATTTTACTAGAACATGACCTAACTGAGACTTTAACGACTTGACGTTATTTTTCCCAAAAAAGGAGGAGGTTCTCAATTCGGTTGTATTTTTTTTTAATTTTTTTTTATGTTTGTTACCGCATATCTCCGGCGTTTATGAACCGATTTCGAAAATTCTTTTTTTATTTCAATAGATATACTTCCAGATTGGTCCCATTTTTTTCAGAATCCAGTTCTGATGATGGAATCCATGAGGAATTGAGGGAACTCCTCAAATATTGTAGGCATACATATGACGATTTTTATATTTTCAGCAACAAACCAAGCATTTGCATTCAAAAAGTATAATAATCCTTTCACCACTATGGTATGGTTTTTACTATATTCTTTCATCATTTTTTTTTCATCCAAATATTTTGTCGAATAAAATGGCGGAAGTCGGTTTTTTAAATGAAAAGTTATATCAAAACAATAAGTAACCTCTTGATGGACACGAAGGAAGTCGGTGGATGGAGTCGGCTCAAGACTGTTCGTTGTGACTATGACGTAGGCCTATCTCCAACAGCTGACTCTTATAGACTGATAATGATGATTCACTTTAGTACCAAAATTGATAACGCTAGCCGAAATAAAGGTGAATAAACCTCAGGGCGCGAGTCTTACTAGCACTTGTACGTTGTTTTTTTTCTTAATAGCAATAGTTTAGTTTCTTTCTAATTCTGATTCAAAACTAAAAAGATCTAAAAAAAATAAGCTTTACCATTTATTTAGTTTTCTAAGAATATGCTTCTTGGTTCGTTCGTTCGTCGTACCACTATTTATTTCTTTGTCATGTAAGGGCATTAGGTTACAGACCAGCCCCCCTAGTCCCTAACTGAAAGTCACTCAGTGAATAACATTTGACAAGTAGAATGAACATCAAAAATTTTTTTTTATGAAGAATTGTCAATTGATGGTAATTTTACTTGTCAAACGTTGGTCACTGAGTGACTTTCAAGATAGGGAATAGGGGGGCAGGTATGACCCTGAATGCATTTACTGTACTCCGCAATTTCTGTAAATAAAAAACTAAACACATTTCGATGTAATTTTTCAGATAATGAATGAAGACGGCTCATTCGAAGAGAAACGATTGGTCTGTCATTCTATCTTGGAGCAAAAGGACAAGAAACACATCAAGTTGGTGGCACACGTTACTAGGGGATGGTAAGTTACTACTTGCCATATACTATTCTGTATTGAAATTCCCCGTGGTCCCACTGGTGGGTGAAGCTGGTGGGTGGACGGGTCGCGGCCCGTTTGACGACCTCTGTGGCGCGGCGAACGAGTAGCCGGCTGTGATGCAAGAGGTTGCGGGTTCGATTACCGCTGCGGGACAAATGTTTGTACGATCTGCAAATATTTGTTATGGGTCTGGCTGTTATGGTACCATGGTACTCGTAGTTTCTGATACTTACGACACAGGAAATCCTAGTGGGGATCAAGACTACGTATGTGAATGTTGGGTGTAAAGTGCATCACACATGTAGCAGATGCGGTAATATTTTATATGAAAACTTATCGCATCTGAAGGTATCACACACTTAGCAGATACGATAATATACGAAAATGATACATTCACACGGAAACCTTCAAACTGTCTATACTTGTTTCTTGGTGCGGATTGTATACACAGATATCATCTGTCCATCTTTTGATATATGTCGGTGCCTGCCTACACATGCTTGACGGTAAAATATAAGTGATCTGCTACGTGTGTTGCTCCTTGAGTTTAGTATAGACAGCGATATGGACAGATACACGCTCAGATACAGATATCTTACCGCATCTGCTACGTGTGTGACACACTTTATGTTATGTATGCTATGTTATGTATTATTTCTCGCCAGTTGGCTATATATAAATCGCTTTCTTATTTTAGTGAATCTGGGCACGTTTGTCTCAAGTTCCATCATCGAGATGGCAACGTTTTGGAGCTGCAGCAGGGCTCCACTCTGTGGGAGGCGCCACAGGACGCGTGCAGCGAGCCCGCTAGGAACTATATTACACTAATAAGTGAGTTTACAATGTGAATATTACTGTTGGGGAATTGGACATATCGTACCTAAACGACCCACGATTAGGACTCAGGCTAACCACAAGAGTTGGTTGACTCACCATTAGAGTAGGTCGACTCACCTTGTGTTGTTTGACACTTCACTAAGGTGGATTGACTTATCACTAGATTTGATCGAATCATCACTGGAGTGTTTTGTCCCACCACTTGTGTGTTGACTCAACACAAGACTGGATTTATTTACCACTAGAATGGGTTGATTAACCAGTAGAGTAGGTTGACTCATCATTAGTGGATTGTCTCACCACTAGAGTAAGTTGACTCACCATCTGACTCACCAATAATGGTTTGCTAAAATCAATGGTAAAAGCTGTAAACCAAGAAGCGAAGCATTACGCTTTAACTGAATATGAGAGAATAACGTATATGAGTAGACGTTATGAATGAGAGAAGCGAGCTATGAAACTAGAGTGTAACATTTCGGAAGCTTTATTCCAGTCTTAAATGTCGTTTTGAAAAATTATCCAATCCGGGCATGATATTTTCATTTTTGTTTCAGCAACCGCTTTGTACCCAAATCGGTGTCCAATCTTCGGACGCTACTCGGTGGTAAACTCGCTAGCTGATCGACGCAGGAGGCGACAGCAGCTCACCATAGGTAATTATACAAATAATATAATATGCCTTTATGTCTGGGAATTTCTTAATGTCATAATATTAATGTTTACACAAACACCTTCTCCTATAAATAATATCAAAATCATATCAGTCTCAAGTGCTGAAAATGATGCCTACTGTCATAAAAGATTCTAACTTAATTTTGTCCCGTCAATGAGATCTCATAGTTCACACCTACATGGACGCGTTATACGAGGTAACTGTTACTCTCAAGTCTGAGTAATCTCAATGTGGCCCGTCCCATCTATGAGTGAGACTCATTCACTCCTCTATGTATGCATTATACGAGCTAATTGTTACTCTCAAGTCTGAGTAAACACAATGCTAACGTCTTAACAATGAGTAAAACCCATTTATATCTCTATGGACACGTTATACGAGCTTATTGTTGCTCTCAAGTCTGAGTGATCTCAATGTTGCCCGTCTCATCTATAAGTGAATCAAATCAAATCAAAAGAATTTTATTCATTGAAATCACAAGGATCATTTTGAATCGTCATTATATTAAAATTACTCCTTCACACAATGTGTGAATCTCATTCATTTCTCTATGGACGCATTATACGAGCTAATTGTTACTCTCAAGTCTGAGTGATCTCAATGTTCCTATCTATAAGTGAATCAAATCAAATCAAAAGAACTTTATTTATTTCAATGTGTGAATCTCATTCACACCTCTATGGACGCATTATACGAGCTATTTGTTACTCTCAAGTTTGAGTGATCTCAATGTTCCGTATTACAGGGGACGGTACAGATGAGGAGCCGAGCGAGGCGGAGTGCGTAACCGGTGACGTGCAGAGCGTCAGCATCGGATGTGGCGCCGCGCAGGACACCATCGAGTTCAAGTCATCCTGCACTAGCACTGGTAACACTCTTGCGCATTCACGTCGGCCGCAGGTGTAATCTCAGCGCCATGGTGTATGATCAGAGTCTCTTATAGCGATTCAGTTCAAAAACTATACAGTACAAAATATCGGTTCGTCGTTGGCATCCGTCATCATTGAATAACTTTAATCGCAGAAGTCTGTAGACCTTCTGCTACTGTGCCTTTAAATATAGCTGCGGACATGGTATCATACTGTGGGGTAAAGCAGCAGATATTCAAGCTATTTTTGTCTTGCAAAAACGGGCAATACGTGCCATTTATAAAATGAAGTCGCGTGACTCCTTGAGAGAGCGTTTCAAAGAAATCAATATTCTTACAGTAATATCGCAATATATCTATGAAATATTATTACATACACATAAACACTTGGATAGTTTTATGATAAAAAGTGACGTGCATGGTATTAACACGAGAAATAAACACAAACTAAATATACCAAAATTTCGATTAAAGAAAGTAAGTGGGTCTTTTATGGGGAATTCTGTACGGTTCTATAATAAACTTCCAGAAGGTGCATTTAAACTTCCTATTCGAAGATTTAAATCCTACATAAAGATGAATCTAATTAAGAAAGCGTATTACACTCTTGATGACTATATTAATGATAAAGCCGCGTGGCCTGATGTCGCTCTGCCCCTCGGCTGCTAAAATGGAAATTTGCAATATCTGTACTTACCTATTTACATGTTTGTATTAGATTATTATTTATAAGTATAACAAGCGTAGCGTGTGCTGTCTTGCATATTTTTGCTGATGTTTATTTACTTTTGACTACCTTCCTAAGGTTTTTAAGTTCTCATTTACTATGTATCAGCAACTCCTTGCTCCGAGGCACCACACAGGCGCTTCTCACCTAGTGGTAAGACGGACCATGTATGTAAGCCAAGCCATGTTTGTTGCCTGATTCTTCTAGGCTTGGTCGCGTTGGAACAGGAGTAATTTAATTTTATATAAGACGATTCAAAATGATCCTTGTGATTTCAATGAATAAAGTTCTTTTTGACTTTGACTTTGACTTTGACATCACGGAACTGATATATTGTACTGAATCGCTATAAGAGCTCATGGTAAGACCTCAGAGGCCCAATTCTCTAAGTTATTTTAAAACTACACTGAAAGTTGATCGAATCGACACTAAATTGTAAATTGACAGAAAGTTGAATTTCATAAATAACAATTTAGTCTACTTTCAATTCATAGTGACCACCGTTAGAGTAGGATAGTTATATATATAATTGGAAAGAGTAAAGAGAGACTCCATCTACTTATGCTAAAATTAACGAAAAAACTTTGAATCGTTCAAGTTTCGGTCACATTTCGATATAATCACATTACAGTGTTGTATTTTATGTCAGGAGAACATTGACATTTAAGACATCGACACAAGATCGAAACATGATCCGAACTCTATTTTAACTATTTTTTAGTTAGTGAATTGGGCCTCAGGTCTGTGCGACCCAATGCGACTGTGGTAACTCCAGCACGATGGACAAATTATAATATAAGTAATCATTATCATCGACAGCAGCATTTAGACATTCAGTGCTGGACGAGGCCTCCCCCATTGAATGCAATGGAGGGATTTGCCATAATCACCACGCTTGGCTGGCGGATTGGTGCTCGCAGTATTGGTGAAGTAAATTACATGTGATAAAACTTAGCAAATATAAAAATCTTCTATTTTGTTACGTGCTGTGATTTTCTACCGAATTGTGTAAAAACTTACCGTCATAATCTTCTGGATTCGAAGGATGGACGTAAAAAAGGTTTTAGTAGGGCCGGTTTCAAAAAAATAAATCTGTCGAGAAAAGTTTTACCAATCGTGTTTTTGATGTATGATTTCGTTAGATTACATCCTCAAGTAATCACTGTGTAAACATAAAGTTTGTAACTTTTACCTTTACTGAGTGAGAATGTAACGAAGTGACTCCAAAGTCAGGGAGGCTTGTAGAAATAGAAATAGAAATAGAATAAATTTTATTTGCAACACCATTATATATACAATTTAGCAAACAGTTACAGAAAACAAAAAAATAAATAAAATAAAAAATGTTGTTGCAAAAAGGCCCCAACTCAGCATATGCAGGATGTAAACAACCTACGCTGGTCTTCCGTTGGAGCCATTTTGCAAACAATATAATAAATTTGTCAAAAAAAGTCACGGACACAATGAAACACGAAATAAAACATAAAAACAATAAAGTTCAAAAAAATAGAATGAAAGTAAATAAATAATATATAAGTCAAATTATACACGGTAAACAATAATAAGTAAAACAGATATAATAATTATAAGTAGATAAAAAACAAATATTAAATTATATAGCACTTGAGGTGTTCCTGCTCCCTTTGCCAATGAAGTTTGTGTAAATTAAATTATAATGTAGCCATTTTTTTTTACAGTGTACACCTGTCATGGAAGCTGGTGGGGCGGGGGGCGAGGATACGTGATCGCGAGCGCCGTGGCGCGTGCCTCTAGCCACCCTCGAGCTATATGCTTCGTCTACACTACCAGTACTAGGAACGGTAAGTTAACACCTGTCATGACAGCTGTCAGGGCGAAGGACGTAAGGTTAATACTAAACATCATCATCATCAGTCTGTGATGTCACTGCTGGACATAGGCCTCCCCCTTGGAATGCCACGACGAACGGTCCTGAGCCGCCTCCATCCACCGATTTTTTGCGACGTTTATAATGTCTTTAGTCCATCGAGTAGAGGGCCTTCCTCTACCGCGTCGTCCGGTTTGTGGTCGCCACTCGAGAACCTTTATTCCCCAACGGTTATCAGTTCTTCGAGCTATGTGCCCATTGCCACTTCAACTTGCTAATTCTGAGAGCTATGTCGGTGACGCTTGGTTCTTCTACGAAATATATATAATACTAATAGTAAATACTAGTTGGTTTTCAAACTGTTTGTTCTTTGGTGTATTGCCTTTCTTTGTTTGGGTCCCTATTTAATTTTATTTTATTTATTTTATTTTATTGGTATTTCCAATTAAATCTCGCCTACCAAAGGTGTTGATTATGGCGAGCCCCCCTTTACATTCTATGGGGGAGGCCTCGTCAAGCAGACGCAATTTTTTTATTTTTTTACTTCTTGGCAAGCAAGCAAGCATATGGCCCACCTGATGGAAAGTGACTACCGTAGCCTATGGACGCCTGCAACACCAGAGGCACCACACGCGCGCTGCCGACCCTGAGACATACAGATGAAAAACCTCATGTGCCTGTAATTTCACCCGCACCCGTACCCTTCAAACCGAAACAGCAATGCGAGCACTAATACGACCTAGTGGTGCTACGTGGTGCGGCGGGCGAAGGTTCGCCTGCGACGCAGGAGGTTGCGAGTTCGATTCCCGCCCCGGAACAAATATTTGTATAATCTGCAGATTTGTTCAGGGTGTCCTGGGCATTTTCTATGCACATATAATAAAAATATATTTTTATGTAATGTATTGTATTTAGTATATCAGTTATATAGTACCCATAAAACAAGCTCTGCTTCGCTTGGAGCTATATAATGTTGTGTGAAATGTCCAGCATTATTTATTTAATACTTGGCGGCAGAAATAGGTACGGTGTTAGTACTTCTCCGGACGAACTCTTTCACAAGAACTTGTACTACTAACAAATGTATTTGTACTAATTGGTTTTCAAACTGTCTGTACTTTGGTGAATTTGATTTTGGTGGTATTGCCTTTCTTTACTCCCTGGGTACGTATTGCCAGTTACATCTCGCCTGCCAAACGTGTACATTATGGCGAATCGCCCCATTGCATTCTATGGGGGAGGCCTCGTCCAGCAGTAGACGTCTAAAGGCTGATGAGGCCCCGAGTCCCATTAGTGGGAATATTATAAGCTGATATATGCTATGTTTCCAGAAACCCGAGGAGTAACGCAGCAGCTGTCCCTGAGCGCGGTCTCACGCTCGTGCGATCGGAACGTGACGCCAGGGGCCGCCGGGGATAACGCTTACAACTTGACGATCAACGGTAAGTGAATATGTATCATGTTCTACATTTGACTATCAACGGTAAGTGAATATAATACACTTCTGATCAAAAAAATCGAAACACTACCAAGATTTTCTTTCTGACGACAAATAACCAAATAAGAGGATTATTTCTTTAAGAAAAGCCATCATTATATTTGCTGGCAGTTCGTAACCTTGTACTACCATCTGCAATATGACAATTTTTTTCCGTTTATTTATGTATTTTTCAATAATCCATTAAACACAAACATGAGAAGTGTATTTTATCATAATCCACAATTTGACTATCAACGATAAGTCATGCATGATCCACAGTTTGACTAGCAACGGTAAGTGAATATGTATCATGATCCAGACTTTGACTATCAACAATAAGTGAATATTGTTATGTATCATGCATGATCCAGACTTTGAATATCAACTGTAAGTGAATATGTATCATGATCCAGAATTTGAATATCAACGGTAAGTGAATACGTACCACTAGTAGAACGTACGCGACTTCGTCCGCGTGGAGTTTGTCACATCCCGCAACACCCTCTTAGGGGGTAAATTTTGGAAATTCCTTTCTTCGTGCACACCTAGATAGTCCATAAAAGGAATGTAGGTACCCTCAAAATTTCGGTCTACGACTTACAATTTAAGGCGCTACCCCAAGCGAATGACCTTAAAGATTTCGTTCCTCTTTTCTTGCGCACTGCGTCGATAATTTATAGCTCTATGAAGGAACAGACACGGCAATACAATATAATGTTTTTGTCCAATACATTCTGATTGTGGTACAATACACTAATATTCAATTATGTTTGTGTATTTTACAGGTACATGCGAGCAAAGCAGCCAATATAACAGCTTAGCGCAAAAAATCGCACCCGCAGTCGCCATTTTGATGACGTCACTGCTCCTCTGTGTCAGATGATAGGCGAATAACCAATCACAGCTTGCCGTTGGTTTGATCCACTTTACCAACTGACACCTAACTTTAGGGAACTAGGTACTTAAAGCATGTCAGTTTTTAAAAAAAAACAAACGAATCTTTGACAAATACAAAGTGAGTTCTATGAAAAACTACCAGAAAAAGTTGCTAAAATAAGTGGCCAGCCTAAACTAAGGTGTTCTTGGTGAAAGTGGACGTTAGTTAATTTTTCAACTGTAAAGTTAAGCGGTTTTGAGGACGCCACTGCTCAAATATGTGCGTTGAGAAACAATAGCTTGGAAAACCTGAGGGTCAAACAAGTTTAAACCTTCGGATTCAACAAGTTTAAACCTTGGAGTTAAACAAGCTTAAACCTGAGTGTTAAACAAGCTTATACCTGAGGGTTAAACAAGTTTAAACCTGAAGGTTAAAAATATTTATACTTTAGGGTTAAACAGGCTTTAACCTGAGGGTTAAACAAGTTTAAACCTGAGGGTTAAACAAGTTTAAACCTGAGTGTTAAACAAGTTAAAACCTTAGGGTTAAACATTAAAGCCTAGGAAACGCATTGCCATAAAAGTTAAGTTTAGATGTCTTACGAATAAACCAACACGGCAAGTTTAAATAAGATTGCTTTTTGTGATGAAGGGAATTTTAGCAAAATACCAGTGAATAAATGTTTGAGTATTTGCAGCTTTTTAGGGTATGATTTTATATTTATTTATATGGCAACACTGTTGCTCTTACATTATTTTGTGATCGAAAAAGCCTTGCAAATAATCTATCCCAGTTAATATAAAAATCAATTTTTGTCTCAAATAGAAACGAATATTTAGCCTACTTTTATTTTGAAAAACGTGTACTATGGCAACTTTCGTCACAAAGTAATTTTTTATTCAGTGCCGCAAGTAATTGTTAGGTTAGGCGGGAACTAAACAATGTCAAAAAGAAACGAAGAAAAGTGATCAATATTGTAAATAAGGATGGTTTAGTATCGGTAATGGAGAAATAAGCGATCATTAAATAAACGTTACTTATGTAATTTAATTATTTTTTTAAAACTAGGCAGTCTCATGTGGTTTTTGATACAATTTTCGTATAACAGACAATTTCTAGGAGCCATTTTGTTTGAAAATTGTGGCAAAATCTGACATTGATACAATATTTTATTATAAAAACATTATTTATAGAAAAAAACGCTTTTGAAGTATACATTTGTACTGTATGCTAAATATACAGATTAAAATTAAGACTAAATTAATTTAGATAGACATAAATGTAGACGAAATGCTCAGCATGGTTATTTCATTGCATTTATTTAATGATGACGTCCAAATTTTTTTTATAACTTTGATCATTATTTTGTTGCAGCTATTGAAAATGGTAGCTCAGCTTGTTTTAACATACAAATTGACTAAAGTAGCTGATATACTGTGTTCATATTCTTTACTATGTTTTAAACTTCAATGTTTATTGCTTTAGGCATTTATATAATTTTCTGACAGGATTTGTTTTAATGTAAAATAATTAAAAAAATCATAAAAGTCTTGACCAACAGTAGTTTAAAAGTATAATTGCTCATATACGAAAATAGTTTGAAAATTTTATTTGTGATATAAAATTACTTTTAAGAAATACTAATAAATGTGTAAATATTCACTAGAATCAAGTTCCTGACTCATTTATTGTTCGTTTTGTGATACCATTTTCGGTTAGGTTCTTAAGTCGAATTGATCAAATGCTTGCCTACACTGAATATTGTTTAAAGATAACTTGTATAGTGAGCGGCAAATTTGTTGAGCGTCAGCGTGCGTATCACGTGACTGCGCAGCAGAGAAATTTGTATAAGAAGTCGCTACTGCGCAAGTCACGTGGTACGCGTGCCGTAGCTCAACTTGACTGCCTTCTATTATACCCCGAAAAGACTATTGTACATAAAGTTAGCTGGATAATTATGAAATCATATTTTGTAAGTGAGCGTTCTAACAGAAAAGTATTGAATTTTTAAATAACCGATGATAATAAATAGTAATAGATTAAAGAATGCTTTGAAGCCGTTTTGCAGAATTATTTATGTAAATGAGTACTTTGACACTACAAGATTCGTCTAAAACACTATCAAAATTGTTGCATCTAACAATTTTAACCATTTCGAAGTACATACAGTTTATGACTTTTTAATACTGGATAAAATTTATGTAAGTTTATTGTGGCTGACTGTACGTAACTTCGTTGAGAATCCATCATGTTTTGAACAACCTTTAAAATTAAAGATTTCGGTATTCGAATTGTGAATTAAAGTGTTAAATTTTGCACGAAATGTTAAAAGTAAATTCACCATTAGCTTTAAGGCAGCTTTTTGGGTTGTTTTTTATTTATTAATAATGTTAAGAGGAATTTTTCACATTGTGAATAAAATGCACTATTAATGTAAAAAAAATATTGTAATACTCTATGGGAATATTATCGGCTTGTACAAATTTTTTGGTTATTATTTTTCGGCATTTTTTTTTTGTGATAAATCTTTAATTTTTGCAAAAAATTTTTGTAACTTTATTTTGAGCTTTTTGGTTTTGGTCACGCTACGAGATACGATTGTAACTATTAATGTAAGCCTATTATTATATTTTGACTACTGAAATATATTTGGAAAATCATAATTTCGTTTCATTTATTATTATACAATATCCTAATACTCCTTGCGTTTTCTTTTTCTAGTTTATTTAGATTTACATGTGAATGATTTATGTATTGAGGCGAGGTTCTACTATTGAAGACTTTTATACAAATTAAATTAAATAAATAAACAAAGTAAAGTATATTATGTTAATTGATTTCCTATAGGTAAGTAAGTTTTACGCGTGTAAGGACACTGCGCGGCTAGACGTAAAAATGATCAAATCAATTTTGAAAAAAAAACTACGTCATCACTCATGATGGCAGCGATAAGATCACCACGACTCACGTCTATATTCTCACGATTGTGTGACCCGCAATAAAAATAGGCCCGTTGAGGCTCTGTCTACCCGTTTTTGGAAAAAGGCTGTAAATGTGGGTAGGTAAACTAAAATAAAATAAAAATAATAAATTATTTTTGGGGTTCAATTCATTCATTTCATTTCATTTATTCTGGAACAATTTACAATTGACACGATTGTTTAGGACAGATCCTGTTTATTCCTCGAACTAACCTTACGCTAAATTATAGTAAATTCTGGTGATGAGTGAGGCTTGCTCGCTCGCCTGTTTTTTTATTACCAGGCAAGCTATCAAGCTTAAGAGAATGTCACACGCCCTTTTGCACGCGAACCGATTTGGTAAATTCTTTTTTTATTTGAATAGATATACTTCCAGATTGATCCCATTTTTTTCAGAATCCAGTTCTGATCCATGAGAAATAGAGGGAACTCCTCAAATATTTTAGCCATACATATGGCGATTTTGATATTTTCAGCAACAAACCAAGCATTTGCATTCAAAAAGTATCATAATCCTCTCACCACTATGGTTCTTTCATCATTGTTTTTTCATCCAAATATTTAGTCGAATACAATGGCGGAAGTCGGTTTTTTAAATGAAAAGTTATTATAAAAGCTCCATGAAATGATGACTCCGTGGTGCGTTATAGTATCTTATAAAAATGTATGGTTACAAAATAATAAATAAAAAAAAAAACTGACGGTCTAGATATTAGTGTACTGATCATGTGTACAAAATTTCATGTAGTTTGATGAAATAATAGCCAAATTAGAAGCAAGCTTCGTTCGCGTAAAGAAACGCGTAAGCGCCCTATTACCGGTAACTTCTTAATCACCTTGGAATCAAATCACCTTGGTGATATGAGCCAAATGGAAGTTAGTATCCAGTGTTCACCTTGGAATAAAAACATCGAGATTTAACAGTGGTGGCTTTTTTTTTGTATTATAAAAACATAAAACGTAGAAAACTAATTTATTCGGTATATTTATTGACCTTTGTTAGTTTTTTACCGAAATTGCATTTTTGACGTGTTAACGTCTTATAAATCGATGGAGCCGGCTGCACGCTCGAAAAACATGACTAATGCGTCGTTACCTCGTCATACGTCGTTACCTCGTCATGCGTCACCTCGCAAAACGCATGCGGTGACGCTATATATGCTATATACATATATATATATATGCGCATGCGCTAACGCCGCATGCGCGCGAGCGCGGAACGAGCGACAAAGAAGCACAATAACGACGTTGACACGTTGATCTATCGTCAGTAAACCGACTTTACAGACAACCGATTTTTTTATCTTATTTATTTATTTATTCATTAGTTATGGCCTGTGAGGAGAATTTTCCTCAATTTTGCCAATGTCAAGTAATTATTTTTAACCATCTTCACAAAAAGGAGGAGGTTCTCATTACGGTGTATTTTTTTTTAATGTTTGTTACCCGTCATCCACGTTGATCTCCGTCGTTTATAAAAACCGATTTGGATTTTTTTGTATTTGAATAGAAACTTGGTCCCATTTTTTTCAAAACCCAGTTCTGATGATGAGGCCTCCTCAAATATTATACCAATTTTGGTATTTTCAGCAACAAGTTATTGTTTTGTATGCCTTTAGCAAATAAAAACATGCAGATAGCCGAATTCAATGGCGGAAGTCGGTTTTTGAATGAAAAGTTATGATAAAGTTACGTAAAGTCGTGAAAGTTTCAGTCAAGTCATGTTTTAGTGAAGCGATGGCAGTTTTACTAGCATGTTCGTGGCAAATTACCATCTATTTGAAAACACACACACGCAATACACCACTGCCATATGCTCTTTCAAATAAGCCACACCGGTCAAAATGCCAACAAAATTACACGATATAACTCAAAAAAACATTAACATCTACTAATAATAATTATAATAACTTATTTATTCAAAAAATATGTACAATTAACAAATTATACAAAACTAGAAAAAATGAACTAGTAATAAAAATAATATGTCCGTTTATTTCCATAATATTTTATTCAACTATGTCTCGGCTCATTATCCTCGAGCACGAAATCCACAACTCTTTCTCCAAACGCGATCGCAGCAGCCTCGGTACTCCCGCGTGGCACTGTAGGTATCGCACTCGCGTCCGCCACGCGCAGGCGCGACACGCCACGCACGCGCAGCCGCGTGTCCAGCACGCGGCCCAGCGCCGCCGAGCCCACCGCGTGTAAACCCGGCGACGTCATGTGCCGTACGTAGCAGCGCCAGTAGCCCTCCCTATCCTCCTTGTACTGAGGACAACCCGGGAGCTCCAAGTGGAGAATCTTCGCTTTCTGACTGCGGAATGCAGGCGTCTCTAACAAGTCTTCAACGACAGAGATCGAGCGCAGCGCCTCGTCGACATCGCGCGCGTCTGACAGGAAGTTTGGGTGTATCGCGGGGGTTTCAAGAGGATCCACGCTCGCGAGACGGATCGAGCCGCGCGAATGTGGCACTAGATTGATTGGAGACATGACCATGAGCGCGTAGTCCGAACTGGCGGCGACGAGCTGGTCCACAACATGTGCCGCGAAGATGTCATGCCGCTCGAAAAGCGACCGCGCCAGCATGATTAAGTACCTGTCGATGTATACGTGAATCATCTGCAAGTTCGGGAGCTCGCAGCCGTGCCCGCCCTCTAGACGCCTGGCTGAAGAGTTGTAGCAGTGCGTGTTCACGAACGTGCCGATATCCACGAGTCCGATTGACTTGAGCGGACCTTCCCGGTTCGTCGCGTATTGCGTCAAGTCTCTCGCCTTCTCGGCGAACATGGCCAGGTCTCCTGCCAGCCCCGGACTCCGGTCAACGAGGAGGAACATATAAGTTATGATATGTTCGCTTATGCTTTCTCCGACGGGCAGGTCGGCGCGTATCGGGACGTCCATCCCCTTTAAATGCGCGGCCGGGCCGACTCCCGAGAGCATCAGTATATGAGGAGTCCCGACGGTCCCTGCACTCAATATTACTTCTTTTCTGGCGTATATGTGTATGGTCTTCTTGGACGGCCGCTGCACGACCTTGACTCCTCGAGCGATGTTGTCGTCATCGATGATGACACCCGTGCAAAGCGCATGTTTGGCGACCCTCAAGTTGATTTTGACATCATCCCTCGCGAGGAATGCGCGTGCCGTGCTCATTCTCTCCCCACTGTGCACGTAGCCCGGGATAAACCCCACTCCTATCTGCGACTCTCCATTCACGTCTTCGTTGAGAGGGAAATTTAGATGCCGATAACCTTTAATGACCCTCGAGTGCCACGGGCTCTGAGTGTCGTCGAATAATGACAGTTTCACCAGACCCGATGTGTTATGATAGGGTTTAGATGAAGAAGGTAGTCGGTCGAGGTCTTGCAAACCTTCGTAGCGGAGGAAATAGGGTTTCAGGTCCTGCCAACTCCAACCGGGGAGGTCGTAGTCATAGTCCTTTCTGTTCCCGCGCGTGTACAGCATGTGGTTGATGCTGGTGGAGCCACCGAGACACTTGCCGCGGTTGAACCGACAACCGACCGACAGGCAGGACTTGTTGTTGGAGATCGTCTTGTAGGCCCAGTCATATGAAGAGCCAACCAAACTTATAACTGCGCCAGGGATCTGGAACATTTATAAAATAATAGAATTTAAATTATCGTGGCTTGGTATTATTTTAGAAAAATTTACCACTGTAGGTACACCACGTTCTTAACTATTATTTTGCTAATGTTTCGTTGACCATTTAGAGGTCCTTCCTCATGAGCACCGACCGCGACCACGTCAGCAGGACAATAGTAAAGTACGTCGTGTGCAGTTGTAAATTTTTCAAAAACACCCCTAATATCGTCCCCTAACACTTATAGGCGACGATTTAAAAAAAAATTAAATAGTTTACATTATGGAATTGACATTTATGTGTACTGTAAAGGGGACCCGGCTTGTGTGGTATCTCCAAATCTATAGTACAGTCAAATTAGGTGATTTTTTGCAAAAGTGTGGAACTAATTAGATGTAGTCATGAAAACTTTTCTAATTGTTTTGTATGGCTTAAAAATCACCTCTAATAATAAGCATTAGTAATTTCACCCTCCGGAACAGGGTGAAATAGGGTGAAAAACCTTAAAATATCCGTAACTTAATGGGGGAAATAGAAGTACCTAGTCGGTGCAATTTGGCATAGACTTTGAACCGTTGTGATCTACATTTGCACCAAGTATTTTTTAAATCCGTCATACGGAACATACAAAAAAAATCGTTTACAAAAAAAACTTTTTGTGGTTATTACGGCTCTGGGAAAATTAAGGTAGTCGGTGCAAATTGATAGACTTATCAGAAAAATGCTCGAAATACATTACCAGGTTTTCACCATGGTGCGTCTCACGGAAGGCACTTTTCCATATTTTATTGTCGCTCTACTTCGGGGAAAATTAATGTAGGTCTGGAAATTGACTTAAACTTATTCATTTAATTAGTACTACATCCGCCGGAAGTTTTATACTGTTTTTTTTTACGGAAGATGCATTTATTCAACACTGTGTTCCCTATATGCACGTGGTTTTTATTAAAATCATAATGCACTAAGACAGTCTCTCTACACGTAATTTAACTTGCATCAAGTAAAAAGTTTAAAAGTAAGTAAGTAGTTTCTATTTTAAAATTTACGGCCTTTTTAAGTTTGTACCTAATATTTAAAAGGGTTCCGTAAGCGCCAGAAACGGTGCAAACCTAGGATAAGCTTCTTTTCGTGTCATCTAACGTTTACATAAGAATTCACGACTACGGTCCACACTTTTTGCTAATTTGCCTGTACTAATCCAAGTCCGTTTGAGTTTATGGTATGCTTGACGGTTGTAGTAAAACTTTATGTCCGTGAATACTATGTAATTATGTATTATAAACAGTAATCACTAAATAACTGATTTCCGCATGCAATGTATTTTGTTTCTTGGAATAACTATGAACTAGACGTCACCTAACTAAAGATAATGATGACTTAGGGCTTACCTTAGCTGACGGTGGAGGATCTCCCCCCGCTTCTGTAAGCAGCACTTCAGCACCGGTGAGCGCCAGCCGCGCAGCCGCCGCGCTGCCAGCAGCACCTGCTCCTACCACGATGTAGTCGAACGTGGCGCCATCTATACACACAGTAGTGATACACACAATACATCAATTTCAAAATTTCAAATCATCAGCAGGTCCAAAGTCACGGACATTGGATAACGCATGTCACAACTTAAGTGGCAATGGGCAGGACATCTCTTACAGTGCACATATAACATTACAACACCCTACAGTCACCGGAACGTAGCGAGCCGGCGACTGTAGGGTGTTGTAATGTTATATGTGCACTGTAAGAGATGTCCTGCCCATTGCCACTTAAGTTGTGACATGCGTTATCCAATGTCCGTGACTTTGGATAACGCATGTCACAACTTAAGTGGGGCCCCAGGAAACTTCTGTGCTTCTGGACGGAGTTAGGCTGGCTAACTATCTAGCTAGTTTACTCTCACGCATAATGGACCATCCATAGAGTTCGAATGCGGAAAAGGGAGTTCTTTAACATTAACATTATTAACATTAACACCCTACAGTCACACCCTTGATCCCACACTAGAGTTCCCTGAGTCGCAGGTATCAGGAACTAAGAGTACCTACTCTGGTACCATAACACCCAGTTTCACGCATAATGGACCATCCATAGAGTTCGAATGCGGAAAAGGGAGTTCTTTAACCATAAAACCCAGACCCGGAACAAATATTAGCAGATTATGCAAACATTTGTCCCGCAGTGGGACTCGAACCCGTAACCTCTTGCATCTCAGCCGGCTAATCGCGCGCCGCGCCACAGAGGTCGTCTTATATAGAGCAGATGGATCCACAGGTTTAGCAAGTGGAGACCTCGGATAGGAGACCGAAGACCAAGCAGGCCGAAGGAACGATGGATTGATGACATTGAATACGTAGTTGGCTACCAGTGGAATCGTAATAATCAGAACAGAAGAGAATGGAAGAAATTCCTCCTCCGCCGTTGCTGGTGAGGATATTCCTCCTCCTCCGTCGTTGCTGATGAGAATCATGACTTCTTGGGTGCAGCCTGTTCACGCTTACCTACTTCCATCGGTTTCGGTCAGGTAAGATAGGATAAAATTTATTCACATAAAACTCATAAACCAAACGTACAACAAAAAAAACTAAATAGAGCTTTCATGAAAGTGATGAGTCAAGTTGCCTGATTGGCGTGGAAAGGTTTGCTAAATGTCCTCGCCAGGTATTCAGACTCCTGGTCCATCCATCGTCTGGGGCTTCGTCCCCGTTGGCTTTTACCCTCAACCTTCCCACCATTAGAGGCTAAAGATGATCAGAGCCTCTACGCAAAAGGGAAGGCATATATCCAATATTGGACAGAAAGTTGCTGACTGATGATTGTAATGCATAGTGACTTCACCAAGTATTATCCAATATCAAGATCGTAGAATCATTAGCGAAGAGTGAGAATTTATCAAATTAAACTGAGTTAGGTTCGACAACTGGAACTGCTGCTCATGACCGCGGATCACGAAACAAAAACCCACAACGACAACAACAACACGATCACAAAACGTAAAGATTTTGTGCTTAGGTCGAAGGCCAGTGGTTATTTTGCTGTAGTCATCAATGACGACATCTGTAGCGTGGCAGGCCAGTCGACTACCCTGCTGAGGTGCAAGAGGTTGCGGGTTCGATTCCCGCTGCGGGGCAAATGTTTGAACTGCAAATATTTCTATAGGTAATCAAAATTCATGCACCAACCTTTCAAAGCAATCCCCTTAGGAAAGGTGTAGTCAACAGAATCGTCTTCTTTCCACCTCGAACGTCCTTGTACGATACTCGGAGCGAACACAAGTAGCAGGATGTGACAGACAAGTACTCTGGAAGACATGTTATTTTATGTAACACATTATAACATAACACACCCAACAGTCCTGATACCACACTAGGAGTCCCTATGTCGTGGGTATCAGGAACTACGAGGACCATAATGGTACCACAACACCCAGACTCGGAACAAATATTTGCAGATCATGCAAACATTTGTCCCGCTGCGGGATCGAACCCGCACCTGTCACGTCTCAGCCAGCTACTCGCCCGCCACGCCACAGAGGTCGTCAAATTCAAATTCAAATTCAAAATTATTTATTCCGTGTTGATACCTATTATTGTACACTAGGAAAAGTCAAATTCTACACAATTTTATAAAAACATAATATTCTAATTATAACAAATGATTGAACAAAAATTCAAACAAAAAAAAAGTCATCAGCTAGAGCTTCGTCAATGTTATAATAAGATTTTAATAGTAAAAATTTTCTAATATTAACACTAAAATCCTTAAAATTTAAATTTCTAATGTCAAGTTAATATAATACAATGTTATAATGTGCGACGAGATCCATCAAAGAGCATGCATTTTCTGTGGTCTCGGTGTGTGGCTAACCTTTATATTCAACAAAGTGTGCAATGCAGTATCAAGGAATTTTTATAATACTTACGTACCATATGCAGTTGGAGTGGGACAAGGGCAGAAAAAAAACATATGGTTGATGAGTAAAAGAGATAGAAAATAGATATTATTAGTATAAGTAGGTATCTAACGAATCCTACTAATATTATAAACGCGAAAGTTTGTGAGTATGGATGTTTGTTACTCTTTCACGTAAAAACTACTGAATGGATTTGAGTGAAATTTGGAATGGAGATACTTTACGCCCTGGATTAACACATAGGCTACTTTTCATCATCATCATCATCATCAAACGCGAAAGTTTGTGAGTATGGATGGATGTTTGTTACTCTTTCACGTAAAAACTACTGAATGGATTTGAGCGAAATTTGGAATGGAGATACTTTACGCCCTGGATTAACACATAGGCTACTTTTCTGCATCATCATCATCATCATCATCAAACGCGAAAATTTGTGAGTATGGATGGATGTTTGTTACTCTTTCACGTAAAAACTACTGAATGGATTTGAGTGAAATTTGGAATGGAGATACTTTACGCCCTGGATTAACACATAGGCTACTTTTCATCAGCATCATCATCATCATCATCAATTTTCATCATTATTCACGCGGGTGAAACCGCGGGGCGCAACTAGTAGTTAATATTTATTTTGTATGCTCGAATAGGTGTTATTTTAATGTGTTAAAAATACGTGCTGCGTATGGACGCTGCTGCCCAGGGGCGCATCTATATAAAAGGGCTTCTTGGGCTGCAACTCGCAGGCCTAGCCAGACGGCATTCGCTTCGAAGCGATTCCATTTCTACAGTCTTAATACTATACAATAGGCCACGTGACATATCGATAACTAATGTCAATCCCATACATTTTGGACTTTTCTACTAGCGTCATCGCTATTAGAATGTTACTTTGTCTAAGGCCTTAGGACCCGTGGATATAAAGGGCCCTCAGACCCCATTTTTTTTTGTAATAAGTATACGATTTAAAAAAAATATCATAATGTTAGCTACCCTGAGATCAATTAAACCGTTTGCAAATTAACATCCAGAATCCTCTTTTTTCTGTACCGTGTACCTTAGTTAACAGTTTTTTGATAAAATGCCAATTAGTTGATTAATAGGTAGGCCCCTGAGTAATATTAGCCAAGGGCCCCACAAACTCACGGTCCGTCCCTGCTGCTGCCCATCCCCTGGAGTAATCCCTTGGTAGTTTTATACGACATCGTATTATGTAAAACAATTAGGTAAATACTAGTATTATTATTTTCACACCACCTGCTCGACAATGTCCAATTACAAAACATGCAACCTCAACGTAAAGTAAAGCATTGTCTCTCTAGGGATATAAAGTTGTATGAAACTCCCTAGGGATTAAAGTGATTTGAATTTGGAACGTCAAATTCGTGTGGAAACTCGTGGAAAACTCCAAGGAAATAAATGCCCATATGGCATTGTAAAGAGGTTTGTTTGAAAATCGAACTGGCCACCAAAAGCAGAACTCAGAAAAAAAAAATAGGCGCGATTTTAAAGAATGTGAAACAAAAGAGATGTTAGGTTGGTGCTGTGTTTTTCAGTGAAATTTATTGCAATATTCTAGTAATATAATAATTATGTCAATGGCAATATTAGTGTTAACAAAAAATGTCAAGCGATAATGATTCTACTCCAGAGTTCATCAAAACACGATACTTATTTTATGGAGCCCTGGTTTTTTATTGTCTCGCAGTAGGTGTGAAAAGTCGAGTATGCTCCTCCGGAATAAAGCCTGTCTTCGTCTTGGGCAGCTTGAACCCCTCGCTTCACTCAGGACTCTATATAACTCCCTCGCTACACTCGGGAGTTAACTTTAGAGTCCCTCGTTACACTCAGGGTTCAATATGCCGCCCGCGACATAAGACACTGCTTTATTCCCTTAGTGCATAATCTACTATTATCTAACAAACAACCTTCTCACTGTATCTAGACCGCTCAGATAACACTTCATAAATTATTTTAAAACATAAATTATTAAAATGCTTACGTTTTTGGAGTCATGTTTTCTCAAGCTGACGAGAACTGAGTAAATAAAATAAAATGTTAGCTAAGGCTAGTGTGCAAATTAATAAACTATGCATAGGTACGTAATGTTTCTAATATTAGGTATATTGCAAATTTTAGGGTTCTGTGCACCTCGTAGGTGTTCGTAAGGTATGTATGTACATAACATAACACCCAACAGTCGCATACATAGTCTTGATCCCACTCTAGGAATCCCTGTGTCGTGGGTATTGGGAACTACGAGTACCATGCTACCATAACACCCAGACCCAGAACAAATTTTTGCAGATCATACAAACATTTGTCCTGCAGCGGGAATCGAACCCGCAACTTCTCGCATCTCACACTTTTGTTTACCACCTCTTGGACCCCAATGTCTCAACAAAACCGCGACCGATTTTTTTTTTACCCTCGTCAAATTTCATGAAGATCGGATTAACGATTCGGAAGTTATCCTCGGACAAACATACATACATACATATATATATACATACATACAAACGTCGAGTCTTCCAAGTATATAGACTCAGAAAACTCGTTTCGCTCGGTTAATAAAAATGGACGACGTCTCCTTTCGAAAAAGAAGAAAAAAAAAAGTTCATTTTGGTATCTATTTGCTACTTGACACCTTTTGACATTGTCGATTCATAATAAATTATTATTAGACTGGTTTCTCCGTCTACGTATTGGACGTTATTTATCTCAGAATAATGACTAAAGCAAGTCATTATTCTGAGGTATTTATTATTCAATGATTAATAGACTATTCCCGCCATTTTCAAAAAGAGACGCCCCACTATTTTGTTTCACAATCTATAATAAGTACACGTTCACAAATTCGCTATGCGTGGTGATTATAGCAAATGCCCCTATTATAGGTATTCAATGGAGGAGGCCTAGTCCAACAGTGTAAGTAAATAGGCTGATGATTTCGCAGGGGACCATTTAAACCAATATAATACTTAATAATAATAATAATTTATTTATTCAAAAGTATGTACAATTAACAAATTTTACAAAACTAGAAATAATTAACTAGTAATAAAAATAATATGTCCGTTTATTTCAATAATATTTTATTCAACGATATCTCGGCTCATTATCCTCGAGCACGAAATCCACAACTCTTTCTCCAAACGCGATCGCAGCAGCCTCGGTACTCCCGCGTGGCACTGTAGGTATCGCACTCGCGTCCGCTACGCGCAGGCGCGACACGCCACGCACGCGCAACCGCGTGTCCAGCACGCGGCCCAGCGCCGCCGAGCCCACCGCGTGTAACCCCGGCGCCGTCATGTGCCGTACGTAGCAGCGCCAGTAGCCTTCCCTATCCTCCTTGTACTGAGGACAACCCGGGAGCTCCAAGTGGAGAATCTTCGCTTTCTGACTGCGGAATGCAGGCGTCTCTAACAAGTCTTCAACGACAGAGATCGAACGCAGCGCCTCGTCGACATCGCGCGCGTCTGATAGGAAGTTTGGGTATATCGCGGGGGTTTCAAGAGGATCTGTGCTCGCGAGGCGGATCGAGCCGCGCGAACGTGGCACTAGATTAATTGGAGACATGGCCATCAGCGCGTACTCCGAACTGGCGGCGACGAGCTGGTCCACAACATGTGCCGCGAAGATGTCCTGCCGCTCGAACAGCGACCGCACCAGCATGATTACATACCGGTCGATGTATACGTGAATCATCTGCAAGTTCGGGAGCTCACAGCCATGCCCGCCCTCCAGACGCCTGGCTGAAGTGTTGTAGCAGTGCGTGTTCACGAATGTGCCGATATCCACGAGTCCGATTGAAGTGAGCGGACCTTCCCGGCTCGTCGCGTATTGCGTAAAGTCTCTGGCCTTCTCGGCGAACATGGCCAGATCTCCTGCCAGCCCCGGACTCTGATCAATGAGAAGGAACATATGAGCTATTATATGTTCGCTTATGCTTTCTCCGACAGGTAGATCAGCGCGCATCGGGACGCCCATCTCCTTTAGATGCGCAGCCGGGCCGACTCCTGAGAGCATCAGTATATGAGGAGTCCCGACGGTTCCTGCACTCAATATTACTTCTTTTCTAGCGTATATGTGTAGGGTCTTCCCGGACGGCCGCTGCACGACCTTGACTCCTCGCGCAACGTTGTCGTCGTCGATGATAACTCCCGTGCAAAGCGCATTTTTGGCGACCCTCAAGTTGATTTTGACGTCATCCCTCGCGAGGAATGCGCGTGCCGTGCTCATCCTCTCCCCATCGTGCACGTAGCCCGGGATAAACCCCACTCCTATCTGCGACTCCCCATTCACATCTTCATTGAGAGGGAAATTGAGATGCCGATAGCCTTCAATGATCCTCGAGTGCCACGGGCTCTGAGTGTCGTCGAATAATGACAGTTTCACCAGACCCGATGTGTTATGATAGGTTTTAGATGAAGAAGGTAGTCGGTCGAGGTCTTGCAAACCTTCGTAGCGGAGGAAATAGGGTTTCAGGTCCTGCCAGCTCCAACTGGGCATGTCGTAGTCATAGTCCTTTCTGTTCCCGCGCGTGTACAGCATGTGGTTGATGCTAGTGGAGCCACCGAGACACTTGCCGCGGGTGAACCTACAGTTGATCGACAGGCAGGACTTGTTGTTGGAGATCGTCTTGTAGGCCCAGTCGTATGAAGAGCCGATCAAACTTACAACTGCACCAGGGATCTGGAACATGTAGCGTAAAATCACATGAGGAAGGTACGTAGATACAGCGGAGCCTCAATTTCTATTGACCTCATTCACAAGCTCAAAATCGCGCAACGTGGTATGGAGAGAGCTATGCTAGGACTACGTTATAAAATCCGAAATGAGGAGATCCGTAGAAGAATACACCTCTCAGAATTAGCAAATGGGTAGGCGATATACACTACTACTATATAGTATATATATATATATAGTATATATATATATACTAGGCGATATATATACTGTAACTCGCAGAACTAATAACCGGTGGTGAATAAAGGTTCTATAAGTGGAGACCATGAATTAGAAAGATGCTGTGTTCAACGGCATCGGCATAGATAAACCGAGGATATGAAGTTAGCGAAAGGTTGGTTTGAGGCGGCTCAAGACCGTTCCTTGTGGCATTATTAGGAGGAAGGGCTATGCCCAGCACTGCTACTGGACATCAAATCAGTAATTCATCAAAAAACTGTTCTAAAAAGCAAATAACATAACATAACACCCAACAGTCACATGCGTAGTCATGATCCCACACTATTCCCTTTGTCGTGGGTATCAGGAACTACAAATACCATGGTAACACAACACCCAGATCCGGAACAAATATTTGCAGATCATGCAAACATTTGTCACGCAGCGGGAATCGAACCCGCGACCTCTTGCATCTCAGCCGGCTACTCGCCCGCCACGCTACAGCGGTCGTCAAATTGATATTTATGTGTACCTAATAAATAACTGATTGCTACATCTCTTCTTTCTGATTTATTTTTCTTCAATGATGATGACTTAGGGCTTACCTTAGCTGACGGTGGAGGATCTCCCCCCGCTTCTGTAAGCAGCACTTCAGCACCGGTGAGCGCCAGCCGCGCAGCCGCCGCGCTGCCAGCAGCACCTGCGCCTACCACGATGTAGTCAAACGTGGCGCCATCTATACACATAGTAGTGATACACACAATACATCAAATCAAATCAAAATAATTTTTATTCATTGAAATCACAAGGATCATTTTGAATCGTCTTATATAAAATTAAATTACTCCTGTTCCAACGCGACCAAGCCTAGAAGAATCAGGCAACAAACTCGTCTCGGCTTACATAAATGGTCCGTCTTACCACTAGGTGAGAAGCGCCTGTGTGGTGCCTCGGAGCAAGGAGTTGCTGATACATAGTAAATGAAAACTTAAAAACCTTAGGTAGTCAAAAGTAAATAAATATCAGCGAAAGTATGCAAGACAGCACACGCTACGCTTGTTATACTTATAAATAACAATCTAATAGAAACATGTCAAAATTCAAATATATTAGTCAATAGGATTTTTTTAGATCTCTTTGATACGTAATTTTTATAAAATAATATAATTATAGTTATATTGACGGTATGACCTTGGTTCCCTGGGAGCGGGGGCGAGCCCTTGTGTGGGACGCCACTTGCGTTGACACATTAGCCCCCTCTCACCTCAGTGGAACCATCACAAAGGCTGGGGCCGCAGCGGAGGCAGCTGAAAACGCTAAGCGGCGCAAATACGAAGTCCTCTCTGATGACTACATTTTTGCGCCACTTGGAGTAGAGACATTAGGCCCATGGGGACCTAGTAAAAAGAGCTTTTTAAAAAAAATAACACCCTTGTTAATTGACGCCGCTGGTGACAAGAGGGCTGGCTCCTTCCTCGCACAAAGAATTTATTTGGCCATTCAACGTGGGAATACAGCCAGTGCTCTTGGCACCTTGCCATATGAACCAAATTCTTTGTATAGTTAGCTTTCTGTTTTATATTTTTAGCATATAGATACTTAATTATGTTTTTTATTATAGTTTGCAATTTTAATATTAGGTATACATTTGTTTTGGCTGTGTTAAAGCAAGTTCAGTCCCATGCTTTATTATCATCCAAATAATCTGAGATTTTATAGTACATACGCTTTTTTAGAACTCAATTTAATGCAGTAGGTCCAAAGTCACGGACATCGGAAAACGCGTTCACAAAATGCCTTTAGTGAGCTCAAATTAATGAACTTAATGACCTTTAATGAATATTTAAGTTTTTGCTATGAGTTCTTTTAGTATACAAAAAGAAAAAAAATATATCGTATTTTTAAGCTTTTTATCTAGTGAAATCATAAATTCAGCACACAATTTGAATTACTCCACTCGATAAAAAAAAAAAAAGATCATTTTTAACTTTTTTAAAATTGAAATCTAATTTTAGACTAACTTCTAACACGTTTTAATTTATGAAATATTAGGTAACTTATGAATTATAAATTGGGTTAGTGAATTCATCAACAAAAACTAACAAAACTTTAAAGGGAATTTTTATATCATTATTTTATTCACAAAACCAAGGTATCAGAGTGTGCGCTCGCCTTCTTTAGTTCATACAAAAAAATTCGGTGGGAATGAGCAAGACACCTCGTACAATGCATATAGGTAGTCATATACGTCGTCTTGTGGGATTCCCACACCAGGATTCCCCGAGTCGTGGGTATTAGGAACAACGAGTACCATGGTGCCACAACACCCAGACCCGGAACAAATATTTGCAGATCATGCAAACATTCGTCCCGCAGCGGGATTCGGACCCGCAAGCTCTTGCGTCTCGGCGACTCACCCTCTGCGCTACGGAGGTCGTCAAAAAATATTTGTATGATCTGCAAATATTTCTATAGGTATATGCCAGGAGTCACCAATTAGTTTCGCTCGGAGTCCGTTTTAAGAATTGAAATTACCATCGCGGTCCGCACAACATGTTATACAGAATAGTAGATTATGCACTAAGGGAATAAAGCAGTGTCTTATGTCGCGGGCGGCATATTGAACCCTGAGCGTAACGAGGGACTCTAAAGTTAACTCCCGAGTGTAACGAGGGAGTTATATAGAGTCCTGAGTGAAGCGAGGGGTTCAAGCTGCCCAAGACGAAGACAGGCTTTATTCCAGAGGAGCATACTCTACTTTTCACACCTTCTGCGAGACAATAAAAAGCCAGGGCTTGTTTTGATTTTTGCGGTAGTAGATTATGAATAATCTCTAAAGCGTCTATTTTGATCAATTTTGGAGTAGAATCACTATCGTTTAACATTTTTTATCAAAAATAATATTGCATTAAAATTTACTGAAAATCACAGCACCAAACACGCGCAAAGGAATCTTGTTACACATTCTTTGTAAACGCACCTTTTTCTTTTTTTTGAGTTCTGCTTATGGTGGCCAGTTCGATTTTCGAACAAACCTCTTTACAATGTCATATCGGTATTTTTTTACTTAGAGTTTGCCACGAGTCTCCACACGAATTTGACGTTCCAAATTCAAATCACTTTATTCCCTAGGGAGTTTCATACAACTTTATATCCCTAGAGAGACAATGCTTTACTTTACGTTGAGGTTGCATGATATGTTATTGGACATTGTCGAGCAGGTGGTGTGAAAAAATATTTATTAAACAAATTTAATTACGGAAATAACGAAGGTATTTTTTTACATATCAATAAGAAAATTTAATTTTTTGTTGCGGACTATCCATCTGAAGTTTGGAGTAAAATTAGCGCAAGCTATTGACATTAAATCTTGGAGATGTTCATCAGTAAGTCGAGATCAAAATGTATTAATGAAGTTCATCGTCGAAAATGCTGCTTCAAATATATGTTTACCCATGGCTTTCCCTTGCCTTGAAGTTTAAGGTTCAGATCATTGGTCCGCACAAAATGGGTCGGCGGTCCGGATGCGGACCGCCGACCGCGGTCTCTGCTATAGGTAATCAAAATGCATGTAAGTACCAACCTTTCAAAGCAATCCCCTTAGGAAAAGTGTAGTCGACAGAATCGTCTTCTTCCCACCACAAACGTCCTTGCACGATACTCGGGGCGAACACAAGTAGCAAGGTGTGACAAAGAAGTAATCTGGAAGATATGCAATTTTATGTATGTACCTAACATAACAACATAACATAATATAACACACCACAACAGTCACATATACAGAGCGTTCCAAGACACATGAAAGGCAAAAAAAAAACAAAGTCTCCTTTCAGCAAATTTTTTTTTTTAAACTTAGTAATACTGCATTCAAAGATTTTCTAAAAATTATTTGCTTCGTTTGGGAATTGAACCGACTTAAATGTGAAAAAAAAGCACCCCATATTTTTATGATGCCAATCGAAAGAATGGATAAATATTTTTTTTAAATTTTTTTTTTTTAAATCGTCGTCAGCAATTAATAATTTCTTAGGTAACAATGTATATTTACTAGTATCTTATAACAAAAGAATAACGTAAAATGTTTGATTCAAATTTCAAGAAAATGATTAACGACGATTTTCGAAAAATAGGCGGAGAACAGCTGATTTTCTGAATGAGTTCAGCCAAAAAGTCAAAAAGAATTTTATTCATTGAAATCGCAAGGATCATTTTGAATCGTCTTATAAATTAAAATTACTCCTGTTCCAACGCGACCAAGCCTACAAATCAAATCAGAACAACAAACACGGCTTGGCTTACAAAAATGGACCGTCTTACCACTAGGTGAGAAGCGCCTGTGTGGTGCCTCGGAGCAAGGAGTTTCTGATACATAGTAAATGAGAACTTAAAAACCTTAGGAAGGAAGCCAAAATTAAATAAACATCAGCAAAAATATGCAAGACAGCACACGCTACGCTTGTTATGAAGGTTTTCCTACTTGGACAAATGGACCAATTAGATGGCCGGCAAGATCCCCAGATCTTAAAACCGCTAGATTTCTTCTTATGGGGATACGTGAAAAATTTGAGTTACAAACAGAATTGAGAGTCAAAGTCAAAAAGAATTTTATTCATTGAAACCACAAGGATCATTTAGAATCGTGTCATAAACTAAAATTACTCCTGTTCCATACATAGACCATACATCCATGTGTTAGACATATCCTAACGAGAGGTATTCACCATAATATTATGATAAGAAAATCAACAGGCTGCAAGATTACTAAAATATTGTCGATTTGATAAGGCAAGAAGGATCACCTTTTGAGCATATAATTAATTTACAAAAAAATTGCCTTCGACAGTTTCAAGTACTTATGTTTTTAATTTGATTAAAATTATTAATTTAACGTTATTCCTTTGTTTAAAGATACTAATTAGTATTTTTTAACCGACTTCCCAAAAAAGGAGAAGGTTCTCAATTCGGTTGTATTTTTTTTGTTTTTTTTTTTAATGTTTTTTACCGCATATTTTCGGTGTTTATGAACCGATTTGGAAAATTCTTTTTATATTTGAATAGATATACTTCCAGATTGGTCCCATTTTTTTCAGAATCCAGTTCTGATGATGGAATCCATGAGGAATTGAGGGAACTCCTCAAATATTGTAGGCATACATATGGCGATTTTATTATTTTCAGCAACAAACCAAGCATTTGCATTCAAAAAGTATAATAATCCTTTCACCACTATGGTTCTTTCATCATTTTTTTTCATCCAAATATTTTGTCGAATAAAATGGCGGAAGTCGGTTTTTTAAATGAAAAGTTATTGTCCATTCTTTCGATTGGCGTCAACGGGGTATTTTTTTCACATTTAATTCGGTTCGATTCCCATAACGAAAACAAGAAAGTTTTAGAAAATCTTCGAATGCAGTATTACTAATAAATAAAATAAAGTCTCCTTTCCGCAAAATATCCTATCTACAATAAAAGTAACTTTCGTGAATTATATCATTCATTTTGTAAAAACGGGAAATTTTCACGTACCTATTATGTTGGTGGAAGCACCAACACAACAATACATATACCCACCCTAATGAAGACCCTCGATTAGGGTCGAAACCTGTTGGTGCTTCCACCAACATATATAGGTACGTGAAAATTTCCCGATTTTACAAAATGAACTATCTACAATATTTAAGGTACTTTCCCTTCATGTCGCATAGTCTTGGGACGTTAGTCGTGATGATCCCACACTAGGATTCCCTGTGTCGTGGGTATCAGGAACTACGAGTACAGGAGCAGCACGAAACTAGCGCTGACCGTTATTGCGCAGAAGTCAAAAGTAAGGTATCTTGGGCGAGATCTCTATCTCTATCTATTTTTACACTAATTGTATTGCGTGCGCGACACTAAATATTCGCAACTATCCCCTCCACGTTTCGTTCAGCGCTAGACTTACGTGCCGCTACTTATACCATGGTTATATATAGTACACATATGGATGCTGCTTCCCATCCTGGTGACTACCAGTCACCTTACACAAAATGCCCCCGTACCGTGCTAAAATTGAACTTTTGGTTTTGGTTTTGGTTGGTGTTGGTAGGTTAATTCAGAATCATTAATAAATATAAGGTTTTTTCTATGGGCTAAGGGCCTTATTCACAATAATTTTTTAAACCTATTTTAGTTAAAATAGCTTTTGTTTTGTTTCCTCTGATGTAAAATATCATACGTCAAAACAAGACAAAACATATTTGAACTAAAATGTTTAGGTAAAATTTATTGAACATTTCCCATTTTGCCTGAAATTAATATATTTTTATTATTGGTTCTTTCTTAGTCACACTGTGTTAAGACTCGGCTGAGTGATCGTTGAGGTATCATAACACTGACCAGCTCGGTTAAGAGAAGGTCACCGGTAACTAGCAAAAGGCACTTTTTTGCACGCGAACTAAGTTTCATTCTATTTTGGCTATTATTACTTCAAACTCCATTAAATTTTGTACACATGATCAGTAGATAAATATCTAGACCCTTGCGGTCTTATTACAGAACATGGTCTAAATCAGAATTTAGTCCAGGCGTACTAGTCTAGGATTAAATATCAACATTAGGCATCACACGAAACGGATGGTTTGTTTTCCGAAATCAATTTTCGCGCTACACACAAATCAAAGTATCAAACTGACGGATTGTGTCACATCCCAATTGAGATGTCGAAATTCTTACCTCCAACAAGCAATCAACTGTCAATTTGTAGACCATTGCTAAACTAGGGGGCTGCCTGGTTTTAGAAAAACCAGAGATAGTCCAAGCTTATGTAATTTTTGGCATAAGCGCTAGATAGTCCTCTATCTAGCTCGAAAGTTACTTCTGGAAAACAAACCATCTGCTTTTGTATTACAGTCGTATATACCAAAGGTCTTGGTTTAAACTCTGACTTAGTACATGTTTTGTAATAACACCCTTGGTGCGTTAGTTTCTTATAAAATTATATGACTATTAAATCATAAATTTTAAAAAAAACTGACGCACCACGTATATATTAGTGTATTCAGTACATAATATATACAATATACATATACAGTAGTACACTACGTATATTTTGCAAAACACCAGCAGCGGTGAGCCACAGAGGTCGTCAAATATATCAATAGACTACGGGAGTATAAACAATAAATAGATAAAAAATCCAAAAAATAAATTATCAGTAATTCATCACCTGGTCGAGGTCTACTGCTGGACGAGGCCTCCCCCATATAATAGGGGGGGGGGGGTCGCCATAATCACCACGCCTGGCAAGCATTGGTACGTACTGCGTATGGATGCTGCTGTTCCCATCCCTGGCGTAATCCCTAAGTCGCTTTTTACAACATCGTATAGCGTAACACAATGAAGTGTGTCACACACGTAGCAGAAGCGGTAAGATATCTGTATCTGAGCGCGTATCTGTCCATATCGCTCTCTATACTAAACTCAAGGAGCAACACACACTTAGCTAGATCACTTATATTTTACCGTCAAGCATCTGTAGGCACCGACGTATATCAAAAGATGGACAGATTATATCTGTGTATACAAATTGAAATACAATACAGTTTGAAGGGTACGTGTGTGATACCTTCAGATACGATAAGTTTTTATATACACATACAAAATATTACCGCGTCTGCTGCGTGTGTGATGCACTTTAGTAAATACTAGTGTTATTATAGACTTGACCGTTATTAGAAGCTTATATATATATTGAGAAAGGCTGACGTCATTTCCGTTGAGTTTCACTCGTCTCTCTACCCTATAGCTCTGTCTCTTTCGCACACCCCTGTCACCAGGCGGGGCGCGCAGGTGTTAGCCTCCGAGCGCTTTGCTCATCATTGGTGTGAAAGTTCCCGTTGAGTTCACTCGTAATACTTTGAAAAAATATTTTAAAGTCCATTTAAAATAATAATATTTTTAATTCTAAATTTAATTTAACTTATTTTTAACTGAAGTGAATTTTTATTTCTCTAATTTTTATTTTTCTTATACGGTGCTTTGAATACTCATTTATTCACGTAAGTTGCACAAGATATTTTATTTATACTTTATTAAAACGGTGTTACCGTTCGATATTTTAAATTTATTTTATGGTCTTGATAACCTTTTTATCAATTCCAGTAAACTTTCTTAAAATTATTTTTCTAAGTACCCTAAATTTTTATTTTGATACTTAGTTCTCTTTATGAACCTAAAATTTGTTGCCCCTTTTTAGGGTCGTATACAGCTATTAACTATTAAAATGGACGATCAGCTTGAATCGGCAAACGCGGTTGCATCTGGCAGTCGCAAATCCGGCAAATCGCATTTGCATGAGCGACGCTCGCCGTCATCAAGTAGTAGCAGTAGTACCAGTAGTAGCGCCTCGTCTTCGTCTAGTTCTCCCGAACCTCCGCGAGATTCGAAGAAAAAGAAAAAGAAGACGCAGCGTCGTCGTTCTAAAAAGCAGAAAAAGCGAGATCGTCGTCTCGACAAATTATATAGTGACGTAGGTGAATTGCGAAAAACAGTAGCTTTTTACGAAAGTACTCGTAATCGTTATGATAATGGAGATGAGATCTGCATGTCCGACGTTAGTCGTGAAATGTACGATGATTGCTGCGCCTCGCAGGTGACGGCATCTCCTGAAAATCCTGGCACTATATCAGACTTAGCTTTCGATATCGAAACTAAGCTTAAGGACCCGGCTGTACCTCAAACTCCTGAGGAGTTTATAAAAATGTTAGATGAGGTTCAAAAGTTTGGTGGGACATCCTGCGGGGTTATTGTGTAAGTCTACTGAACATCGAATAAACTTCAAATTTGATATTGACAACTCAGTCTGGACTCCATCTGTCAATTTCGTATTGTCTAACCGGTGAACTTCGTCTGTTTCAAGCCCAGTGAATGAATGCTAATCATGATTTTGACAGTTTTGGTATTGTCTAGCGCCAAACTGAAGTTCGGAAAAGTTTTTGACGTCTTCAGTGACGTCAAAAACTTTCCCGAACTTCATGACAAACGTCAAATGAAACAGGGACCTCCTTCGATGCCTGTTTGAACTAAAATAGCACACTAAACAACTTCAGTTATGAAATAAAGTGATAATTAGAGTTTTTATTAGCAGAAGTAAGTAATTAATTCAAACATCCATACATTTGTCTACATTTATTTAATGATATTTGACTTCCCAACTTGCGAAAGTCTTGGATGATTTTACCTAAATTGAGAACAGTGATATCCTCGTGAGTACCTAATGTAGTATGCTGATATCAAGGTAAAAGCTAGCTACCTACCTAGTTAAAAACTCTTAAATAAGTAGTGTGTGTGCTTGCAGTTCATGTTCTTACCTATGTTATTCTGTCTTGCAGATATTAGCACCATTGGCATTTTACGTGAATGGTTATTACCAAAAACCGTGGGGCTTATTGCCACCTTGGCCCGTTCAGAAATGTGTTGTCGGACTGCTGAAATTCTTTAAAAATACATCCAATTTTCAACTACTAAGAATGGAGCTCCCTAATGATGAGGAGGTCTAATAAATCACGAAACAATGTGGTCCACATCTTATAGCGTTCTTAATGAAAGTGAAGATCAATGACCAAGAATATCTTACTTGTAAGTAATAATCTATCATTAATAGTATCAATATAAGTACTCAACATGCACAAATTTGCTTTTAGTGTTGATGATTCTATGTGCACAATCTACTGAAAGTCCATTGCTGGACATAGGACTCCCCCATGGACCCCCCATGTGACCTAGGTTCTTCTATGGATCTCTTCTATTCAATTGATATCTACCATAGCAGCCGCTGCATTAATTTGAGAGTGTAAAAAGTATCAAAAGTGCCAAAAGTGTAACCTTGTTGTTTTTGTTCCAGAATCAAAACAAACGTGGACAAGGGCTACTGAGCTCAACCTCATCACAGTGGAATGGAGTGCATATTTTATTTTAACATTATTGGTTGTTTACTGTTGTTTTCTACTTCTCACAACGGAGTTCAGTGAATTACCCTTATTAATTCAGAATAAACTTTGAAATAGGTTATCTGTTTAATTAAAAGGATATCACTGTTGTTCATTTATTTTGTTTATTCGTTTAATCAACAGCGTTTTCTTAAAAATCTAGGCAGAAAAACATTGTGTGACAAACATAAGGCCAAACATGAATTTTACAAAATCAAAAACATGTGTAGGTAGGGTACACACAAGTAAGCATCCAAAGTGACCGAGTGCCTACAAACTTTTTAAATTTCAGCATTATTATTGAAATAACCATTACTATTGCCCACTGGGGCACGAATGGCTTTTTTAGTTTTATTGGTTTCTACTTAGTTAACTACCTTTTTTGTAAGGCACGCCTCACCATCTTTCTGCACGCCCAGGATGACTGGTAGATAATTCTATTAGCATTAAGTCCTCCTAGCGCTGATGTTTTGTGTGAAAGTTTAAATAAATAATAATGGCTAGAAATATAAATCAAATAGAACTATTAATGTAGTACTCCATTGAGTCAGGTAAGTATATTATGTTTGAAAATAGATGAGGTTTGCCGTGGTGTGTCCGGCTTAAGATTCTATCTCTTCCCATGAATGAATTAAAAGCCAACCAAGGGATTACACCAGGGGACAGGCAGCAGCATCCACCTGAGTACTCTACATAAATAATGCAATCACCAATCCACTTTCGAAGCATGGTGATTATGGCAATTCCCCCCACTGTATTTCATGGGGGACACTTTGTCCAGCAGTGGATGTCTAAAGGCTGCCGATGAGTAGCATACCGATGGACTGGCAACATTGTATTGGACGCAGACAGTCAATGGATAGAAGCAGCACAAGCCGTAAGACGTAGCATAGCCATGGGCCAAAGACATTGTACCGATGACATTGTAATGGTCCCTGGAAATCAGTGAATAGAGGCAGCACAAGCCCATTGATAGTGGCATTTTATGGGGAGGCAGCAGTTATAATACCACTGTTGGACGTCTACTAGCTGATGATGAATAAAATTAAAGAAATAATATTGGGTAGGTAAGTCATTTACTCATTATTCATTATAAACAATCAAAATTTACCTTGACAAATGCCCGCACTAATATTTACCATTACCGCTAACCAACATATAGCTACTATACACTCATTAAAGTACTAATTCTACAGTTTATTGGTTTTATCTATAGTCTCAGGTAAACCATAAAGGAATTAAAAATAACACTATGGCGAGACTCCCACTGAGTATTATGTTCCTTGCTCTAACTTCATAACCGTCATGGTGAGCTTGGTTCTGCTGGAGGTATTCTATCATCACTTTGGACATCACAACGTAGTGAATACGTACAGTTGAGTGGTGGGTACTCCTCAAGTAATAGATTAATTCTGTGGCAAGGGTGTTCTTCCGAATTATAATTGTAATTTTTCCATTTTGGCCCCTTTTTTCTTGGTGGTCATCATAATATGCCAACCCCAACGTTTGGACGTTGCCTGTTTTCCCACAACCAACGCTTAGGTATTGCTTCTCCAACAATGGCCCTAGCTAGACTATCCTTTCGAAATCTTGCATGATTTTGAACTTTGAGGCTCAGTCTCATTTACTTATTCGAAATTTGTGACACAAATGATTATCACTGCCGTTTTGGTATTTAATATAGCAAAGCGTAAATAACACC
Source organism: Epirrita christyi (assembly GCA_951392215.1). Lineage (NCBI taxonomy): Eukaryota > Metazoa > Arthropoda > Insecta > Lepidoptera > Geometridae > Epirrita > Epirrita christyi. The sequence goes on from OX595861.1 coordinate 5,364,783, forward strand.
CACAATGTTTCCAAACACAGTTCTGCATGTTTATTTTAACTTTTTTCAGTCCAATTAAAAGAAATACACCAAAAATAAACAAATTACAGGCTTTTTTTTTTTTTTTTTAATGGCATCTGAGGATTTTTCTCAATTTTGCCAATGTCAAGTAGCATAGATAATTACAAACATTGTCCAGTCGTCAAGTACTCTGTTATGTCATGTTCTAGTAAATCGATGGCAGTTTACTAGAATGTTCCTGGACAATTTCCACCCCTTCGAAAAGACACGTAATACACTTATTCACTACTATGTGCAAGTTACACCGGCTGAAATGCCACCAAAATAACACGATATAACTCAAAAAAACAAAAAAAACAATTGAAATAAAATAAAAAAGGACGACGTCTCCCTTCGAATGAGCAGAAAAAGTCTCAATTATAGGCTTCTCCTTTTTCTTTATTTTTGACAAAAAAACGTGACATTGCCAACGTCAATCATTTCTGACGTTTTTTAAAAACACGTTCCGTTTTAAATTTCAGGAGACTATTATTACAGCTTAGTTGCTAACAATGCAACCAATAACATAAAATTCTGTACCGTTAATGTTTGTAAAGCACATTAAATATAGTTTTCAAGTTAACAACTTACTAATACCACATAAATCATGTCACTAAGTACTCGTACTTCATCAGTGCTAGTTAGTCATACTTCTGAAATGAAACGTGACCGAGCGATGAACGAGACCGAAAACGCGTACAGGCCAGTCTGTAGCCGCTGAACATCGAAAAAATCCTTCGGCAATACCGCGAAGGCATGTATACTGAACATCGATTTTAGTACTCTGACAATCGGTTTGAAAGTTAGCCAATAACCCCCCAGGTTGGAAGCTATTAGTTAATACGCAAAATCAAAATCTAAATCCTGTCTTCTGGATTAATAAGACTATATCAGTCCTAAGTGAAAGACGTGGCGCTTCTGGATCATCAAACTTATTCATAACCCTGCGAGGTTCGCCATCACCTGCCTCCCGCACAGTTATTGCAGGATGGTTCAAGTCACTTCTGAAGGCGGCAAACATCACAGCGACACCGGGAAGCGTACGTTCCGCTGTCGCCTCTAGAAACTGGATAGACAATTTCCCACTTGATGAAATTTTAGAAAGAGGTAATTGGAAATCTGCTAGAACATTCCAAAATTATTATCGTCGTGAAGTTATGGGTTCCTTTGCCACTAATAGTGTTCCCATTTCCACACTATTTCATCCAGTGCATTGAATTGTATAATTTTCTAAACACTTACACATTATAAGTTCCTCGATTGATTCTTCCGTCAAGTTTCGTATATATTAAAAACCTGATTAAAATTTAATGTGTTTTAATGACTAATCATAACGTAATGAACGTTATGAATGTTTACCTACTTACCTATTCGATACGTACCTAGTTAGGTACCTATTAGGGCATGTAAACCGGTTAACCGATTAACCGAAAAACCGATTAACCGACTGATTTTAGGTCGGTTTTTTACCGGTTTTTTTCTTAGAAAATAACCGGGTTTTCGGTTTTTTTGAATGAGTAATAAATCACAAATTCATTTCAAACTACGCCTTGCAGACTTTATTTAGAACGACCATTTTAATGCATTTAATTATATTACAACATAATACGTTAAAATTGCAAAAATACAGACAAACACTTCTCAGAAAACTTTATCATTGGACCGCATAAAACGTCGTTAGTGAATATCGTAGTGTAAATAAGCTATTAAACAAGCAGAGCAAGAAAGCGAAGGCAGCGTTGCATGAGCGCACTGGGCGCCACCGTCGTCGCTGCGGTCAGCGGTCAAACTGGCAAATTGTTAATTATACCAAAAAAGTGAATTAGACTTAGTAACTTTTAGGACTGATTAATGATAATATTTTAGACTAGTTGATTATAGTTAACTACTCTATTTGAGTATGAGTGAGTTGAATATTACCGAATGTTTTAAACTTTACTTGAGTAAGAGAGAGAGTTTTAATATAAGACTAAATTATTTTAATGTTTAAAGATACCTATCCCTAAACGTGAGAAAGTCGAGTGGGCCTGGCAGTATCCCGGCTATTGTGCTCAAATAATGTGCTCCCGAGCTGTGTTCCGTTTTGTCGCACCTCTTCGACCTCTCTTATACCACGGGGGTTGTGCCATCTTCATGGAAGGTAGCCCATGTCCACCCTATCCCTAAAAAAGGGGATCGTACCGAACCGTCGAATTACAGGCCCATAGCGATAACCTCCCTACTCTGCAAGGTGATGGAGCGAGTGATCAACACTCGGCTTCTTGGTTATCTGGAGGAACACCAGCTGATCAGCGATCGGCAAAACGGTTTCCGTCACGGGCGATCAGCTGCTGATCAGCTGGTGATCTTCTAGTCTACCTTACTCACCGTTGGGCAGAAGCCATTGAGAGTAACACCTAACCTAACAGTTAAATATACTAACCTAACGAACCTAACCCACCCCTTCGGGATTACTCCAGATTCCTCCGCCTAAGTCAAGACTTTGGCTACGTCATACTTCCGTATCCCTCACTTCGTTCGGGCGCGATCTATGGATCGCTGTTTTCTTTCCCCCCTTTCTTCCTACCGGTCGAACGCCTTAGACGTCGCAGACGTCTCCGGGGGGGCCTCCAAGGCCCTGACCCGGTACATGTCAACTCACGTTTACCTATACACCTACCTACAGACCTAACCTAACCTAACCTAAGTGGTGACTTTGGCAGTAAGTTTGGACATCGCAAAGGCATTCGATCGTGTGTGGCACAGGGCGCTTCTATCGAAGCTTTCATCATATTATTATGGCATATTATTATTATTATAGTTTTCTTTCCGGGCGGTGCATTAAATCCGTAGTTGATGGATCCTGCTCGGACTCCACGCCCATCAACGCTGGCGTTCCCTAAGGGTGAGTGTTATCACCCACGCTTTTCATCATTCACATCAATGATATGCTACAAATTAGCGGTCGCCATTGTTATACGGATGACAGCACAGGTCAAACCCTCTACTCTGGCAAACGCCTCTCGTGCCGAAGTGGATGAAAATAGGTCAGCGCTTGTGCCTGAAGTGGAAAGCTCCTTAGAGCTCGTATCAGATTGGAGTATCCAAAATCTGGTTACTTTCAATGCCACTAAGACACAAGTGTGCGCATTTACCGCAAAAAAAGCCCCATTTACCATCGCGCCGCAGTTTCAGGGCATTCCTCTTTCCACCTCCTCGAGCATTGGGATTCTGGGAGTTGAAATTTCTAACGAGGTCCAATATGGGAGTCACTTAGAAGTAAAGGCAAAACTAACTTCTAAAACACTTGGAGCGCTTAATCGTGCAAAACAGTATGCCACGCCAACTCAGCGCTTTCTACTATACAAAGCACAAGTTCGGCCACACATGGACTACTGCTCTCACCTATGGCACGGGGCCCCCAAGTACCAGCTGCTTCACTTTGACTCCCTACAAAGAAGAGCCGTTAGAATCGTCAACGACCTCAAGCTCACCAGTAGGTACACTAGAGCGGCTGAGCCTGCGCCGAGATATCGGCTCGCTCTGTGTATTATATCGACTCTATAATGGGGAGTGCTCTGAGGAACTATTTGATCTTATACCCACTTCCAGGTTCTATCATCGCACCTCTCGACATCGGTTGGGAGCTCATCCACATATCATCGATGTGTGGGTATCTCGTACAGCTCGCTTTTCAAGATCTTTTCTCCCACATACGTGGAAATTGTGGAATGGGCTCCCTTCTGAGGTTTTTCCGCTAAACTATAAAATGCACAGCTTCAAAAAAAATGTAAAAAGGGTCCTCCAAGGCAGGCAACGCATTAGCAATACCTCGGGTGTTGCAGATGTCAATAGGCGACGGTAACCGCTTACCATCAAGTGGGCCGTATGCCAGTTTGTCGAGCCATAACATAAAATAAATATATTATTATATTATTATTATAAAAAAAAACTATTTTGTTGATTTTTATAGTTTTCTCATGAAGTGAAATTTAATTTGTTTTAAATATATACAGGGTTACGGAAGAAGTCGTGCTAGATCCGTGAAGGGCGTGGAGTACCCGTCATTTCTGACTTATTTCTCATAAAGATGGCATTACCAATTATCACAACGCCCATTACTGGGCCCCAAAAGAACTAAGAAATCCCAATAAGAAAAGAGTGACGGGGTCTCAACGAAGATTCAGCGTGAATGTGTGTGACCTATTGTTTTATTTTACATTTTATTGTAAATTATCTTCTACACTGTCGCCTATAAAACTACTTTTTTCCACGAAATGTAATACAAACCCTAGATTGTTATACCTCGTTGGATAGCTGATGAACCGTAGATATTTTATAAAACATCTGCCGAACAAGTGCCATAATATTTTTTTTAGATATTCCTTAGAGAAAAATAAACTTTCTAATATTTTTTTTAATTTCTTATATTTCACTTGTCTGCTACGGTCTATTCAACTAACTTATGCACTATTTTGATTATTTACGCGTTAAAACATCTTATTACACAAGTAAAAATGCAACAACAATAATAATAAGACACGTAAAAAAAACACAAATCAATGTAGTAGCCTAAAAATCGGCAATTTAAAAAAATAAAATAAAAGTCGTATATCTCGAAAAGGGTTAAGTTTAGGGTGGGCTGTTTCATAGAGAAATAAGTCAGAAATGACGGGTACTCCACGCCCTTCACGGATCTAGCACGACTTCTCCTGTAACCCTGTATAAAGAACATATTTAATATAATAAATACTCTATAACCTGAAGAGACAGTTTAGACAATACTACTAAATAAATAAGTAAATTACACTTAGTAACTAACTATTAGGACTGATTTATCATGTTGTTGAATTTTGTTACTTTATTCGAGTAAGAGTGAGTTCTGCACATTACAATACTTTAAAATTTTACAAGCTAATTTAATTGGTGCATCCTCGTTCAAATAATAAGTTCATTTTTATTAAAATTTACGGTTTTATCTTATCCTAAGACACCTATATAAAAATCTCTAAAAATAACCGATTAACCGGTTTAACCGGTTTTTGAAACATACAAACCGAGAAAACCGGTTTTTTTAAACAACCCGGTTTTTACATGCCCTAGTACCTATACTTACTACTGCTTCTTGAAGTGTTAGACAAATTATGACTAATTTATGAACTATTATAATAGGTACCTAAAAGATAAGTAGGTACCAATGCGTATTTCTGTTGAAGAATTGTATCTTGTTGTTATTAAATTGAAAAATATATTTTGTTTCTTTTTCGCACACTTTTCATTTATTTTTTGCTGTAGGCTAGGTACATACCTACCCATATAATTTAGCAAACAGAATCACATTGGTGTTTTCCTCACCAGGCGATAACAAACAGGTCTCAATATATATATAAGCTTCTAATAACGGTCAAGTCTATAATAGACGCGTTTTACCTGAAATAAAACGCTTATTATATACTTACCTTATTAGAAGCTTAACTTTTTACCGCTGCCTGGTGATATTTCGACACAATGATGAGCAAAGCGCTCGGAGGCTAACACCTGCGCGCCCCGCCTGGTGACAGGGGTGTGCGAAAGAGACAGAGCTATAGGGTAGAGAGACGAGTGAAACTCAACGGAAATGACGTCAGCCTTTCTCAATATATATATAAGCTTCTAATAAGGTAAGTATATAATAAGCGTTTTATTTCAGGTAAAACGCGTCTATTATTTATCTACCAAACAACCTTCTCACTGTATCTAGACCGCACAGATAACACTTCATAAATTATTTAAAAACACAAATAATTAAAATGCTCACGTTTTTGGAGTCATGTTTTCTCGGGCTGACGAGAACTGTTCTAATGAACAGAATTAAAGGTTCGCAAAGGCTAGTGTGCTAATTAATAAACGATGCATAGGTAAATATGTATCTAATATTATATTGCTGTTTTTAGGGTTCCGTAACTCAAAAGGTACCGATGGAACCAGTATAGGATCACTCAGATGTCTGTCTGTCACAACCGATTTTCTCCGAATCTACTGGACCAAAAAAGTTGAAATTTGGTACATATATAGAATTAGGTGACCCAATCACGGACGTATAACGAATAACCGAATTCTGATTTCGGGGCTTAATTTTGGCGGCAAACTATTAAATTAAAAAAAACTTGTGTCAAATATATATAAATAAATAAATGCTGGACATTTCACACAACATTATCTAGCCCCAAGCTAAGCAGAGCTTGTGTTATGGATGCTAGATAACTGATATATACTTAATACAATACATTACATAGATAGATATTTTTTATTATACATAGAAAATACCCAGAACACCCTGAACAAATATCTGCAGATCGTACAAATATTTGTTCAGAGGCGGGAATCGAACCCGCAACCTCCTGCGTCGCAGGCGAACGTCCGCCCGCCGCGCGCACAGAGGTCAAAAAAGACGACCTCTGTGGCGCGGCTAGATAATGTTGTGTGAAATGTCCAGCATTTATTTATTTATTTATTATTATTTTATTTATATAAGTAATGTGACATAATGAATGAAAGAAATCGTTATGAGAAATACCAAAGTATATTTTTCTTTGTTATTAAGTATTTGAATATGCTTAGTTAAAAAAGATATTATTGAAAATAAGCGAAAATTTACCATTATCCCCATAATTATCCCTACAATTAGAAACTACCGAGTCAAAAATGTTGAAAAAAATATGGGAAATTGAGCCTTACTTTACAGGAAAACCTAAATGAAAATCCTAAATCTTCAAATTCATACGGGAAACCGAAAATACTCGAAATGAGAAAGTGTGGAAGTATTTTATAAGTTCATTGTTCTAGTGGTTCCTATGTTAGCCTACTTGTACGGAATCCTCTCCACGCGAATCCATTCCATTCGCGTGGAGAGAAATACCGGTCCAGACCGGTATTTTACATTATAATGAATTCAAATATTTATACTTAAATCAGCTTTAGTAGGAAGTTACCTTAATTTAGCGAGTTTAGACATTATCATCGTTAGGACAGTATTTTTTAATTTCATTTGTAACTTGACCAATGTCAACAATGTGGGGTTTTCACGGCCGTTTCAAATCATGCTTTCAGCATTGAAAATAGATGGCGCTGCTCTGTAACGTAATTGTGAAGTGTCAAAATAAAGTGAAATGTCAACATCGACAACGTAGTTATGGTTACCCCTCACCCCTCTGCCTTAGATTAAGTCTAGAATATACTTTTAGTAACTAAGCATTTATGTTTTAAGGCTGATTCAGCGGCGAGACAGCCCTCGGCGCTCTGACGCACATGTATTCTTTTATTTCAATATTAAAGCATCTCCATATCGATGCAGACGTATTTTTAATTTAATTTTAATTTTAGTTTTAAATTTTAGTTTTTTAAAAACCCGTTTCTAAGCTCCCAAATCAAGAGTGGCGCAGCCCGGGGCGGATTTTCATAATTTTCACGGGTTTTTCCGCGTTTTCCCGACGTCCAAATTCGTCAGGAAAATTACCACGAAAAATTCCACGAAAAGTTAATCCGACGAACCAAATAAATATTCTCTTAAACGGGTAAAGAAAAGTGAGCAATGGGTGTAGCAGTCGGTTGGTGAGTACAACTTTTCGCCAATCCTTTGTTTCCCAAATCCTCCTCTTAGAAAATGGTTTTTAAACACTAATTTGTTATTATTGCGATCAAACTTTTCGCATTTTAACGTGTCTGGTTAACTTTGTATACAACTCTACAGAGTTAACCTTAGTACTAGTTAGTTAAGAAAATATAGAGAGTGCATATCTTCAAACTCAGATTTGTACTGTAAGTATTTAATTAGTGTTACATAAACTTAAATGATCTAAAATCGATCATTTTAGAATTATAATTTAGGATAAAAACTCAACTTAGGAACTATTGGTTGACTTTGTATACAACTCTATCGAGTTAACCTTTGTTCTCTACCATTGAGTTATGAAAATATAGAGAGTGCATATCTTAAAATTCAGATGTGTACTGTAAGTAATTAATTAGTGTTACGTAAGCTTAAGTGATCTAAAATCGATCGTACTTAAACTATATTTTAGGATAAAAACTCGTTTATTTTACAAAATATTTCAGTGTCAAACCAATTTTACAAAGAATTTTTATTCTATGCCCAACTATTGTTGTGCTTATTTTATTGTTTTTACTGACATTTTTGTGTCAATATTTTTACAAATTATTTCAATGTCAAACCAATTTTACAAAGAATTTTTATTTTATGCCCAACTATTGTTGTGCTTATTTTATTGTTTTCATTGACATTTTTGTGTCAATCGTTTTTACAAAGAATTTTTGTTTTATGCCCAACTATTGTTGTGCTTATTTTATTGTTTTTTTTTATTGACATTTTTGTGTCAATACTTTATACAACCGCGTAAAGTAGAGTGAAAATTTTTCATTAAGTTTTTGTGTAATTTTACATAATCGCATAAACTCAAGTAAAAATTTTCATAAAAATTTTACACATTTTCCCAACTTTTCTTGTGTTTTCAATTGTTTTTTTTGTGTAATTTTCACAACCGTGTAAATTAAAGTGAAAAAAATTCCATCAAGTTTTCACCAATTATTTTTGTGCTTTTTATTGTGCTATTTTTAAGTGTGTAATTTTTAAAACCATGTAAACTTAAGTGGAAATTTTACATCAAGTTTTCCCAATTTATTTTTGTGCTTTTTATTGTGCTATTTTAAAGTGTGTAATTTTTAAAAACCATGTAAACTTAAGTGGAAATTTTCCATCAAGTTTTTCCCATTTATTTTTGTGCTTTTTACAATGCTATTTTAAAGTGTCTAATTTTATACAACCGCGTAACCTTAAGTGAAAATTTGTAATCAAGCTTTCCTTTTATACTTTATTATTGTAGTGCTTTTAATTGAGTTATTTTAAAGTGTAAACTTTTACATAACCGCGTAAACGCAAGTGAAAAATTTTCTTAAAGTTTTCCACATTTTCCCAACTTTTGTTGTGTTTTCTATTGTGTTTATAATGTGTTCTATTGTAGTGAGTAAAAAAAATCGTGTAACTCGAGTGAAAAGTTGCCTTCTCTGAATCGTTCGTAACTCTATTACTATGACGAAGCTATAGAAGCGACACTTAAAGAATTCATTCAATTGATACTATTATACAATGGTGATAAAAGACAGTTAAATTTATATTTGCGAAAATGTTAATATGTAATTGATCGGTTTAGTAACAGAGATTTCGAAGAACAAATTGTTTTGACTAGTCGACTTACAGAGAACGCAGCTGCGCTCTTATCGGAACGAGAGGATGTTGAGACTTGGTCTGCGATGAAAGAATTGCTTGTCTAGCATTTTGGAGATCCGCGTAGTGAAGCGTGTATTAGAGTTTTTGAAAATAAAGTCAGATGAAAGTTATCTGGATTTTTGTAATAGAATCCAAGGTGTTCGAAATTTATTGATGTCGAAAGTGAACGTGATTGGTCCTCAATCACGATAATCACTGTCCTAGTGATTTAAAACGCGCAAAATGTATCATATTATAATAATACATCCTTGAATGTATTTTTATGTAACCGTCCTGAGAATATGGTACGGGTAGTGAGACTTAAGGTACCATCAACATTAGAGGCCGCCTTAAGTGATGTTCTTGAGGAAGTAAATTTTTTTGGAACAATACAACATGAAAAATCGTATACACGGCAGCAGTCAAATTATAAGTTCAGGTTCAAGGCCATTGATAAGCAACAATGCCTCGCCCTTAGGCATCTTATAAATAAAAATAAAATAAAATTAAATTTGGGGCATCTTAATGCCCCAAATTTAAGGGCAAGGTCAACCACAGAGTTTTGGAACGGACCGTCCACAAACTTTTGGGTACCGACCTTAGATTGGCCTTCAGCCACAACAACCAGCAGGCCTTCAGCAATTTAGTTATAGGCCACCACAGTAATTTGGCTACAAGCCACCACAGCAATTTGGTTACAAACCACCTCAACCATTTGGTTATAAAACACTCGAACAATTGAATAATCGGCCAACTCAATTTGGATATCGACCACAATCTGCTATCCAGCCAACTCAAGTAGTCTACAGTCCCCCTCAGGTACAAAAGCCTCAAATGCAAATCAGTTACGTGTCTATGAGGACAGCTCCTCCTATACCACAACAAGGTTTTAAGTTAAACGAACTTATTATAAATGACTATGAATACGAACCTTATTACAATGAAAATTACGACTATAATCATAATAGTTATCATGACGTGAACGAAGTGAACTATTATTATGGTAACAAAAATTATATATGTAGGTACCAACGTAACGTACCATATGAAGAATCAAACAGACTGACGTTAATGTATATCAGGCAGCCGAATTTTCTCAAAACTCTTAGAACTAAATTGCGATCCTAATTCAAAACTTTCGTACATTATTTAAAAGAAATAGATGCAAAAATTATTATTGATACCGGAAGTATGAGGTCATTATTTTGTCCTCAAAACGCCTATCAATATTTTGGTAAATTTATTCGAAAGGAACCATTTCAAGTGATTAGCACCCACGCGTCCAGCAGGCACGATGAAGTGATGGAAATCCCTCTCTTGCCTACTCTACTTTTGTTACAATAGTAATGATTGGCATAAATTTTATTTGTATGACGTTGACGCACGCTACGACGCTTATTCGAAATGATCTTTTACAACAATTGGTCGCGATTATTGATTTGAAAGAACAGCTTTTGAAAACGAATACTTCTTGTATTCCAATAATCAATATTAATTTAAAATATATTAATGATAATACCACTACGATCAGAACAACGGGTCAAGTTATTTAAGCGAAGCCATACTTGACTTCTATGAATTTAAGAACGGCTTACGAATGCCTAGTGCAATAGTGAACTGCATAAACGGTTATGCTTCAACGGTCATTCAGAATGCCTTAGATCAATCAAAACGGTTGACTATTACACCTTTTGCTGTAATAAATTAAGAAAAACATGTAACAAAGATTAGAAAATTAACAGCTAAAAAGAAAACAAAACACAATGACTAAACGACAAAAACAATATCAGACTCAAGTAGGACAGCGATAGCTGGTAGCCCTATAGCGATTTCTGATACATTATCAAGACATAGTATGGAAGTAGGTGAATACCCTATAAGACCAGAATCTAGTAAATCACAAACAATTAATTCCGCTGAAGATTTGGAATCAACTAGAATACCAATTTTACGAGAGGCAATTTACAACAAGCCAAATCAAATTCTAGTTTATCCATGGTTTAAAAATGAAATGCAAGTAAAGAATCTTTCACGTGAAAAGCAAAAGGTTTTGGAAGTTTTCCTACCTACAGATAATTCAGAATTGGTTAAAAACTTTTTGAAACAATACATAAAGCCAATCTATAAATTAAATATGAAAAGCGATGTACTGATGCAGCATCAACAATGACGTATTACGTTATGGCATACAATCACACCATTCATTCCGTTACTGAACTTACTCCATTTGAAGTTGTCTTCGGACACACTGACACAAGCAGCCCATATAGCATAGAATTAGAAAAGCGTTATTTTCAGAAATTAGTTAAGGATCATGCAAAACGAGCAAAAGTCTTATATGAACATTTGGCAGATAAGATGGTAGCAATTAAACAAAAGACTAGGGAAAAGAAAGGTGGTGAAATCGAAATTGAATTTCCTGCAGGAAAAACTATTTTTTGCTAAAGATGTTAACAAGCGGAAAAGCAAAGATAAACCTCGTTTTGTAAAAGCAAAAGTTATAGGCAACCCCGAAAGAAACGTTTTACCTATACAAGTAGGAGAAAGAAAAACTAAAGTTCCTATTAAAAATGTCAAACGCCCTCCACAGGTGGTGCAGCATACTGCTAATAATGACACCAACCCTGGCTCTTCATCTACAGACACTTGAAGGAAATCCAGGGATACTTCCAATAAAGGAAGGTCAGGCATACTATCAAACTGACTATTGGACTATAGTTAAGGTTATAAACTTGGAAAGAATTTACAGTGATTTAAATTACGTATCAATGAACTATGAACAACTGTGTAAACTGATCGATTGGAATACATCATATTCGGAAGAATTTAAAAATGTGAAAATACATACAGAGTTTATACGCGATATAACTATAGATAAATACCGACAACTTGTTCCACAGCAACGCTTTAAGAGAGGTCTAATAAATCCATTGGGTTCCATTATAAAAGTTATTACAGGTAATCTTGACCATGACGATGCCATCAAATATGATAAACTCACATCTGAACTAAGTCATAATCAAATTATCGTTTCTAAGAAATTAACCTTGGTCTCTAAAATGTTCGATAGCTTTATCAATGTAACTGAAACAATGAATCAGAATACTGTTAATTTAGATAATCGCTTAAAGCAAGCCGAAATAATGTTAAGAGATTTAGCTGCTAGAAAAAACAATTGGGTTTTTTTCACATACATCATCTCCCTGCCCTTATCCCACTTAGGTGGGGTCGGCACAACATGTTCTTTGCTTCCATTCTTCCCTATCTTCCGTCATATCAGTACTCACACCATTCCTAAACATGTCATCTTTCACACAGTCCATCCATCTCTTTTTAGGCCTTCCTCTACTCGTGTATCCATCCACATTCATATTCATCACTTTTCTTGTAACATGGCATTCTTCCCTCCGCATAACATGCCCATACCACGCTAACCTATTACTCCTCATCTTTTCTGTCACTGGCGCTACTTTTAAACTTCCTCTGATATACTCATTTCTTATCTTATCCATTCTTGTCACTCCACACATCCATCTCAACATTCGCATCTCCGTGGCATGCACTCTTCTTTCATCCCTCTCCTTGGTAGCCCAACACTCAGATCCATACAATACTACAGGCCTGATGATCGTCTTGTAGATTTTCCCTTTAAGTTTTAGGGGCATTCGCGGATCACACGTTGTTCCTGAGACCTGTCGCCATTTCATCCATCCCGCATTAATTCTATTTTTAACATCCCGGTCTATCTCGCCGTCGTTTTGGATTAATGAGCCGAGGTACCGGAAATCGGAGCAGACTGGTAGGGATACACCATTTAAGGCGATAGGAGAGAAACTGGAAGGTCCACCGAAATCACAGAACAGGTGTTCTGTTTTTGTCCTACTGATTTTTAAACCGACATTTTCCAGTCTCTCCCGCCATTTTCCAAGTCTACTCTGGACCTCAAGAGCATCTTCTCCGACAAGTACAATGTCGTCGGCGAACAGCATGCACCAGGGTGCTTCCTCCTGTATGTCTGATGTCAAGGCATCCATTACCAGGAGGAACAGATAAGGGCTTAAAGCCGATCCCTGGTGCAAGCCTACAGCCACATTGAATTTGTCGGTAACTCCAGCTACGGACCGGACATGTGTGCTAGCTCGACTGTACATAGCTCGAACGAGCTGTATGTACTTCTCAGGCACTCTTTTCACTTTCATAGCCCACCACAGAACCTCACGAGGTACCCTGTCATATGCCTTCTCCAGATCCACGAACACCATGTGCAAATTCTTGTGTGCGCGTCTGTATTTTTCACACAGTTGGCGAAGCGCAAATATGGCGTCCGTTGTCCCGCGCCCAGGCATAAACCCAAACTGGTTCTGTGATACCTCACATTCCTGTCTCAGCCGTCTCGCTATAATTTTCTCCCAAACTTTCATACTATGTGACATGAGCTTTATTCCTCTATAATTGTTACAGTCTTGTATATCACCCTTATTTTTAAAAATGGGCACCAGCAAACTGTCGCACTACTCGTCAGGGATCGGTTTTTTTCACATACATATCAGGATTATTTAGCGTATTTACAAGCAGTTTTCGTACTATATTTATCAGGTTAAGTGAAATTGAAACAGCTCTAGCATTAAGTAGAGTCTCTATACTACATCAATCTATCGTGAACTCGACGGAACTCATGTATCATTTGAAATTGATTGCAAACTCAGAAAGCTTAGTGTATTTACCTATCGATGAAAATTTGTTAAAATTAGAAGAAACTATTTGTGTAAAATCATTTATTAAGAAAAACCAGATCACGTTTATTATAGAAATTCCTATTACTGATAATTGTACTTATAACTATTTTAAAATGTACTCCTTACCAATTTTCCACCAATCCGAAAGTAAAACCTTGTCTATTTTCCCCAAATATCCTTACCTTTTGGCGAAAGGAATGAAATACTTACCGATTGTGAAACCATGCCGCCCGTTATCAACTGGCGACCATTTTCTGTGTAATGCAGACAACCGAGCAATGTACCATGAGCCCACCTGTATGGAACAGCTCATGAAATTTGAAGACAACCCTGATGATTGTACGCAGCATCAGGTTCGAATTGAAAATGTCAAGGTCCAGCAAGTCAGTTCTGACAGTTGGATTATTTTCAGCAGACTTAAGACTACGCTAACGAAGCATTGCGATAACGAAGTCAGTAAGCAGCCATTATTTGGAACTTATCTCGTGACCATCGACGAGCCTTGTGATTTGGAAATTCATGGAATTCGTATTCGACACCGTATCTACATAGAATCGGATGTTGTAGAGCCAATTCCAGTTATCATCTTGCCGCAGCTACGTGCGAACGCCAGTCTATCCGGTGCACGCGCACTCAACATGAAAGGAGTTCACTTAGATGAAGTTAAATACATGGCTTACTCTTTAAAGCAAAGTGCAGTGATCGAAAGTGTTTTAAATGAACAAAAAGACTTTAACTTCAGTGAACAATTAGGATACGTTACTTTATGTTTAGTAATTTTAAGTTTTTTGATGTTTTTGCTTTACGTGTTTCGTTTAAAATTGTTAAAAATATTACCGCTTAAGAAAAATTATCGGAATACATCTAAAATCGATCGAACCGATAATTTTCCTCTTAGGGATGGAGGAGTTATGGTTACCCCTCACCCCTCTGCCTTAGATTAAGTCTAGAATATACTTTTAGTAACTAAGCATTTATGTTTTAAGGCTGATTCAGCGGCGAGACAGCCCTCGGCGCTCTGACGCACATGTATTCTTTTATTTCAATATTAAAGCATCTCCATATCGATGCAGACGTATTTTTAATTTAATTTTAATTTTAGTTTTAAATTTTAGTTTTTTAAAAACCCGTTTCTAAGCTCCCAAATCAAGAGTACGTAGAAATAATTTTCGTTTCGTGGTATTTACAATTTGCAAAAAGCCTACTTCTAAAAACACCACGAAATCACTAACGCACACTCAAGAAGCAATCACAAACAGAATAATATCATGACTAATAGCCACAGACTACTTAGCGCCTTATTCATAACAATTTTTTAAACCTATTTTAGTTAAAATAGCTTTTGTTTTGTTCTCTCTGATGTAAAATGTCATACGTCAAAACAAGACAAAACATATTTTAACTAAAATCTTAATATATATAAATCTCGTGTCACAATGTTTGTCCTCAATGGACTCCTAAACCACTTAACCGATTATAATAAAATTCGCACAGCATGTGCAGTTCGATCCAACTTGAGAGATAGGATAGTTTAAATCTCAAATTATAGTCGCAATTTTAATTTATTGCTAATTATTTGTCTGTTATTATTTGACAGTCACAATTATCTGTTAACTCCAAATGATTCTAACAGATGTCGATACCTTTCGACTGGGTTGAGTAAGTAATCAATAGATGGCGCTGCTATGGTAAATCTACGAACGTGTCATATAAGCTAAATTTTAACAGCATAATTACCACGTGTTGTTGACGCTATAAAATTAATTAAATTTATTTTGTAGTGAACAATATTATTTTATTGCAAATTATTTGTTTATTATTTGAGAGTCACAATTATCTGTTAGCTCCAAGCGATTCTAACAGATGGCGGTATCTGTTGATTGGATTGAGTAAGTATTCTAACAGATGGCGTTAGTTCATTTTTTTTTTGGACGCACCTTTTGGAACCGGTAAGACATATTTAATATCATTTTTGGTTTAGTTGTGTTCATAATTGTCAGGGAAAGGTTTAAATGTACCGGGACCACCGGGAACACCGGGACCACGCGAACGAAGTCGCGTGCGGGCAGCTAGTAGGTTTATAAAATGATTATGAATATGGGGGTTAGAATAATAGTTTTGTACGCGTGCACCACAGACAATCTTGATTGATACAGTCGCGTTAGCGCTATGTATCAAACCAATTTGAACTTTCTTTTTCTTTTGAATCGAAGATGAAATTTTCAAGTTTGTGGTCAAGGAACACTATTTTGTCCTGTTGTCGCTGACTATTGCTTGATTCTTATTTTCATAATTTAATATAGGTATGTAATATTTATACGTATAGTATATAATATGTTATACATATAAAATAAATTGTATGTATTGTTGATATTTGTTCAGGGTGTTCTGGGTATTTTTCTATGTATAATAAAAAAATATCTATCTATGTAATGTATTATATTAAGTGTATCAGTTATCTAGTACCCATAACACAAGCTCTGCTTAGCTTGGGGCTAGATAATGTTGTGTGAAATGTCCAGCATTTATTTATATTTATTTATTCATATATTGTACTTGGTAGGTATTTATTGTTGTTTTTATTAGCAGTAATGTACACATCTTTGTATCAATATTTAAGTATTTAGGTAGGTGCACCATCAATGCCCCATGTTATTTTTATTCAGTCCAGTCCATCCAAAGCTTGTCTGGAAGAAATCGCTACAGAGCGATAAGTTTTTGTTTGTGAAATTGTTTTTTTTGTAAGTATATTATGGTGTGCAACAAAGTATTTTCTATCTATCTATCTTGACGAATAAGTAAAGAAAATATGTAGAACGATGTTCTATATTTCGACAAGTTAGGAGCAAAACCATCGCTCCCGCTTGTCTCTCCTTCCCCGCCAACAGGCGGCTGTGAACGTGTGCTCCGACAGCAATGGGCGTAGCCAGGGGGGGTTCAAACCCCCCCGAAACATTCAAAATGTTGGCAAAATCTGATACTTTTTGAAGAAACACCAGTGTGGTGAATTTGTTTTTTTTTGACATGAAAAGGTATTAATGTCATTTCGTGTAAGTACATTTTTGTTGTTTTATTTTCTTGAACTCCCCCCGAAACTAATACCTGGCTACGCCCGTGCCGACCGCATAGTCCGCTCGATGGGACGGTGTAGACGGCACTGTCCGAGCCAGTTTAGTAGTTTTATGCTTAATTAATATTTTCGCCCACTGGTCCATCTGTTTCTAATAAACTTTTGCGCTGTAATGCTTAACTAAAGCTAGCATGTGTATTTGTTCTTTACTCGTAGTCAAAACCGGCACAATTTAGTAATTTACTTATTTAGAAAAATAAATAATTATTTCTTTATAAGTTTTAATAAGCGCTTTTAGGTTTAATTTAAGATTTTTCACATTCTAGTATTCAATTTACACTGGAAATGTTTGAAAATCACTGGTTAAGATTTGATATGTCTAATAAATGAATTTTAAAAATGAAAATGAGTAATTTTATAACTCGTCTGAGCACGGACTTGCTTGCTCGATTAATTCCACTTGCTTGGCCACTCGCTGAGTGTAAACGGCACTGTCCTAGCCAGTTTAGTGTATAGTTCCCTATCGGAAACTATTAAGTATGTATACATAACACAATAAAAACAAACAAGAACTAAACACGTTTATAAGCGTAAGCTGAGGAACTGAGGTTAAGCTACTTGCTCGACTAATTTTACTCACTTAGCGACTAAACTTGCCACTTGTTGTTTCCTTACAAAATTTAACACGTTTATTCAGTTAAGTCTTATACAACATCATCACCATCATCATCAGCCGTTAGAAGTCCACTGTTGGAAGAGGCCACCCCTGTCGAATGCAATGGGGGGATTCGCGATAATCACTACATACAACATATACATGCGTGTTAAACAACATACAACTAAATTACTTAACTTAACAATAATTATTTAGCTTAAATAAAACAAAAAGTATATTACTTCAGAATATGTAAACTATATACCTACTTATAATAACAATAGGTCCGATTCTGCAAATTGGACATATTTTGAAGAAAAACAAATAATAAAAAATAAAAAATGTACTTACTCTATTCGATACTGAAGTCAAAACTTCTTTTTTTTTTTAATTTTTGTCTGTTTATCTGTATCATGACCATGCATCACGCCGAAACTACTGAATGAATTCAAACGAAACTTGGCGCGATTTGAGTTCATACTACGAGGTAGGACATAAGATACTTTTTATCCCGAAATTCAGCACGGTTCCCTTGGGAGAGGGGACGAAAATCAAAATGTGTACTTTTAAGGTAGTCCGATTTCATTCTTTTTTTGTTATAAAGGATTTTTTTAGAGGGTTTTGTTTTTTTTGTTTTTAAGATTGTCCCGTTAATATTTCAAGGTCATCGGTTTTGTAGTTCAGAAATTACAGATATCACAACCCCCGGTAATAAGTCCAAACAATTTGAAACCCGAAATGTACAGGAACCTTTGAAAGTACGGATCACCATAAGCTGGCATGCGCAATTTCGAGTAGATACCATCTACTCATCTACATGTCTACCGGTGCCGGGTTTGCTAGCACCGGTATCTATGTACCGCAAAAAAGAAAAAGAGAGCAAAAGAGCGCTTCCGGCAAAGCTAAGCGCTGATGTAGTTTATGCTTCTAATTTGGCTATTACTTCTTCAAACTCCATGAAAATTTGTACACATGATCAGTACACTAATATCTAGCACGGATCTAGATATTAGTGTACTGATCATGTGTACAAAATTTCATGGAGTTTGATGAAATAATAGCTAAAATAGAAGCAAATTTTGTTCGCTTACACAAGGGGCTTCTCTTAATTACATCTGAATCAAATCACCTTGATGATATGAGCCAAATGGAAATAATTAGTACTTATCCTTTGTTCACCTTGGAATAAAAACATCGAGATTTAACAGTGGTGACTCCCATTTTATTTTTTATTTTGTCCCATAATAACATAATAGAAAACTAATTTATTATAATTTATATAATCGGTTTACCTTAGTAGTTTTTTACGTAATTTGGATTTTGTTATCTATTTCCTACTTGACGCATTTGACAAATTAGATTCTTCCGGCCTTTTTAGAAAAAATACTTTTTATTTTTATTTTGAATGTAATTTTTATTGATTAATATCATTTAATTTTGGTGCATTTTAAGTAGCGTAGCTTATTTAGAGAGTACAAGTCTAGATAAATTTTTAATTAAGGATGTATTTGGGTTAATTGTAAAGTTTCCTAAATTAAATTGATGCTACTTGACGCCAGACGGCCCTGGGATAAGTCTGAAAATTTAATTAGTAATTATATTCACCTGCCTACGCCTTCGGGGATAAAGGCGTCTGTTTACGTGCAAGTATGTCACTGGAAAGATATTTTTCAGATAGGTTTGGTGAACTGAGGCCTTACCATGAGCTCTTATAGCGATTCAGTTCAAGAACTATTCAGTACAAAATATCATGGTAAGGCCACGAATGCATCGAATTTCACTTGCAGTCTCTCAAAACCTTCGAGCACCACGGAAGGGAGTAGCCATTCGCAGCGTTCCCCTCTGTCAAACTAAAAGCGAAATTAGGCAATGCGTTTAATAAAGCTAGTTGTTATTCTGTGCAAGGTTTGTTAGTGTGAGTGTCGTCATTACAGTGTTGTATTTGGATGTGTATATGCGGAATTGTGCTTGTGTGCACATTTCCCCCCGCAAAAAATGACAGAACTATTTGAATGGTAATATATCGCTAAGGCTACACCCTTCCGGCCCGCGCGGAAGTCCGTGTTGCTCAAAGCTCAAAACGTTAGCTCGCACGAGTCACGTCAAATTATTAAAGAAAATAAATAATAACAGCAGTGACGGTGACAGTACGGTAAGGGCGGTCACAGACCGTACGTCTAGTACGGGTTTTGATAGTTTTCGAAAACTATATGAAGTTTCATTCCCTGCCATACATTTACTGACAACGTCCTTAGTTTTCTTCTCGTTTTCGCTAGGGACGCTGCGAGGTATGGAAGAAAACGAAACTTCATATAGTTTCGTAAACTATCAAAACCCGTACTAACCCTACTGCTGGTTCTATTCTTTTCTATCTAGAACAGCAATGAAAACAATTGAAATCGGAAGGTTAGAATACAATACAAAATGTACCACTCGTCACAAATCTACCGAACCGGACCGGCAAGAATTCAGTCAGCAAGGAACCGTCCTCATCGCCAATCAGAACGTTCTGACAGTTTAGAAAGAGCCCTTATGTCGTTTGTCACACACGAGCACTAGATTACGGCTCAGTGCCAATCAAGAAAGCCCGGCGCCCGGTAAGTGTGCGATGAACCCGGTTTCAATTCTGTTCTTTGCTATTTTATGTAGAACAGAACAGAATCGGCAGGTCGTGGCCACGCTAAATTGATTGTAGAATGGCAATTAAAATCCTAGTTAACTTTATCACTAACGGAAGCGTCAACAAATCGAACACGACCGTCTTGCTACGCCGTAGCAGAGCTACGCGTGTATCTAAATGGTAATTTACTGATTTTAATGATTCGATGCAAGTTGTGCAGGGGAAAATTTTAACCAATAAAATAAAAATGTGTCCGTTTATTTCCATAATATTTTATTCAACGATATCTCGGCTCATTATCCTCAAGCACGAAATCCACAACTCTTTCTCCGAACGCGATCGCAGCAGCCTCGGTACTCCCGCGTGGCACTGTAGGTATCGCACTCGCGTCGGCCACGCGCAGGCGCGACACGCCGCGCACGCGCAGCCGCGTGTCCAGCACGCGGCCCAGCGCCGCCGAGCCCACCGCGTGTAACCCCGGCGCCGTCATATGCCGTATGTAGCAGCGCCAATAGCCCTCCCTATCCTCCTTGTACTGAGGACAACCCGGGAGCTCCAAATGGAGAATCTTCGCTTTCTGACTGCGGAATGCAGGCGTCTCTAACAAGTCTTCAACGACAGAGATCGAACGCAGCGCCTCGTCGACATCGCGCGCGTCTGATAGGAAGTTTGGGTATATCGCGGGGGTTTCAAGAGGATCTACGCTCGCGAGGCGGATCGAGCCACGCGAATGTGGCACTAGATTGATTGGAGAAATGATCATGAGTGCGTACTCCGCACTGGCGGCGACGAGCTGGTCCACAACATGTGCCGTGTAGGTGTCTTGTCGCTCGAATAGCGACCGTGCCAACATGAATACATACCGGTCGATGTATAAGTGAATCATCTGCAGGTTCGGGAGCTCACAGCCGTGCCCTCCCTCCAGACGCCTGGCTGAAGAGTTATAGCAGTGCGTGTTCACGAACATGCCGATATCCACGAGTCCGATTGACGTGAGTGGACCTTGCCGGCTAGTCGCATATTGCGTAAAGTCTCTCGCCTTCTCGGCGAACATGGCCAGGTCTCCTGCCAGCCCCGGACTCCGGTCAACGAGGACGAACAAAGTAGTTACGATATGTTCGCTTATGCTTTCTCCAACGGGCAGGTCGGCGCGCATTGGGACGTCCATCTCCTTTAGATGCGCGGCCGGGCCAACTCCCGAGAGCATCAGTATATGAGGAGTCCCAACGGTCCCTGCACTCAATATTACTTCTTTTCTGGCGTATATGTGTAGGGTCTTCCTGGACGGCCGCTGCACGACCTTGACTCCTCGAGCGATGTTGTCGTCGTCAATGATAACTCCCGTGCAAAGCGCATGTTTGGCGACCCTCAAGTTGATTTTGACGTCATCCCTCGCGAGGAATGCGCGTGCCGTGCTCATTCTCTCCCCACCGTGCACGTAGCCCGGGATTAACCCCACTCCTATCTGCGACTCCCCATTCACGTCTTCGTTGAGAGGAAAATTAAGATGCCGATATCCTTCAATAACCCTCGAGTGCCACGGGCTCTGAGTGCCGTCGAATAATGACAGTTTCATCAGACCCGAAGTATTGTGATAGGGTTTAGATGAAGAAGGTAGTCGGTCGAGGTCTTGCAAACCTTCGTAACGGAGGAAATAGGGTTTCAGGTCCTGCCAGCTCCAACCGGGCAGGTCGTAGTCATAGTCTATTCTGTTCCCGCGCGTGTACAGCATGTGGTTGATGCTGGTGGAGCCACCGAGACACTTGCCACGGTTGTACCGACAACTGAACGACAGGCAGGACTTGTTGTTGGAGATCGTCTTGTAGGCCCAGTCGTATGGAGTGCCGACCAAACTTATAACTGCGCCAGGGATCTGAAGCATTTATAAAATACTTTAAGGTAATACAAGGAAGGTAAGTAGATACAGAGGAGCCTCAATCTCTATTGACCTCATTCACAAGCCAAAGTCACGTCGTAAGTTGTATGAAGAGAGCTGTGCTAGGAGCTTCACTACGTTATAAAATCTGAAATGAGGAGACCCGTAGAAGAATAAATCTCTCAGTATTAGCAAATAGGTAGGCGATATAACTCGCTGAACTAATATTTGCTGGTGAATAAAGGTTCAAGGTGACCATGAATTGGAAGATCTAAAACGGCACCCGCTAAATGAACCGAGGATATGGAGTTAGCGGAAGGTTGGTTTCAGGCGGCTCAAGACCATTCCTTGTGGCATTATATGGAGGTGGCCTATGCCCAGCACTGCCACTTGACATCAAATCAGTAATTCAAAAAAACACTGATCTAAAAAATTAATTAAAGTGTTTCTCTCGACTCTCTTGATTAACTATGATAATTTATTTACATCATTATCAATTTTGATTGGTTATCTTATTAGTTATTTGACTTGTTATAATTTTTTTGTACAAATTGTTAAATTTAATTAATTTATGTATTAGAAATAACTGATTTCCGCATGCAATGTATTTTGTTTTTTTGGAATTAATAACTATGAACTAGACGTCACCTAACTAAAGATAATGATGACTTAGGGCTTACCTTAGCTGACGGTGGAGGATCTCCCCCCGCTTCTGTAAGCAGCACTTCAGCACCGGTGAGCGCCAGACGCGCAGCCGCCGCGCTACCAGCAGCACCTGCGCCTACCACGATGTAATCGAACGTGGCGCCATCTATACACACAGTAGTGTTAGTAATAGAATTTCTTATGAGAGTTCGTCCGGGGAAGCACTACCACCGTACCTTTTTTGGCCGCCAAGCAGTAGTGCTCGCATTGCTGTGTTTCGGTTTTACGGGTGCCGGTGAAATTACAGGCACATGAGACTTTTCATCTTTATGTCTCAGGGTTGGCAACGTGCGTGTGATGCCTCTGATTTTGCAGGCGTTCAAAGGCTACGGTAACTACTTACCTCCAAGTGGGCCGTAATATGCTTGTTTGCATGCCCTAGTAATATTAAAAAAACACAATTCATCAATTTATTGCACAATTTCCAAAGTCACGGACATCGGACAACGCATCTCACAATTTAAGTGGGCAGGACACCTCATACAGTGCACATATAACATAACATAATACCCAACAGTCATATACGTAGTCTTGATCCCACACAAGAATTCCTTGTATCGTGGGTATCAGGAACTACGAGTACCATGGTATCACAACACCCAGAACCGGAACAAAAATTTGCAGATCATACAAACATTAGCACGCAGCGGGATAGAACCCGCAACCTCTTGCATCTCAGCCGGCGACTCGCCCTCTGCGCCACGAAAAAATGTTTGTATGATTTGCAAATATGTATTTCTATAGGTAATAGTCTATGTAATCAAAATTCATGCACCAACCTGTCAAAGCAATCCCCTTAGGAAAGGTGTAGTCGACAGAATCGTCTTCTTCCCACCACAAACGTCCTTGAACGATACTCGGAGCGAACACAAGTAGCAAGATGTGACAGGCAAGTACTCTGGAAGACATGCAATTTTATGTACTATAGGCAAACGATAAGCTTTATCAGGGCTGCAAGTACGTATGACTCGATTCGATAAATTTGACATTCAAATTCGACAAAACGGGACTATATAGAGAGGTTTTCTCGAATTTTAATGTAAAATTTATCGAATCGATTCTAACGTGCTTGCTTGCACTGCAGTTTCGAATCTTTTCCTTTTGCAAGCTGACGACACAGTGGTCATCCACTCTGCTTGTACAAGGCCTCTCCCATATAATGCAATGGATATGCAATAAGCACCACGCTTGGAAGGCGGTTTGTTGATCGCAATATTTGGGATGAGTACTCATCCCAAATAAATCAGTAATCCCATAGTCGCTTGTTACGACACCCCCGGAAGAGTTGAAGGAGTCCGAGACCACCACAACTACATAACATAAGAAAATAATATAATAAATATACCTATATTATATAAGCAGGTAGGCAAATCTTTTGGGTATCATGTAGGTACTTACTTGAGAAAATTACCAATGGGTAAATGGACAAATGCAAGTCAACTATAGGGACATCTAGGTTAGGTTAGGTTAGTAAAAGTTCCCCCCAGATGGTTCCCACCATATCATGGCGGGGGAGGGGGGCTTAGTTACCGTGGTTTGGTGAAGCGAAGAGGAACCGGGAGGGACCGCTCCTCTTCTCCGCGCGTCCCCTTGACGAAGCAAGGGGCGCAGTGGATGAAGTGGATGATGACGGTGGGAGGAAAAAACCTCTGTGAAAAATCATGGACGTTGAGGGGGTATGCAACCTAGTAGTCCTGCCGTGACAAGTGGATGCTGAGTTGCCAGCAACGGCTTCCTGATGCTGCCTGCCCCTTTTCAGGGGCGGAGAGAGGAAAACAACCACTATAAAAATATATAGAGTGGGGTCGATCCTGCTCGGGGCTGAGTAGGACTGCCGTTACCAGCAACCCTTGTTGGTAAGGGCAGCCCTGCACTGCCTGCCCCGTGTGAGGGGCCGAGTGGTAGCCCCTACCAAAGGGGACTTTTCAGGTCTTTGGGTGGTCGCAGGGGGTTTTGGCTGCTCGTTGCGGGTCTTGGATGGACAAGTGCCATCGTGAGCCCCGCGTCCACGTACTTGGTGCGCGGGTTTCGGTCGTGGCTGTGGGAGCCATTACCGGGGACTGTGCTCTTTGGTAAAATGCGAGAGGGGCACCGGTGCGTTTCTTTAGAGATCCCGGAGCTCCTTGACCTTTTGATTTTAGTCGGTATGAGTCTGACATACCCTTTTTTCTCCCCTGAGAAAGAAGGTATCCAAGAGGATTTCCAACAAGTAAAAAAAAAGTTCACTGTAGTTCTTATAATTTTGATCACAAATACATACAGTATTATTATATTATCAACCATCGAACTTCTTACTGTATCTAGACCGCACCGAAAACACTTCATAAATAATTATTGTATATAATTAATAATTTTATAATACATTATTATTATTATTTATTAATTATGAAAAAAGAAATCCTTACGTTTTAGGAATCATAATTTTACGAAGATGTATTATCGGGCTGACGAAAACTGTACTAATGAGTAAATTAAAGGTTCGCAAAGGCTAGTGTGCAAATTTGTAAAGCAACCTATCTACCTCAGGCAAGCAGGTTAATAAACTATGCAATATTAATGCTATAACTATGCTATAAGGCAATATTCTATTGCTGGTTTTAGGGTTCCGTAGCTCAAAAGGTCTGTCTGACTCTGCCGATTTACTCCTATTAAAACTCTCTTTCTAGATAGATTAACTTTATTCTCCTTATTCTTAGGTGCTACTATAATTCTCTAATTATGACTGCCTTCCTTCCTGTCTTGGTCTCGAATGAATCTTGACTTTGTCGAACTCCCTCCTCGTAGCCTCGTTGTCGGTCGTTCGGCCAATGTTCGGCGTCCCTCGGTGCCGCTCGTCGGCGAACACGGTTGGTTGATCCAATCGTCTCGCCTTACCATGGTAGATGGCGTGCGTGGTTGCATAAAACTACATCCGTCAACCAACATCCGGTATCAAATAGCTAACATTCGGCCATTCTGACCATATGTCTGTCCTCAGACATTAAACTTTGTATTTCATTTATTCATTTTAATTTACCTGCTTACATTTCTTCATATTAACGTACCTCTCAATTGATATTCACGAAGAAAAACAACATTCAGAAACAAATAACAAGACAAGCCAACAATAAGAAAAACAATATTCAGCAACAAATAACAAAACAAGCCAACAATATTATTCTATGACCAGCTTTGGACAAACTATGGGAAAAAAAACATTATGTACCTACGAAGGTGCGCGGTTAAACAATAAAATACCGAAAGTCATTAAGTAGATAAAGTCATTAATAACATTTAAAAGGTTTCTTAAAGCTCATATAATAAAGGATTTTCATTAATTTAATTGCTTGATTATTTTTTTGTTTTGCTACTACTGAAATTATCAATGAGTATATCAATGAATAATTCTATTCTTATTATAATTCATCATAATTATATCTCTGGCGCAACTTCTCGTTGATATTGCTCACTGTGGCTCAGGCCTAGACAAAATTATCTAATATAAGTTTTCTTTTTGTCATTGTGTTCTTCGGCCATCTTGATCCTTGAGGGATGTCCTCATTCCTCGGTCTATTGTATCATCAATGTATATATTCATGCTATGTCATTTATTTTCTTGGCAACTATCTCGTTCCATGTTGAAAGTTATTTCCTGACAGTCTATTGTATTATCATGTCCACATTCATGCTATGTCATTTATTTTCTTGGCAACTCTCTCGTTCCATTTTGAAACTTAATTCCAGACAGTCTATTGTATCATCAATGTCTATAATCATATACATGCTATGTCATTTATTTTCTTGGCAACTCTCGTTCCATGTTGAAAGTTATTTCCAGACAGTATATTGTATCATCTATGTTCATATTCATGCTATATCATTATTTTCTTGGCAATTCTCTCGTTCCATTTTGAAATGTCATTTATTTTCTTGGCAACTCTCGTTCCATTTTGAAGTTTATTTCCAGACCGGCAATGACCGTTCTCTCACGTCATCATCACAATTGGAAATAGTCGGTACGTCATAGGTTGTGCCATGGCAACAGTCTTGTTCCATGATCGCAACATGCTCAATGTCATTTGTTTTCTGGGAACTCGCTCGTTCCATTTTAAAAGTTATTTCCAGACCAGCAATGACCGTTCGCTCACGTCATCGTCACGATTGGAAATGGGTGGTACGTCATAAGTTGTGCCATGGCAACAGTCTTGTTCCATGATCGCAACATGCTCAATGTCATTTGTTTTCTGGGAACTCGCTCGTTCCATTTTAAAAGTTATTTCCAGACCAGCAATGACCGTTCGCTCACGTCATCGTCACGATTGGAAATGGGTGGTACGTCATAAGTTGTGCCATGGCAACAGTCTTGTTCCATGATCGCAACATGCTCAATGTCATTTGTTTTCTGGGAACTCGCTCATTCCATTTTAAAAGTTATTTCCAGACCAGCAATGACCGTTCGCTCACGTCATCGTCACGATTGGAAATGGGTGGTACGTCATAAGTTGTGCCATGGCAACAGTCTTGTTCCATGATCGCAACATGCTCAATGTCATTTGTTTTCTGGGAACTCGCTCGTTCCATTTTAAAAGTTATTTCCAGACCAGCAATGACCGTTCGCTCACGTCATTGTCACGATTGGAAATGAGTGGTACGTCATAAGTTGTGCCATGGCAACAGTCTTGTTCCATGATTGCAACATGCTTCTTCCTTATTTTCAGGGACACGCTCTGTATTAGTTTCATCTGCAACACATACAACGAAAACAGAGCAGTATGCATTGTAACTTTATGTTATGGATAAAGTAAATCAAACTGAGCTAACTCATCAAATTATTATGGAATTTCTCCAAGATGTTATGTAGTTATTTTAATAAATTAACCGTGTGAGCCGTGGGGCTGTACAAGAGCGCTTGTATTGCAGTGCGAGTAGGAACGTACTGCGACGACCGACGTCATACACATGCTACGTCGGTGTCTTACTCTACGCAGATTCTGATTGCTTGGTACTGCCAGCCCACTCAGCGCGCTGTAGTGACGGGGCTTCGAGTGCCCACGCGCACTTTTTATCTACTTGTCCATTGATTATACGCAATTTAATAAAATTCACGCATTGCTACACTGCTTCTAACGAGTGTAACCTATCTCCTCGGTACTTATTATTTCCTAGTCCAATGACGGACGTTTCTGACTAACCGCTCTCGGACTCTGATCGGACAAGACACTACAAAATCCATTCACACGCTTCAAAAGACGTAGAACGGTTGAGTACACTTCTGAGCTAAGTAATTTTAAGGAGAAGATAAGAACCTTTCTTTTTAATCAGGAACAAGACCTGAGAAAAAATTCTGAATGAGATACCAAGAGTATTCAGTCGTTCTCATTGCGCAAAATGAAGAGTTCAAGAAGAAGATTGAGAAACTGGGCAAGAACTTTAATGTCAAACACAAGACTTGTCGAGTACCTTACACTTAGGCGTCCGCACATCTGGGGACACCTGTCTACGTGTCGCAGCAATTAATCGCACAAGGCTCCCGCTTACACTTCTTGGCTCAAGATCTTGCCAAGTCAAAGCAGTACGAATTTTGTTAGATGGCTTATGGCAAGGTATACGTCAGAAGAGAGGAGAACTCTCTAATCATCATTTACTTAATGTGAATTAATTGAAACTTTTAATTAGCCTTTGTTTACCACTTTGCTTTCATCAATACTTGTACTAGCTCTAAGTTTTCCTAAAACTAAAATAAAATAAATAAAATGACAAAATATCATTATCAGAACTGAAGCCCAGGTTCATCAACTACTGCAAGGGCAATGACTTTACTTCTATCTATTAAAATATTAATTATCAAGTCTTTATTATTATTATTTTATAAAATCGTCTGCCAACCATATAAAACCCAAAAAATTAACCATACACACTTTACACGCCATTAAACTTCCAGTATATTATGCCATCAAGATTGTTATCAAACACAACATAAAGATTACGTTTGTCTCTTTGGATATTTTCAACTTATTCTTATTTTGCCAGTTTAAAAAAATAAATTAAAAACCTCGCCATGATCTTAATAAAACCTGCAGTCCTTTTGCACCTCATGAATAGCTCCCTCTCTACTTTGAATGAGATAGATGAAATTGAAATTGCTCGCTCTATCCAATGTTATCACATTGGATTGGAGGATCTTACAAGACACATAGTAAAGTCATTCTCAACATATAAGAAGCATATACGCTAACATAGACGGTTTAATTATAAGTCTGAATAATGACTATACCCTGACCAGCCTATTCCTTCTCTAGTAAATTACACCTCATTTGCAACAACACGCCAACATGGAGTTGTGGCGTAAGTATGTAAGAAATTGGATTATTTTGACAAAGGTCAAAGAAGTTAAATACTGAAATGTTGACTTGTATTCTGTGTAGTTTTAGTAATCTTTGTTAATCTATGTTTATGTGTGTGTCTCTTGTATTTTTCTGTGTCATTCTCGTCTTGTCATCTACATTTATCATTAGATCAAGCATAATGTTTATTAACTTGTTAAATTTACACATAGAATCATCAAAATTATATAAAAACATAATACTAACAGGAGATATAAATATAATTTCGAAGGAAACCGAACTTGCGTAAGAACGAAATAATAGACTCAATTAATCAATTGGCTTTAGGAGCACATGAAACACAGCTTAACTCATTTGTTCTTTTGGAAACTGACCCTAACAAAGTATATGATGTACTTACGAGTCAAATCAGACAGCACTCCTGGCTTGGATAATATCCCAACTAGCTTTTTAAAACTAGCCTAAAACGAAGTAGTACCTATTATCTGTCACTTAGCCAATCTCTGCTTCAATAACGGCATTTTCCCTCTGCCTCTGGCGATATGGACAAGGTCAATAACTATGACCAATTTCTGTACTGCCGGTCATTTCAAAATTTAAAGAAAAACAACAATACACAACATTAATTAATACTTAAATCAATTTCAATTATTGTCAGA
This sequence comes from Epirrita christyi, assembly GCA_951392215.1. Classification (NCBI taxonomy): domain Eukaryota; kingdom Metazoa; phylum Arthropoda; class Insecta; order Lepidoptera; family Geometridae; genus Epirrita; species Epirrita christyi. The sequence goes on from OX595861.1 coordinate 5,394,707, forward strand.
CTCACAATAGGGCTTCAGAAATGGTAGGTCCACTGAAGATGCCGTGAGAGCAATAAACTCTTTTATTGTTCAGATCAGTTTGATCGTGGGAGAAAATGCATAGCTGTATATTTTGACCTTAAAAAAAACGTTTAACACCGTATGTCCCAATCAAATCAAATCAAAATAATTTTATTCATTGATTTCACAAGGATCATTTCGAACAGTCCTACAAACTAAAATTTCTCCTGTTCCAACGCGACCAAGCCTAGAAGAATCAGGTAACAAAAACAACTTGGCCTACTTAAATGATCCGTCTTACCACTAGGTGAGAAGCGCCTGCGTGGTGCCTCGGAGAAAGAAGTTGCTGATACATAGTAAATGAGAACTTAAAAACCTTAGGAAGGAAGTCAAAAGTATGAGAAGCATGTAGATCACATAGCTAAAAAAGCTAATAAGGCTATGGGATTTATTATAAGATCCTGCTCCCAATTCTCTGACATTAAAATTGTCAAGATTCTGTACTGTTCGTATGTGCGAAGTATCCTTGAGTATTGTTCACAGGTTTGGAACCCACACTATGATGTTTACATAAATAGACTGGAATCTATACAACGCAAGTTTGTGAGATTCCTTCAGTACAAGTGCAAAACATATGATTTAAATTATGAGGCGAGATGTAAAAGGCAGCATATGCTACCACTCCAAGAAAGAAGGTCAATATCTGATATATGTACTATAGTTAAAATAGCGCAGTCTTTTATTGATTCCCCGCATCTCCTCTCCATGATACAGCTACGCGTCCCAACAAGATCCGTTAGGATACCTTTTCTTTCGTTTTACGTTCCTCATTGTGCCACAAATTATAGGAAAAATTCCTTCTTCATTAGATCAGCAAATAGCTATAAAAAACTGGTTGACTTCCCTGATTTAGATCTCTTTAGTAATAGTCCATCCGTTTTCAAGCGCGTTCTTTCTGACCATTGGTTTGAGTTGGTTCAATAACTTTTCTGCTAATTTAGTTCTAACATTATATTGTTACTTTTCTTTCTTTTTTACTGTTTGAATTATTTATGTAAGTATTTAAGGCAAAACAAGTTTTTTTTAACTCTTATATGCGAAAACATGTTAATGGTAATTAGTTTTTTAATCTGTGGTTTACTAGTTATACATACTGTTTGTTTTCCGAATAAAATAAAATAAATAAATAAAATAAATAAATAAAAAGTAAATAAACATCAGCAAAAGTATGTAAGACAGCACATGCTACGCTTGTTATACTTATAAATAATAATCTAATAGAACTATGTAAATAGGTAATACAGATATTGCAATTCCATTTTAGTGGCAATGGGCAGAGTAACATCACGCCACACGGCTTTATCATTAATATAGTCATCAATAGTGTAATACGTATTATTAATAAAAATACATTATTTATACTTAACGTAATGAGATTGATGATTCTTACAAGGCTTGTCTAAGATGCAATTAATTCCTCATCTGTATTAGGTTGCAAGTGCATAAACATTTCATATAATTTTAGTTAAACAAGTAAATAGGTAATAATAGGTTGTACACAATGTTACAATCAAATAACAGTGAGTTTGAATTAGATTCCATGTGAAGAAATATGGAAAATATTGGTATCAGAGACAGATTACTGGCTTTATTTATTTAAAAATCAGCATTGTGTGTCGTTTTTGTGCCAAATAAACGTTTTTCTTTCTTTCTTTCTTTCTTTAAAAATCTAAGTCACCGGAAGCAGAAGATCAAAATTGCTCAATACTTAAGTAAAGACTAATATTTCCTATGGAACACAGTTCACATAATACATCATGGAACAAAGTTCGTGTAGATTTGTAGAAGCTGAGCTGGGTCTTGCGAGGATAACTTTATGGCTAAATGCAAATCTACTAACCTTCATTGCCTCAAAAATTAATAACATTTGCTTACTTACACAATTTATAATAATAACCAATCTGAAAATGAATATTTAATAACACTATATGAATCAGAAAATATTCAGGAATATAATGAATGAAACAAGATATCTTCAACTAGGTACTTGGGGAGTCGTGAAGTACCAAAGACTAACTTGGTTTCCACAAATCGAAGTACTTACTACTAGGATCAGAACTGAAGAAGTATACATTGCACTTGCCGAATCTGTCCTTAAATTCTGTCCTGTTCCAGTATGGAGTGGAGCTGCTATACTAAATTTTGGACACTTATCCCGTTTTATCATCACATGTACACATTTTTGCTCACGTATAGTATTAAATTACAAGCAATAAATACTACTTATTTAACACGTGCTGCTAACATCCAATGAGTAGCCTTGGCAAAATCATCGCACGGGTTAACCAAAGATAGTGTAGGTAGTTGAAAATAACTAACACGTGCTAGCCTCCCAAAGAGTAGCTTTGGTAACAGCATTGCACAATGTTATCAGTGTATAGTGTAGGTAGTCTAAAATAATGAATACGTGCTAGCTTCCAAAGAGTAGCGTTGGCAAAAGCATCGCATATGGGCAATTATTAAAGATTTTGCACACTTAATTACAGCAGTAAATTAACAGCAATAAATACTACTTAATAAACACGTGCTAGCCTTCAAGAAGTAGCCTTGGCAAAAGCATCGCATAACCAAATATAGCGTAGGTAGTCTAAAATAATAAATACGTGCTAGCTTCCAAAGAGTAGCCTTTGGCAAAAGCATCGCATAGTGTAAAACAAATATAGTGTTGGTAGTCTAAAATAATAAACACTTGCTAGCTTCCAAAGAGTAGCCTTGGCAAAAGCATCGCACATGGTCAATTATAAAAGATTTTGCACACATAATTACAGTAATAAATGCTATTTAATAAACACGGGCTAACCTCCAAGTAGTAGTGTTAACCACGTAGGTTGTCTAAAATAATTAACACGTGCTAGCTTCCAAAGAGTAGCTTTGGCAAAAGCATCGCACACAGTCAATTATAAAAGATTTAGCACACGTAGTTAATAAAAATTAACGGAAATAAATACTACTTAATTAACACGTGCTAGCTTCCAAAGAGTAGCCTTGGCAAAAGCATCGCATAGTGTTAACCAAATATAGTGTAGGTAGTCTCAAATAATAAACACGTGCTAGCTTCCAAAGAGTAGCCTTGTCAAAAGCATCGCATAGTGTTAACTAAATATAGTGAAGGTAGTCTCAAATAATAAACACGTGCTAGCTTCCAAAGAGTAGCCTTGGCAAAAGCATCGCACATGGTCAATTATAAAAGATTTTGCACACATAGTTACAGAAATAAATTAACAGAAATAAATACTACTTAATTAACACGTGCTAGCTTCCAAAGAGTAGCCTTGGCAAAAGCATCGCATAGTGTTAACCAAATATAGTGTAGGTAGCCTCAAATAATAAACACGTGCTAGCTTCCAAAGAGTAGCCTTGGCAAAAGCATCGCACATGGTCAATTATAAAAGATTTTGCACTCGTTATTGCAGTAGTAAATTAACAGCAATAAATACTACTTAATTCACACGTGCTAGCTTCCAAAGAGTAGCCTTGGCAAAAGCATCGCACATGGTCAATTATAAAAGATTTTGCACTCGTTATTGCAGTAGTAAATTAACAGCAATAAATACTACTTAATTCACACGTGCTAGCTTCCAAAGAGTAGCCTTGGCAAAAGCATCGCACATGGTCAATTATAAAAGATTTTGCACTCGTTATTGCAGTAGTAAATCAACAGCAATAAATACTACTTAATTCACACGTGCTAGCTTCCAAAGAGTAGCCTTGGCAAAAGCATCGCACATGGTCAATTACAAAAGTTTTTACACTCGTAAATACAGTAGTAAATTAATAGCAAATAATAAGCTACTTAAACTCACCAGATATATTTTTTTGAAGCTCACTTTTATGGGCGTAGTAACTTTGTCACTTCTGATATATTTAAAACTCTCTTTCTAGATAGATTAACTTTATTCTCCTTATTCTTAGGTGCTACTATAATTCTCTAATTATGACTGCCTTCCTTCCTGTCTTGGTCTCGAATGAATCTTGACTTTGTCGAACTCCCTCCTCGTAGCCTCGTTGTCGGTCGTTCGGCCAATGTTCGGCGTCCCTCGGTGCCGCTCGTCGGCGAACACGGTTGGTTGATCCAATCGTCTCGCCTTACCATGGTAGATGGCGTGCGTGGTTGCATAAAACTACATCCGTCAACCAACATCCGGTATCAAATAGCTAACACTCCGAATCTACAGGATCAAAAAAAAATTTAGTACATGTCTATAAGTATATGTAGCTATAGATAAAAGATATTGCGTTACTACATGAATTCTGATTTTGGGGCAAACTAGTAAATTAAAAACAAAACTTGTGTCAAATGTTGACACAAATGAAAGAACTCGGTATAGTGAATACACGTTATTTTATCATTTTAAAATTCTTTGTTTAAAATAAATTATAATAAATAACGAAAAATGCCCATCCCCCAATCTCCGAAACTAATGAGCCAAAAATGTTGAAAAAAATAAGGAATATTGGGCCTTACTTTACAGAAAAACCTAAATGAAAATCCTAAATCTTATAATTCCTATGGGAAACGGAAAATACTCGAGAGAAAATGTGTATAAAATTGTGTTACTTAATTGACTAATAAGTTAATTTGTCTAGTGGTTACTTTACTATGTTAGGATTCCGTACAAGTATGAACGGAATCCTCTCCACGCGAGTTTGAATCTCACTTGGACGGTTTTTTACATTATAATTAATTAAAATATACTCAAATCAGCTTTAGCAGGAACTAAATCTAGCGAGTTTAGACGTTATCATAGTTTGGACAGTATTTTTCAAGTTCAGTTGTAACTTGACGATTAAGTAAAGAAAATAGAACAATGTTCTATATTTCGACAAGTTCGCTGTCTCTCCTTCCCCGCCAACTAAACTCGCTGAGTGACCGAACTACTTACTCGACTATTTTTACTCACTTGGCGACTAAACTCGACAATTTGTTGTTTCCTTACAAATTTAACACGTTTATTCAGTTAGGTCTTATAACAACATCATCACCATCATCATCAGCCGTTTGACGTCCACTGTAGGACGATGCATTCGCCATACAACATACATGCGTTCTTAAACAACATACAACTAAATTACTTAACTTAACAATAATTACTCAGCCTAAATAAAACTTAAAGTACATACATTCAGAATCTGTTATCTATACATATAGGTAAGTATAGGTACTTATAATAAAACTGTAATAAAACCAGTTCTGCAAATTGAAGATATTTAAAAAAAAATGTTACTTATTTTGGTCGATACTGAAGTCAAACCCGTAATTATTTGAATTTTTGTCTGTTTGTCTGTATCATGACCGCGCATCACACCGAAACTACTAAATGAATTCAAAATGAAACTTGAGTTGACATGATTTGAGTTCATACTACGAGGTAGGACATAGGATAGGTACTTTTTATCCCGAAGTTCAAACAAGGTTCCCTTGGGAGATGTGATGAAAGTGAAAATGTGTAATACTTAGTTTTAATTAATTAAAGCGTACTTACTTCAATTTCATTATTTTTTTTTGTTAAAAATATTTTAAACTTTGCATTAAAGATTGTGTCGTTAATATTTCAAGTTCATCGGTTTTGTAGTTCAAAAATTACAGACATTACAACCCTCAATAATATGTCCAAATAACTTGAAACCCGAAATGTACGGGAACCTTTTGAACGTACGGATCATCTTAAGCTGGCGTACATTACTTACTGTACTTCCGTGTACATGTCTCATCTAGGTAATATAGCTGGCGTAAGCTTTATAGGTTACCTAACGCACTTTGTAGTGTACGCTGAGTAGCTAGGTGGTAGGCCTATTATCAAAGTCAGTACCACCAACCTGAAGGTATCATTTGGAAAGATACCTTCGCCTTGAACCATCACGTAAAAAATACAAAATTTCAATGACACAATTTTTTGTACCTACCTAGGTACATAGCTGATAAAAATATTTTTTTTAATCTTTTTTCCTTAAAAATCAAAACAGCTTAGAGCAGAGCAGAAGTTTTCTATAGGTGTACCTACACACTTCATGCAATATTTTCCATGATGTATCTAATGAACTAATTTATCTTATTATATAAATATAACCACGTTAAAGGTAAGTACAATAATAATAATAAATATACTCAGGTAAGTATATGGTTTATATTTGTACTATTAATCTAGAATGCGTAGTAGTTAGATATTATGTGGGTGCAGTAGGTACGTACCAACCTGCTACTACCTAACGCTTAGAGAATACATAAATTCTCTAAGACCTAACGTACGCTCGTCCGAAATAATACGTAGTTAGTATGTAAGCAGGTACTTGGTTGGTAAGTACGTAAGTAGGGTCGTGTGTACCTACCTACTACGTAAACTACGCGCGAACGAAGTCGCGAGTGGTTCAGCTAGTGAAAAATAAAAACAAAAATAACATAGGTAAGTACCTATTTTATATCATGGGCTATAAATACCTAGCTCGGATAAACTCTATTAGTAGGGGAAACTGGGTACACTTGATCCTTTCGGGGGACTTGGTACAGTGGAATAAAAACTCCACTGAACGATTAAAATTATTTTAGAATGGCAATACTGATTCAGGCTTGATGGTAAGACACCACGGAAAAGAGAAATCAGTCAAAGTCAGTTGCGTTTAGGTATGTTATTTACAAGAGCTGTATGATGTGTTCTGTGTGCTGTGTGTTGTCTGATGTGTGCTGTGTGACACACAGGAAAATCTTTGAGCTCCTCGCTATAATCTATGTAGATGCAGAGACTACATACATACACGCGTTTGATTTGGAAACATGTTGGCTAACTTAGTTGGCCTTAGGTCGAAATTATGATCAACAAAAATTACCATCTGATCAATATTTACTTTTAAGTATATTCATAAACCGGCTACACTCATAAATAAAAACTATGACATCCTTATTCCTAAAAACAATATTATTAAAATAATTAAAAACGTTTATTTCCTGTCACAAACGGTATTATAAGTAGGGTTCAGCTAGTACAAATCGGTAGGTAGCACAAATTGTAGACATGTTTTGTGGGTAGGGGCACAGAATAAATATTAGTACAAGTAGGTAGGGGTGCTATTTTTGTAAGTCACTGAGTCACTAAATATCATCAAAAAGGTAGGAAATCACCGTTTTCCAGGAGGTTTATTCGAGGAGGCATTTGTATTAATATCATAGGTATAGAATTCTAGAAGTTGAGAGTACGACATTTTTAGGAATCGTTTTGGACAAACATTTAAATTGGAAAGCGCACGTAGAAAAAGTATGCTGTAAAATTAATAGATTTGTTTTCGCGCTATACAAATTAAGAAAAACATCGGCGCAGAGTACGCTATTGCAAGCTTACCATGGCTATGTTGCGTCAGTACTAGCTTATGGGGTAACTCCACCGATCACAAAGAGCAATTTATAACTCCATACCCAGTGCAATTAAAAGCCTTCCACATAGCAAATTCACCACAAAAATGAAGTTGTGGCTGCAAGAAAAGTGCTAAGGAACTAATTGACAAAAAATGAAATTTTAGATATTATAGCTTTGACATTTGTGTATTGTGCGTATAATTTTTATGTAATTGAATATTTTATTAATTAAAGTCTGACGTAGGTACATGACATGTGTAATTTGTTTGACATTTAAATTCTTATAGACATACCTAGCTTCATTAATATTATTGTACACCAATCTTGGTAACATAGTGGACATTGTTTTGAATTTTTACCTAACATCTTAATATGTTTGACAATAAATGATATTTGATTTGAAGAATTTTAGTCATCAATGAGTAATGTATAGAAATTTTAAAATCGTGGAAAAAACGGCAATTTTACTGACGTTTAGTCACTGAATTACTTTCAAAAATCACACCCCTGGTGCCTTAATTAGGTTAGTGAACCTGTACATAGGTACAGAGGCCCTATTCTCTAAATTATTTTATAACTACACTGAAAGTCAACCGAATCGAGACTGAATTATGAATTGACAGAAAGTTGGTATTCTGCTCCCTTATAAATAACAACTTAGCCTACTTTCAATTCACGGTGACTACCATTAGAGTAGGATAGTTATATATATAATTGCAAAGGGTAAAGAGAGACTCCATCTACAATGCTAAAATTATCGAAAAAACTTTGAATCGTTCATGTTTCGGTCACATTTCGATATAATCACATTACAGTGTTGTGTTATATGTTTAGAGAATACCATTTCTGACATTTAAGACATCGACACAAGATCGAAACATGATCCGAACTCTATTTTAACTATTTTTAAGTTCGAGAATTGGGCCTCAGGTCACCAGTGGCTCGATTACGTAATTCTGTTGCTATCAATTTCAATCAATTTCAATGCAGTTTTTATTTGAAATAGCGTTTCTAGGCCTAATTTATGCAGTGTAGTTAGTTGCGATCAAGCTTTGTAGGCAAACTGCGTAAATTAGGTACTTACTTAATCGCAAAAAGTCATTGTAAATAGAAATAGCCTTGAGACTGATTGAAACTGTTAGCAACATAAATACATAACACGCTGGCTGATGCTCTCACTCCATGAATTATTATTGTAGGTAGGTACCTACAAGTGACATTGCCTTTTCAAACCTAGCTGATTAAGGTAAGTCAATACCTACTTACTATAAAGAAAAAACCGGCCAAGTGCGAGTCGCACTCGCGCACGAAGTGTTCCGTACCATTAACGTCAAAAAAATCACGTTTGTTGTATGGGAGCCCCCTTAAATATTTATTTTATTCTATTTTTTAGTATTTGTTGTTATAGCGGCAACAGAAACACAACCTCTGTGAAAATTTAAACTGTCTAACTATCACGGTTCATGAGATACAGCCTGGTGACAGATGGATGGACGAAAGGACGGACTCTTCGACGGGTCCGTTTTACCCTTTGGGTACGGAACCCTAAAAACCAAAACCTAGAAAGAATAGGTAAGCTATTACTTAATTGAGATACAGCTAGGATAAGCAAAAATTAACATAAAAATATACTGTACCTAACCTATGTATTATAGGTACCTACACAATGCACTTGGGTGACCGAGCTTAGCTCGTAAAACACGGAAAACGCGTTTTCCCAGAGACTAGACCTAGCTAGATCGAATTTTCGCACCCAAAAACCCCCATATAGCATTTGGGGATTGAACTTTTTGGCATTGCATAGTGGTAACCGCATAATGTTTACAAAAAATAACAATAATAATGTATTTATTTCAGGCTACAAGGGAAATGTATAATAAGCACATAGAATATATACTTTATAGTCTAACATGCTAAATCTATGCTAACATGTATATTTTATACTTAAAACAACACTAACCCTCTATTTCATAATCATTCTCTAAAACTTTTTTAGTTAAAATAGCTTTTGTCTTGTTCTCTCTGATGTTAAATGACGTCAAAACAAGAGAAAAGCTATTTTAACCAAAGACAGGGAGATGATGTCCTGCGATTTGTGAGGGAGAAGTGCCAGGGGACTTTTTGACTGTCCCTCCAGCCTGTGGGCCCCCCTATCCGTATGTCAACTAGAATCGGTCTTTAAACCTTTACCCCCTAAAAACATTAGTTGTTTGTAAAATAAGATGATGAGATGTACCTTAGAAGTGGAGTAGGTGCGACAACAATAAAAACCAAAGCAAATGCACTAGCGGGCAGCGAGTGGGAGTGGTGTTATGACTCTAGGTCGGACTCTATGTCAACTTAAAACGCACGATTTTTCAAATTAGTCCTAGAAACTTTTTTTGCTGTGGTTTTTGGTGACGTGAGAGTGAGACGTCATTACCTAAGGACGGATTTTTTTTGTGCTTCTTCTGGTGCCCCCCCAGACGTGATGCCCTAGGCAATTGCTTTCCGTCACTGGGCGAAGTAAAAGAATGAGCTCTTTACCGACGCTCTGTTTCATAATCATTCTCTAAACCTGTCAACGCCTAAGCTTTATTTGTGAGCAGCCTAGCATCGCTGCACCTAACTAGATACTATGTATAGGCACTAGTTTTGCATACAACGTCACTTCCATTCGATCAAGGGCAACCTAACATTGTTCCTACACCAAATTACCCAAAAACTCTGTAATTATAAATAAACTAGTGTCGGGAGTTTCATTTGTGTTCACCTGTGCACATTCAAAACCTATTTTAGTTAAGATCTATTATATAGTGGCAACACTGGTGCGCACAGTGGCGCACAGACGCAGTATTTATTTTCTCTATGACGCTCAGCCGCGCCTACAATCTTGGAGCAAGGAACAAAATGGAGCGGCAGTAACATTTATTTTGTATGAAAATTGCCCACCATTAGCTTGCCATTCAACCATTAATTTAATACTCTGTGACCTTTGATTGCCTTCATTCAAAGTTTTGTTTACTTTTTGTATTTTCGTAAATTTTCACTATTTTATTAGCAAATACCTATATTTTTTACTACACAAGTTGGATTTCACAATGCTTGAGTGTAATATTGTGCATTGTGGTACGAGGCAAAGCCAGTATCGGCCTGGCTGACTTTACACAAGTGCTTCAACAGTTTTCATTGAAATTGTAGTTTTGCTTCATTATTTTGTTCTAAATGTATGTTTCGTTAGTGAGATTTAGAGTAAACATAAGGACATTAGTGCCATTGTTGTGTAAAATATAATTATTTCATAGTAATTCATTTATTGCTTACAAGATTGTTTACAACTAGGGCTCGGTCGGGCAAATAGCCGACCCAGTTCGACCCAAAAATCGAGCACGCCTTATTTTTCAGAACAACCGCCCTGTGCCTACAATAGTGATCGGACTGTGGTATTTGTTTTCTCTATGCTTATTTAGACGAGCGATGAAGTACTCTCCTTAGTCTGTGAGCGATGAGCAGGGTTGGATTTCGTAGGTACTAGGTACTTATAAATAGTATTTATTATACTATAATTCAATGCTTCGTACTTTAATTATATACTATCCATAACTAAGGATGGTTAGTACGAAAAAATACTTTAATATAATTACTTCACACCTAAGACCAAAATTAAAGTTATTAATTACCATTCCATTAAATAATCGTCATCGATGAACTATTTACCATGAAATAACCATCCCGGGGAGTAAATTTTGCATAAACTGGTGTAAAAATGAATCTATTTGACCTTTTTGATTTTATGGCTTGTAAGTCAAAATAATGAAGCGTAGGTAGGTACTATAATTTTATTACAAATAGGTAGGTATGTAGGTAGGTACTATACTTACCTACTTTTAATTTTTGTGTGCTATCGTTTCAATATACCTACCTAAACCCAACCCTGGCAATGAGTCAACCAGTGTCTTTAGAACGTCTGTGTTTGTATGCTCACTCAGTGGTCTTTAGTTATTATTCCGAGGCCAGTGTAGTATGTACCCAGCTCCCTAGGGTAAATATGTTCCTTGCTACCAAGGAATATTATTAATCTCTAACGAGAGGTACGTACTTACCTACTATCTAAATACAAACATGCTTGTTGACTATTTTATATCATGGGCTATAAATACCTAGCTCGGATAAACTATTAGTAATGGTTCATGATTCTGTATCTGCTTGCAACAATTCATCGATTGCACCATAATTGCAATCGAGTCGTATCATTAGCACCCCGTTGCGTCAGACGTTCCGCCCGGCAGATTTAGGTATAAATTCCTATGGATGGTAACCATTTTGTTTCGTTTATTCAGTGTAAAATCGACCATCATCATAGAACAACATTACTCACCATCATACAATAGATACCTACCTACCTACACCCACAGTTTTGTATGCTCAGCGCCTACACCTACCTACCTAAGTTTCTCGTTCTTAGTGGATTTTTGATAATTAATTCTAAACAGTGACATAAGTTCATCAGAAACCGTTCAGAAACGTAATTCTTCACAATATTCTTCAATTTGTATCGGTAAGTTCAGTTGTAAGCTTTTGTTGTTCTACAAAATTTAAACTATGAATCGTTGCAAATATTTCGATGCGTAAACAAGGTCTATAGTAGTTGAAGCTGGCGCCAAAATCAAAGACGCAAGTTCGAATCGCGGGTCAGGCTTCTTATCACTTCTAAACTCTTCAATTTCAGACTTTTCCCTGAATTTGTGTCACAAAAGCTACAAGCATACCTACCATATTTCAACATTTTGGAATTGCTGAAAGTACCTACCCTATAATTTTTGATTTCTACGTTTTTGATTTTCTCTAATATCTCAGAAACTACTAAGGTACTTATTTAAAACAATTTTGAAATGTCCAACCAAAGCGCTTTCATTAGACACCCACTTGATCTGACTGTCTCACTTTTATTTTTTTGACCCCCCTTGAACCCCAACATCCCTTTTAAAGGGTATTTCGCACTCACTGCGACTTTCAGTCGCACTGTCACGTTGTAACTATTACTTAATCTTCACGTATGCATGCGAAGATTAGGTAATAGTTACTAGGTACGTAATTTAATCGTTTTTTAAATAAGATAATTGAGCCTCTGGTAAGCCTTTTCGGTGACATCCCCTGGCCACCCAGGTCGCTGGATCTTACACCCATTGACTTTTTTCTACGGGGGTACCTTAAAAGTAAAGTTTATGAAACAAGCCCGGCGAATCTCCAGTCTAAAAGAAAATATCGCACGCCAGGTTCATGGCATCCTGGCGACACTTCTCCAGTACTTAGAGAATTCAACGAAATAGATACCCGTCCTAGATTAGATTAGTTTCCACGAAACAAGGTGATACGCCAGCGCGTATCATCGTATTATCAGCATAATTTACCTCGTTTCGTGAAAACATGCACTTTAACCTCGCGGGGTGGGAATACACACCAATGTCGATAAGCTTGGGATCGAGGGCGATTGTACTTCGTTTCTTGGCTTTACACTAGATAAAAGCGTTACTTGGGAGGCTCAATATTGACACACTGTGCATAAAAGTGGGTAGAGCGTGCTTCGCTCTGTGGCATCTCTCCGCAACCTTAGATAGGGAAATGGTAATAGTTATTTGTTATACAAGAGTGCAAACTTGCTTTTTAACCGCGTGCTCAATTTTGATGGCCGAGCAAGCCAAGGATTCTAAAATTACAAAAATTAGAATCCTGAGTGTTAGCGAGAAAAAGAGCACGAGGTGAAAAATCTTTGCACTCGAGTGCAACACGTAACTTTTCATCCCACCTCAGCGAGGAAATAACTTAATGCAAAAAAAAACATTTACAATCACAAGATACTTTTGCGCATTTTTAACAGTTTCAGTCAATTCTGTTTGTCAAATAAACTTCCTCGTCGCTAGAATCACTCATTTTAGGTTTTTCATTTGTTTTCAAGTTTCTTGTTTTTAACCTAAGGTTTTAACAATATGACGTGAAAAGAAAATAGCGCAAGTAAAGCAAATAAAAAATAAATAATAGGTAGGTACACCAAGAAGGTTCCCAGTCTGAGTTTTACCAAATTAAAAAAGGTTGTATGATAAATTCGGCACCATGGAGGTAGAAGTAAATAGGTTTAATGATGTTTTGAATTCACAAACTTAGTGCACACGATGAAATTAAATTTTACTTTATCCTCTAGCGGATAAAAACGGCTTTTACACTCAGATATCGAATATCAAAAATACTCTTTCCGAGATGGTGGGATGAAAATAGTAGATTGTATCATAAGGGAGCAAAATAATATTTTTAAGGCGAGGGCGCTTATTTGAATCCCGAACGTAGCGAGCGATTCAAAGTACGTCGCCCGAGCCAAAAATATATTTTGCGCCCGAGTGTACACTCTACTTTTCATCACCTCTATGAGAAAATAAAAGGCGCCTCATATTTTATTTCAAACCAAAACCATGAATTTCTAACAGTCCGTGAAAATTTACGAAAACGCAAGCTGTAGTTCGCGCGTTTTTAATTTGTTTTTTTTTATTTAGCCGGCGCGGCGCGACTATGGGCCGTCGTATACCAGCCAATATGTATTCAAACAATATTCGTGTTCGAACACTAAGATGTTCCAAATTCAAAAAGTGCGCGGCAAAGATAATTGCGACGCACTTATTTGAGTTCTATATGTTCCAAATTCAAAAAGTGCGCGGAAAAGATAATTGCGGCGCACTTATTTGAGTTCGATATTTTCCAAATTCAAAAAGTGCGCAGCAAAGATAATTGCGGCGCTTTTACAGAAGTTTCATACAGAAAACACCACTTTTGGGTGCACTTAAAGGCGAACCAAGTCGTCCTTTTCGAATAGATGGGATGAAAAAACTTATTCGTCATACTTGGCACTAAGTAAGTGCGTTAATATTGTTGGCCTCTTTCCATGTTAGCTAGAAGATATTTAAGAGTTTTTTGAGCAACCGACCCCTATGTGCTGGAGCTCAAAGTTACCTTTTTCCGAAGTGTCACATTGGGGTTACGGACTTCCTTAGACGCTCCTACTGGTGTTAGGCGTGGTTAGGCTGTTATCACCCCCCTTTCTAAATGCAACAGTCCGGGCGGGTTGCCGGTGCGTTGCGTCGTCGGCAACGCCCGTGTGGCATGTCGTTCAGATTTGTATGTAGAACTACGGAGCGTCACCGCTCCGTCGTCGCTGCGTCGTCGGCGCTCTAACACTCGGGGCAGATCCAGGCTTGCCCTGAAATGGTTTGTGCGTTTTCCAATCGCAAACTTATTTCAAGTTATCCTAGCAAAGATTCAAAGGGTTATTCCCCTCCCCCAGGGTAAATCCCCTTTAATATCTTGGTATTTCGGGATTTTTTTAGTCGACATTACTGCATCACTGTTCTGCCTGCTTGCTATGGTAATCGAGATGATCCTCAAGAATTATGTAATTTTTTGTTATCTTTAGTTATTCCTAAACTGTAGGTACAAAAGTTTTTTTTCCACGATTATAACACGTGTTTTTGTTTTAGGAAACCCCCAGCTGCGTCGAAGTTTGTTTATCAACACGCGCCAGTACGTCATCGAAAAAAATAACTTGATAAAACACTGTTATATTAGTAACGCGGGATCAGTGTACATTAAGTCGTCAACGGACGCTACGTTGCTTCACTTTAAAAGAGGAAAAGACACAGCGAAAATGGTTAATTACTACATTTACGCAAAAGATTTTTCGGGCTCAACGGATGGAGTCAAGTTTTATCATAGCAACGGCTTGAAAACTCTTGAACAGTTCGAAAAGGATGTAGAAAAAATTCAAGAAGAACTGTTGGTTGCCGGAGAGCCCCCAACAGAATCGAAAATTGTTTATTTGCACTGGGGCGACGGTTGCTGGGAAGTCGAAGAAGACGAGGCTAGAAAAGCGTACATCGATTTGCAAAGTGGATGGATGGGTACACAACCGGAAACAATTATCCAATACCTAACAGATAAAGATATCGCTGATAGAGATAATAAAATCAAGTTGCTGTACATTATCACGGATGGTTTGATTGATAATCTGAGTGCTGAGAAATGTTTCGAATCGAACAAGGACATGTATTACGAAACGGTTGTGTTCCATGCATTTAATGAATACCTGGAAGGAATCGACCTCTCAGTAGCAACATCCTTCTTCAAGAGCCGTTGCGTGGTTTATCGTAATAACGAGCTTTCTGACAGCACTGATATTTCCAAGGAATTTGGCTACGACGAAATCAACGTTTACAACTTTGCAGATGAAAAAAATCAGTTGAAGTCTTATATCAGGTTTAAGTTCATCAATAAATTCCAACGAGACGTTAGTGCTTTGCAAGAAATCGACAAATTGAAAAAGCTAAGAAATCGACTGTTTGACGAGTTGTCACGGAAAACAGTAAACAGTGGAAATAGCGAAGTTTACCTGGAAACAAAGGACATAAATATATTCTTGCGCGAATTTGGTAACACGGATTGGTACAAGAATCTCACTGCTACGGTCTATACAGATAAGGTTGACATTGAGAAATCTATTTCAGCTTTGATCAATTACATCGTTAGCGACGTGAAATCTTAAGTGGGGTTTACACGGGTCGATTTTCGTCGTGCGGCTCGTCGCTTCACAAATCGCCTCACCAAGCCGCATCGCTAGCCCATTTACACTAGTGACTAAAATCTCATGCGGCTCGGTCACTTCCTTCGAAAATGTTGAGAAGAATAGGTGTTCGTGCCGGAATTGAAATAGTTAGTTATTCAATTAATCAAGAACGATCTGTACGTAGAATCGCAGTAGTGAAACAACGTGCACGAAACACACCTTCATGCGGCGGGCGATTGCCTACAACATCGTTTACACGGTCGATTTTGGTCACCAGCTGCATGTGGCCGGTCACCGCGCAGCCAAAGTCGGATGCTACCCAACTTTGGGGCTTGCGGCTTTAGTCACTTGCGATCTAGTCGAATTGCCATTTAGACGGTCGATTTTCGCCGCGCGGCAAAAATCGCGCGGCTTTAATCACCCGTGTAAACCCCACTTTACTCGTTTGACGTCCTGAAGTTCGACACGAAATTTCACGAGTCCGTTGGACAAGAGCAGATGGTTGATGTTAAGTTCACGCCCGAACAAGAAATTGAGTTCCCTGACGTCATTCTGGACGACGATAAAGGAATTCCTGTTGTAATTCTAACGAAGTTCAATTTGATGGACAAAATCATTTTCCATGGAGGAAATCAGTCGAGACAAGTACCACCTGCTAGTTTTAGTAAGTTCAGATCAACCATGGAGTGTCCGCTGTTTTTGGTGAACGATAAAGATATCATTGAGTCAATCGGTTACTTTTACACTTTGAATGTTTACAAACAATTGTTGGCGAACTATACGACGAATGAGCCGCGAACACGGAGACCGTTTCATGGTGGTCTTGTGCTAACAGACACCAACCAGTTTGATAAATACAACGACTACATTTTGTCGGCGACGTATTTCGATTGCAAGAAGGTCAAATACAATATTGGGTTGTTCTACTTTGTGCTGTGGAAAAACTGTGAAAACAAAGAGTGGATGGACAGAAACGTCGTTGAACAGTTCAAGAAATACGCTATGCGACGTATCAGCGAGACAGTGTGCGAAATAGGGCTGTCATCGTTGCCGCTAGATCCTCAAGAAAAGACAACGCTGCTAACTGCGTTGTGGTACTGCGTGGAATTATCCTCGTGCATTTTCAAAAAGGATCCTCAAAACTTCAAGCATGAACGACTGAGAGGGTATTATGGCGTAGCGCGCTATATGATCGAAATTTTAAAAAACTTCAATTATGATCTAGACTTGAAGTCCATCGAAAAACGAATAGACCTATTTAGTCAAGTAATGACTTTGAAGAGAATCCAAAAACGTAGAGATAAAGTTTATTATTTGTTGGAGAGAATTTTCAAAACTGTAGATGGTTTCCTAGTCAGTGAAATTGAAAAACCATTTAATCTGTACAAACTCAATTACCTCAAATTTAATCACAAGGAAATGTTGGCCGATGATGTAGTTGAGGAAAATGTTCATCTGAATGACTATGTCCACTTGATGCACTTTGAAGGTGATTTGGACGCATCCAAAGCCGGAGAAAGCACTATTGATATTTGTGAAAAGACATTTCGTCCCTTTTTTGCCATCGACCAAGACAAATCATTCTACACTGAATTAGTTAAGAATACTAGGAAAGTAGTTATCAACAACGACGATGACAAAGATAGAATTGAATGTACTTACGAAGCTATCGATTCGCTTGAGTTTGACAGAGTTTTGTCTCTATACAAACTGTTTATTGATTGTGTGAAGAAATCAGAGAATTATCCGACCTTGGCTGAGTACGTTGAGTATGTTATCATGAGAAAAAAGTTCAACGAGGACTTGGTAACTGTTTTCCCGTCTAATGTTTACTTAGACGTTAAAGACGTGTATGAGAGCTATCAGAAGGTAGTGACAAAAGTCAAGGTCAAAGAATTCCTGAAGGTGTGCGAGTCTAACGTTGGTCGAACTGAACGTATCAAAGCCGAAGAAAGAGTGAAGTTCAGTAATGACAGTGAAATTAACGAATTTATCTCTAACGAGGAATTTAAAGTTAAGTTGAAAAAGAAAACATAGTTACATATTTAGTAAAGGTGTACCTACAATAAGGACTAATATTTGTATCAGGTAACTAGTTGCATACCCGTGCTTCGCTACGGTGAAGCCCATATACCTACTTACATAAGGATCAAATTAGTAAAACGACGGCAGTAATTAATTAAAAGCCTTTTGTTATTTATTTTGTTTAATTTTTTTCATTAACCAATATTTCCTTAAGCGTATACAGTACAACATCAGCGGGTTCTTATTACAAGTATGTTACAGCATAGCAGGCTTCGGTCTGAGAGCAAATCTTTCACTATAGAAAATACATTAAAAAAACTTCTTGCAGGCCTTTTTGCACTATTGATTCCAAGTGAAGTCATAGAAAATCTTAGTATAAACTTATTTACACAGATTATAACCGTTATGGAATATAAATTGATATTATTTTGAATCTAAATAATACACATAAATATGCAGTAGCGTGCAGTGTGTGTGTGTGTGTGTGTGTGTGTGTGTGTGTGTGTGTGTATGTGTGTGTGTGTGTGTGTGTGTGTGTGTAGTATGTGTTAGCTTCGGGTAATTTTTAACGAGAAAATTTACAAGGACTGAACGATTCAAAAGGGTAAGGGGTATTAATGTATATTTTACAAGAAAATTTTGCTCAAAGACCAAAGAAAATTTACAGAATTGAGTATTATAGTATAGTACAGTTGACACAAACACATTAAAATGAGATTTAAATTATATTACCGTTCATATGAGTATATGAGTTTATATGTAATCAAGAAATATATTTCTTAATTTACCGGAGTACAAAAAATACTTTTTAAAATATATTCTCCGTGACAATCAGGCATCCTTAATAATAATTTATATGCATTATTTTTATATATTATTAAAAATTAATCATATATTATTAATAAATAACAAATAAATGACTAGATATACAAAATATACAAACATGAAATACAAAGCATACTTTTTAATACGTATTTCGGTCTTTTATATGGGAATAACTTTAGTAAAAGATTGTTACGACTTTTTCATACCATAAATCAATTCTCATGATAAAGCGGGGTTTACTTAATAATAGATGAAACGAACTTCTTGAAATTAAGTTTGATCATTATTATACAAGTCGTATTATACAAAATACATAACAAAGTAAAACTGAAAACTAAAACATTAAGAAACATTACATTTGGGGGAACACATTATTTTAAGAAAACTATATGGCATGCCCTCTCCATAAAAACTAAAGTTTGCTCTTCATTTGGATATTAATTAAAACAAGTAAAAATTTTGTAGACACAATCTATAGTCTATTATCTAGGCTTGTGGTTTGTCAGATTTCCATTAAATTGTATAGAATCAAACTAGATTGGATTATAAAATTTACATACATATTTAAGTCTGTGTGAGTCGGAAACCATATAGTTGTATAAGAAACTGACAAGCCACGGGCCTAGATATTAGTTGTGGAGTGTTTTGATCATATTTACAAAATTTCATGGAGTTTGATGATATAATATAGATATAATAAATAAAAACGAACTATGCAGAGAAGTCAAGCGCCCTAGCAGAATACTCCTTTTAAAAACACAATTTTCTAAGACCTAAAACGCATTATAACTGCTACTTGAATGAAGAATCGTAACAATCCTTGCGACACACTTAACCTATGAATATAATAGTTAAACAATTGGTAAATATAGTCTGCGTTAATAATACTTTCTAAATGAGATCATAATGTGAATCAATGAGTTCATGTTAATATAATACTCATAATTATGAACTCATTTAAATAATGAATGAAAATGTTTGATGACGTGATATGTAACAACTCAGGTCGACTAGGTATGTAATGCGTTATATTAAATCAAATACTTAATTTAAAATAAATAACAAATTAAATAAAACAATTATAATTATTACAATTAACAATTATCAACTACATAATGTATGTATAATATCAAATAAATTAAGTACCTATGTACAACTCAATCACGTTTACACAAATTAAAACTCAATATAATAAATACAAAAAAACAACTAAGTACATACAAACATTTATAAACAAAACTATTATTAATATATCGCCAAAATTTGACTAGAATATGTTGGCATGCAAATATTTACTCAAAAAATTGGTTAAGGCCTGTAAAATATGTGTTTACAATTACAAAAACACATGAATTATAATAATGATATATAATACAAATTACCTACCTACACAAATATTGATAAACAATGTTATTTTAACAATACAATGAATATTCCCCAAAACATGATTTTAAGGTTTTATAATAAATGACACCAATTTTGTATTAAAATCATACTATATTTTAATAACAAATAATAAATCAAAATAAAAACTCATGTTTACATATTATGTCAGTACAATATGTGCGTAATACCAATCACACTATAGGAAGCACGCGAGTCGCTGGCAACACTGCAAAAAAATGGAGACTGAAACAACAAGGCCATTGCAATATCCACATGAGGCTGGCCAATAACTCACTCAACCACATAATCCATACATCTCCAAAAAAATTGCGAACACTGAAATATGCCCAAAAGGTATGTATGAATATTGTATAACGCTATACGGGTTATACGATGCACTTCAAAGACTGACTGATAAGAATACTGTCACAATCAAACGACAACGTAATCAACGTAACGCATTCGAAAAGTCAGGAATAATAAATAATAATACCTTATGAACACGCGATAAATACCCGTGACAAAATGAATAAATAAAAAATAGTGAAAATATCTGAATCACAGCTCATCAACACTTTTTGAGATAACGAAAACAGGTTTTGCGAAAACTAGGAGACCCATCACACATGTTTTAATTGATAGTATCTCATAAATATCATTAGTTTAGCTACGGATATCCCTAAACCAAAAACACACTGTAAAAATCATTGAACAATATTCGTAGCTAAACTAATTATCTTTTAGAGATACTATCAACTAGAGCATGTGTGTTAGGTTCCTTTGTTTTCGCAAAATCAGTTTTCGCTATCACAAGAAGTGTTGATGAGTTGTGATGAGCAAAAAACACTATAAAATTTGAATTTCGCGCCACATGGGAGACGATCCACCTTAAAAGAGATTTGAGAAGTGTGCAGTTTTAAAAGCGCCCTAAAAGCCGACTAAGGAATCACACGAGATGGTCAGCAGCATCCGCCTGAGTAACACCAATACTGCGTTCACCAATCCGCCTGTCAAGCGTGTTGATTATGGCAACCCAGTACCTAATGAGTAGAGAGTATCAAGAAATGCAGGCTTACTCTTAATGATAGAAATATTATTGTGTGTTTATAGGATGATGCTAGATAATGGGTATCTTAAGACAAAGTAACTTTTCATTGGTAGACACGTCTTGATTACTTACTTAAAAAATGTTATAAGCTGCTATTTTCATAGAAAAATGAATATATTTTTGTTTTTTTATTTTCTAAGCAACTTACTTGCGGGAGAAAAGCCAACTGTCCCATTTATCAAAAACTTTTTTAAATTCGCGAATGCTCGCCACCTACACCTAGTTACATGATACCTAACGCTTAAAAGACCCATGTCAAATCTGTCAGTTTTTCAAAGAAACCTGTCATTTTGGCATTCCCTAAGTGTTCCGGAATAAGTATTAGTCAGTAAAAATGTGCATGCTTCCTAAAGGACAAAATTATCAATAAAATAATATGAATGCCTACAAAAGTCTAGATTTAGAAACAGTTTACCTAAAACAACCGGCTGGCTCTTTAACACGTTCACTGCTTAAAACACAAAGTCTGTGTTTTTCGTCTTTTGGTGATTGCATTTCCTTTTATTTTCCTTTAAGAGTGCGCTCCGAAAATATAATATGTATGAATCGCCTTTAAGACGCAAATACTAACGGAATAAGATTGAATATCGCACAACCATATCTTGCACAGAAGTGAAGTCTCAAATCTTATTTAATTTATTATGAGAATACTAATTAGTCTATATTTTCCTTCGGTGAGTATTTATTTTGTATATGTGACTGAAGTTGTTTCCTGGAAATTTCAAAAAACCTAGTTTAAAGGCATAACTTTCAAAAAATAAAGTATCGAGTAAATGTCTGCCAATTGTGTTTCTGGCTTAGCCATCTATAGAAAAAAGTTAAAAAAACACGTATTTTAGTTATTTTATTGGTGTGATATCTGGTTTACTCACAATAACTAGGCAAATAAGCATTATACTTTCGGAGCGCACCCTTAACAAGGCGGCAATAAGCAGACGGTTGTTTGACGCGGCCCTACTATATAGCGGCTCACACATACGTCTGTTTCAATTCAAAAAACCGTAATTAAACGCGAAATCACGGAAAAAAGTCCGCAGTCAAAGTGTTAACAGATGAGTAATTATTATAATAGCAATGTATACAAATAATCATTCTTTGCATAAATACAGCAACATCCAGCTTAACACTATTAAAAAAAACTCATGTACATAATTGGGTTTTTTATTTAATTGGCCGGTTTCCGATATTTTTTTAATTATTTTTTTATAATTAAGCCTAAGTACAGCTATATGTATATTCTTAATTTAGGAATTCACTAATTTTGGGCGTTAAAATTTCAAAATCGAGTGGTAATTATTATTTTTAAATACACTCGAGAGCAATGAATCCGGGTCACTTAAAGAATCCTAAAAATCTCGGAAACTAAAAATGCTAGGTTAATGCAATAAATTGTATTTAATAGACAATGTAATACTCCTTAAATGAAGGTATTAAAACTTCTTAGTTATTGTAAAGTTATATCATAAAAAAATCAAATTTGAAAAAGGGCCACTTTCGAAGATGGAACTACGAAATTACAGCATTTGGTTTTGCTTTTGTTTGTAATCTGTCATTTATCATTGTTTGATTTCTGTTTTTTTTGTTGTTTTTTTTCTGCGTAAACGCAGTAATGGAAGCACGAGGAGGCAATACGAAGTATTAAAATTCAAGAAAATCGTAATAAAGTTCAAAAATTTCATGTTTCCTATTTTTGTTTTAAGGAGAGATCAGCAGTTTTTTTCTTTATGTAATTTTGTGTTAATAAAATGTATGGTGACTCATATTTTTTTTACCTTCATTTAAGGAGTATTACATTGTCTATTAAATACAATTTATTGCATTAATCTATCATTTTTAGTTTCCGAGATTTTTAACATTCTTTAAGTGACCCGGATTCATTGCTCTCGAGTGTAGGTAGTGTATGCCAATGCGATTATGGACTTTGGGTATTTTGCATTAAAGCCGAATATTGTGTTGAAAACACGATGATCAAATTTTGTGAAAATTTAATTTGTCGTGCAAAGATTTATTATGAAGAAGTGTGAAATTTTGCGTTTGAAATAGGCGGTATCACCAAATTTTGATAACGGTGATGTCAGTGCCATCTGTTAGTCATATTTTCTTCTAAAAAATAATGTTACATAATTTCACATACGGTGAAACGAACTTCATGAAGTGAAGTTCGATCATTATTGACGAGTCTCGTTATTCCAAGATACATTTTATTTTTGAACTAAATTTTAAAATATAACGAACGTCTAAAAATTATAATAAAACCGAAAATGATTTCCCTAATAAATTAAATAACTTATTAAAATTTATAAACCAGTCTCTTAATAAATATTAAACAATACCACCTATTTAAAATATAAGATCAATGTAGGAATATCATATAACTTAAATAAAATTTACCTAAAAATGTAAGCCAATTGTCCAAAATCGCCTAATTTTTTTTTCTGTAATAAATCCTTTTGTATGCGTTCATAAAACCCATGGGTCATTTTTACCTAAGCCGCAATCATTGACTAAAGGATATTTACACTCATGCATGCATTCATCCTAAAACAAAGGGGTTATTTTGACCCAAACAGGCTAACTTTAACTGTTCACATTAAACAGACACAACACTTTACAGGGTAATTTTTTTCGAACACTGGGATATTTTTACCGTACAAAGAGCTATTCTTTCCCTGTGGGTTAATGTTTACCCACTTTAGTGATTTCCGGTAATTTTACCCAACATCAATATTTTATATCAGGGTTTCTTAACAATGATCTGTACGTTGGGTAACTTTGGACAATGTTACTCAACATTTGCTTATTTCGTGGGCCTAATTTACGCGGCGGCTGTTTTATTTATTAGTTAGATTTGACATTCAACTGGTCGCCTTTATCACGATATAGGGGCAAGGTTTCACACATATTTTTTTCGAAAACGGGGCTATCTTTACCCCAAACTGGGTTACTTTTACCCAGTATTAGTCAGCTTTCACCCTTAAATGGGTAATTTTTACTCAACAAGTCCACGCTTCCTTCACGCGATAGAAGTCGCCGGTGTCACGTCCCGGTCGCGTGATAAGAGGTCGCGTCGATTGTCGCGCAGGCTGTTGTTACGTCTTAATTCGTCTTTGATGGAAGAGTCGCGCGACTCGAGCCCGCGACGCGGTGAGGAAGTTGTGTCTCGGCATTCTGATGATGACCGTTTCGTGTGAGTGCCTGGAAATGTAATAAATGAACGTACAGACCGCAAGCGGTAGAGGAAGGCCCTCCACTCGATGGTCTAAAGACATTATAAACGTAGCAGGAAATCTGTGGATGGAGGCGGCTCAAGACCGTTCGTCGTGGCATTGTAGGGGGGAGGCCTATGACCAGTAGTGGACTTCTAGTGGGCTGATGATGATGACAGACCGCAAAGCTAATTGGTTACCCCCGCGTCATTGATTAAATAATAGACACTACGTCCCGCGTGTCAAAGAACTTAAATTTTTATCGCATTAGGAGTTGTAATTTTTTGTTAAAAAGATAGATTCGAAAACACGTCTTACTCTTACCACATTTCACATTCTAATGGGCTTGTATTCGCCAAATTTGTCTTATTGGGCTTATTCAGCCCCATCTGTCGTAACCCCTAGTGTCTAAGACCCCAAGTATCTCAACCCCAACAGTGTCTAAGACCCCAAGTATCTCAACCCCAACAGTGTCTAAGACCCCAAGTATCTTAACCCCAACAGTGTCTAAGACCCCAAGTATCTTAACCCCAACAGTGTCTAAGAGCTGAGAAGTGTCTTAACCCCAAGTGTCTAATAACCAACCGAGTGCCTTAACCGCAAGTTTAACAACTCATTAAGTGCCGACATTGTCAAAGCCTGTTTTAACTCCCCTCCCTCCCAAAAAAAAAGTGTACTTAGCGGGTACATCTCTTTGGCTGCTAATGCTCAGCCGGGCGCCGCCGCAAGCTCTCCAGGTATCCTAATGGCTGATTACGTATCTTATCTTATCTTACCAGGCAGGTGTCGTCCGCAGCTCATGATCTCGTGGTCTAGCGAAGCGGAGACGGGCTCGGCCGGGCGCCGCCGCACGCTCTGCTGGTATCCAATGACTGATTACGTATCTTATCTTATCTTACCGGGCAGGTCTCGTCCGCAGCTCATGATCTCGTGGTCTAGCGAAGCGGAGGCGGGCTCGGCCGGGCGCCGCCGCACGCTCTGCTGGTATCCAATGACTGATTACGTATCACATTGTATGGTTATAACAAAAAACATATTAGAAAATTACATATTTATATAATATTTGTGAAACTATTAAAAAACCTTGCCAAAATCATGTTTTAATGATATGCAACAGTTTCATAATAATCAAAATAATAAGTTGAATCATTAACAAACGTCAAAAAAAACATTAAAATGTACATCAAACTTAGTTCTAAAAATAACTGCTATTATATACAATTATGCAACAGTTTCATAGTAGTTTATGAAACTGTTACATAACAGGCATTATTAAAACATGATTTTGTGTTTAAAAAACGAGCCTAGGCGAGGTTTTAAATTGTTTCACACGAATGTGTTAATACCTAGTATATGCAGTTTCACAGACTACATTATATAAACGAATGCAATTAGAATTTTAATTAACGTAACATAATAACATAAAATAACATCCAACAGTCACATACGTGTCTTATTCCCACAATAGGATTCCCTGTGTCGTGGGTATCAGGAACCACGAGTAAACAGTTGTATTTTTTTTTTTAATTGACGACCTCTATGGCGCGGCGGGCGAGTAGCAGGCTGAGATGCGAGAGGTTGCGGTTTCGATTCCCGCTGCGGTACAAATGTTTGTATGATCTGCAAATATTTGTTCCGGGTCTGGGTGTTATGGTACCATGGTACTCGTAGTTCCTGATACCCACGACACAGTGAATCCTACTGTGGGATTAGGACTACGTATGTGACTGTTGGATGTTATTTTATGTTACAAAAATAATAACCGGCCAAGTGCGAGTCGGACTCGCGCACGAAGGGTTCCGTGCCATTATCTATAAAAACGGCAAAAAAATCATGTTTGTTGTATGGGAGCCCACTTAAATATTTATTTTATTCTGTGTTTTAGTATTTGTTGTTATAGCAGCAACAAAAATACATAATCTATGAAATTTGTTGTTATAGCAGCAACAAAAATACATAATCTATGAAAATTTTAACTATCTAACTATCACGGTTCATGAGATACAGCCGGACGGACGGACGGACAGCGGAGTCTTAGTAACAGGGTCCGTTTTACCCTTATGGGTGTGGAACCCTAAAAATGCTATGTCAACATAGTATTACAGTTCTCATAAATCTATTGCGATAAAAACACAAGCTACTGACCACATCTTCAAGTGGTGACCGAGTGTACGAAGACCTCAATAAACCAGACATTGAAAAGGTCGCGCGAAGTCTGTGTATGGAGGCGGCTCAAGATCAAATACATGGTGTATTTTATACTTACTTTATAGCCACTAGATCCACTTGTTACGGACGAACTGGAGCCCAAGGGGTGAGTGCCGTTCTGAAAAAAAAAAACATAACTATACTCTGATTTTTAATCCTTCTTCTATATATATATATATATAAAAATCAATTGCTGTTCGTTTGTCTGGCTAAAACTCGAGAACGGCTGGGCAGATTTATTTGATTTTGGTTTTGTTGTGTTCATAATTGTCACGAAGGTCTAAATGTACCGGGACCACCGGGAACACCGGGACCACGCGAACGAAGTCGCGCGCGGGCTGCCAGTCTTAGATATTTTTTGTAAACAAACGTGATGCCAGAGCAAAAAATATACGTTCAGGTAGTTGGTTACTAAATTTGCCTAAAAAAAATAGATGAGATTTTTTGCTAGTCAAAACCCAATAGTATATAAAATAGAATAATTTTAAAGAACCTATATATATTATTGCGCAAAATTGAGTTTTTGACAAAGTTATATGAAAAATAAATATTTTTCAGTAGTACATATTTTAAGATACAATATATGATACACATACATGACACATACACACATAGTGGCATATCTTGACATCTAATAAATTAAATTCGTTTATTTCAAGCTTTATAAGCCCATAATTATAACCTTCGAGCAACACGGGACTTCCTGCCGCGGCCCGGAAATTAAAACACAATAACATTATTCAAAATTCTATACAAATCAATTTATGAACATAATAATAATAATAATTACCGCAGGGCACGCTTGTGGCGAGCGTTCGGTGAGTGGCGACACCGCGGAGCCCCATTACTCCCTGGGGTTAACAGAGACCCCTGACCCTCAGCTTGCCTTAGCCGGCTGACCGAGGGTGGAAGCGCAAGAGCGAAACCTATGCTCCAAGGGTTGGAAGTGTTAAAGACATAAAGCCGGGAGTAGCGCTTAGTGAAACGGCAGCACACTTCTCAACACCCTTTAGCCGTCCACACCAATGTTGCCACTTACGCTGCCTTAATTGGCGGCACATTTAAAGGGCCCGTTTAGTGAACGGCAAGTCACCACCTGCCTGAATCGTTCTTAATAATTTAGAATTGGCAGGTGCCATTTCTCCTAATATAATAGCCCAATAAACATTCAATTACCATGTTCTCCTTACAATAGCACCAACTTTCATACATTTCCACAATAGTTTAATCATCTGTCTTCCATCCACCATAACAATAATATTTTTTTATCCTAATTGTAAAAGGGCCTCTTACTGTTCGCTAATACGGCCCCAGTAATGCCTCATAGAGGTCCAGGTTAAGCCTGTCTTTGAAAATAAATTACTGAAAAATAACAAAGCAAATGTCAAAATACCAAAATGTCAAATAATACCTATTCACAAGTCATAAAAATAACATATAGTATATTTGTTTACAAAAAATGTCTAAGATAAAAAATCAGAGTACTGTTCAGCGAGAGAGTCGTCGTCGGATTGGAGGGCGCTGCTGTGCTTAATTACCTCTTTTGTTTAGCTTTCAATACAGTAGCGCAACTGTTCCGTTTTGATACTAATACAATACTATTTCACTAAAATAGCTTTCGTGAATTGTATCATTCATTTTGAAATTTTCACGTACCGATATGCTGGTGGAAGCAACAACAGGTTTCGACCCTAATCGAGGGTCTTCATCAGGGTGAGAGCGGTCCGCGCCACACTCTCTCCGCGACCCTTCTCGCACTGAGTCTCTGCGCTCGCTCCTAACGGCTCGTCTGGCGATGACGGCCCATCATAGAACGGAGTCTATATAAATATATATAGTATATTCTGGTTACCTGATCTAGTTGGTCTATTGAGGTATGACTAGTAGGACTCTTGATTTGGTCAAAGACGGACGAGTCACTGTCATGGTCTGACACGTGCTGCGGCGTCTCTGGACTGTCAGGGATTTCATTTGCAGCTGTCAAAACAAACAAAAAACATTATACAGGGTGTAAAAAGACGACTCCCGATTACTGAAGGTACCGGTAAAGCTACCTATGCCATAGCTATATAAAATAGCGGCCAGTTCACAGAGCTCACCGGCCGCACGAGTTCAACGCTCCCGGTCAGCTGATCGACGCGCAGCGCCAATATTTCTTATGTGGTTTTCATTGCTTTTTTTGAATTTTTATTTATTAACGTGTTTTTAATGATGGAAATTAGGTTTTTGTGTTCCTTCTATGATGTTTTATGGATATTTATAAAGAATACACGAAAAAAGCGGCCCAAGAGTGAGCATGTTCTTTCGAGTTTTTTCAGCTTAAATATTTTCAGAATCATGGTATGAATGCACTGTTTCAGTTTTCAGGAGTAGTCTTTTTACACCCGTTATAACACTAGCATTTGCTCACAGGTCCGTCCGCGTGGAATCTCTCATCACCATCCTGTTTACGTCCACTGCTGTACGAAGCCTCCCCCATTGAATACAATGGGGGGGATTTGCCATAATCACCACGCTTGGCAGGCGGATTGGTGATAAAATAAAATAAATAAAAATAAAAGGGCATTTATTCACTTACACTAATGTTTCTTACAAAGGTACAATTATAATAAAGTTTACTAGTTAGTGTACCAGAAAAGGACGAGGGCTCAGCCACGCTGTTTTTCAGCCTCACCTTAGAATATTGCTGTCTGCTGTTTCAGCAAAGGAAACAGCAAAACAACCACCGAGAACTTGTTATTATAAACTAGGCCTTAGGCACTTACCCATAAAGCTAGGCACCCAAACAGGCTTATACTTAAATACATAACTTTTCATTTAATAAACCGACTTCCGCCATTGTATAGAACAAAAGGATGAAAAAAAAATTATAAAAGAACCATAGTGGTGAAAGGATTATTATACTTTTTGAATGCAAATGCTTGGTTTGTTGCTGAAAATATCAAAATCGCCATATGTATGCCTACAATAATTGAGGAGTTCCCTCAATTCCTCATGGATCCCATCATCAGAACTGGATTCTGAAAAAATGGGACCAATCTGGAAGTATATCTATTCAAATAAAAAAAGAATTTTCCAAATCGGTTCATAAACGCCGGAGATATGAGGTAACAAACATTAAAAAAAAAATACAACCGAATTGAGAACCTCCTCCTTTTTTGGGAAGTCGGTTAAAAAGTACAATAAATAAATGCTGCACATTTGACACAACATTATCTAGCCCCAAGCTAAGCAGAGCTTGTGCTAAGGGTAATAGATAACTGATATACTTAATACAATACATTACATAGATAGATATTTTTTATTATACATAGAAAATACCCAGAACACCCTGAACAAATATAAGCAGATCGTACAAATATTTGTTCCGAGGCGGGAATCGAACCCGCAACCTCCTGCGTCACATGCGAACCTACGACCGCCGCGCCTCAGAGGTCGACAATGGGCGGTCTCATCGCTTAGAAGCGATTCTGGTGAATGGTAAAAGAACCAGTGTTGCGAAAGGAATCAAGACTCATTCATTCACACGTCGGCACGTACCGTGGGGGTGTATGTTCCTGCGCTGCGCGCGGGGTGACGGGGGATGGATGGACGGGGGGGCGCGTGAGGCGCCGGGGGCCCGACAAACAGCCGCTTGCACCACCTCGCAAACACGTCGGAACCGTCTGATGTTACCTGAAATAATATACAACATACATTTTAATAACTTTATAACATAACATAACATAATAACCTACAGTCACATACGTAGTCTTGATCCCACACTAGGATTATCTGTGTAGTAGGTCAGAAACTACGAGTACCATGGTACCATAACACCCAGACCCGGAACAAATATGTTATGTGATGTAATATAGTTATGTGGCTAATGTGGAACCGTGCCGTAGTAATAATGTTCTAAGCAATATAGTTATTACCCAGAGGGATATACAGCTGAAAATAGCAAAGCTTGATCCAGGGAAAGGTGCTGGACCTGACGGTATACACCCTTTGCTAATAAAAAAATGTGGAAAGGAACTAAGCGTCCCCCTCTTCTACATATTTAATGCTTCGCTCCAGGCTGGCGTGTTTCCGTCCGAATGGAAAATTGCTCACGTTGTACCAATTCTTAAATCCGGTAATAAATCACGTTGTGATAATTATAGACCGATAAGTATTCTATCATGTTTTGGTAAGCTGTTCGAGTCCTTGGTTTATGACGGCCTGTATCACCACATATCACCTTATCTATCTCCTAGACAGCATGGCTTTATTAGTAAGCGATCCACCACATCCAACTTATTGGAGTACAAATACTTTATATGTAGTGCTTTTGCAAGAAAGATTCAAGTAGATAGTATTTACACTGACTTTTCAAAAGCCTTCGACAAGGTAAATCACTCTATCTTATGTGCCAAACTTGTGTCGTATGGTATTCATGGCAATCTTCTCCGGTGGATTGAGTCCTACCTTAATAGAAGAAGTCAACTAGTTACTATTAAGGGTTTTATATCATCACCAGCATCAATAACTTCTGGTGTGCCCCAAGGCTCACATTTAGGCCCTTTATTCTTTGTTGCTTTTATAAACGATCTTATTGATAAGTTATCTTGCCCATGTCTATTATATGCAGATGATCTTAAGGTTTATTATGCTGTCAATGATGTAAATGATGCTATGCTTCTCCAATCTGACCTGGACGTCGTACACAGATGGTGTGACGAAAACCGTATGTTTCTCAACGTTCGCAAATGCTTCGTCATATCATTTACAAGAAAAATAAAAAAAATAATGTATGACTATCGATTGCAGGGGCAACTCTTGGATAGAAAGCCTGTAGCTAAAGACCTTGGAGTGTTGTTCGACGAGAAACTCACCTTTCGTGCTCACTATGACAGTATTATAACTAGAGGCTCCCAATTACTTGGTTTCATCTCTAGATCGACTAAGGAATTTAAAAACCCGCGTAGTATGATTTACCTTTTCTTTTCTCTTGTCCGCAGCGTCTTGGAATATAACTCAATCATTTGGTCTCCATACTATCATATTCATACTGACCGTATTGAAAGAATCCAAAGGAAAATGTTAACCATCTTGTGTTATCGGCATGGGTGCAATAGAGAATTGTCTTCTTACTCGAAAAGGCTCGCTAAATTCCAAATTCAATCTCTTGAGTCTCGACGTAAATTCCACTTACTAGTGTACCTCTTTAAAATTATACATTCTCATATCGACTCACCTACTTTACTCTCTCTTATAAACTTTAATATTAAAATTAGATCCCGTAAACCATTTTAAAATACCTTCGCCCTCAATGTCTGTACAAACAATACATCTTTCTTTAATCCGCTAGTTAGAATGTGTCGTGAATATAACGATTTGTTAATTGATAATAGTAGCTCCGTTGATATTTTAAATAATAATTTATACAAATTTAAAAGGACTACTTTAGCCGCTCTTGCAAAAGAGTGATGAGAGTTTCCTATATGTGTTCTTATTTTTTGTGTTATTTAATTTTTTTTTCTTTGTTTGTTTTGTTATATATTAACTGCTTATGAAATCATGATGTGTACGCATGTTTTGGAATACCACCTAGTTCAAAAAATATATTATGTACTTCAAACATTTTCTTTTTCGGTTGTGTTCTGTTTTGTGTACCATAGGTTATAAATAAATAAATAAATATTTGCAGTTCATGCAAACATTTGTCGCGCAGCAGGAATCGAACCCGCAACCTCTTGCATCTCAGCCGGCTTGACAACAGTAGTATTATTAATTAAAAGAATGAATAATACAACTAATAATAGTATACAGGATGGGGCAAATTTTTGGCCCCTTAAGGCTAGCTACCTTTTATTTTGTAGTTAGAAGGTTTTGTTCTTTGGAACCTTCTGTTTTATTTTGAAGAAAAAAATATTGTCATTTTTAGATTTTTGAAAAAAGTACGTTTCACACAAAAAATTACATTTGTCAAAAAAACAAGTTGTTCTTAATCGACTCTATTTCCAACCAGGAATACTTTTCCCAAAGTAACATACCAAATCAAATCGTAAGTTTTGGAAATAATTAAAAAAAAAATCCCATACATTTTTCTAAGCGCCATTCGCCGCAACAAAGTCATGCATACCATTCGAACACGGAAAGCAATCTGTTCTAAATTCAAATTATTTATTGATATTTGTTATTAAACCTTATTGGTAGAATGATATACCACCTCTTTGAATGACTACTATACTATGAATATAATACCGATAGAAAAAATTGGCGGGAAATATTTTTTTTAAATTTTTAATCGAAAGTATCTCTTACGAATCAACAGCGTCTAAGCTTAAGCTTAAGCTTTACGTTTAAGCTTATTTTCTAAATAACTCGTTTTTTCATAGAAAATGTATGGGAATGGGTTTTTTAATTATTGCCAAAACTTACGATTCGATTTGGTATGTTACTTTGGGAAAAGTGTTCCTGGTTGGAAGTAGAGTCGATTAGGACCAACTTGTTTTTTTTGACAAATGTAGTTTTTTGGGTGAACCGTACTTTTTTTCAAAAATCTAAAAATGACAATATTTTTTTCTTCAAAATAAAACAGATGGTTCTTAAGAACAAAACCTTCTAACAACAAAATAAAAGGTAGCTACCCTTAAGGGGCCAAAAATTTGCCCCACCCTGTATATACAAAATATAAAAAATACTAAATTAAACATTTGAGCTATATAAAGACCGTTGCAAACGATCTAAAGATAGCTCAACTGATCCAAACCACTACCAGCCACAAGCGTCTCCAATACGCTGGCTGTATTGCCACGCTGGATGGCAATCATCATCAGCGGCCTTTAAACGTCCACTGCTAGACGAAGCCTCCCTCATAAAATGCAACAAATCCCCCCATACAATGGTGGGGAGGTTCTCTGGGGGTGAAACCACGTTTGGCAGGTGGATTGGTGTTCACAGTACGGTGTAAAGTACTCAGGTGGCTGCTGCAGCCCAACCCCTGGTGTAATTCCTCCTGGTGGAGGACTAATAAAATTACCTGATAATAATGTAAAAGTGATAGCGTATAGATATTCCTTTCCGTTCTCGCCGGGCGCCTTCGTTATAGTCGATATGTCCACCTAAAAAAAAAATCATTTTTTACACTAAATTAGTCTTCTTCGTCATGTCACTGGTTTTTTTTTGGTCACCCTGCATTAGGTTGGTGGCCAGATTTATAGTTGAGGGCCTTGTGACCAATAATTAAAGAAGCAGTAGGTAATTTTTAACCGACTTCCCAAAAAGGAGGAGGTTCTCAATTCGGTAGTATTTTTTTTTTTTTTTTTTTTATGTTTGTTGCCTCATATCTCCGGCATTTATGAACCGATTTGGAAAATTCTTTTTTTATTTGAATAGAGATACTTTCATCCCCCATTTTTCAGAATCCAGTTTTGATGATGGGATCCATGAGGAATTGAGGGAACTCCTCAAATATTGTAGGCATACATATGGCGATTTTGATATTTTCAGCATGTCTTGCTCCAAGCATTTGCATTCAGAAAGTATCATAATCCTTTCACCACTATGGTTCTTTCATAAATTTTTTTCATCCAAATATTTAGTCGAATACTATGGCGGAAGTCGGTTTTTTAAATGAAAAGTTATGTTTTACAATTTTTTTTATCTGAAACCTATAACATGTTTTTACGTGTATGCTAACGAGTGTTTACCTAAAACCTAACCGGCCTTATTACAGAACATGGACTAAATCTGATTTTAGTCCAGGCGTACTAGTCTAGGATTATATATCGACCTTTGGTATATACGACTGCAATACAAAAGCAGATGGTTTGTTTATTCATAACCATAAGCAACTTTCAAGCTAGATAGTCCCAGCTTATGTCAAATATTACATAAGCATGGACTATCTCTGGTTTTTCTACCCCTAGTTTAGCAATGGTCCACAAATTGACAGTTGATTGCTTGTTGGAGGTAAGAAAGGGTAAGAATTTGGACATCTCAATTGTGATGTGACACAATCCGTCAGTTTGTTACTTTGGAAGTTTGCGAGGTAGCGCGAGAATTGATTTCGGAAAACAAACCATCTGCTTTCGTATTAAAGTCGTATATGCCTAATGTCTATATTTAAGCCTAGACTAGTAAGCCTGGACTAAATTCAGATTTAGACCATGTTCTGTAATAAGGCCGTATGTGTTTTTATCTAAAATTAAACCTTTTATAACTTTTTAAAATGGTTATTAACATAATTATCACTAGAAATGGGATATTTACAATGATTTTTTACCTTTATTAATCATTGGGAATCAATAAAGCTCAAAAATCATGGTAAATATCCCGTTTCTAGTGATAATTGTATCATGCTTTTACCTGAAATCTAACGTGTCTCTGGAACATGGCGGGCGCGTTGGACCCTCGCTTGTACTCCACTCGGAAGGACATTGGACTCAGAACGCTGTGAGACAGTTCAGCTATCTGTAACATTACAATTATCATCATCATCGGCCTGTACAAGTCCACTGCTGGACATAGGCCTCCGCCTTAAAATGCCACAACGAACGGTCTTGAGCCGCCTCCATCCACCGACTTCCTGCGACGAACATTACAATTATACTCATGAACAAAGCAGGAAGTTGGTGGATGGAGGCGGTTCAAGACAATTCTACGGAGGAGGCATTTTTCAGCAGTGGACGTGGACAAACTAATGATGATGAGATAAGAAAAAGTTTTTTTTTATTAAATCTTTTTTAATACCATGACGACCTCTGTGGCGCGGCGGGCGAGTAGCCGGCTGTGATGCAAGAGGTTGCGGTTTCGATTCCCAGTGCGGGACAAATGTTTGTATGATTCACAAATGTTTGTACCGGGTCTGGGTGTTATGGTACCACGGTACTCGTATTTCCTGATACCCACGACACGGGATACACACACACACACACACACACACACACACACTAGGATTAGTGTGGGATCAAGACCATGTATGTGACTTTTAGGTGTTACGTTATATGTTATGTTATGATATGATGAATGAAAACATACATAAACACCTGCATTTTTCCCCGAAGAGGTAGGCAGAGCCTGGGCCTCTTTTCAACGTGAGTTGAAAAAAAATAAACACTCGCAAACTCGCAAATAAAAAATATTTAACAGAAGTTAGGAGAGCAATAAGTAATACTTACACTAAGAAACGCGTGGATCAGGTCCGCTTTCACAGTGGCCAGTGGCTTCCCCTTAACCAGTGCGGTGAAAGTCTCCTCCTTGTCAGCAGATAACAGCAGCGAGCCGAACCACGAGCGTTTCGTGAGCTCAGGGGACGAGTCAGGCGTGAGGTGTACCTCTTCAGAAGACGCTGAAAACAATCATAATCTCTATGCACTTCAAATCTGAAGAGTTTTAATAAGAAGGTGGACGGTGAAAACTAAATATTTCTCAAGGATCACAAATCAAAGGTGGCCGTTGTAAAAAATCTTTCTACGATTCAGATAAACTTTGAAGGATTCCATAAGTTCGACAACGATGCCTTGAAGACAGTCAAGAGCAGCCTTACCGGCTGTCTCTGACTCACGTCTGCTCAACCTTCGTACCATCGTGGGGACATTCACAGGACACTGTCTTCTGAACAAACACACCAACATCATCGGAGCCACAGCCAGCCCACTCTGCAGGGGGTGTCTGACCGAAGAAGAATAGGCTGCCCACGTAGTCCTGGAATGCGTGGGAGTAGCAGCTCAACGTGAACAAATCCTCAACATCCCGAGATCACTCCGTGAAGCCTGCGAAGACCCCAGGATACTTCTGTGCTTCTAAACGTAGTTAAGCTGGCTGACTATCGAGCCAGACAACTCTCACACATAAGGCTACGTTTCCACCAAAGATGTTCTAGGCAGCTGAGCGGTGCGAGGATGCGTAGCGAGGCTGTGGCACGATGTGAGTGTTTCCACCAGATATGTGCTAGGCAGCTGAACGGTGCGAAGATGCATAGCGAAGCTGTGAAACGGTGCGCAGATGAGCGGTGCGAGGATATGTAGCGGGCTCTTTTCATATGCGAGCGAGCGGGTGAGGTGCACCGTCCATCCTTTGCACACATCCCTCGCGCACATCCCTCGCAAACATCTCTCGCACACATCCCTCGCTTGTTGTGTAGGTATAAAAACCTCGCTCCGCTAAGCCGTTTCCACCAGAGCAGCGCTGAGCGAGGCTAGGTAAATGAAGTGATTCTATTGGTTCTTAACAAACACATCCTTCGCTACGCATCCTCGCTTATCTCTGGTGGAAACGCTGCCTAATGGCCACCAATAGAGTTCGAATGCGGAAAAGGGAGTTCTTTAACATTAACATTCGACAGCGGTGGCGTAGTGTCTATAGACCCCTCCGTCTCCTCCCATGGATGTCGTGAAGCAGGATTAAAGCAAGGGCTGGTCAGAAGCATCTACCCGAGTGCTCAACACATACTGCGATTACCAATCCGCCTGCCAAGCGTAGTGATTATGGTATATCCCCCATTTTATTCTATGGGGGAGGCCTCGTTCAGCTGTGGATGTCTACCTTCTGAATGAAGAGGCAATTTGTAATTTTAGGTTTTGTACTTTGCTGTTACTTTATTTTTTAACTTATTATTCATATTTTTTACTAGCTTTGGCCTGCAGTTTCTTTTGCGTTATGCAGGTCTAAAAAGGTATCTTTATATGAATCACAATATGAATCATAAACGATTCATAGAGAGGAATTGAATAGGAATCGTATTATGATTCATATAAAGTGGTCTTTTTAGACCTGAGGCCTTACCATGAGCTCTTATAGCGATTCAGTTCAAAAACTATTCAGTACAAAATATCGGTTCGTCGCTGACATCCGTTATCATTGAATAACTTTTATTGCAGAAGTCTATAGACCTTCTGCTACGGTGCCTTTAAACAAAGCTGCGGACATCACGGTACTCATATATTGTACTGAATAGTTTTTGAACTGAATCGCTATAAGAGCTCAGTTGTCAGTCAGGCCTCGGATGATCAACATAGAATGCCACAACGAACGGTCTTGATGCTGCCTTCATCCACCGATTTCCTGCGACTGTTACAATGTCATCTGTCTATGTGCGCTTTGCTCGTTTAGGGTTTTACCACGCAGTGATACTCCGACCATAGCTCTCTCCATAGCCCAAATAACATAAATATTTATTATTACCTTGCATTTTCCGCCTGTGGAATCTAGGCGATCCTAGGAAGGAGTTTTTGATAGTAGCCAATCTCACCCTCCACGGTGCTGCTGCGCCCCCCGGCCCGCCTCCCGGGGGCACCCCTGAAACATACACAAAATAACCTCCTTACTTATACCACTAACGTTAATTTTCACCGACCAATACTTATTTTACAAGACACTTAACGCATGTCAATCTGACAGATTTCTTTGAATATCTTTTAGATTTGACATGCGCAATAATTGTCTTTGTTGTAATTATAAGGGTCAGTGTTCCGCTGGAGAAAATGGGCATTACACACTTTGTTACACGACACTAAAATTTTATGTATTTTTTGCTTCATTTTTCACTTTTTTTTAAAGCTCATACATCATCATCATTAATGGCCTGAAAGAAGTCCACTGCTGGGCAAAGGCCTTCCCTTAGAATACCACGACAAACGGTCTTAAGCCGCTTCCATCCACCGACTTTCTGCGACGTTTATAATGTCTTTAGTACATCATCGAGTGGTGTATTATATTAGTTAATCAACAACTTATATCTCAGTTTAGCTTTTTTTAACAAATCATTACAATTTGTTTACTAGTGTCCGGCCGCGGCTTCGCTTGCATCATTCTAAGACACAAAATAGTCTATGTCTCAATTCAGGTCATAATCTACACGTTCATCGAATTTCATTGAAATCGGTTCAGTCGTCACGATATGTTTTCGTCAAACAAACAACCAAACTTTCTCATTTATTGTATTACTAGAACGTACCTGTCATAGTACCTAAGTTGGGGAACAACGACGGTGGTACTACTGGTTGTGTTGAACTGGGCGGCCCAGGGAGCGATGACCTTTCACGCACTGGAATTATAGAAACACACAATTATAGTTAACACACTATTATGTTAACACACTATTATAGTTAACACACTATTATAGTTAACACACTATTCAATAATAATGTATTAATTTTAGGCTACATGGGAAATGTACAATAAAATTATACCAAAACAATAACCTTATTCATAATCATTATATAAACCTTTTTTAGTTAAAATATGTTTTGTCTTCTTTTGACGTATGACATTTTACATCAGAGAGAAGAAAACAAAAGCTATTTTAACTAAAATAGGTTTAAAAAATTATGAATAAGGCCCTAAGCCTATTAAATATATAAATTGTAACATACTTAGTTTATACTTTACTTCAGTTAAGAGATTTTTTTTTAATACCGCTTCCCTATAAGTCCCTATAAGTATAAGTTCTAATGTTAGCTTTTAGTTCAAATTATCTTATTTGTGTTGTATTTATAAGCACTTTATTGAATTCTCTCTTTAGATACGGTATAAGAGTATCATATAAGACTGGCATAGTTAAAATTTATTATACTAATTGTTCTTGCTCTATATTTTATTTCATAAAACGTGTATCACAGCTGTTGCCACACACGTAGGTATACCACCACAGAAAACCATCGTTATATTACTACAGAGAGCTGATTCTAAGTATTTTGCACACCATTGACACGGAGGTCTGGTGTGGAGTAGTGTGGATTTTTGTATGGCGACACCGATGAGCGCCCCTAGCGTACACTCTGTGAACCTCATTTTCCATACAAAAATCCATGTTACACTACACTATACGTCCGTGTCAATTGCTTGTCTTTTGACAAGCAATTGCAAAAATTGCAATCAGCTCTCCGTACCACAATATGAGTGGTAACCCATTTTTGGCTCTCAATGTAATTAACATGTTTGCTACCAGAAACACAAAATATTTTTTTTTTTCTTTCTATAGCGTCGGTAAACAATGCCGGCTACCCAGATATCCAGAATCAGAATTATAGTTAACACACTATTATCGTTATCACACTATCATAGTAATAATTGTATTTGATACACTATCATTGTTGACACACTATTAATTAACACACTGTTATAGTTCATCCACACTATTATTGTTAACACACTATTATAATTTAATATATTTAATTAAATTAGTGGAAAAATCCTACTAATTTGAATGTAAGTTTGGATTTTTGTTTGAACTATAAACAAACATCCAAACTTACATTCAAATTAGTAGGATTTTTCCACTAATTTAATTAACTGTATCTAATCATACCTACATTCCTAACGTTTATGTATCAACTAAGACTCACTAATAGCACTATCCCTACAAACCTTTGTGGTTTTTTAAGTGCTATTTCTATATAATAGTTTAATACAATGTTAAATGATACATAAATTTAAAAAAAAAAAAATATACTAAATAATTATATCACACGTAACGGCTGATCAGTTTTCAATAAAATTTGGCAAATACAAATTATAACTTCGATTATTATCCAGTTTTAAATTGGCGGATATAGGTATAACATACATAAAAAACAGGCGCATTGAGAACCTCCTCAGATACAGATACAGATACAGATAATTTATTGATAAAGTGTTATTTTACAAGTCAAATTGATAAAATATATACCTAACTAGGTACATTATAAAATCATCTATACTTACACTAGGTACAAACTTATTTATTCATGCGAGTTATTTATTTATTATTTATTTATCTATCTTCTACGAATTCACTGACAGAATAGAAGGCTTGTTTTATCAAGAACTGTTTCAGTTTATTCCTGAACACGGCGTCGGATTTTGCATCTTTTATCACATCTGGCAGCTTATTAAATATGGTGACTCCTATCACATAAGGCGACTTCTGAGACTTCTTGAGCCTGTGGCTTGGAATACGTAGCCTATTTCTGTTCCTGGTTGAGAACCGATGTGCTGCCCCTAACGTTTCAAATTCATCTATGTTCATGCGTACAAACAAGCTTATCTGATAGATGTAGATTGAAGGTACGGTAAGGATATTGAGCTCAATAAAGTATGGTTTAGCAGAGACATCGGATGGCACTCGAACAATGGCGCGAATTGCTCGTTTTTGGAGAATGAGAGCCCTTTCACGCTCGGCTGCCGTTCCCCACAGCTCCGTACCGTACGCAAGTAAGGAGTGAACTGTGGCGAAGTAACACCCGAGTACGGTATGCCGAGGCGCAGATGCTGCCAGACGGCTCAAGGCGAAGCAGGCCTGACCCAACCTAGCGCATAGTGTGTCAATATGCGTGTTCCACTTGAGTCCCGAGTCCACGTAGAAACCGAGCAACTTCACCGTATGCACTTGCTGTATTGCAGTATTACCTACGGCGACATTTATGGAACCTCTTATAGAAGTCGGTTAAAATAGTATTTGGTGACGAAAATCACCAAAACCCATTGTACTAGCAAGTAAAGAGAATATGGTAGTTACCTCGGTGGGATTGCAAGGGGCTATGTGGTCTCACGGCCACAGAGGATCCCACCATCGGGGACTCGTTTATGATGATCACAGCGTCACCTGGCTCACCACCTATAACATAACATAACAACAGTCACATGCGTAGTCTTAATACCACACTAGGATTCCCTGTGTCGTGGGTATCAGGCCACGAGTATCATGGTACCATAACCTGGAACAAATATTTGCAGATCATACAAACATTTGTCCCTCAGCGGGAATCGAACCCGCAACCATACATTAAAAAAAGGTTCTGGACTGACAGACGGACAACAAAGTTATCCTATATATATAATTGTACATTTGAGATACGGAACCCTAACAAACATATCATCATCATCATCAGTCTAAAGAAGTCCACTACTGGACAAAGGCCTCCCCCATAGTGCAACGACGAACGGTCTTGAACCGCCTCCATCCACCGACTTCCTGCTACCTTTAAAATGTCTTCGGTCCATCAGGGTCCTATTTGTGGTCGCCACTAGAGAACCTTTATTCACCAACGGTTGTTGGTTCTGCGAGCTTATGGGATTACTCAATAATTCACAAGCTCAAGGTAACGCAACGGGCTATGGAGAGAGCTATGCTCGGAGTTTAATTACTCAATCACCAGGAGAACCGTACGAACTACAGCTCTTGGGATTAACAAGTTGAAGTGGCAATAGGCCGGCCATATAGCTAGCAGAACCGGAAACCGCCGAGGTTCTTGAGTAGCGACCACGAACCGGATGACGCCACGACGTGGTATAGGTCAGCCAACTCGATGGACCGATGACATTTAAACGGTCGCAGGAATTCAGTGGATGGAGACGGCCAATTTTTCAATCAAAGACTACGAGCTTTCAAATGATGAAGGAAAACATCGTGACGGACACGGCATGACTCGGAAGCAAAGACGTAGCATGAACAGAGCCTCCGTTAACCACAGTTAAACCTATCACCACACTGGCTCTTTCACCATCGGTCACAGCGCCCTTTTCAGAGCCACCACACCTCAACTTAACGCAGGGTCACCAAGACAGAACCAATGGCTAGATGGACAAATAATGCTTACTTATGTTTAGACTGATGGTAGGCCCCGAGGAGTTCGCTCTCTGATGATGATGTTCACGAATCGAAGGAGACGCTGGAACACAATAAAATAATTATATATAAATTATTATAAAAAGCTTATTATAAATATCTTATTAATAACAAACTGTGCAAGTCCACTGCTGGACATAGGCCTCCCTAGAATGGCACAATTATCACTAATAACTTTTCATTTAAAAAACCGACTTCCGCCATAGCATTCGACTAAATATTTGGATGAAAAAAAATTATGAAAGAACCATAGTGGTGAAAGGATTATGATACTTTCTGAATGCAAATGCTTGGTTTGTTGCTGAAAATATCAAAATCGCCATATGTTTGCCTACAATATTTGAGGAGTTCCCTCGATTCCTCATGGATTCCATCATCAGAACTGGATTCTGAAAAATGGGACCAATCTGAAAGTATCTCTATTCAAATAAAAAAAGATTTTTCCAAATCGGTTCATAAACGCCGGAGATATGCGGTAACAAACATTAAAAAAAAAAAAAAAAAAAACAACCGAATTGAGAACCTCCTTTTTTGGGAAGTCGGTTAAATACGGGAATGTGTAGAAATCCGTATACCTTGGTCTTGACTCGAAATTACAGCGCCCTGACGGGGTGCATGTACCTACCTGACTAACAGTAGAAATAAAACCTATTGCTAACAATAATGTACGTACATGTGAGCAATAAACAAATACAAATACCGTTAGTGTTGTGTGTCGAGATGTAGTCAATTTTGACAATGTAACAGATGGTTGGGGTGTTCGTAATAAAAGAGTGAGAAAGAGGGTAGATCGTTACGGCTACCAATAACATCTACTCA
Source organism: Epirrita christyi (assembly GCA_951392215.1). Taxonomy (NCBI): domain Eukaryota; kingdom Metazoa; phylum Arthropoda; class Insecta; order Lepidoptera; family Geometridae; genus Epirrita; species Epirrita christyi. The sequence continues at coordinate 5,437,847 of OX595861.1, forward strand.
CAACTTCAGTTTACCCGTGATCATGGCGCATGCAACTGTGCCGGAATATCGGGAAATAATACCGCCAAAAACCAAGGTAAATATCCCGTTTTTAGTGATAACTAAACAAATAAGAATAACTACAAACTTTCGCATTTATAATATTAGAATCCGTAGAGGTCATAATCTGTACACCAAAGATTATCAAAATCGGTTTAGCAGTTTCGGTGACAAACAACAAACAAATTTTCGTATTTACAACAATAGTAGGTTTCTTATCACCAGCCCACATTGCTAGTGCTGGGGGCCTCTAGTCCCAGCATTGGGCAAACTACTTATTATGCTATGCTTACCTAAAGGAGATCCTGGCGTGGCCGGAGTACCTCCTAGAGACGAGACTCTATGCGGCGTGTGACCTGGAAGGCAATTCTCCTAATTATTTGACATTCTATACACAATATAATTTAATCTCAGTCATCTTTCCATCGTCCAAAGGTTGCCTGAAAAAAATCGCTCTAAGCGATAAGGCCACCCATTGTGCTGCTAAATTTTAATAAATCGTATTGTGTATTCCTGGTGTACAAAAAAGTGTTCATATAAGTTACACATATAATTAACTGAGTTATAAGAATAATAATAATAATAATATAATAATAATAATAAAATGTGTGCAATAGTGAACGAATAATTAAAAGTGTTAAATAGTGAACGAGTAATAAGAACTGTTAAATTATTAAAGATTAATAAAAAGTGTGCAATAATAAAATAATAAACGAGTAATAAAAAGTGTTAAACAATGAAAAAATAAAAAGTGGTAAACAATGAACCAGTAATTGGCATCTTTCGTTTAGGGTATACAGCTTTTTAGGCAAATCTCATGTTTAGGTATAATACCCTCATTGGCATCTCGCGTATAAGGTAACTCGATCAAAAGGGATAAAAACTGTTATGAACGATTAATAAAAAGTGTTAAACAATGAAAGATTAAAAATAAAAAGTGGTAAACAATGAACGAATAATAAACACTATTATGGACGATTCATAAAAAGTGTTAAATAATGAACGAGTAATCAAAGTGTTAAATAATGAACGAGTAATAAAAAAGAGTTAAATAATGAACAATTAATAATAAAAAGTGTTAAACAAATGAACTACTAATGTGTCATGAAAGATTCATAAAAAGTGTTAAATAATGAACGAGTAGTTAGTTAAGTGTTAAATAATGAACGAGTAATAATAAAAAGTGTTAAACAATGAACTAGTAATGAAAACTGTTAACACATAAAGTGTTAAATAATGAACAAGTAATCAAAGTGGTAAACAATGAACTAGTAATGAAAACTGTTAACACATAAAGTGTTAAATAATGAACGAGTAATAAACGTATGTACTCACCGGGCGGACTAGCGGAGAGCTGCGGCGAGCTGCGTCCGTCATGGCGCCGACCCGACACGGACCGGCTGCGGGCAAACCTGCCTCAATCACACGACTACACAACACGACTACATGACCACATTGTATCAATCAACTAGCGTCCGTCCGCGGCCCCACTCGCATTCACCATCATCATCAACCTTTAGAAGTCCACTTGTGGACATAGGGCTGTCCTATGCAATGCCACAACGAATGTCATCCTCCATCCACCGACTTCCTGCTGCCTTTAAAATGTCATCAACAACAATCAGACATCGAAAATTTTCCATTTATAATATTAGTAGCTGCGCCCCGCGGTTTCACCCGCTTAAGTCTCGTTCCAGTGGGAATATCGGGACATAATTTAATCTATATATTAATTCAGGGTATAAGCTATGTCCGTTCCAAATTTCAACCAAATCAGTCAAGCTGTTTCAGCGTGAAGGAGTAACAAACATACCCAAAAACTTTCGCATTGATAATACTAGTGAGATAGTAACATAATGCCAAGGTCGCGGCCTAGACCTAGACCCCTCCATCATGCCGACTAAAGGATTACGCCACTGGATTATTTACTTTTGACTACCTTCCTAAGGTTTTTAAGTTCTCATTTACTATGTATCAGCAACTCCCTGCTCCAAGGCACCACACAGACGCGTCCCACCTAGTGGTAAGACGGATCATCAAAGTAAGCCAAGCCGTGTTGGTTGCCTGATTCTTCTAGGCTTGGTCGCGTTGGAACAGGAGTAATTTTAGTTTATAAGACGACTCAAAACGTTCCTTGTGAAATTCTCCCCATTGTTTTTTATACCTGTATGATTTTAATTGAAGAAACTGATCATTTTATACCTGAACTGTGACCGTCTCGGTGTTATAGGTGATCCTTCACTGATCTGACCGAAATGCGCCTGTTGCCCGTTCACCTGCAATAAACAAGTTTGTAAAACAATGCTCATCGTATCACTGGTTTCTTCTTGATATGCGTTAGATTAGAGATCGGATTGAGGTGATTATCTGTACCTACCTATTAACATGGTTTTATTAGGTTGTTGTACTTATAAATTTTAAGTTGTCTGGAAGAAATCGTCTTTGGCGATAAGGGCACTCATTGTACTGCTAATATTAATAAATCCTATTAAGTATACTTACCTGGTGTACAATAAAGTGTTAATCTATCTAATCTATCTATCTATTTATCTATCTCAATTTAGATACAAAAATCCGTGTAGTGTACACCACACCACAGAATAAATATTAGTACAAGTACAGAAGACTCACTTCGCGATTTTTTTTATTTAAATAGCGACTCTTGCTAGCACGCAACAAAGTGCAATTCAGCTCGCACAAGCGCTTTGTACCTAACGCAATATTCACCTAAACATTGCGGCTCTCTCCTAACGCGTAACTCTGTCGCTGTCTGGCGCGAAGTGATGCAACTCGTAAGGGTTGTCGACTTGTACCTACGAATTACTTAAGTACTTACCGTTTGTTATTATCAATATTGTTATTATGGAGAAATAAAGTAGGTAAGTATTTAGGTCCTTATATAAGTAATTTAGAGCGATTCCGAAGTCAAATCAAATTATGCACGTAAGTAGGTAGAAAATTCAAGTAATTATTTAGGTATCTCCAACCTAGATCATTGCAATCTATGCCAAATGTACATGAAATCACACCTATAAAAGGCATTACTTCGATATGCACCTACAGACAATAACTAATGTACCTACATCAATCAAATAACTTGCATTTCATCGTCCTTTGGCAATTTAAAAAATAAAATGATAGGTCTCTGTTTGTCTTTTGACTACTGCATCTATTTACAGCACAATATGCACGCGAAGTCATATTTGCACGGGAAACTTATTGTGCGAGCGCTCAGGCGCGTGCGCCCCTGTGCCCCGGGGAAACACTTTGGATGTAGGTAAATAACGCGCGACCTTGAGCGAGTGGCGGTGGCCTGACCACACGCCCGTGTAGTTACTTGTAACATTTGTAGACTAGGTCCTCTGGTCTCAATTCTTATATCAGCGAGAGTATGAATCGTAGAATCCGTGGTCACTGCCTAATATTCCGTGGAACAGAGTCACTTATTTTATGTGTGTACACATGTGTCTCACCCTTACCCGATCTATCGGGTATCATCGTTGGCATCTATGCCAAGGCGTTTCCTGGGAGGGTAGCAGGACGCGAGGCATCACTGGAGTGTAGCCATTGAAGAAGGCCAGGTGTGAATTTATAATATGTATGCATGTTTCTTACCCTTACTCGATAAGTGTCGAGGCGTTTCCTTGGAGGTCGATGAGTCGCCATTTCGCCAGTGTGTAGCCATTATACACGCATCTTACCTCTACTTGACTGATATCGAGGCGTTTTCTGTGGTTACTTCTCGCCGGAGTGTAGCCATAGACTTTATGTATGTATGCATGTGTTCTTACCCTTACCCGACAGGTGTCGAGGCGTTTCCTTGGTGGGTCGTGGGGGGCAGGGGGCGCAAGGGGCGCGGGGGGGCGAGGCTCATCGTCTCTCGCCGGCCGACGTCGCTTCCGCTCAAGAAGAAGGAAGTATATAACTTTCTCTGTGTTGTGACTGGAATTTACAATTAGCTGGTCAGATATCAATAAATTGCTACGGCCAGGTATTAACAAGATACGAAAACAGTTCTTTTTTAAATGATAGTGTAATTTTTTTTTAATTCTACTTGGCAAGCATGCAAGCTTACGGCCCACCTGATGGAAAACAGTTACGGTAACCTATGGACGCCTACAACACCAAAGGCATCACACGCGCGCTGCTGCTGATCGTACCTAAGCCACACTTTCACTGCGGACCGTTTTCCTTGATTTCGCGTGTATATACGGTTTTTAAAATTAAAACACAGACATGTGTGAGCCACACACTGTAGTAGGAAAAAAATCAAAGAAAAACAAAATACAATCACTCAAAAACAAAAACACAAATGTAGTGTTTTTAGCAGCGAAAATGTTAAACAAAGGACATTTTTTATGATTTTAGGATTTTATTTATTTATTTATTGTATGCAATGAATAAATACTTATATTCTTTAAAAAATATACTTACTGAGCACTTAGCAATTCTTGTATCAGTTTGTCCCTCTGCTTGAAACATCCTAAACTGCATATTGCCTGGAATAATACAATAATACTTTTTACCAATTGAGTATACTTGACAGTTGATAAATTCCTTTTGACAGTTCCAATTTTGACAAGAATTAGTAAGTTATATAGATATTTGTAGATATGTGTAGATGTCTAAACATATGTTATCTCAAAAATATAACCAAATAGAGAACCTTTTCCTGTTTTTGAAGTTGGTTAAAAATATATAAAACTAAGGATAAAACAGATCATTTAAACTTTTGTCCTCTGCCCCCCTATTCCCTAACTGAAAGTCACTCAGTGACTAACGTTTGACAAGTAAAATGACCATCAATTGGTCAAAATTATCATAAAGAATTGTCAATTGATTGTAATATTACTTGTCAAAAGTAAGTCACTTACTTTTCAGACTTTCACTGACTTTCAGCTAGGGAATAGAGGGGCTGATTGGTTTGTTGTCTGTTTGTTGTTCTTTGGGTCGAGTTATTTACATAAACCCACATATTATTTGCGAAACTCTATAGAAATGTCAATGTCAAAAAGGAGTTGCTCACGTGATCACCTTTTTGGGTAGTTGGCATAACAATATAATTTCCATTCTGAAAAAATCTATATACAGCGTGTAAAAGGACGGCTCCCGACTACTGAAGGTACCGGTAAAGCTACCTATATCATAGCTATATAAAATAGCTTTCGCCTGAGAGGTGATTCATACCGGAGAAAACCTTTTTTTTTCGTTTCATATCGTATTTGTCAGCCAGCAATGTACGCATTTATTCCGACTGCGCGGTTTCAACGCTCCCGGTCAGCTGATCGACCCGTAGCGCCAATATTTTTTATGTGGTTTTCATTGCTATTTTTGACGTTTTTATTTATTAACGTGTTTTTAATTATAGAAATTAGGTTTTTGTGTTCCTTTTACGATATTTTATGGATATTTATAAAAAAACACGAAAAAAGAGGCCCAAAAGTGAGCATTATTTTTTCGTGTTTTTTTAGCTTAAATATTTTCAGAATCATGGTCTGAATGCCCTGTTTCAGTTTTCGGGAGTAGTCTTTTTACATCCTGTATATATCAAAAACAGTTGCAAACGTGATCACCTTTTTGGTAAGTTGGTAAGTATTTTTTTGCCATTTTGAAAAATTCTTAATATCTCTCAGTCATCTACCTACGTAATCTGTAGAAAATGGTGTAATTGAATGAATAGATAATGAATACCTGCAAAACATCAGGGTCAATAGCATCCGCAGAAGGCAGCACCCTCGTCTGCACCACTTCCATCATGGGGAGCTCCTGTTCCAGTTCCCCTCGCCCCCCGGCCGTCACCCACGGATGCCGGGTAATCTCTGCTAGCTGTACAAAGATATCTTTAAAATACACCATTAGCCATGGTGTGTTTGGCCTAAGAATAGACCCCTCCATGTCCTCCGGAGGATATCGTAAAAACATACTAAGGGGATACACCAGATGAGCAGCAGCATCCACCTGAGTACAATACTGCAATCACCAAAAAAACATAACATAACTCTCAACAGTCATAGTCTTGATCCCACACTAGGATTCCCTGTGTCGTGGGTGTCAGGAACTACAAGTACCATGATACCATAACACCTGGATCTGGAACAAATATTTGCATATCATACAAACATTCGTCCCGCAGCGGAAATCGAACCCGCACCCTCTTGCATCTTAGCCGGCTACCCGCCCACCGCACCAGAGGTCGTAATAATTAATGAAAGCGCGAATTTGACAAAAACCTCTAAGGTTCTTTGTTCTTTCTTTCAGTAACCTCGCAATTTTTAAATTTGGAATGCTAAACTGGGATGAGGAAGTTAGTAGGCAAAAAAGGTGCGAGACTCGCTCATACTTGTCTGCTTTATATTCAAAGTATGTACTGAAAATTGTCGTTTACTAGCCAGTTGTCATGCTTGTTATTGAAATCATCATCATCATCATCCGCCTGTAGAAGTCCACGGCTGGACATAGGCCTCTCCCTTAGAATGCCATGAGGAATGGTTGGATTGTCTAGTAGCATGTTTCAATCAGGACCACTCTATTACTGAAGACGTGTGAACAATGAGAGTATCCTCGAGTAGCAGGAGCTCAAGTTGATGCCCACGAGACAGTCTTTATCTCCTTATGAGGGAGATTCCCTTTTCTTATCTTGCACGGATGGCAGCATAAGCTCGAGGCCATAAGATCACGCAATAGGCTAGGTATAGAGCTATGCTTGGTTGTAGCTATGTGATGAAAGAAACAAGAAAACCCGGTGAAGAGCCGAGGTCACAGACAGCTCTCAGAATTAGCTAAAGCTTGGTAGAACCGACAACCTTAGCAGCAGATGATGGCTACTGGCTGATGTGTGGCTTACCGTCATTCTCTTCTCAGGGTTGACTTCAATCATGCCTCGAAGTAGTTGTTGACAGTCAGGTGGGACGAAATGTGGTACATGGAACACTCCACGTTTCACCTGAGAATGAAAAAATAAGTGAGGACTTGAATATTACTACTTACTTCTTGTTACTTTAGAAAAAAAAGGACTTGAATACTTATATTTGGAACCAAAAAATTTATTTATTTATTTATGAACCTACTTGTTATTACAATATCTTTGTTTTTCAGCGACGCTCCGAATTAATAACTGCAACGCTTTGAGACTATGTTATTCACTCCCGAACACATTATAGTGAGTATTTTTCATTTGGAAGAAGTTGTTTACCTTTTCGAGGAGCTGTCGCAAGTTGTCGTCGTCGAATGGGAGCGCGCCGACGAGCAGCGCGTACAGAATGACGCCACACGACCACACATCTGCACGGCGGCCGTCGTATTTCTCACCCTGGAACAAGAAAATATAAAGTTTTCTTTTAATATTTTCCTAATATCCGGTCGCAAAACAAATCTTTGTTTTTTTTTTTGTCCTCCGGCCCCCACGGGTTTTTGACATTGACATTTGTGTGTCTGACTGCTCATGCTCAGATTACGTTCTGTTTTAGAACGCTTTTAGAAATTCATTGATCTTATATTAGTAAAAACTTACGTATATTACAGAATTTAATTAGATTACACGTCAAGCTCAATGTTTATTATAGAAAGAAAATACGTTATTGAATACCAACAAAAAGAATTAATTTCACAAACAAAACTTGGTCTTTTCAGTAATTGCTTTATTATAGGTCTACTTAGAGAACTGATATATGCTCTAAGGTGGTCTAGTATAAAATGATTAATAAGTTTAATATATCTACTATAGTATCAAAAGATTGTTAACCTGTCTTTTATTTTTGCTGTCGTATTTACTCTCGAACACGACACTCGAATCACCGTACCGTAGAATGAAACGTAGATTTTTGTTTGGTTGGCATTACAATGACAATCAAATCAGTGATGCCAAAATGTAAAACGTAAAGCAAGCGAAAAAACTAAAAAAAATAGTGCATGAATGTTTCCACAAAAAATATAATCAAAGATTTCAAGGTACGATCAACATAAACGATCTAGGGCCGGTTTTTCAAAGAGGCTGAAAATAATTAATTTAATAAATTATAAGGGTGTCTTTACCTTGCGATAATTTGCGTACCACCCTTTTCATTTGATAAGGCATGTGTCAAGATCATTTAGACGATAGCGAAATCGTTTCTAACTATTCACAATAAGTAAGTGAGCACTGCCACCTTAGAGAATTTGTCTAAATTTTCTAAGCCTGTCCACTCTCATCTCCCACGTCTCTTTCCGCACTTACATAGGTACCAATTCCAGGACACCTTGAAGACACAGATGAGATGTTTTTATATATGTAATACATAAAACAGGATGGTTGTAAAATGTTGTATATAACATGGTGGTAAAATGTTATATATTTTTTTTTTGTGTTACCTATATAAAAACATCTGTGTCTTCAAGGTGTCCTGGAATTGGTACGTATATATTAGAGAATTCTATATGTAAGTGCGGAAAGATATATGTAAGTGCAGAAATTTATAGATAACATTTACCACCATCCTGTTTTATGTTACCTATATAAAAACATCTTTGTCTTCAAGGTGTCCTGGAATTTGAATTCACATATTTATTCAATGCTCTCCATTTATATGCACCTACTGACAAGACAAGATGAGACGTGACATTCTACCTCTTGCTTGTTGAATACAGACTATACTATTGAAATTAAGTGTTGAAATTAAGTTTTTAATTAAAAAAATATATATATATGTTTGTATTAGTATTAGAATAGCTTAGTTAGTAGATGTAACGCATTGGATTTTTGTCTATCTGTGATGTTACTCTGTTTTTGTGAATAAATTTGTAATTTGTAATTTGTATATGGAACCGACTGAATAATAGACATAACAGATGTGGCTCCTGCTTGAGAAACTTTCTACAAAAGATGTATGGTAAACAAGTTAGTTTACTTCTATTATTTCAAAATAAACAATCTGACAATAATCTTGTAATTAAAATAGTAGAATAAATCGGTAAATCTAAATCTTGAGCTGGCAACATTGATCATCCTACAAAATGAAAACGACCAAATTAAAATGATACCTTCAGGCTTCAACTGCCAACGGTTCCGCTGCGAAATGTAAAATGGCGTTACACAAACATGATGTGTTAGAAAGAGATCACAACTGATCACCGGGAAAAAGTAAGAGTTTCTACAATTTTGTCATAAAATATTGACAATTCATCAACGGCCGTTTCTTTGATTTTGCTCGAACGGTTGATTGAACGAAACAAACAGCGGTTATTCGCGAAAAACAAAGTGTGTTTTATATGTAATAACGCTAACCAGTGACAATGAAGTCCGCGAAATCTAAACAAAGGTTGAACGAGTTGCGAACACCAGCTCGAAGTCGGCAAAACTTGGTCCAAGGCGAAAAGGACCCGGTACAAGTTTTCTGCCGGTTGCGACCCATGCAAAGAGAATCAGATTCATCATGTATGAAGATAATTTCACCCACTACAGTATTACTAAGCCCTCCAGCAACAGCGATCAACTACAGGAACGAGAGTAACAAAAGTATGAAGTACACTTTCAAGGAGGTTTTCCCGCCTGAAACAAGCCAACATGAACTCTTCGATAAAGTCGCTCTGCCAATCGTCGAAGGGTTAATCAAAGGTAAAAACGGCTTATTATTCACATACGGAGTCACAGGCAGCGGAAAAACCTTCACAATGACTGGCGAGCCTCAAAATTGCGGTATTTTACCAAGATGTTTGAATGCAATTTTCAAAACCATAAACGACTACCAGGCTCACAAATACGTGTTCAAACCGGACAATATGAACATGTTTGACGTTCAATCTGAAGCTGAGGCTATGTTGGAGCGGCAACATGAAATGCACAAGTTCAAATCCAGTAAGAAAAATAACTCAAACCCTGATTTGGCCATGTCAAGATCAGATGTCACAAAGGTCGGCGGAATCAACGAAGACAATCAGTATGGGGTCTTTGTGACTTACATAGAGATTTACAATAACAGCGTCTTTGATTTGCTAGAAGACGGACCGGCAGGCCGAAGTCTACCTGTGAAAATTATACGAGAAGACGCTGCACACAATATGTACGTCCATGCAGTTACAGAAGTAGAAACCAAATCAGCCGAGGAAGCGTTTGACGCCTTCTACTTAGGGCTGAAACGTAAACGAATGGCACACACAAATTTGAATTCGGAATCAAGTAGAAGTCACTCGGTATTCACAATAAGACTTGTGCAGGCACCTGTAGATGAAATGGGAGAGGCTGTGATTCAAAATAAGAAGTTCCTCTCAATAAGTCAGCTAAGCTTAGTTGACTTAGCAGGTAGCGAGCGTACCAATCGCACAAAAAACACTGGCCAACGACTGAGAGAGGCTGGAAACATAAACAAGAGTCTAATGACACTAAGAACCTGCCTGGAAGCCTTGAGGGAAAATCAGATTAATGGAACAACTAATATGGTTCCTTACCGCGAGTCTAAGATCACACATTTGTTTAAAAATTACTTCGAAGGAGAAGGGCAGGTCAGAATGGTTGTGTGCGCAAATCCGAGGGCTGAAGACTATGATGAGACTCTCCAAGTTATGAGGTTCGCAGAAATGGCTTCAGAAGTTGAGGTGTCTAAGCCACAGATAGTAGATATCGCTGCGAATATGGGTCTCACGTCTGGCAGACGTAAAGCAAATAAACTCTTCAACGCCGCCAGGGACAACATCGCTAGACCAGAAGCAAAAGACTTGGAACTTGACTTAGGTCTGGTCTATAGCTTGGGACCGGACTTCCCAAGTCTAGAGCTTAACAGCTCCAAGGCAGCTCACATAACAAAAGAATTGATGGCTCATTTGGAAATGAGAATCAATCGACGGGAAACACTGAAACGAAGCAAGCAAATCAAGGATGAGAGATTTCGATCATCTCTGCTTGGACTGGAGAAGGATTCAATGGAGATACGGAGTGAAAATCAGTCATTGAAAGCGCAGTTAATGGATTCCGATCGCAGAATCAGAGCTTTAGAAGACCGACTGACTACAACTGAAAACGCATCCATGTCTTACCAGAGAAAGCTGACGGAAATGACCGAATACACGTCTGCTTTGAAACGGGAGCTGCAAGAAAAGGATTTGTTACTCAACCAGAATAAACTAGAAAAAGAAAAGCAAAAGAAAATTCTTGAACGTAAATACAACCACAAAATCGCGGCTGAGCACGAAAAGGCAAAAGAAATAAACTCTGAGAACGAAAAACTCCGAAACAAGGTCGAGGAGAAAGAGAACCGACTACGCATCATCGACAAAGCCTTACATGTTGATAGAAGCGATGGTACTGGTGACTATCAGACTACTCAGACACTCTGTCATCAGAGAAACGAAGCAGCTGCTCAAACAAACAGAGATTTCACACCCGGATCGACGCCTAGAGCACTACCTGCGCATTTGCTTACTCCGTTCAGCTCATGTCCTCAAACCAGAGAGAATAGAGATAGAGAAACACCAGCTAGCTCGCGTCGTGGCGTTGCAATTGCCAATCCAAGACACCGTCGATCATTATCCGCTGATGGTAAAGTCTGGGTCGAACATGCTCCCAACAAACTCGTCCCAATGGGCACTGTAATGAAACCCAACATCCCTAGCAGCAAAGTCGTCAGCAAGTTAACTAACGTCAAAGATATCGCGAATTCAAAAACTTCGAAATACTGTCTGATTTCACAGGAACAAGATACGGATGGTGAGTTAGAAACAAAGTTATATAAAGGTGATGTGGTTCCAACTTGTGGAGGTGGCGCTCAGGTTATCTTCAATGATGTAGAAATGTTGAAACAGTTTTCACCGAACAGGGACAGATCTAACCATTCCAGCCGGCTATCAGGCACGGCTTGTGCTCGGCATTCAGGGAAACGTAGAGAGACTGCATCATCCCCACCACAAACTCCGTCTAATACGAGCAAGAAGCAGAGGGTAGATGATGATTAGTTTTCTAGATATAAATAATTGTGATTTTGAACCATTATGTCTTATTTTGGAACACCCGAAATGGTTGTTTTCATCATTTTGCATTCCAATATTGACTCCCTTCATGGAATCTGAAATGGAACGTCTAAACAACAACTAGGATTTTAAAAAAAATCCCAGCTGTGTGACCAAATTGTTTTTCATCCCACCCACTATCACTTAAGTTTCTTCAAAATTGCTTAGCCATTTTCAAGCTTTTATGAACCAACAAACATGTTGCTTGATTATATGATAGTGGGTTAAATGATTCAGAATATTGCAGTTAAAAAGATTATGTATGCATAATTTTATTTGTAAATAATGTTTTCATGCAAAAAATGCAAATAAATCATTCAAAGTTTTAAACTGTCTGGTTTCAAAACATTCACCCATCTTTCTGATTGAAACAATTGATTGAATAAATTGTCCAACAACATGTTTGAACTGGTGACCCCTGAGAGACTCTTTCCTGTTTCGAGGTCAAATTAATTGAACTTTTAAGTCTTATTGTATGATTCAATGCAACAATGTATGGTACAGTTTTGATAAGTTTTTCATAACATAGACTGGTTAACAAAATTAGAATCTCGGCAACAAGTTTTTGGTCTGTATAATTGTTATTTTTATTTATGAAACATGATTTAATTATGTCTGCCTACACCTCCGAGAAACATGCGCGAGCTTACGTTTTTGTGTAACCAAATGTTTCATACATTTTTGATACTATTAATTTTGTCAAACGGGAAATCTTTATCACGTACTAACATTTGCTCGTGTCTCCGCCCGCATGGAACCTCTATTATAAATTATAGCCTATATATTATTCTGATGTATAAGCTATAATACTCAAAAGTTTCATCAAAATCCGTTCAATAGTTTTTGCGTGAAAGAGTAACAAACATCCATCTATCCATACTGAACGGATTTTCATGAAACTTAACAATATTATTGCTTACAAAACAGAGGCCCAATTCTCTAAGTTATTTTAAAACTACACTGAAAGTTGACCGAATCGAGACTGAATTGTAAATTGACTGAAAGTTGAATTTCTAGTCCCTCATAAATAACAATTTAGTCTACTTTCAATTCATGGTGACCACCATTAGACTAGGATAGATATATATATAATTGGAAAGAGTGAAGCGAGACTCCATATACTTCATTAAAATGCTAAAATTAACGAAAAAACTTTGATCGTTCAAGTTTCGGTCACATTTCAATATAATCACATAACAGTGTTGTATTTTATGTCAGGAGAATACAACCATTTCTGAACATGATCCGAACTCTATTTTAACTATTTTTTAGTTAGTGAATTGAGCCTCAGAATGGGCTATAATTTATCTACCACTATTGACTGAACCATGCGGACGAAGTAGCGAGCGTGACGCTAGTTTATATTAAGTATAAGTAGGATTATAACGTAATAATAGTTGCGGATAAATTGGTGGAAGCAACAATCTTCTTCATAAGAGTGCGGTCCGCAATACGCTCCCGCAACGTCTTTCACCGCACGTAGCTTTTCCCGTTTAACAAAATGAATTACTTTACCTACTTATATAATTTACGAAAGTTATTGTAACTCATCCTAGATTCATATATTTTGTATAAAACTTTATAAGTACCTACATTTTTATCATGCTGTGATTATTGATTGCTCAGTTTGTAAGTTTTGTATTGTTTAGTCAGAGTTTAAGGTGGAACGTTAGCAAAGTGGCGCGAAAAACAATAAATAATTTGTATACTGTTGTTTTGGTTCATTGACATTTGTATCTAATTAAGGTGTTATTACAAAAAGTGGCCTAAATCTGAGTTTAAACCAGGACTACCAGTCTAGGCTTAAATATCGACCTTTGGTATATACGACTGTAATACAAAAGCAGATGTTTTGCTTTCCAAAAGCAACTTTCGAGCTAGATAGTCCGAGCTTATGCCAAAAATTATATTAGTAAGCTTGGACTATCTCTGGTTTTTCTAAAACCCAGCCGCCTAGTTTAGCAATGGTCTACAAATTTAATGTTAATTGCTTGTTGAAGGTAAGAAATGCGATGTCTCAATTGTGATGTGTGTCCACACAATCCGTCAGTTAGATACATCGGAAATTTGTGTAGTAGCGCGAGAGTTGATTTCGGAAAACAAACCATCCGATATAGTCGTATATGCCTAATGTCGATATTTAAGCCTAGACACACCTGGACTAAATTTAGATTTAGACCATGTTCATGTTGTAAAGGCCGATAATATTTATGAGAGACTTTCTGGGTGTTATAAAAAATGCCCTTAGTATGGGTTTAAACCAGGACTACCAGTCTAGACTTAAATATGGACCTAGGGTATATACGACTGTAATACAAAAGCAGACGGTTTGTTTTCCAGAAGCAACTTTCGAGCTAGACATGCCAAAAAATGACACAAGCTTGGACTATCTCTGGTTTATCTAAAACCAGGCAGCCCCCTAGTTTAGCAATGGTCTATAAATTGACAGTTGATTGCTTGTTAGAGGTAAGAATTTGGACATCTCAATTGTGATGTGACACGATCCGTCAGTTTGATACTTTGGAAAGCGAAGTAGCGCGAGAATTGATTTCGGAAAACAAACCATCTGCTTTCGTATTTAAAGTCGCATATGCCTAATGTCGATATTTAATCCTAGACTAGTACGCCTGGACTAAATTCAGATTTAGTCCATGTTCTGTAATAAGGCCGTCTAGGTTTTTAGGTCTCTTGATTCCCGCAAAATCAGTGATGACCTGTAATCAACAAAAAACAAAATAAAATTTTAATTTCGCGCCATCTTAAGACAAATTTTAATAGATTTTCATTTTGTCTTGTTTTCGGCTTTCTCTTTGATAATTGGATTGTAAAGATAGACTTTTGATTATGTTTTATAAATAGTATTAACCTTTGTATAATTAACACTGTCTCAATACTTTCTTATTTCTGTTTATTTCGATTTAATAAGTAAAACCATGGTTTTATTGGATGCATAAATGATTCATTTAAAAAGATCAGTGCAACTAGCGATTAAACTTAATATTATAACGACCAATATTTCACAAGCTCTCATATTAACTTGACCTGCGTATGTTAGTGTGGGACAAATCTTGAAACGGAATTTTGAACCAGTTCCACCCAACCGATTGAGCTGAAGAAACCATACCTGTCAAGTTCAGATGACAATACAATATTATGGTGACGGCGAGCTGATCTGATGATGGAGACGGAAGGTGGACAACGGAACTCTTCGATGATTAATAGTAGCTTGGCAGTGTTTGGGCTCATTTTGATCAGCTCACGGTTCCGAACACGAATTTAATAAAACCTTGTGTTCAACAAAATTTTTATTATATAGAAGGTAACACTGCAATTTTTTTTTACAAAATTATACAGAATGTAACTAAGTAACTTTATCTACTAATTATATTATTATTATAAAAGGTACTTAATTAAACTAACTTAAATAGGCAATATTTAGGTTTTTATTTAAAAGTTAGTATTTAACGTTTTGTTAAGTTTTTTGTAAGTTCAAAATAATAGGTATTCTTTACCTACTTTGTAATTTGTATGTGTTAATAAAATATCTTTCTAATATAATATTAAGTGGTGTTTTTTTTTATTTTTAGTAAATCATAAAACAAGTTGATAATATGACATTGTAGTAAACCAATTTAATCTTAACTGTATAAAGTAGGTAATTAGGTGCCTACACTACAAGCAGATGTTCACAAAAAACTGTAGTGAGTTTTCTTACATCCGTACTAGGAATTTCAGCAAGTCTAGGACTTACCCCAGTGACTTCACGTGGTCTAGAACGTACCCTAGTAGCTTCAAGTGGTCTAGAACTTACCCTAGTAACTTCAGGTGATCTAGAACTTACTCTAGAGTTTTTAGTGTAATTTTAGAGTCATTTTTCGATTATTCATCAAGCTTTCTGTCGCTCGAAGGCGTCCGTTAGAGTGAGAAAGATAATGTTTGCATGCGAAGATTAAGTAATAGTTACTACGTCTACGCTACGCACGCAGTGACAATTAACTGAGATAGATTGAGGATAAGATTTAAGAATGACTACCTCTGTGGCGCGGTAGGCAAATAGCCAGCTGAGATGCGAGAGGTTGCGAGTTCGATTCCCGCTGCGGAACAAATGTTTGTTTGATCTGCAAATATTTGTTCCGGGTCTAGGTGTTGTGGTGCCATGGTACTCGTAGTTCCTGATCCACGACACGGGTAATCTTAGTGTGGGATCAGGATTATGTATGTGACTGTTGGGTGTTATGTTATGTTATTATGCGTCCACTGCTGAGAGCTGATTCTGAGTTTTGACAAGCAATTGACACTGACGTATGGTGTAGTGTTACACGGATTTTTGTATGGAAAATGAGGTTCACAGAGTGTACGCTAGGGGCGCTCATCAGTGTCTCCATACAAAAATCCACACTACACTACACGAGACGTCCGTGCCAATTGCTTGTCAAAACTCAGAATCAGCTCTCAGGACAGGGCCTCCCCTTTGAATTCAATGCTTAACTAGACTTACCCGTATAACTTCTGGGCAGGCATAATGTGGACTACCGCAAGAGGTCTCTAGGAGCGATCCCGCTGGTTGGAGGGACGCCATGCCGAAGTCTGCTATCTTGATGTTGTTCCGCTCGTCTAGTAGGAGATTCTCTGGTTTTAAGTCGCGGTGGCTGTGGAATAAATACTAGTGATGCAGCAGGTATGCCTAAAGGTATTCTCACGAGTTGACGTCACGTCTTGTATGACGTGCATAAGGTTGTACCTACAGTAAAATCTTCCCTATTAGTACAGGCAAATTAGCAAAAAGTGTGGACCTAAATCGTGTAGTCGTGGATTCTTATGGAAACGTAAGACACGAAAAGAAGCTTATCCTAGGTTTGCACCGTTTCTGGCGCTTACGGAACCCTTTTAAATATTAGGTACAAACTTAAAAAGGCCGTAAATTTTAAAATAGAAAGAAATTACTTGATGCAAGTTAAATTACGTATAGAGAGACTGTCTTAGTGCATTATGATTTTAATAAAAACCACGTGCATGTAGGGAACACAGAGTTGAACAAATGCATCTTCCGTAAAAAAAAAAAACCAGTATAAAACTTCCGGCGGATGTAGTACTAATTTAAATGAATAAGTTTAAGTCGATTTCCAGAACTACATTAATTTTCCCCGAAGTAGAGCGACAATAAAATATGGAAAAGTGCCTTCCGTGAGACGCACCATGGTGCAAACCTGGTAATGTATTTCGAACATTTTTCTGATATGTCTATCAATTTGCACCGACTACCTTACTTTTCCCGGAGCCGTAATAACCACAAAAAGTTTTTTTTGTAAATGTTTTTTTTTGTATGTTCCGTATATCGGATTTAAAAAATACTTGGTGCAAATGTAGATCATAACGGTTCAAAGTCTATGCCAAATTGCACCGACTACTTCTATTTCCCCCATTAAGTTACGGATATTTTTATGGTTTTCACCCTATTTCACCCTGTTCCGGAGGGTGAAATTACTGATGCTTATTATTAGAGGTGATTTTTAAGCCATACAAAACAATTAGAAAAGTTTTCATGACTACATCTAATTAGTTCCACAGTTGTGCAAAAAATCACCTAATTTGACTGTACTATATTATGTATAAGTGGACAATAGGTAAGTATAACAATTGGACGTATTCGGATTCTTGACATTTTGCGGGCGAGCGCAGACCGTTTAGAAGCGTAAGGGGAAGTAGGTACCTATTTATCTAGACGGCGGCATCGAGGTACCCACAAAGAGAAGTACGTAAGTAGCAATTCTATGGCATTGCACCATAGAATTGGTATATATTAGGTACTACGCGTGATCAGCAAAAAGTCGCGGAGGTGACATTGAGCGTTCAGACGTTCGTTCAAAATAAATCAAATAGCTGGTTAGTCGCGGCTCGCGGCGCCTTTACATGGCAGCCATTTATGCTTTTTATTTTTACAACAAGTATCAAGACCTTTGGCGACACAGTATAGCAAACAACACAACCTATTTTTTTTTAGGTTCTTGGCAAGCATACGGCAAGTTAAAAACTGCAGCGCCCACGCATAGGTATATTCCCGTTTTTTTTTTTAATAATTTTACTTACCATATCGAATGACTGTGACAAAAATCCAACGCCGAAATGATTTGTCTAAAAAACCTCCTTGCTTCTTTAGGTGTCAACCGTCCTTTTTTTACTAAATAGTCAAACAGCTCGCCACCACTAACATGTTCTAATACTAAATACCTGGAAAATAAAGAAAATTAATTTAAAAATTAAATTACTTTTATGGAAAAGTTCAATGAAAAATTGGAAAAGCAGCCTTTATTCCGCTGGGGAATAGAAGTTTTGAGTGGCGATCGCGAACGTAGTAAAAAAACGATGGCCCAGTGTAATTTTAAAGGTCGCAGGAAGTCTGTGGATGGACGTGGCTTAAGACATTCGTCATGGGCCGTGGTATTCTATGGGGAGACCTGTTTAATGTCCTACAATAGAATGCCAGTAGTGGTCATCTATCGGATGATAATGATGATGTTGGTAAAAAGACGGTTAGGTAACTCTGGTAGGTTGCAACTTATGACAGTTATTTTTTTTGCGTTCGGCAGAAATCCTTTTAAAATAAAGCTTTGGAGAAGCCAAGAGATGGCGTTACTAGTCTTAATAAATAAAATAGCTGGAGAAAATTAAATAATGTTTAAAACTTACAAATATTTTTTGTTCTCGTAAACATCTGATAGTCCTAGGACGTGTGGGTGTTCTATGAGTTTCATGATTGCTATTTCTCGTTCGACCTGAAAAAATAATCATTTTTTGAAGTGCCATCTATTGAAAAATAAATACACTACTATCAAGAGATTACACTCAAATCAAAAGTAACACTTAGAAAATTAAATTAACTTAACTTGTTTTTCTTTTAAGCAATTGTTTTTTCTTACTTGTAAGGTAGGATTATTGTAGGTATTATTTATTGTATGGTATTGGTAATTATTATTATTATTATGCCTAATACCTATACATCACAATTCAGAAAAAACAAGAAAGTAAGTAAATCATTAAAAATCAATAGCGTTAATTTAGTTCTGCTATCTGATACTAGATGGCGCTGTCACTGAATATTAGGATTTGATTGGATGTGTTCATGCCATAATTACCTTCATCAAAACGGATTCGCTTAGTTTTTCCCTGTTTATGATCTTGACCGCAACCTTTTTGCCTGTGACGCAGTGGACGCCTAATTTGACTAAGCCTGAAAAAGAAAAAAGAAACAATGAATTAATTCAAAACTAACAGGTCTACGTAGTATTTGTTTTCTCTATGGTAGGTTACCTATGTAAAACAGTATCCCTGTCCTCTGATTAATGTATCCTTCGCTTCTGGTTGTATAGGCGCCTAATATAGGCAGATATTTCCGAAAAAAATAAACAAATTTTTCATCTTTGCAAAGTCTTGAAACTTAGATTATTGTTATTAAAGCCATTACCTATCACTTCAAAGGCTTTCTATGGACACCTCGACCAGCGTCCTAGCCTCACGCGTGAACGAGGTAGGCCGGCAGTAAAATTATGCATTAAGTAGGTACTTCTATAATTCTGTGTCTTTCGCGCACGCGGCCGCTATGCTTTAGGATTACATCCAAGCATTGATGTAATCCTAAAGCATAGCGGATTTTTTTAAGAACCTTAAAAGATAGCATCATAAAAGATTCTAATTAATTAATTATTATTTCATTTCTTACAGAATTTAATCGGTAATTTCCTGTCGACCCATATTTACAGAGTTATCCGGTCACGAAATTCGGCATAATTTATTTGCATCAAACATTTTGATCAGGGTACAAAATTGAATTTAATATACGTTATTCATCAACACCATCAGCCTGTAGAAGTCCACTAATGGATATAGGTCTCCCCGTAGAATTCTACGATGAACAGGTTTGAGCCGCCTCCATCCACCGACTTGCTCCGACGTTTATCATAAACTGATAACTGTTGTGGAATAAAGGTTCTTAAGTGATGACCACAAACTGGACGACGTGACGCGACGCGGTAAAGGTCAACCCTCCGTTGGACTTTTTTTATTTATTTATGACAATAAGCAATATGTAGTACTAAATTAGGACTAAAAAACACAGTGATTCTATAAGAGTAACCAGCCCGTTGTCCACAAGTTAGCTATGTTTACACTATAGGGACTATAAATAATATATGAGTATATAATAGACTAAAGACATTATTAAAAAAGTTATAAGAAAAAAAAAAGTTTATGTTAAAGTATTAAAGAAGTTATTAAAAAATACCCATAGTCAAAATTTGAGTATGGGTATTTTTACATAATAACGAAAAATAATAAAAAAAATGTTTTATAACATTAAATGTTATAAACATTTTCTTTCACAGTGCTTTTGATTCAGCTGACTAACAAGAGTGAAGCCAACATTTTTATGATTTTTACCGCGTAAACGGAAATGTATTCTTGTATACATCGTTGATTACATTTCTCAGGAAAGAAGAGCGTCGAGTTTCAGTTACCTAGTATAGGAGTATGTACACAGTCAAGGGAAAATATAGAGCTGAAAATACCACTTCACCTTAGGCCCTAAGGCTTAGGGCCTAACCATCTCTCTAGCCTCAAAGGTTTGCTGGAAGAAAACCCTTTTAAGGATTAAGCTCGCCTTTGTAAATGTCTTTCTGTATTACTCATTTGTATATTATTTTCTGTGTGCACTTAATAATTATAAGAATTATAATTACAAGGGCCTAGTCCAGAAATTAACAAGCAACTACACGGGCGTGTGGTATACACTAAACTAATTTTTATATATATCTAAACACCGAAAAACGTCCCTAGTGGACATCAAGAGAACCTCAATTTCCATATAAAAATCTGTACGAAAATAGGACTTGAGGCCTCACCTGAGGATCTAATCTAGAAATTAACAAACAATACACGGGTGTGTGGTACCTACACTAAACGGATTTTTATATGTAAACACCGAAAAGCGTCTCTTGGCATTTTTATATGTAAACACCGAAAAGCGCCTGTAGCAGACACAATGAGAACCTTAATTGCCATATTTGCCATATCAAAATACGTGCAGTGTACACACACACGCCCGTGTAGTTGAGTTACATTTGTTGACTAGGCCCTTTGAGATGCGACGTGTAAAAAACGTTTTGCTTATGTTACAATATTCCTGAATACAAAAATATTAAAAATGAGCTAATTTTATCTTAAAAATAGCTTCTCCGATTTTTATTATTTTTGGACAAAAAATTGGCCTCACTGTAAATAAAAAAAAAAAAAAAATATAAAATAAAAAAAAAAATTATACACTATAAATTTAAAATTTTTACTTTAAAAACATGATTAAATATTCCTAGGATAAAAATATAAATTATACTACGGGCCTGAGCCTTGCGTCTGGGCCTTATTCATAATCATTTTCTAAACCTATTTTAGTTAAAATATGTTTTGTCTTGTTTTGACGTATGATATTTTACATGAGAGAGAACAATACAAAAGCTATTTTAACTAAAATAGGTTTAAAAAATGATTATGAATAAGGCCCTGAGTATTTAGCAAACAATTGACATGAACGTATGGTGTAGTGTAACACGGATGCATCTGGCGCCTCGGGTCAGTCGAACTCAGTGGCGCGCTGCCATTGGCTGGTGTTGGCTAAAGGTCATTGACAATAGTGTGCACTTTTTGTTTTCCGAAATCATCCGCCTTGTGAATACTTTAAAAAAAAAAAGTAAAGTAAAGTAAAGTAAAGTAATTCTTTATTGTAAAAACTGAGTATATAAAGGTGGTTAAGGTTATTCAAAGTCTGTTGCAACAGTTTGCCCATTTCGGACGTACAATAATTTTATGCTAAAGTAGAACATATTTATATAAACCTAGTTAAGTACAAGTTTACCAGACCTATATTATACAGAGATCAGAATTTTAGAAAGTCTAAAAGTTCTACCTAAAGAGGTACCCAAGTATTGTTTATTTTTTACTTACAAACAACGAGATCAAATATTAGATATGTATTAGATTTGTACATCTTTATCAAAGTATTCAGATAAATTGTAAAAAACATTTAAAATTAGCCATTTCTTTAAGTTTTTTTGAAAGGGTGGTCCTTTTAATGACTTTATGCTAAGTGGTAAGGCGTTGAAAACTCTTGTAGCAGTGTAAAAAGAACTTTTATGGAACATATTGTTGTTAACTTGGGGTATAGCTATGTTATATTTATGTTTATTTCGGCGACAATTTTTACGGTTAGACTTAATTTCAAAAAAGTAATTATGATTGTTTTTAACAAATAAACATATTTCGTATATATAGATACCAGTTAGTGTAAGAAAGTTGTTATCTCTGAATACATTTCTAAGTGAGTCTGTGCTACGGAGATTGAAAATGATTCTTAGACACTTCTGGACATTGACTGAGTTCCCCCAAAATATTATACCATAGCTTAAGTGAGGATAAACATAGCCATAATACGCATTTATAGCAATGGCTTTCGATGATATACCAACTAAAATGGACAAAACGTAACAACATTGAGACAATTTACCATTTACTTTATTTATATGCGCTTTCCAGTTCAGGTGCACATCTATAGTTACACCTAAGAATTTTGTATTCATTATTTCTGACAATTTGGAGCCTCTATTTTCGATATTAATAATAAGTGGAAGTGTTTTATAGTTTTTTAAATTGTATGTAGAGTGTTTTATCAATGTTAACTCTCAGATTTATATCCCCTAACCAACAAATTATTGTTTCCAAAGTTCTGTTTACTTCAAGTTCAAAGTCTTTTACAGATAGATTATTCTTAGGAATGAAGATAGTAGCATCATCTGCGAACATGACAGCTAGATGTTTCGTAATATTTGGTAATTCATTTATGTAAACTAAAAAAAGCAAGGGACCGAGAATGCTTCCTTGTGTAACACCCAATGCGATATTATTTATCTGAGATTTGACTTGTTCAATTGTTTTTGTACGACTGTTAAAAGCTTCAAGTATTGTGCATTGACTTCTGTTTTGTAAATATGATTCAATTAGTTTAAGAGCTTGACCTCTTATACCAACGTGTTCCAGTTTTTTCAGTAATATACTATGAACAACGCAATCAAATGCTTTTGATAGATCTAAAAATAGGGCAATCCCTGGATTTCTCTCATTTATTCCATCACAAGCTTGTCACAAGCATTTTAAAAATTGCCAAGGTGGTGTTTTTTCCTTGTAGTGTTACCTTGACTTTTTCGGTGTTAGCATCTCTACATAATTCAAACAAACAGAAACGCAAGACGTTCACATTTACTGATAGATAATTATTACTTAGTTGCCGTATAGCATCAGTAGTGATTGGCTGTGAAATTACTTTGAAATTATGTTTGCATATGGGTAAGTTTTTTAAGGCTACTAATCATCTACAATGGGGGCTATGGACAGAGCTATGTTCGGAGTTAACACAGGAGGATTCCCAACGAGTAACACTAGTTACTTGTTGGTATTTTTTTTCACAACGTGATAGAATCCATAGAGAGAAAATTCATAGAAGAACCAACATCACTGACATAGCTCTCAGAATTAGCAAGTTGAAGTGGCAATGGACAGGCCATACAGCTCGTAGAACTGATAACCGTTGGGGTATAAAGGTTCTCGAGTGGTGTCCACGAACCGGACGCGCAGGCGCAGCGTAGGAAGGCTCTCTTTTAGATAATAAAATCAAATCTAAATGGATAGTGTACCTACTTGTACATTTATCTTTAGTTTGCAACTGATCCTTTTGTATTTTTTAACCAGATTAATCATTATCCTGACTAGCTCATTGAGCACACTGAGTGCCCCTATGGACGAGTTCACCGCAACCATACAAGTGATGCCACCCAGTGTATCACTGTCGCCTATTAAGGATAAATACAGCGGCCTTGCCAACCTTAGTGAGTATTACATCTATAACAGTGGCTTTGCTAATCTTAGTGAGTATTACAAATTATGCCTAATACTCACTAAGATTTTACAATATATTCAAAGTGATGCCGTCCATTGTAACTGTTTGTTTTGTTATTAGGGATATCATCAGTGATAATAAACTATCGATAAAAATATTTCATAGTGTACGTGTTTTTTGTACAATTTCTTTTTGTTTGGACCTTTCTTCCTGTATTTTTTTTATTTGTGTTTTTATTTTGATGTAACTTCCAACAGATAGGTTGCTGCAAGACGATGCTGATATGGAACGGGAACGCAGAGCATTGTCAGTCAGAGCCAATATGCTGGCGCGCAGATTCGCGAGATGTACAGATGCTGTTAAAATTACCCTTTTCAAGGCGTACTGTACACCCATGTACTCCGCGAGTCTGTGGTTTCAGCATACTCAAAAGGCTTACAATGCTCTGCAGGTCCAATTCAATAACGCTTTCAGGACGCTGTTGCGGCTCCCGCGATTCTGTAGTGCTTCAGGCATGTTCGCCGATGCGCGGACTGACACTTTTGACGCCATCTGGTGGAAAAAAACTGCCTCACTACTTAGCAGAGTGCGCGCGAGCAACAACAGCATCCTGAAAGAAATTACAAATAATTATGCATGTCCTCTGGTGTGGAAGCTCGCCCAGAGGACTAAATCTGTATTAGTTATTAAGTAATCATAAGCTGACTAACAATATTGGATTATGTAGTTGTCTTAATAAAAAACTTTATTATTATTATTATTATAGGTGCATCACTAGGATTCCCTGTGTCGTGGGTATCAAGAACTATGAGTAGCATGTTAACACCTAGACCCGGAACAAATATTTGCTGTTCATGCAAATATTTGTGCCGCAGCGACAATCGAATCCACACCTAATGCGTCACAGCTGGCTACTTGCCTACCGCGCCACAGAGGTCGTCAACCATCGTTATTGCCACCTAAATTGTGTGTAAATTCATATATTCGAAATTTAATTCAGGTAAGGTACCTTTACCCCAACCCTAAATCACATTTCGAAAAGCAACTCATTCACCGGAACGGAAGTATTGACATGAAAGGTTGACCGCCTCTGACAGGAAGTGTCACGTCAGCGCTCGAAACCAGCTGAAACGTAAAACGTTAGAACATTTTAATTTGAAGTAAAATGTACTTACCTAAATGCGATTTAAAATAAGTTGATTTATTTATAAGATAGGTACACCGTATATTATCTTGTTCATTGACATTTAAAAGAAAATATTTAACTGTATTTTTGTATTTCGATTTTAACTCCTTAGCTTGATAGCAAAGAATACAAAAAGCTAGCTATAGTTTTAGTTTAGCTAGTTGTAGCTTTTAAAGGCTATATTTTATTCTGACTTCTGTAACACAGGTCATCGAACCTAGCTCAGGAGTCAGGGATTTCACAGATGTTTGTGACATTATTTTTATGTCAATAAACAAATTTATTTATTATTATTTATTTATAGGGAAATTCTGTTCGGGCGTTTTATGGGTTCCGTACCTCAACATAAAAAAACGGGACTCTCTTATAGAAAAACATTTTTTTGTCCATCAAGACACATTTTCTTCAAGAATTGCTAAAGGTATCAACTTTATATGTATAAGTACCGAATATAGACCAGCAGGGCGATTCTAAAACGTCGGAAACGTTTCCGATCGGATTCGTTAGTTATTCATTTCGATGTGGTAAGTAACTAAATTATTTTTCTAACAATTTTCTCTAGTAAAACTCAGTAATATAATATTTATTGTTTTTACTGTGTTTTACTAGAGAAAATTGTTTTAGTTCCTTACCACATCCAGAGACTAGAAAATTACTAGTCTCTGCCACATCGAAATAAAAAACTAACGAATCCGATCGGAAACGTTTCCGACGTTTTAGAATCGCCCTGCAGAGGTATGTGATCTTATAGTGCTGTAAGCTTCTAACTCAATGCATTCATGATTTTGAAGGTTTTGCGTGTAATGTGTATGACATAATGATTTTATAATATAGGTATATTTGTAATTCATTAATTACTATCCGACAAGGCTTATGTGCGGCCGCTAAAATGTATGTTCCTATCATTACAAAACCAAGTGCTCCCAGTGTTCTTACGGCGAATAAATGATATAAATATGAATATGAATAAAAAGATATGGCATTGAATGTCTAATTTTTATATGGAAGTCACGAAAAACCTGTAGAGGTAGGTACTTCCTGTAACATCACAATCTGTTTGGAATGCTAAAAGGCTTTGTAACATAAACAATGGGAAAAGTCTTAAATTGAGAACTTTAATTTACAAATATTGATCCAAAACAACTTCTTCCTTCTATGTTATTATAAAATTAGCGAATTCATGACCGATAAATCTTTTATTATGTAATTAAATTTTTAATCATTATTTTTATCATTGACTAGACATTTTATTTTTTTAATTTAATTCATGTGACATTTATATTATAATATTTGTAATGTTTGACATCTATTATTTATATTCAAGTATTGATATTATTAATCTAAATTGTAAATTAAATAAATAATTGCACGCCCTTTAAGGGTAGATTACATTGGATCCATTATATACTAAGTATGACATCTTTTATACATGTAATTCAGCAATAAATATACTTTGAATTTGACTTTGACTAGTCTCCTGGTATTTTAAGAAAGATACTTATTCCATTATTTTCTCCTTGAATTTTCACAGACTTTTCCTTCTTCAATAGCAAGTTCGTCACCGGATCTATTTGTAATTCGTAAACTGCCTAAAATTTTACAGGATCATAACATAACACCCAACAATAACACATACCTAGTCCAGCAGGGTGATTCTAAAACATCGGAAACGTTTCAGATAAGATTCGTTAGTTTTTAATTTCGATTTGGTAAGTAACTAAAACATTTTTCTCTAGTAAAACACAGTAATATACAATATCTATTGTTTTAGAATTACCCTGCTGATCCCACACTAGGAGGAAGATCTATTAGTAACATAGTAGTTCGCATGCTCTAAACCACAGGATATATCAGTAGGTACCTAACTATTTAATTTAATGAAGATCGGAATAATGGTTCCTAATCCTCAGATCAACATACATACCTACATATAAAGCCGACAAAGAACTCGCTTCGCTCGTTTAACAAACTCGTCACGTATACAACTTTTGGTATAGCAAAAGTGTCAAAAGTGACCATTTTGAGATAATTCATTAACAATTCACACACAATTTATTTAGTAGAATTGGGGCCAGGAGGTTTAAAAAAGCCACTTTATATGAATCATAATTACGACGATTCATATAAAGGAATTGCTAAGGATCTGCTGAGAATGATGGGATGAATTGCTCAATGTGGCAAATTCATGATCGTTAGCAATTCCTTTATATGAATCGTATAATGATTCATATTATGATTTATATAAAGTGGCCCTTTTAGACCTCCTGATAGCTAAGTGATGGGTTGTTACAGTTTAATAACGAATTAAAAACAAAAATGTAATTCCACGAATAATACCATATTGCGGTAAATATCCCGACTTATGTAAGTACATTTAGCTTACAACCATGTCAATTCCCCGAGGAGGTATTACCACTGATTACCCGCTGACTATTAGGTACCTGGCATCAGCTCAAATTCCAGACTGTACTGTTTATGTACCTACATACATTTCAGATTTGACTGTGATTTAGGTAGGTACCGACTTGATTGAACGATAACCTGGGTCAGAATGGCTGACCTCTGTTGATTTTACCATATTTATGAAGTAAAAATGCAGACTTAAATTCATTGGCCCCAAGCCCCAAGAAACGAATTCCAGGAAACAGCAGACAGGGTTGCCAGTATTCCAGAAAAAAATTCAAATAGGTATTATTTTTAACCTAAATTAGTACTTATTTGTTTTTTTTTACTGCAATACTTGCGGACTGGGGTGCGATTTCTGAAAATCATCGGGTTATTAAGCGTCAGTAAAATTGCCGTTTATTCCACGATTTCCAAATTCCTATACATCTGAAACTCATTGATGACTAAAATTCTTATACCTATGATATCAATACAAGTGCTTCCTCCAGTAAATCTCCTGAAAAACGGTAATTTGCGGCCTTTTTGACTATATTTAGTCACTCGATACTTAAATTTTAAAAATGCGCGCTACTCAAAGTGCTCATTACTGTGTACCTAACGGTTCATTACCTTACCTTGTTATACTGGTATAAAAATCGCAAAACATAGATTTATAAAAAGCCTAATATTTATAAAAAATTGTAATTTTGTCTAAAAACTTTTATAGGCGCCATAGCCTGCCAAGTTACTTTTAATTTTAAACTGTATTTTTACTAAACTGTGTTTAGATTTAATTATTTGTATATTTTATAAGAAATAAAGACCTTTATAAAAAAATATCACTCGATGACTCTCAAAAATAGCACCATGGTCTTCTAAGACCAAGACGCGGGTCGAATTTGTAGATTACGCAAACATCTGTCCTGCATCGAGAATAGAACCCGCACCTCTAGCATCTCAGACGGCTATTCACCCATGATAAAATGATATATTTGTTACAGATACATTCCTCACTAACAGCTTGCTGCAAGCGATAATTGAAGAGTCCGAGAAGAAGAAACGTGTTCAACGATACAGGGATATAGAAAAATAAATAATTTCACTATTCTATGTTATTTTCGTGCCAAGAGACTCCTCCGTCTCCTCCCGTGGATGTCGTAAAATCTGACTAAGGGATTACACTAGGGGATGGGCAGCAGCACCTGAGTACTCATCACCAATCCGCCTGCCAAGCGTGGTGATAAGTGGAAATCCTCCCATTGCATTCGATGGGGAAGGCCTCGTCGTAGTGGACGTCTAACAGCTGATGATGATGTCATTTTCGAAGTTTTCTGACAGCTGAAAGAAAATAGTTCTAAATTCATGCATAGATGGCGCAGTCCAGATATTATATGGTTGTCTAAATTTTCTCGGTCAGCCACCAACTGTCAGTGTCACTGACTTCACTCGCTCATTCTGTTCGTTGGTGAAGTATCTCTAATAAAATTTTGTGTTGTTAGTAGAACAAAAGCAAAAACAAAAGAAGTTGGACTTTGTTAACAAATAAATTTCCACAAAAATAAGTTTTTTTTTGTAAAAGAGAATTTGTTCTTTTTGTTGCTTTTGCATAATCTTCAAAAGATAACTATGGCGAGTCACTGCCATCTACCGGAATTTTAAGAACTATTTATTCTTTTTAATTGCCTCACTGAAAACTTCCCATTATATTTAGATTTTTCCCTATTATAAGCTAGGGTTGAATTTGTGTCTTAGCATTAGTTTTATAACTATAGAAGCAATTTCTAAGGGAACGTGTGTCAAGCAGAGGCTTATTTTATGCACATGATTTGAATTTTCACGATGTTTTCCTTCACCGTTTTAGAGCACGTAGTACCTACGCACATAAAACCCATTGGTGCAACGACCTTAGGACTGGAAGTCAAGATCACTAAAAAACATACATATTATGTATTATGTATGCTCGAAGAAACACACACAACACGACTGATTTTTTATTTTTTGACGACCTCTGCGGGCGTGCGAGGAGTCGGCTGAGATGCGAGGGGTTGCGGCTTCGATTCCCACCGCGGGACAAATGTTTGTATGATCTGGAAATATTTGTTCCGGGTCTGGGTGTTATGGTAGCATGGTACTCGTAGTTCCTGATACCCTCAAAGGGAATCCTAGTGTTCCTAGTGTAGTGTGTAGTGTGGTCATGACTACGTAGGTGACTGTTGGGTGTTATGTTATGTATGTCATGTACAACACAACGTGCGTTTCAAGACTTGACGGTACACGTGACAAAAGTTACA
Organism: Epirrita christyi; assembly: GCA_951392215.1. Lineage (NCBI taxonomy): Eukaryota > Metazoa > Arthropoda > Insecta > Lepidoptera > Geometridae > Epirrita > Epirrita christyi. The sequence goes on from OX595861.1 coordinate 5,467,656, forward strand.
ATGTGCACTCATTATTCTACCAGTAAAAGTTGTGACTGAACATAGGCAGAGTGAGGTTTCAAATTGTTAGGCCACAAAAGAGGCAAGGGTTGCAGGAACTATTTGGATACTGCTCGCCAATAACGACACCTTCGGATACATTTCAACAGTGTTGCCATCAACCCGTCCTGCTTCGTTACTGGGCTGGCTGGGGTACGGTTAGCACAGGGGGTCAATGCACAATATACCCCACAGTGGGACGTTAGTTACAGGACTTGCAGGTCTTAAACACACCCCACTTAGAATTAGAATTAGAAAAAAGTAGATTACCTGTTTGTCCCTTTCCCAGTGTCTTTTCCAATCTGAAAGGTCCCACATATTGGTAGGCCTCCGTGGCCGAACCTCCACTTTCCATCTTCAATCTTCGAAGACCGAGTCAACATCAAAACACCGGCACATCACTAGTTAACTGTCTTTGGTTTACATTATTTTTTGGCGCCATCACTAATGCGCCCATTTTGAATTTGGAATTGGACGGTCATGCTGAGTTTACACTCTCTTATTTTCAACCTGCATTCAGAATCGATTTCAATGACTTTTTCACGACACAGTTACAGTTTACAGTTAAGTATTATTATCTTACTGAACTGTAATGAGATCTTTAAATTTTCGATTTTTAAAAAAGCAAAAAGTTTCAACAAAAATTAAGTACATTTGTATTTTTTCAAATTCACAATGTTTATTTTTCTTTTAATAGTTTATCGCGCATGCAGCACCACCAATTTTCAATGCTGAAACTTGCTGAAAGCGTGGTCCGAGTTGACCGTGAAAATCACCTCATTGTGATAAAATTATAATGTCATTGCTTTTTTCTTAAATTTTTGGTAAGCAATAAAAAATCTTAGAACAAATTGTGAAAATAAAAAAGGAGTTCCTTTTGGTAGTGATAAAGGAAACTTTACAAAGGAGTTCTGACAATCTGGTCAAGAAAAATCTTTTGTGGCCATCTTCTAGAAGAAACCTACGATACAATATATAGGTATTAAGTTGTGTATAAAAATAGGTTGGACTAAACGAAGAATATAACAAAAGAAGGTATTTTCTTTTTAAAATCTAAGTATACATCTACCATATTCCTAGAGACAGAGAAACTTGGCAACGTTCTAAGAAGAGAAAAGTATAATAAGATAAAGAATGTAGGTATTTTTCCAAGCATTGCTGAAAGCCCTGTTTGGAAGTCAGGTCAAATTAAAAAGAAAACATCATGTTGCGGCATTTGTAGTGTTGTGTTAGATCTTTTTGGCATACATTAAAATTGATCCAAGACGACAAAAAGACTATGTTGGTACCTACCTATGTAGGTTGGTTACCTACTTACATAGAATAACTTTTCATTTAAAAAACCGACTTCCGCCATAGTATTTGACAAAATATTTGAATGAAAAAAAATGATGAAAGAACCATAGTGGTGAAAGGATTATTATACTTTTTGAATGCAAATGCTTGGTTTGTTGCTGAAAATATAAAAATCGCCATATGTATGCCTACAATATTTGAGGAGTTCCCTCAATTCCTCATGGATCCCATCATCAGAACTGGATTTTGAAAAAAATGGGACCAATCTGGAAGGGTATCTATTCAAATAAAAAAAGAATTTTCCAAATCGGTTCATAAACGCCGGAGATATGCGGTAACAAACATTAAAAAAAAAAAAAAAAAAAAAAAAATACAACCGAATTGAGAACCTCCTCCTTTTTTGGGAAGTCGGTTAAAAATAATACACATTTCTCATCAAAATGAGAGGAAGGAAATTCCGGGCTACAAAAAGCCGACGAATTAAAGTTATTAATAACAAATGAAAGCTATTTACACTTTTTGTGGCAATTGGACACTTTTGTCGTCTTTTTAACCGACTTCCCAAAAAAGGAGGATCAATTCAGTTGTATTTTTTTTTTTTTTTGTATGTTTGTTACCGCATATCTCCGTCGTTTATGAACCGATTTGAAAAATTCTTTTTTTATTTGAATAGATATACTTCCAGATTGGTCCCATTTTTTTCAAAATGCAGTTCTGATGATGGGATCCATGAGGAATTGAGGGAACTCCTCAAATATTGTAGGCATACATATGACGATTTTGATATTTTCAGCAACAAACCAAGCATTTGCATTCAAAAAATATCATAATCCTTTCACCACTATGGTCATCATTTTTTTTTCATCCAAATATTTAGTCGAATACAATGGCGGAAGTCGGTTTTTTAAATGAAAAGTTATTTTAGATTTGGTGAATTTACTCCTGCCCAAACATAACGATAATCATCATCATCATCATCATCATCGGTATGTAGAAGTTCCACTGCTGAACATAGGCCTCCCTCTTAGATTGCCACGACGAATGGTCTTTAGTCCATCGAGAAGAGGGCCTTCCTCTACTGCTTAATTTTTTATTCGATTTTTCTTCCTTCTTCTTCTGCTTCTGGTTTGAAGGATATGGGTGCCGGTGAAATTACAGGCACATAACAATTTTCAACTTTATGTCTCAGGGTGACGGGCGCATTGCAATGTCACGTAGGGCGCGTCCTAGTAGGACGTGACTTCACGTGACCTAAGACGTGATGTATTGTATTTTTATGGGCCAGGGTTACCACTTAACATCAGATGGGCCACATGCCTGTTCTGTCATAAACTCGAAAAAAAAAAAAAAAAATTTGCATCTTTCGACGGTTGCCACTCGAGAACCTTTAATACCCCAACGGTTGTCAGTTCAGGAGTGCGATTTTTTAAAGTCATTATGTGATTAAAGTAAATAGTATCAAAAAAGCCGCAAATCACCGTTTTTCAGGAGATGTACTGGAGGAGGCACTTGTATTAATATCATAGGTATATGAACTTTAGTCATCAATAAATAAAATAAATAAATAAATAATGCTGGACATTTCACACAACATTATCTAGCCCCAAGCTAAGCAGAGCTTGTATTATGGGTACTAGATAACTGATATACTTAATACAATACATTACATAGATAGATATTTTTTATTATACATAGAAAATACCCAGAACACCCTGAAAAAATATCTGCAGATCGTACAAATATTTGTTCTGAGGCGGGAATCGAACCCGCAACCTTCTGCGTCGCAGAGGTCGTCATAATAAGTTTCAGATGTATAGAAATTTGGAAATCGTGGAATAATCGGCAATTTTACTAACATTTAGTCATTCGATGACTTTAAAAATCACATCCCTAGGAGCTATTATGACCTGCCCATTGCCACATCAACTTGTATTCAAAGTAACCTACTTAACAATAGGTTTCTTTTAATACAGTGTTCATAAAATTAGCTCAAACAGTCGACAACTGACGTCGCAACTACAATAGGCTCATGTTCAAGTATGGGCTCGTTACCATTGTCGAACATAACATAAGTACCTAGTTGCACAAGTTGGAGACCAGCCAACTATTGTAGTTAATTGTTAGGTCCACTGCCCACAAAAGCATCGATTGGGCGCAATATTTTACGTCATAAAATCAACAGTATAGACGTCCACTGCTGGAGGAAGCCATAGAAAACTAGGGGTACTGCCATAATTACCACGCTTGGGCAAGTGGATTGGTGATCACAGAATTTGTGCTGAATACCTACTGAGGTGGATGCTGCTGCCCATCCCCTGGTGTAATCGCTTCAGTCGGCTTTTACAACATCCACACAAGAGATGGATGGGTCTATCAGAATAGAAACACCACAGCTAACTCAACCTGACGTCAAAAAATATCTTAAAAAGCGGTGCTTTAGAAAAGGAAACGGCAATAGTTGAATGAAAAACAATAGTTTTATTTGTTAATGTTTCTTCAAATGGGCTTTTAGCAAGCGTTGTCGCATAAGCGTGTATGCAACTTCAGTAGACAGTGTGCTTTAGTGCTGTACGTATTACTGTTAAAAATGCTTTTAAATTCTTATTGGACGACAGGCTTTTAGGCTTATTTTTAAGAGAGTTGACGTCTGTCTTGTTTTGAAAGTTGTATATGCCTAATTAGTTAATGTGACAGCTTGAGGTAAAAAACATAAAAGTGAGACAATCAGGACATAATAATAAATAATAATAATAATAAATGTATTATGTAAAGAATATATTTCTTTTCTTTTATAGGTAACTACTTATTTAAAATTTTATTGATTTTGTTGAGACGTAATAAAAAAGTAAAAAACTAAAGAGTTTTAATACATCCACGGGAGGTAAAAGAGGGATCTATTTTTAGGCTGATTTCTTAGGTTGGTTACTCCGATTCAAATGGTTGTTTCGTCGCTGTGTGGGGACTGACCTCAAGGTGGCCCCGTGAAAATTGTATCTAAATGTTTTTTGAAGTCAGTAGATATGTAAGGAAAGTAGGGTAGGTAATCTACATCAAGTGTGTTCGCGAGGTCTCAGTTCAGGACAAACCACTACCTACTTATAATTAAATTACTTATCTAATAACATGCCGATGTAAGTAAGTACATGTAAGTTAGTAACTTCACGCTGATTTCTAAATATGCAAAAATAATAATATTGATCGGTCATTATTAAAAAAAAACGTTAAGTTAACTTAGTACAAAACTTAAATAAAATCACAAGGGGCCTTCCTTCTCCCGTGGATGTAATAGCGTTACAAAATGATTAAATCAGGGGATGCGCAGCAGCACCTGCCAGAGTACTTAGAGTACCGTCTGCCAATTTAATATGGCAAATCCCTCTATTGTATTCAATGAAGGGAGGCCTGGTCCAGCAGTGGACATACACAGGCTGGTCATGATGATGATGATCAGAGGGTGTGAAATCTGAACATCCCCCTTCAATCTTATCTGACTTATTAGAGCTTCTGTTTTGGCCTCATTAATCATCATCTTTTTAAATTGATATTGAGAATGCTTTGAAAATGAATTAATTTAACTTAGATTTATTTGCTTCAATTTATTTAATTAATCTTAAGTCCAAATATGATATTTATGTTTTTTGATAAGGTAATAAAACTGAAAAAAAAAACAAAAAGGAGATTAGAACAAATTGCCAAGTTTTCAAATATTTTTAAACGATAATTAACTATTACTATGCTATGTAATTTTTGTAGACAGTTTTAATATATTTTGATCCTATTTTGAATTACTTAAAGCCATTGAAATCTGATTATATTCCTTTATCTACTGCCGCATGTTTTTGTGAAGGGTTTTTGCGCATTTACTTACTATATTATTAAAACACAACACATCTTATAATAACACAGTGTAATCCGCATTCAATGTTCGTGTACGTCACAGAAAAATCAATAATTTTAGCACCACGCTCGTGACACATTGCTACACCACGCGTTTTTGACGATACACACAACGTTTTTGGTTTTACACATAACTGTTTTACACTTCGCGTTTGTTAGAAAAATATTTTGTATAGTTACATAATAATGTGGATAAATTTTAATGTTTTTAGTGCAGCACGAGTACGCGCGGCTTTCGCAATCGCTCGGGATCTGTCGGGTGTTTCCGTATGGGGGTGGAACAGTGAGTCATTACCCTTAGGGGTGGTTTTGCGCTCCGTTCTACGTGCTTTTTATGTTATTTTAGTAAATATTTATGGATGATTTTATTTTGCATTTAAATAATAAAACTTTTTACCCCAATGGATTTATAATTACTACCAGAATTTTAATCATCAACTTTCTCTAATTTATTTATTAAATGTAGTTTTTTATCCCAATAATTGTAAGTTGTAAAAAATCACAAATATTACGTAAAATGAAACGTTTGTAGTTTGCTAGGAACCTAAGTACCTACATTTTATAATTACAATTTTATAAAAGCCAGACAGAAAGAGGCCTTTCCTATTGCAATGTTTGTACCAAAATATTATATAGTCTAGACTTGTAGTGCTTGTAATACCTAGGTATGTGAATTTGTTTCCTACTACCTACGTGAGTTGTCTTTCTTTTTCGACTTTCGACCCATTTACTTAGGTGATCTGTTGGTAGTTATCTACCTACGTACCTACCTAAAAGGATTTCCTGAATTAAAAGTCTTTAAATTCTCACAGGAAATGAAAATTATTCGTGAAGAGAAAATGCATATATTGATCTAGTGGTCAGTGTGGCAGCTTTGTTGTACGGAACCCTATCGATGTAAGTCCAACTCTCACTTGACTGGTAGATAACTACTTCCTAGCTGAACCTCCGCGACTTCGTCCGCGTGAAATAGCTTATCACTGTATAGCATTTAGGGATAATGTAGCTTCCTATTAGTGAAAGAATTTTCAGAATCAGATCAGTTTTTCCGGGGATTACTTCCTGCATCCAAAATCACGAACAAACCTCTTTGTAATTGAACAAGCGAGCGAAGCGAGCGAGCGATGTCTTTGCAATAACTTTTAAAATTTGCTTTCATCTGTCCGGATTTATGTTCTGTAATTCATTGAAAAATACGACCTGTACGCGAGTATCAGCGTACAGGTCGTATTTTTCAGTGAATTTTGTTGATCGTCGTTGGTGGATTTACTCCCTTTATGGGGTATTTCCCCTAAACAGGGTTAAATTTGCTGCAGCGCCATTTAACATGAAGTGGGGTGCCATGCGAAAGAGATAATATATACTTATACGTTCCAAAACTATTTTATTTTTTATTCTAGGATTTATAGTTTTTGATATAAAATAAAAATTTAATAACAAATATAACGTAAGCTCTCATTTGTTAGAGTTTCAACCACTAATGTTCATGTAGGGTTAATGCTAGACCGCGCTATGGATGCGATTTTCAAAATCTCAATTGTGCCTCAAACTCAACGATCATCAAAGCACCAACCTGATTACAATTGTTATTATATAACAATATGCACATACATACTTGGTACCTTTAGATAATTTTTCATCAAACACCAACCAAAGTAGTAAGTACCTTATTTACGTAAAGGTGGCTAAGTGGATATATTATTTTATTCACACTCGTATTGTCCGAGTAGGTAAGGTAATGAAAATGTAAATAAAATTAACATTGGAATCATTAATAAGCAAATTGATGTTTATTAATTTGATTTAAACTTTAAGTTCAGAAGTAGTAAACTGTTTTTTTTATTGATGATTAAATAATTTTTTTCTTGAAAAATTAGTTTTTTAAAACAAGCTTTTATTCAATGTACTTCCGATGATGATGATGAAATTAGTAATCTAGTAGTAATGAGCTGATCAAAATGAGCCTAAACACGACCACTCTACTATTATCCATCAAGGAGTTCCGTTGTCCACCAACGGTCCGGTCTGCATCATCAGATCTCGCTGTCATTGTCATGTATTGTTATCTGACTATGACAGGTGTGCAAAGTTTTAGCTCAATCGGGTGGAAATTATAATAATTCAGGTGCAATATTTGACTACAGGCAAAGATGACTGTGACCACATATATTAATAAAAAGCTTTCACATAAGTACATTTAAGTACTGAGGCCGAAGTATGAGTTAAAACAAGCAATTGACACGGACTTATGGTGTAGTGTAACACGAATTTTGTGTGAAAAATCAGGTTTACAAATTTTGAGCTAAAGGCACTCAACGGTGTGTCCATACAAAATCCGTGTTAACTAACGTTTAATTGTTTGCAAAAAACTTAAACTTAGCCTCTTAACTTGTACTTGAGTACTTGTAAATAAGTAAATAGAAGATAGAAAATACTTTATTACACTCCTTAACATACAAAAAATAACATAACCCAACGGTCACATACATAGTCCTGATCCCACACTAGGATTCCCTGTGTTCATGGCCTATGATATGGGTACTGAAACAATTTCACAAACAAAAACTAAAACTAACTATGTTATACAATGGGCAACTTGTAGTAATTCTTCCCAAAATGGTGTTGGTAATGGCAGTAGGATCTTTGGACCATTTGACGCATGAAGTTTGCACAGTCTCCTTTGTATGAAAAACGAGGTTTCAAAAAAGGTTGACGGGCAATGCTAAATTATCATATTTACATAAACTGTAGTTTTATTTCAGGAGCGTAGATTTCACTGTTATTTGTGTTTTGGACAAACGTAAACGTCTAACGGTAAGTTCTAAAAATAGTTTAGTAGGTTAGCCAGGGATCGATTTTTGAATGTCATACAGTGACCAGAAATCACTGATAAGGTCACCAATGACTGTGAAATCACTTTTTACTAAATGTCGTATTTTTTGAGAGTCATGCACGCTGTCTACCAACTTGCAAACATTTAATTTTAGTATTTTTTCGAGTTATACCGTGAATACAATAATAATATTACTTGACATTGGTGAAATTGCTTGGATTAGAGTATTCCTCGGAAGCCATTAAGAGAAGGTCACCGGTAGGAGTTTGCTTCTAATTTGGCTATTATTTCTTTAAACTCCATGAAACTTTGTACACATGATCAGTACACTAATATCTGGACCAAACGGAAAACTGACTGAATTGTTTGATTTTTAGTATAGGCATTGTATGTCGTTTTTTGTTTTAGGTGTGTCAAATAAACGTTTTTTTCCTTCTGACTGAAAAAACTGTCGCACTACGGGTCTAGATATTAGTGAACTGATCATGTGTTCAAATGTTCATGGAGTTTGATGAAATAATAGCCAAAATAGAAGCAAACTTCGTTCGCAATAATACGCAACAATAATAATTACGCACAAAAGTGCGTAAGCGCTCTTCAGTAACATCCTCTTAATAGAAAGAAAAGAAGAAGAAATAAATAATCTATTTCTGTATCTGACTTAATTTAAACTATTAATAAAACAAATAAAAACAATCAAAAAAAATAGTTATAGGTAGATATATTTTATAAAATTAATAGTTTTTTTTTCAATAGTATACAGGGCGTAAAAAGACTACGCCCGAAAACTGAAACAGGGCATTCAGATCATGATTCTGAAAATATTTAAGCTGAAAAAACACGAAAAAAAAATGCTCAGTTTTGGATCGCTTTTTTCGTGTTTTCTTTCGAAATATCCATAAAATATCGTTCCAGGAACACAAAACCTAATTTCCATCATTAAAAACACGTTAATAAATAAAAACGTCAAAAAAAACAATGAAAACCATGATATATTATTTGACATTTAATTAAATTTATTATGTGCATTGTTTTATATATTATTTGAATTTTTAACTTATTTAATTTTGGAATTTGATCTTTGCTATTTTTTGTTTAAATATACAAATGTTGGAGGCCTTGCATGGCAACCTAGAGATACACAATATGATTTTAACACCAATGTAATGTTACCACCTAGTTCTATCAACAATAAATTCATTTATCACTAAAACCACATAAGAAATATCGGCGCTACTGGTCGATCAGCTGACAGGGAGCGTTGAACTCGTGCGGCCGGAAAAATGCGTTCATTGCTGGCTGACAAATACAATACGAAACGAAAAAAAAGGTTTTCTCTGGTATGAACCACCTCTCAGGTGAAATATATTTTATATAGCTATGATATAGGTAGCTGTACCGGTACCTTTAGTATTCGGGAGCCGTCCTTTTACACGCTGTATAATAGTATATACCTAACTAACTACCCTCTAAGTCAAGAAAGTAGGTACCTAAAGTAATCAGTGCACTAAGTAGGTACCTAATTTGCAACGGTGAATTTTTCTAATTGACAATAATGAAAAGGAACCCGAAACCACTAGGTAGGTAGCTATATAGGGTAAGTATCTACCTAACTACCCAAACTAAATCAAGAAAGTTACCTAACTAAAGTACGTAGGTACCTATGCACCTAATTAGTACCCTGCCTGCAAATGAATAGCTGGCTCCTACATACATCAAACTGTTTAATTAGTACCGTAGTGGTTTTTAGATGCTATTTCATGCAAATATTATGTACTTGTGAGAAAAAAGACGTTTGACAGCAATCAAATGATTGCACAATTTACGCCTGTTGCAAACCTGTCGCGAGATAAAAAATAGCCTGGGCGTTGCCAAAGAGAAACACGAGACGAATAAACCTCATTTTTAATCAATAAATTTTAAACCTCTTCAAAATAACTTCTAATCTAATAATTTTCCAGAGATCAAAATGTACAACGCTTTCAAGCAGATCAGCGATGAGCGTTACAGAATCATCACAGCGCGCTACGCTAAATTTCAAGAGACTATGAACGATGATAACCTGGAGCCAGTAATGGTGTTCGATCCTCTGCGTCAGAAGCAGATAGACGAGCTCCATCTCATTCGAGAGGTTAGCAAAGAACTGCAGAAGAAGAAGGAGGAAGATATCAATAAAGCTGCGGTAATATTTTTTACTGATTAGTTGTTGCATAAAGTCGTCCTACAGCTATCGCCATCTATCAATGAGTAGCAAAATCATAATTATAAGGATTTGTTAGTGGTTGGATCGAAAGTATCTATAGATTGTATAGCTAGTTAGATAATTCAAACTGAGTGGTTTCTAGTTACAATTAATCTTTCGGTAAATACTCTGAGCAATAAATTAAAAAATCGTATGTATTCAAATAGTTCATAGTTTAGCAAAAGGGTCTAAATGGTTGATTTTGTTTTTACAGCAAGCTGAAGCTGCTACTAAGAAAGAAATCAAGGAGGCAGCTGTTGAAACAGCAGAGAAAGAAGATGTCTAAATTTAAAAGACAATTTTATTTTTGATGCCTAGGTATAATCCAGCCCCCCTATTCTATGGAATAGGGGGGCTGGATTAGGTATCTAGGTAGGTACCTACCTACGTTCAAGCATGAATTGAGATGATTTGGTGACAGCCTTTCATTTTTTGTCTCAAAAATCAATGCTTCGGTTCTGGACATACCTACCTAAGTTTTATTATTTTTCCAATTGTATGATTTAAATTAAACATAACTATTTACCTAGTACTTGAGTGTTTTGCTCACTCTTCTTTAACAAATAAATATAACATTTCAGAGCATTTGTTATTTATTTTAATTTTTACATTAGGTACCTACAAGAACACAAAATACTACCTATCTACAATTTTTTTTTATTTGAGTAGCTCGGCATTGCCTTACACCCAATGTAGCTCATGTGCCTGTAATTTCACTAGCACCCATACCGTTCAAACCGGAACACAGCAATGCAAGCATTACTGCTTGGCGGCTGCAATAGGTATGGTGGTCCCATACTAGGATTCGCTGTGTCGTGTGTATCAGCATAGATAAATCATTGTATGATTTATCTATGGTATCAGGAACTACGAGTACTATGGCACCACAACACCCAGACCCGAAACAAATATTTGCAGATCATGCAAACATTTGTCCCGCAGCGGGTAACCCGCACCTATTGCGTCTCAGCCGCGACACCAAGGTCATCATTAGATGGGCATACTGAATGGTTTATTTATTGAATGGACACTGCATTATCAGCCTATAATGTTCCCAATGCTGGGACTTGGGATTCGAATCAACATCTTTCGGATCAAAGGAGTGTACCTCCCACTGGTACATCATGGATCTAATTGGAGTGGGCATTGTGAATACTGAATAGTGATTTGGTATTCTGCTTCCATGATTTTTAGCTAAATAAGAACATCTTAACACACACATACTCGCACACACACGCCAACAAACACTCGCCGCTGAAGCTACAGAGTAGGCCAGGTCTAGCAATCCAAGGAAGCATATTATTATGCCCAACCGTGTCAGCGACTGGAACAAACTTCCAGAGTCAGTGATAAATGCTCCATAAGTGAACTCTGACTAGACTGGACAAACATTTGAAGTACAACACGCATCAGCTTCAAGCTGCCTGTGTATTTAATTAATTTAACGAGCGAAGCGAGTTCTCCGAGTCAAGTTGGAAGAATCGGCGTTTGTATGTATGTGTTTGTCCGATGAAAACTTCCCAACCGTTAATCCGATCATCATGAACTTTGGTATGGGGGCAGATAGTTTTGGTACAATTTGTAGGTAAGGTTATGAGCTATATCGGTCAGGGGGTTGCTGAGATATTGGGGTCCAAGAGGGGGTAAAAAAAATAAAAGTGAGACAGTCACGATGAAAGCACTTTGGTTGAACATTTGAAATATGTTTTTAATAAGTATTTAGACAACGTAGTTTTTGAGATATTAGGGAAAAATGAAAACGTAAAATTCTAAGGTACTTACTTCCAGCAATCCCAGAATGCTGAAATTTGGTACACTTGTAGCTTTTGATGCACAAATAAGTCAAAGTCAAAAAGAACTTTATTCATTGAAATCACAAGGATCATTTTGAATCGTCTTATATAAAATTAAATTACTCCTGTTCCAACGCGACCAAGCCTAGAAGAATCAGGCAACAAACTCGGCTTGGCTTACATAAATGGTCCGTCTTACCACTAGGTGAGAAGCGCCTGTGTGGTGCCTCGGAGCAAGGAGTTGCTGATACATAGTAAATGAGAACTTAAAAACCTTAGGAAGGTAGTCAAAAGTAAATAAACATCAGCAAAAATATGCAAGACAGCACACGCTACGCTTGTTATACTTACTTATAAATAATAATCTAATACAAACATGTAAATAAACATGTACAGATATTGCAAATTTCCATTTTAGCAGTCGAGGGGCAGAGCGACATCAGGCCACGCGGCTTTATCATTAATATAGTCATCAAGAGTGTAATACGCTTTCTTAATTAGATTCATCTTTATGTAGGATTTAAACACATTTTAATACAGGGAAAAGTCTGAAATTGAAGGATTTAGAAACTTGTACTCTACAAAACATAACCAAAATAACATCCATTGTTGACCTCTCATTTCTAGGAATTTGAATGACGTTGGAGTTCTATGGTTTTCGTCAAAAGGACGTTATCAATTAATTCGTCAGGTACTGACGATACTACTATGAAGTATGTTTGCCCCGTTGCTTAGTCCTATTTAAAGGTTATTTCGATGATGTGTAGGAAATTATATTTTCTATGTATAATAAAAAATATCTATCTATGCAATGTATTGTATTAAGTATATCAGTTATCTAGTACCCATAATACAAGCTCTGCTTAGCTTGGGGCTAGATAATGTTGTGTGAAATGTCCAGCACTATTTATTTATTTATTATTTATTAATTAGCTTGAGGTTAAAATTAAAAAAAATGGAAAATATGGAAATTACTAAGTAGTCGAGCTGATAAGTGTCATCGCGAGGTCTCAGTTTGGGGCGAACCACTAGTAATAATAATCTTAGTTCTACTGTCATTATATTTTTGACTACTAGTTTGGTGGGAAATAAAAAATAAAAAAATTGCATACAAAAGTATATTATAATAATTACATACACAGCTTATAATCTACGACCAAAAAAGAGTATAAAGTACTAAGAGTTATCTGTCATTACATCGTCATCGTCATCTTCAGGTTCAGCCAAATCCGGATGCACAACTCTGATGTGTAAGTTAAGGTTTATTTTTACAATAAAACTTTTTCCGCAAGTCGTACACTTGTACGGCCTCTTTATATCATCCTCGTGGATAGCAGGATGAGCTCTTGTCATGTGCGTTCGTAACAGAGACGAATGCAAGGTTCGATCACACTGATTACACTTGACGAGACAGTCAATCGGCTGGCCTTCGTGCGTCTGACGATGCTTTTCCATCGTAATCTTAGATACAAACAATTTTTGACAGAGATCACATTTGAAGTTCTTGACTTTTGTATGCTTTTTCATGTGGATTTTGAGACAGTTTTTAGTCGGAAACATGTCATCGCACTTCGAGCATTTGAACTTTTTGATATCATTGTGCAGTTGCATGTGAAGTTTTAGGTAGGCTTGTCCCGTGAAGCTCTTCTCGCAAATTTCGCAGTTAATTGTACTTGTAGCCGAGTGTGTCTGCATGTGACTTTTAAGAAACTGAGCTGCTACGAAGCTGCGGTCACATATTTCACAGATAAACTTCTTGGAGGCGGCTCCTTCGTGCTTGCTTTTGTGAATATCAAGATGATATTGCGAATTTACTTTTACATCGCACTGGTCACATCTGAATTTGCGGCGCTTCTTCGGTCCTGTCTTCGCGATCGGCTGGGGTTCCGGCTCCATCGGAGGTTCGTCCTTCTCCCCGCCATGGAACTTCTTATGAAGCATCAAAAACTCCAAACCTTCAAATGTCATTTCGCAGACATCGCATCGATATCTCTTCAGGATCCTATCCGTGTCTCCGTTGTATTGCTCAGCCATTTTCTCGTGTTTTACTGATTTGTCGCTTGTCGCCGGTTCCATCATACTTTTCATCCAGTGGTCTTGAATTCCTACTCCTGACTTGCTCTCCATTGAAGACGCTATGGACGCATCCTGCTAGGATGATATTGATCCGTATTTCGCGTCGCGAGAAGTTCTAGATTGCGTAGTAACAGTCCTGTGGCGGTGGTAAATACTATTCCAGCATTGTTTACGAGTTTTGCAATAGAATTTCACGTAATAATTGTCCGGCTAACACAAAGGGAGCCTTGTTACGCTACCATAAATTCCAAAAGAGAAGCGATGCGCGTTCCTTTTTTTCGGGTGGTTCAATGACTGACACATTGTTTTTTTTAATTCTTTTGTTGACATTTAAACTGTTGCCAGGTTGAAATATTTTTCTACCAAATTCTACTACTTGAAGACCTTCAAGCTAATCTAGAATCATTTCCATGTCTAGAATGGATACGTTCAAAAAATAATAAATAAACCAATCAAAATTGAGCTTACTAGGATTTTATACCTGTGGGATGATTTTGACGAATATTTGTTTGGCTTATCGTGTCGTCGTGTCAATTGTTTTCTATTTGTTTGTTTGCAAATGTGCGATTCTATTTTGAAAAATAACCAAATGCAATATAATATTTACTCTTTATGCTACATATACATACATCGCCATGACCTCAAGACACCCGAAAACCAGGGTTTTGGTTCCCATAAAACCAGAACAATTTCAAGAAGCAGTTAGTAGCAGGATTCCTGTAAAGCTTGAACCACTACCACAAAAAACTGCTAAAGGTCTAAGTGAATTCGATAAAGCTAACTTAGGAGTTAACAACAGCGATGGGCAGCTAGCCATGACCTCGAGATATTCCATTGTAAGGGTTCATGCCGCTGTAAAGCAAGAAACAATGTCAAACTATGCACCCAAGACCACAAGAATAAAACGCGAGAAGGACAATTCACATAATAATGAAAGCAACTTTGTAGATCTAACCAATACCCAGGCATCCACTGTAAGTTTTGACATTTCGCTTTCTATGAGAAATAATTTGCTTTTTTTAGGCTAGCTTTATGTAGATAGTTTTTAGCTTGTGTTCTATACGAAACCCTACACTTGCTATTATAAAATTGTAAAAATATTGCATATGTAAATGACCTACACTACAATATTCTTGTTTCATCAGTTTTCAGTGAAAGTTGTATGGTTGGTCATTTGATGCAGAGAACACTGTATTGTCAATTACTTAGGCTCATAGGTTTTTAACATAAAAATAGCACAGGGGGCTTAGTATAGGTTTTGATAGTTTACGAAACTATATGAAGTTTTGTTTTCTTCCATACATTTACTTGCAGCGCCCCTAGCGAAAATGAGAAGAAAACTAAGGAAGCTGTCAGTAAATGTATTGGATGGAAACGAAACTTCATATAGTTTCGTAAACTATCAAAACCTGTATTAAGCCCACAGGTAATAATTAATTAATTGGTGAAACAATCACAACTTCATATGACATTTCGAATTTCGATTGCGATACTTCAGTCGAGTCCAATCTTCAAGATTTTTTCTATACAAACTTAAGCACCGCTTCACCTCCTTTGAACGTGAACTTTGGAAATTTCTATCTAGCTGCAACCCCTAGACCGCAAAAGGAATTTACCCTCGAATCTTCAGGTCTCTACGGTCCAGATGAATAGAACATACTTCACAGTGACTAAGCCTAAGTCTTACTTTGAAATCGTCCCTGTCTCTCTCTAATACGCGTGTTTTAACATTTGTGTGACAGCGACAGGTCGAAGCAGTTGTACGTGTTAAGTAACGTCTATTTATCTCGGCATAGGACTTACCTTTTAGGCTGTGCATTGATAGTCTGTCAGTAAATGAAACAATCAGTCAGTCACATACCAAATTTATATTTGTTGATTTATTTTGCAGGCCCAAAGTGCAGTACCAACAAAAAAGTGTAAAATTGATCCAGAAAATATAAAAACAATCTATAGATGCTCCTGCAAACAAATATTTAATGATAAATTTCAACACTTCCATCATATGCTTGATCATATGGCAGAAAAAGTAATGAGGTAACTGCATTATAAACAATCTAACCCGCTTATGACTTCATCTGTGCCTATAGTCCAAAACCTTGCCGACTATCCAACAGTGGAAACCCTATTCAAATTAATTCAGTGATATTTGAATGAAAATAGTAAAAATACTAAAAGCAAATCTTAGTTATCTTCAGTCCTAGAACCAAATATAAGATTGAGATTTCATGGGGTGGTGGGCGAGCAGCTGGCTAAGATGCGAGAGATCTGGTTTTGACTCCCGCTGCAAGACAAATGTTCCAGGTCTGGGAGTTATAGTACCATGGTACTCGTAGTTCCTGATGCCCACAACACAGGGAATCTTAGTGTGGGATCAAGACTACATAATAATATGTGAGTGTTGGGTGTCTGGTACTGGGAGGCTCACTGTTTATAATATATATAATAATAATAATAAATGCTGGACATTTGACACAACATTATCTAGCCCCAAGCTAAGCAGAGCTTGTGTTATGGGTACTAGACAACTGATATACTTAATACAATACATTACATAGATAGATATTTTATTTTTGAATACCCAGAACATCCTGAACAATTATCTGCAGATCGTACATATATTTTCTCAGAGGCGGGAATCGAACCCGCAACCTCCTGCGTCGCAGGCGAACCTTCGCCCGCCGCGCCACAGAGGTCGTCAACGTATATGTAGTTCTTAAGACGATATGTTAAAATATTTCGGTTCTCGAGTTGCCTGAGCCAGCAGAACTGCAAGAAAGTGATAGCGCTATTACTCACTTTGCACCGGGAAGAGAATAAGGAATAGATTTGTGCTACTCCGAAGTAACTGGCGTAAGCGACAAATGATAAAACTGGCTGTGAACGCGTGGTCCGACAGCATAGTCCACTAGATCGTACAACGTGACCTTTTTTTCATATTGGTTGTATAAGATAAGCGGACCAAGAGCATTGTAACGTGATACAATTTATCAGCTGTCGTATTTAGCTCACACTCTTATGTGTATGTTGTTGGCTGATAACATTTCATGAACCAATAGCTTTCATTTATTTCAGAGTTAAATGCAAGTATTGTGATCGTCATTTCAAAAGCGAAGGTAGCATGAAAACGCACCTCAAGTGTAAGCACACCGGATTTAAATGCAACTACTGCACACAGGTGTTCCCTGCGCACCCTATGTGGGTAAGTCAATAAGCAACTTAACGGTGATTAAGTGGTTATACATACAATGTATATACACATCCCCTCAGGGTCACACTTTGATGTTTACGCAAAAACTCAAAAACAAATTGATTGTTTTTTTAACAAATACATTGACTTTGTAACAAATAGGTACATTGATTTTGTAACAAATACATTTAGTAACTTAATGTTCAAAAATCTCTTCGTCCAGCATTGAACATTAACCACTGATAATGATGGTGATATCTGGTGGGGCATGGTGGTACCTGCCAAGTTGTGGCCACTTTGATGTTTTCCTAAAAACTTAAAAACAAATACATTGATTTTGTAAGAAATACATTGTTTTTTTTACCAATTACATTGTTTTTTTTAATACATTGATTTTGTAACAAACACGTTTATATTGTAACAAATACATTGATTTTGTAACAAATACATTGATTTAGTAACTTAAAAGTCAAAGTATATTTATTGCTGAATTACATGTATAAAGATGTCATAGTTATTATATAATGGATCCAATGTAATCTACCCTTAAAGGGCGTGCAATTATTTATTTAATTTACAATCTTAGATTAATAATATCAATAGTTGAATATAAATAATAGATGTCAAACATTACAAATATTATAATATAAATGTCACATGAATTAAATTAAAAAAAAAAATGTCTAGTCAATGATAAAAATAATGATTAAAATTTAATTACATAATAAAAGATTTATCAGTCATGAATTCGTACAAATATTTATGTAACTTGATGTTCAGAAATCTCTTTGTCCAGCATTGACATCAACCACTAATAATGATGATGATATCTGGGGAGGCATGGTAGTACCTGCCAAGTTGTGCTTAATTCTTAAAATATTGCAGGCATAAAAATGACTAAAATATTACTCAATATAATTTTTTACAGCTTCAACATATGGTATTGTATCACAATTATGTAACAAAGAAACAACAATTGAAATACCAAAAGCACTTCAAAAAACAGCAACAGTTTTATTACATAGAGCAAATAAACCGACAGAGAAAGATGTGGGAGGATGTATATAGACAAGAAGGTGGAAAGTAAGTGTTTTTATTTCATCAACCAACTTCACATAAAGGAGGATTTCAATGTGACTGTTTTTAGAGTTCTTTACATCAACAGGAAGAAACGGGACCGTTATTGGATTACTTTGTGGTCACTCTGTCCGTCTGTCTGTCTGTCAGTCGAACAGTGCACGGCTAAAGCCGTTTTGCCGTAAAAAACCTTTACATCAACAGAACAAACGGGACCCACGTAGGATCACTTTGTTGTCAGTCTGTCTGTCTGTCAGTCGAACAGTGCACGGCTAAAGCCGTTTTGCCGTAAAAAACCTTTACATCAACAGAACAAACGGGACCCATATAGGATCACTTTGTTGTCAGTCTGTCTGTCTGTCAGTCGAACAGTGAACGGCTAAAGCCGTTTTGCCGTAAAAAACCTTTACATCAACAGAACAAACGGGACCCATATAGGATCACTTTGTTGTCAGTCTGTCTGTCTGTCAGTCGAACAGTGAACGGCTAAAGCCGTTTTGCCGTGAAAAAACCCAATGCATTAAAAAGATGTGGCAATTATTGTCTAATTTTTGTATGTAAATCGCGGAAATGTAAAACATCTTACTTCCTCTTACGTCACAATTTTTAAATTTGGAATTCTTTTTGTTTTGTTTTTTCAAAGGAAAAAGTAAAACTGAGTAATTTCGACTTTTTACTCGTATATCTACGATATCCCAAAAGTTCTAATAAAATAAATAACATACATACATGAATAAACACACGCCTTTTTCCTCGAAGGAGTAGGCAGAGCCTCAAAGTGCCTCTTCACCATTTGTATTTGTATTTGTATTTATTTATTGCTCACATGTACATACAATATAGTTAGTAATTGGTCTTATATTTACATGGGTTGCACACGTGCAGTAATACTTGTTGGGCAACTTTAGTAGGTATAAGATATGTCCTGGCTGCTGGCTTATTTAGGGGTGTGTTATTACTGGAAGAAAGTAAATAAATAAATAAATAAATGCTGGACATTTCACACAACATTATCTAGCCCCAAGCTAAGCAGAGCTTGTGTTATGGGTACTAGATAACTGATATACTTAATACATTACATAGATAGTTTTTTTTATTATGCATAGAAAAATACCCAGAACACCCTGAACAAATATCTGGAGATCGTACAAATATTTGTTCCGAGGCGGGAATCGAACCTGCAACCTCCTGCGTCGCAGGCGAACCTTCGCCCGTCGCGCCACAGAGGTCGTCAGAAGAAAGCGTTAGACGAATTGGTCGTGGAAAGCAATGGTGGCGATGAGCTCACCACTTGTCACATATTCCTGCGACTGTACAAGCCACGGTAAAAAGAGGCCCTTTGAATTAAATAACAACCTATTAACCTAATAGGTTTTTATCTTGTTACAGGTCCAAATATAAAATAAACAGAAAGAAAGCGGCGCCATCCTCTTCAAAAGTCAAAATCGAGCCAACGTCAAAAGTTAAAATAGAACCAACATATTCAAACGTCAAAGTGGAACCAAGTTATGCAAATGTCAAAATTGAACCAATTTTTTCAAACATCAAAATTGAACCAATTTATTCAAACATCAAAGTTGAACCAACGTAAGCAAATGTTGGACCATGGATGTACTAAAAATCCTCTGTACGTACGTTATTCCATTTAGCCTAATTTTTATGTTTTTTTTTCAAACTTCAAATAAGTCACTTATTTCTACATACCTACGAACTTATTTTATGCACTTGTTGCTTTACCAAACAGACGGTGGGTCTATAAAAGGCCAAAGATTTAAGTATGTTTCTTTTTATTTTCGTTTATTTTTTTTCTAATTTTAAACCAATAAAAAAATTAAAAAAAAATGAGTGCCTTACATAATTGGTTCTAGTTTTAGGTATTATTTTAGTAGGTTCGTTTAGTAGGTAGGTACTGGTAGCGATTCTGTGCAGTATTCTCTAAATTAAAAGTGCGCTGAAATTATCGCGCACTCTATATATAGGTACTGAAATGAAAGGGACCGCGATAATTGTTAGCGTGGTTTTTTTAGAGAATGATGCACAGAATCGCTTATCATTGTAAATATTACATACCTAAAGTGAATGGGTTGATCTTAAACTCTGTAAAATAGATGGCTAAGTAACTTATAGTAAAATACTTTTATACATTACATTTAATCTTTGAATTGACACTTCTTCATAATAATAAAGAAGATGGGTAATCAATCTTCTTTATCATCGTATGATCATGAATTCATGACTATCAATCGTTACGTCAAACGACCGATAATTCTCAATTTTTCCATCTATCTTTGCCTCCCTGGGTCTGCCCTGTTAATTCCCCGTTTCCCTATTCCATTATTCCCGTTAATAATGCAGCACTGTTTAGGCTATGGGTGGGCTATGTCGTGGCTGTCTTCAGGACGAGGAGACAGTGGAGCATGTTATATTGTACTGCACAGCCACAAATGAAGCCAGGAAAAAAACCGGACTCCAGGAGCTGATAGAGTCCTGTTTAACTTTATCCATTACTCATTCGGGAACAGTGCTGCCATCGAACCTATAGTCCTTCTCCGTTATTTTAAGGAGTTGGGCTGGCTGGGCTAGGGTTAGCAGGGGGACAATGCACAATACACCCCAATGCGGGAAGTCAGTCAGTGCAGATCTTATCTCCCCCATTTTCAATTAGAATTAGCAGCACTGTTTTGTGTGAAAGTTCAAAATAAATAATAATTAAATATTACCTAACAAATACCCTCCGTCTCCTCCCGTGGATGTCGTAAAAGCCGACTAAGGAATGAACCAGTGGGTGGGCAGCAGCATCCAACTGAGTACTCCACCAATTCTGCGATCACCAATCCGCCTGCCAAGCGTGGTGATTACAAAATAGCAATTCCCTCCATTGTATTTTATGGGAGAGGTCTCGTCCAACAGTGGACGTCTAAAGATTATTATTATTATAAAAAAAAAAATTATGATGATGATCTAACGAATAGACTAGAGCAGCCATACTCAAAGTGTGCTCCGCGGAGCCCTAGGGCAAAGTCTCAGTGGGGGCTCCGCAAAAAAACTGGACGCAATGGACAAAATAAAAGTTGCAGAGTAAAATTAAATAATTTGTAAAATAAATAAATAAAAAAAATCTGTTTCTAAATAATCCAACATAGTGTTTAAAAAAATTAACTAATTAAGGCTAATAGTGGAATGCGTAATAAATATGACACTAAGAGAACGCGAGCGCGTGATTTCAACTCTTCTATCAAGCCCGACATCAAACAATGGGAAGTTTTCAGGGAGACAAATAAAAAGAAAAAATAGTTTTAAAATTCCGGTAGATGGCGGTGACTCGATATGGTTGTGTCTTCTGAAGATTTTGCAAAATCACCACAGATAACAAATTCTCTTTGTTTATCTTTTTTTCCTCCAAGTTTCGCGTTGCGATTCCGAAGCTCGTTTTTGAAAAACGAGCTCTACTACTTGGTCCGGCTTCAACAATAACAACAAAAAATTATAACAATAGCGTATCACTAACAAATATATCAGAATTTCAACAAAAACTTTACGTAGATACTTATTTACTTCACCAACGAACACACAGGGCGGTTGTTCTGATGAATAACGCGTGCTCGGTTTTTGGGTCGGCTATTTGCCCGACCAAGCCCTAGTTGTAAACAATCTTGTAAGCAATACATGAATTACTATGAAATAATGATATTTTACACAACAATGGCACTAATGTCCTTATGTTTACTCTAAAGCTCACTAACGAAACATACATTTAGAACAAAATAATGAAGCAAAACTACAATTTCAATGAAAACTGTTGAAGCACTTGTGTAAAGTCAGCCCAGGCCGATACTGGCTTTGCCTCGTACCACAATGCACAATATTACACTCAGGCATTGTGAAATCCAACTTGTGTAGTAAAAAATATAGATATTTGCTAATAAAATAGCGAAACTTTACTAAAACACAAAAAGTAAACAAAACTTTGAATGAAGGCAAATCAAAGGTCACAGAGTATTAAATGAATGGTAGAATGGCAAGCTAATGGTGGGCAATTTTCATACAAAATAAATGTTACTGCCGCTCCATTTTGTTCCTTGCTCCAAGAACGAACAGCATGAGCGAGTGAAGTCAATGACACTGACAGTTGGTGGCTGACCGACATTTAGACAACCATATCTTTGTTCCTTGCTCCAAGCCATATCTGGACTGCGCCATCTATGCATGGATTTAGAACTATTTTCTTTCAGATGTCAGAAAACTTCCCATTGATAAAAATTAAAAAATAATTTCATACCACCCATTAGATACAAATGTTAATGACAAGTAAGAAAATTATTAATAAAGAATACACATAAACCATTTATTGATTATTTTAGGGCTCCGTCAAATATTTTGTTTTCCGTTAAGGGTTCCGTCGCCAAAAAAGTTTAGAGAACCACTGGAGTCAAAGTCAAAGTCAAAAAGAACTTTATTCATTGAAATCACAAGGATCATTTTGAATCGTCTTATATAAAATTAAATTACTCCTGTTCCAACGCGACCAAGCCTAGAAGAATCAGGCAACAAACTCGGCTTGGCTTACATAAATGGTCCGTCTTACCACTAGGTGAGAAGCGCCTGTGTGGTGCCTCGGAGCAAGGAGTTGCTGATACATAGTAAATGAGAACTTAAAAACCTTAGGAAGGTAGTCAAAAGTAAATAAACATCAGCAAAAATATGCAAGACAGCACACGCTACGCTTGTTATACTTATAAATAATAATCTAATACAAACATGTAAATAGGTAAGTACAGATATTACAAATTTCCATTTTAGCAGTCGAGGGGCAGAGCGACATCAGGCCACGCGGCTTTAGTAGAGTGTTCAGAAAGAGAGCCGTCGTGGCTAAATTGTGAACTACATATTAAAACCTTATTTAGGAACTGGTTTCTTTCTGTCAGTATTTTGAATCTTATACTAAAGAAATAGTAACAGTTGTAATAGGTTCAAAACGGAACAGACGCGCTATTGTATTGCCCGTTGAACAAAAAAAGTATTACCTTTTTAGCACATAAATACAGCAGCGCCCCCCAATCTCTCGCTGAACAGACTACCTACAATCTATTAGTAGTAACTGCTCTGTACTAGAGTTTTGGAACAAATTATTTACAAATTTACAAATTATTTACAATCAATCAATCTTACTGCGCCGATGTGCTATGCCGTAAAATAGGCCTCCGTGTCAGTTGTACTACCTACTAAGAAGTACAACTGGTAGTACAAATGACACACCTTTGTATCTCTAGTACAACTACAAAAAATACAAGTACATTCACTCGACTTTTTGAATTCTAATTTAAAACATAAGAGTACAAAATAGCGTGTTTCGCGCGTGTTTCAAAATAAGATAATAGAAATTGAAATAAAATAAAAAAGGACGACGTCTCCCTTCGAAAGAGCAGAAAAAGTCCAAATTGATAATACGTCCAAGGTCCAAATAGTTTAATTTTTTTTTTTTTTTTTTTTTTTTATAATGGCTTCTGAGGAATTTCTCAATTTTACCAATGTCAAGTTATTGATATAATCAAACAATGTCCAGTCGTCAAAGTCTTCTGTCAAGTCATGTTCTAGTAAATTGATGGCAGTTTACTAGAATGTTCCTGGACAATTTCCACCCCTTCTAAAAGACACGCAATACACTTATTTTATTAAAATTCACTACTATATGCTCTTTATAAGCTACACCGGTTAAAATGCCACCAAAATTACACGATATAACTCAAAAAAACACTAGAAATTGAAATAAAATAAAAAAGGACGACGTCTCCCTTCGAAAGAGCAGAAAAAGTCCAATAGTTTAATTAAATACCACTGCTGAGGTGAGGTGACGCAGGAGGACGCTTGCTTGAGGAGTTGACTGACGCTGACGTCTGACGAGTGACGAGTTGATGACTGACTGACCATAGGGAAAATAAATACTGACAGACTGACAATGACAACAAACGACAAAGACGCAAAGAGAATAATATAAATATCTACGTCATTCTTCTTCAATCTTCAAGGAATTATGTTGTTGTTTAATTTTAAACCAAGGTGGATGGAGGCGGCTCAAGACCGTTCGTCGTCGTATTAAAGGGGAGGCCTATCCAGTAGTGGACTTCTATAGGCTAATGATGATGATTGATAACTCTTGCTATTTTGATTAGGTACTACAACCATTACAGTAGACCCTACTTTTGTAATCCCACAAGCAAGCCACAATGATGACATTTGGTATGCTCAGTGGCGCTGGCGGTCCGAGTGGGGGGCCGTAGGGGCCATGACCCCCCAAAATCACGTTTAAAAAGCTCCAAAACAGTAAAGGTGATGTCCAATAGTGGTTTTTTAAATAATTATTAAATCTAACCGGGATAACGAAAAAAAATAAAAGTTATTGAATATTCAAAATTATTTTGAAAAACGCGCGAAACACGCTATTTTGTACTACCAGTTCAACTTATGTTTTAAATTAGAATTCAAAAAGTCGAGTGAATGTACTTGTATTTTTGTAGTACTAGAGATACAAAGGTGTGTCATTTGTACTACCAGTTGTACTTCTTAGTAGGTAGTACAACTGACACGGAGGCCTATTTTACGGCATAGCACATCGGCGCAGTAAGATTGATTGATTGTAAATAATTTGTAAATTTGTAAATAATTTGTTCCAAAACTCTAGTACAGAGCAGTTACTACTAATAGATTGTAGGTAGTCTGTTCAGCGAGAGATTGGGGGGCGCTGCTGTATTTATGTGCTAAAAAGGTAATACTTTTTTTGTTCAACGGGCAATACAATAGCGCGTCTGTTCCGTTTTGAACCTATTACAACTGTTACTATTTCTTTAGTATAAGATTCAAAATACTGACAGAAAGAAACCAGTTCCTAAATAAGGTTTTAATATGTAGTTCACAATTTAGCCACGACGGCTCTCTTTCTGAACACTCTACTAAAGCCGCGTGGCCTGATGTCGCTCTGCCCCTCGACTGCTAAAATGGAAATTTGCAATATCTGTACTTACCTATTTACATGTTTGTATTAGATTACTATTTATAAGTATAACAAGCATAGGTGTATTGCGTGTCTTTTCGAAGGGGTGGAAATTGTCCAGGAACATTTCTAGTAAACTGCCATCAATTTACTAGAACATGACTTGACAGAACACTTTGACGACTGGACATTGTTTGATTATATCAATAACTTGACATTGGCAAAATTGAGAAATTCCTCAGATGCCATTATAAAAAAAAAAAAAAAAAACTATTTATTTGTTTTGTTGGCATTGGCATTTGGCGTGATTTGATTTGCATGGTATTTATTTGTTTGATTTCATAATTTTCATATTCATTTTTATTGTGTACAATACAAACTACAATTGTATTGTACCCAAATTACATGAATAAATTGTACTACTTGTAAATTCCATAACCCCAAGATGATCGTTAACCAAGGTCTCGTTCAGATAAAGACGCGAAGATAGAATTCTATAGTCGGACCAAACATCCCGCGTAAGTATTTTTACTCATTTGTTTGTAAAACTAAATTCAAGCATTTATTGTCGCGGGTGAAATTTGGTTAAATGTAGTTTTTTTTTAAATGGCTCAATCTTTTAGCTCGTATTTCAGGAGTCGGTCAGCTACTATGGCAGGCAAAAATAGAAGAAATCAGAAGAGAGAAGACAAATCCAAAGATACTTCTATAATAACTTTACCAATTAAAAAAAGAATTATAGAAGTTCCAAGAAGAGAGAGAAATAGCTTACATTTGATTAATTCAAATGGAGAATCGTTCTATCATTGCCAAATCTGCAATAGAGAATTTAAAGATCTAATTTACCACAACTGTCCAAAAAATTATCAAGAGTTTGTTGTTCCCGCAACTCAAGCTGCATCAGGACAAAAAAAAATGGATTTCATTGCTAGACGAGAATTTGGTGAAAATAATACGAAATACAACAGTTGTAGCGAACAAATCGAAACCAGAACCTCAAGAATCCCAGAGGTTTGCGCCCCATCGAAACAAATCAAAACCAGAACCTCAAGAAACCCAACAGTTTGCGCCCCATCAAAACAAATGAAAAACAATACCCCAAGAAACATATGGTTTTGGGCCCCATCAAAAAAAATTAAAACCAGAGACCCAAGGGCATGCATCCCATCGAAGCAATTGAAAAGGTATGCAAATAGGTACACAGTTTACTTCTTTTTGTTCCTGGATATGTTCATTATTGTTAGTATGTTATTGGTAATGGGTATAGTATGTTTTGTTTATTTCAAAAATACCTACATATTTTTTAGATAAATTTTTCTTTAAGGAGAATTTAATTTAATTTAAGCGGAATCTTCTCGCATGTGCCGCAAAATTCAAATTTATTTGTGTTTTTGAGTATCACATCTCATCAACACTTCTTGTGATAACGAAAACTGATTTTGCGAAAACTAGGAGACCATAGACACATGTTTTAGTTGTTAGTACATCATAAAGATAACTAGTTTAGCTACAAATATTGTTCAATGTTTTTTACAGTGTTTTTTTGCTTCAGTGATATACATGGCTTAACTAATGATAATTATGAGATACTATCAATTGAAACATTTGTATTGGATCTCTTAGTTTTCGCAAAACCTGTTTTCCCTATCTCAAGAAGTGTTGAAGAGATGGGACGAGCAAAAAACAATAAAAATTGAATTTCGCGACACATGTTAGATGATCCATCTTAATTAAAATAATTTATATTTACGGCTTTTGATTACACAAAAAAAACTCAATAGGGTCAATTAACATTTTCTATTTATATTTTTTCAGTATTCAATGTAATTGTTGCAATGACCGTTTCTATAACAAAAAACAATTGTTGAAGCACAGTTGGTATAACCACAGACCACCAACACTTAGAAGATTAACACTGCAATGTATTCAGGCACTACTTCAAGAAGCACCTTCTAAACGGGAAATAGATGAATGTAATTCAAATTTGGATAAGTCCTCACGCATGTCCATAGTTAAAAGTGCTGGTATCATGGTGAATCAAAAACCACCATCCAATTTTGAAGAACCAACTTCATTCAGTCGTAGTGGAGAAATGGTGTCCAGAACCTTGGGTTGCTCAATTGAAAGGGGCAGCATCCCATTGCAGGAAGAAGTTGGCCAATTGAAGAAGTAAGTTCTTGTATGTTATTGAAAAACCCATAGAACGAGGCAATGTCAGACCACAAAGTGTAGGGTCCCAAAGTCACTGGTGTAATCCCTTAGTCGGCTTTTAAGATTTTCACGGGAGGAGACGGAGCAGTCTATTCTTAAGTTGGGTCCTCCGCGCCATGTTTTGGTGTTTAACAAACATAAAACATTATTTTCTAACAAAAAGGGGGTTAATGTTAATGTTAAAGAACTCCCTTTTCCGCATTCGAACTCTATGGATGGTCCATTATGCGTGACAGAAAGGGGGTGTGGCCCGACTTTTTTTGAATTTCGATTAAAGAAAGTAAGTGGGTCTTTTATGGAGAATTCTGTACGGTTCTATAATAAACTTCCAGAAGATGCATCTAAACTTCCTATTCGAAGATTTTAATCCTACATAAAGATTAATCTAAGAAAGGGTATTACACTCTTGATGACTATATTGATAAAGCGCGTGGCCTGATGTTGCTCTGCCCCTCGACTGCTAAAATGGAAATTTGCAATGTCAATGAATAAAATTCTTTTGATTTGATTTGATTTTGTTAGCAAAAACACACTAACCCAGGTCCGCTATGCTATGTTTTGGTGTTTTACAAACAATAACATGTTTTGTTAGAAAATTTAGCACAGCGGACCCGGCTTTAGGCTGGACATACCACAGCACCGTGCAGTTATCATGGAAAATACAGAAATTGTGTTGACTTTCAGTTTTAAATTAAATTAATATCAATAATATTAATTGACCCAACACCTTAAGAGGCTCTCACTAAATGTTTGGATCAAGGGTCAGATTCAGAAGGCTGTACTCTTGGACTCGGCACGCATAGTCAGGAGGTTCCTCTCTCTGCAGCCCTAGCCTCCGACCGGAGGTTTCCCGTTTTGATAAATATTTTTAACTATAATGTTTTTTATGCTAATTATGTTTTTGTAGATAGTCCTTTATAGTAAAAAATGTTTTTTTTAACGAGATTTAAAATAAATTAGTGAAATTATAATTAAATATAACATATTGTGTTTTGTTTGTTTATTGTATTTTGTATTTTCAGGAAACATCGTAATTGGTACAAATACCATTTTGATAAAAACCTGCCGAAGCACAAACAGCTGATGCACGTACCACAAACTCTTCTAAAAATGCCACTGCGACGCCGTCGCAGGCTCATTCAGGCACTATTAAAAGAAGCGGCTTCTTCTAAATGCGAAATTGATGAAAATAATTCTTTAGATAAGAGAGCTAGTATCCTGGTGAACCAAGAACCACCATCAGATTTTGAAGATCCAACTTCATCCTGCCTTCGTGGAGAAATGGTAACCAGAGCCTCGAGGTGCTCAATTAAATGGGTTCGCATCCCATCGAATCAACAAGTAAAGGAATTGAAAAGGTACGTGGTTATACGCTTTATTTAAAAACGCATTAAGTGGAGGGTATCGGTAGGGCGCTTATGCCCTTTCGTACGCTAACGAAGTTTGGTTCTAATTTGACTATTATTTCATCAAAGTCCATGACATTTTGTACACATGATCAGCAGTGGCAGTGGTGATCAGCTTCTACAGGTTGATGATGATAGGCCAATAGTTAGCTACGACGACCTCTGTGGCGCGGCGGGCAAAGGTTCGCCTGCGACGCAGGAGGTTGCGGGTTCGATTCCCGCCTTGGAACAATTATTTATAAGATCTACAGATATTTGTTCAGGGTGTTCTGGTTTCTATGTATAATAAAAAGTATCTATCTATGTAATGTATTGTATTAAGTATGTTAGTTATCTAGTTAGTACCCATAACACAAGCTCTTAGCTTGGGACTCGATAATGTTGTGTGCAAATGTCCAGCATTTTATTTATTTATTTATTTAGCGAATCTTGGATTTAGAACTCACTTTCACACTTTTTTATATGCGTATACAGTGTTGGCGTATATGAAAAAAATAATATAAATATGTAGTTATCAACATAATGTTTTCCTATAAAGACCTCCGTGGCGCAGAGGGCGAGAAGCTGGCTGAGACGCAAGAGATGCGGGTTCGATTCCCGCTGCGGGACAAATGTTTGCATGATCTGCAAATATTTGTTCCAGGTCTGGGTATTGTGGCATCATGGTGCTTGTAGGTCCTGATAGTCACGACACAGGGAACCCTAGTGTGGAATCAGGACTATGTATGTGTGTATGTGATGTTGGGTGTTATGTTATGATGGTATTATAACATGAACCTCAACGATCATCAAAGCACCAACCTGTGGCCCAATTATCTTTAATTATTAACTGACTTCACAAAAAGGAGGAGGTTCTCAATTCGGATGTTTTTTTTTGTTTTTATGTTTGTTACCTCGTATCTCCGGCGTTTATGAACCGATTTGGAAAATTCTTTTTTTATTTGAATAGATATACTTCCAGATTGGTCCCATTTCTTTAGAATCCAGTTCTGATGATGGAATCCATGAGGAATTGAGGGAACTCCTCAAATATTGTATGGCGATTTTGATATTTTCAGCAACAAATCAAGCATTTGCATTCAGAAAGTATCATAATCCTTTCACCACTATGGTTCTTTCATCATTTTTTTTCATCCAAATATTTAGTCGAATAAAATGGCGGAAGTCGGTTTTTTAAATGAAAAGTATTTAAAACTACACTGAAAGTTAACCGAATCGAGACTGAATTGTGAATTGACAGTTGGTATTCTGCTCTCTCATTAAAACAAATTAGTCTACTTTCGATTCACGCTGGACTACCATTAGAGTAGGATGGTTATATATATCATTGGAAAGAGTAAAGAGAGCCTCCATCTACTTAAGCCAAAGTTATCGAAAAAACTTTGAATCGTTCAAGTTTCGGTCACATTTCGATATAATCACATTACAGTGTTGTATTTTAAGCTAGGAGAATACCATTTATGACATCGACACAAGATCGAAACAAAGTCAAAAAGAATTTTATTCATTGAAATCACAAGGATCATTTTGAATCGTCTTATAAACTAAAATTACTCCTGTTCCAACGCGACCAAGCCTAGAAGAATCAGGCAACAAAGACGGCTTGACTTACATAAATGGTCCGTCTTACCACTAGGTGAGAAGCGCCTGTGTGGTGCCTCGGAGCAAGCAGTTGCTGATAAAATGAAAAAAAATAAAAAAAAAACAAAAAAAAAACGAAAAAAAAAATAAAAAATAAATGAATAATTATAATGGTAAATGAGAACTTAAAAACCTTAGGAAGGTAGTCAAAATTAAAATCATGATCCAAACTTTATTTTAACAATTTTTGAGAATTGGGTGTACAATATAGTGCTATTCTATCTAATCTATTTATCTCTTTTAATTGCAGGGTTAAATGCAATCATTGTAAACGCCGCTTTAAGTTCGAGATTGACCAGAAAAGGCATGCCAGAGACAAGCATAATGTTGAATTCATCGAACCTGAGATGGACGGACTTGTGAAGCAAGAACCACCAGCCTTTGAAGAAACAGCTACAATTAAACTAGATATTGATGAAAATAATTCAAGTAACAGTAGTGAAAGACCCCCAAAAGATTCTCCGCAAGAAATTTTCGCCCCAGTGGAAAAAAACTCGCTATCAGATTGCAATGTAAATGTTTCTAGCGACGAACGAATGTACGAATATTATTCAAAAGACTCGAACAAAAAAAACATCCCGATAAAGCAAGAAATGTTTGTATGTCAATACTGCAATAGACATTTCACAGATCAATATGATCTGCAATGGCACAGAAGTCGTGACAAAATATGCAATATGTGTGGTTTGCAGTTTTGTTATAAACGTCAATTGGTAAGTCAAAAAGTAATATCAGTGGGGTCAGCACGAATAATTTACGTTACCAAGACGCTAGCGAGATGATCGCAAATGTCAAATATTGGCCAATGACATCAGGGTAACTTGAAATCTTAGTAAGTTGATTGGTTCATATTTGACGTATATCGTAACGCTAGCGTCTCGATAACATAAGATGTTCGTGCTTGGAAGTTGCGTCCCCAGTATGCAAACTGTTCGCCGCCGACTGAGTTAGCGGCGTATCGGTTTAGTACGCCCTTCCATATATTTGAAATGGAGTGTTCATAGTTTGCTAGTTTTGCGCTCACTCTACCCAGTTTGCAGCGTTACGCACGCCTGCTGTCTCAGTGGGCGGCCGACTCACAGGAAAACCGGTTCCAGTCGGCGGCGAAATAGTTTTAGTTCGCCACAAATTTGCGGCTCACTCAGTCAACAGTTTGCCTATAGGCAAACTGTTTGCCGCCCGTGCTGTTAAGGCTTAAGGTGGATGATATCGCATGTGACGCGAAATTCAAATTTATTCGTAATTTTTGCTTATCACAGCTCATCAACACCTTGAGATAACGAAAATCGACCATAGACACATGTTTTAGTTGTTAGTATCTCATAAAGATAATTAGTTTAGCTACAAATATTGTTCAATGATTTTTACAATGTTTTTTAGTTCAGGGATATCCGTACTAATGATATTTATGTGACACTGTCAATTAAAACATGTGTGTTGGGTCTCCTAGTTTTCAAAAAACCTTTTTTTGCTATCTCAAGAAGTGTTGATTACCTGTGCCGAGCAAAAAATACAATAAAATTTGAACTTCGCGCCACAAGCGAGACCATCCACCTTAACAGCCTTTCAACATCCACTGCCTCCTCAATATAATGCAATGGGGGCATTTGTCATAATCTCCATGCTTGGCAGGCGGATCGATGATAGCAGTTTGGTGTTAAGTACTCAGGTGGATGCTGCTGCCCATCCCCTGGTGTAATCCCTTAGTAAGGCTTTTACTACATCCACGGGAGGAGAAGAAGGGGTTCCCCCTAAGTAATCCGTAAGTCAGCTTTTGCGATATCCACGGTTGTTGATGAAAGGGGTATTCTTAGACCGGACACACCATGGCAAAAAAACATGTGTCTGAACAGATACTTTTGTTAGTAGTAGAACTTCTTGTGAAAGAGTTCGTCCGGGAAGTACTGCCACCGTGCCTATTTCTGCCGCCAAGCAGTAGTGCTTGCATTGCTGTGTTTCGGTTTGAAGAATACGGGTGCCAGTGAAATTACAGGCACATTAGACTTTTCATCTTTATGTCGCAGGGTCGGCAGCGCGCTTGTGATGCCTTTGGTGTTGCAGGCGTCCATAGGCTACGGTAACTGCTTTCCATCTGGTAGGCCGTATGCTTGTTTGTTTGCCAAGTAGTATAAAAATAACTTTTCATTTAAAAAACCGACTTCCGCCATTGTTTTCGACCAAATATCTGGATGAAAAAAACCATAAAAAAAAAACATGTTCAATAATCTATACGTCGCCGTCTTTACGTGTAATTAAATAAATTTTTAGATGTTAAGTATGTATGTTAGTCCATAAGGTATATTATTTCTATGAGCTTAATGTTTAGGTCGTATAGACAAGCTCAAAGTCAAGCAAAGTAGTTACTAGTTTCATTACGTGATATAATCCGAAATGAGGAAATCCGTAGAAGAACCAATGTCACCGACATAGCATATTATTATAGCTCTCATAATGAGCAAGTTGAAGTGGAAATGGACAGGTCATATAGCTCGAAGAACTGATAACCGTTGGGGAATAAAGGTTTTTGAGTGGCGATCGCAAACTGGATGACGCGGTAGAGGAAGGGTCTCCACTTGATGGACTAAAGACATTATAAACGTCGCAGACAGTCGGTGGATGGAGGCGGCTCAAGACCGTTCGTCGTGGCATTCAAAGGGAGAGGCCTATGTCCAGCAGTGGACTTATACTGGCTGATGATGATGTTGGATGTTTAGGTATAATTTATTGTACATTTCCCATATGAACTACGAGTAACATGGTACCATAACACCCAGAGCCGGAACAAATATTTGCAGATCATACAAACATTTGTCCCGCAGCGGGAATCGAACCCACAACCTCTTGCATCTCAGCTGGCTACTCGCCCACCGCGCCACAGAGGTAGTCAAATATAGTATTATTATTATAATTAATCATTTTGTATAAAGTTATGTACAGTTTCAGCATGTGTCATTTTATCACAAAGTTAGACAGTATAATCCGAATTGGTATCGGCGGCAGTATAATTACAACTGGGTGAATAAATACAATAAACAAGAGGAAAACCTATCACCATCAGCCGAAAGATATCCACTAACTGACGTGGCCCTCCACCGAATAATGAGACATCCAATGACTTCCCACCATCCTTATAATGGCATCGATCCAATGCATGTGGCGCCATCTTGCACTGCCGAGGAAGGGTAAGTTGTTGAACGAGCGAAACGAGTTCTCAGTTTTATCTAGAGGGGATTACATCAGGGTATGGGCAGCAGGGTATCCACCTGAGTACTTATCATCAATCCGCCTGCCAAGCGTGGTGATTATCAAATGAAATATATATTTATTTTGGAACAAAAACATGATATAAAGAATCTGTAAGAGAACGATAACATTCGCAGAAGTTTTAAAAGTTGTGTCGCGAACATAAACGCCTTCCTTCGAAATGTTCAGCATCCAAACAAAAATATTTATGATAACTTTTCATTTAAAAAACCGACTTCCGCCATAGTATTCGACTAAATATCTGGTTGAAAAAAAATGATGAAAGAACCATAGTGGTGAAAGAATTATGATTCTTTTTGAATGCAAATGCTTGGTTTGTTGCTGAAAATATCAAAATCACCATATGTATGCCTACAATATTTGAGGAGTTCCCTCAATTCCTCATGGATTCCATCATCAGAACTGGATTCTGAACAAAATTGGACCAATCTGGAAGTATATCTATTCAAATAAAAAAATAATTTTCCAAATCGGTTCATAAACGCCGGAGATATGAGGTAACAAACATTAAAAAAAAAAAAAAAAACCCCGAATTGAAAACCTCCTTTTTTGGGAAGTCGGTTAAAAAATTAAATGGAATGAATCTATACATGAGTACAAAAGTATGTGAGTATAAGTGTGAGTGTGTGTGTGTGTGTGAGAGAGAGTGTTTGTATGTTTGTACGTAAAAATATCGAAAAGACAAGGAACTTGTGGGATCAGTAAAGTGTAGAACTAATGCGGAAGGCCTCATCCAGCAGTGCTGCTTTCGTATGTATGTGGCTGGGTATCTATGTATGATGGTAGTTTGCTCGATGATAACTTTCGAACCGTTGGTCCAATTCGAACGCAGGTGGAGACATATTCTATGGTCTACTCAAAATAATCCATGTATTTAGTATTTTTTAAACCCTCGCGATTTGAACACATATTTATTATATTGTCACGGGTATTTATCGCGTGTTACCTTAGTATTTATTATTCCCGACGTTTCGAATGCGTTGGTCGCGGGCTGACTGGAGTACATGGATGGAGCTACCGTCGAGAAGTGGTGGCAGCTGCTACGTCGGGAATAATAAATAATAAGGTAACACGCGATAAATAGCCGTGACAATATAATAAATAAATTCATGTATTTGTCTGATTTCCAGATTGAAAAAGGAATACAAAACAGCCGAACTATTTTCAGCTTCAAGCATCAAAGTTGAACCAACATCTACAAACGTCAAAGTAGAACCTACATTTTACAACGTCAAAGTCGAGCCCACAGAAGATGAAGATTGACATATTCAAACCAAGAATGTAAAGTGTACTTTGTTTCTTGTTATAGATAGGTTTTAAATATATTTCTTTCTTTTTTATTCTTTGTGTTATTAAAGATGAAACGGAACGGTTTTAGCGTTTATTACTCCGATTCAAATGGTTCCTTCGATGCTGTTCAAGATATGATCTTGAGGTGGACTCGTGAACAACAGGTGTGGAAAAACAGCAAAAAATCGTATGAAATTGCAGTGTTTCATCAAAATAAATTTGAAAAAGTGAAAATATGTCCTGTTCTGCTGTGTGTTGTTCATCAAAAACAACAAAGAAGGAGTAAAAGACCCGGGATTGTCATTTCATAGTCTTTTTACTTGCTAAAAGAGCAAGTTTTTTAACCGGAAAAACTGTAGTCATTACTTTTTATTAGTACTTAGTCATATTTCCTGAGTGATAATCATGAAAGTTAAGTGTAAAAGCATTAATTATTGTAAAATAAAAGGCATTGTTTTAGGCATCTGTGCTAGTGATGTACTACACCAACCAATTTAGTTTTATCGATAATATTTTAGTTTCCGTTTTTGATGTAAACACAACACATGCTTTGCGTATGTGTTTACTGCGGGACAAATGCTTGTAAGATCTGAAAATATTTGTTCCGGGTCTGGGTGTTATGGTACCATGGTACTCGTAGTTCCTGATACCCACGACAAGGGAATCCTAGTGTGGGATCATGACTACGTATGTGACTGTTGGGATTTATGTTATGTTTGTATGTTAGTTTGTTTAGGTCTTGAATCTTAAAACTGAAATTTGAACCAGTTCCATCCACC
The DNA here is from genome assembly GCA_951392215.1 of Epirrita christyi. Lineage (NCBI taxonomy): Eukaryota > Metazoa > Arthropoda > Insecta > Lepidoptera > Geometridae > Epirrita > Epirrita christyi. Next base: position 5,503,678 of record OX595861.1, read on the forward strand.
CAACCGATTGAGCTGAAATTTTGCATTATCATGTTCCATTGATAATACATACATGTAACAAATTAATGAGTTGATATTTTATAACGCCTTTTTCATTAATTTCGCTATTATTCATCGATAGGTTAGTCAATGAAGTCACTTCTCTAGTGTGAGTGACTAATACATATCTACAACTGCACACTGACAAAAAACGGACATGCTTTGAACCAAAATGCTCTGTCCATTGTGATAATTCGTCCAAGCAACGAACATTAATCTAACCTGACATTGGCAATACTGTCCCCGAAAAAGGGCCAGAAAAAAAAAAAAAAAATACAATACCTGGCTGTCATGTCAGTTTTCGAATCAGGGAAATTTTTATTTTGACTAATATTATTTGTTTTATTTAATAGTCAAGATAGACAAACAAACGTAAGTCTTGTTCTTTTTCGTTCAATTCAATCATTTATTCCTACGCGGTGAATTTAACTTCAAAAATCTCAAGTTTTCATAATGCCTAGGTTATTTTTCATCCTACCTGTTTCAGATGTGGCCCATTTTGTTGCAAATGCTAAGAAGCAACGTAGCATATATTACTTTACCTGTAGCCGCTGTGGTTGGCGTCATAGGATACAATATAGAAAGTTTATTATCTGATAAATACACACCTTACAACAGTGAGTACCTGCTTTACTATTTTCATATTTTCTTTTAAATAGGGCCTTAAATCAGGACCTACATCACAAGTCTCTATAACTTAGTGTAGGTTCTGTCTAAAATATTTGAAATGTAGTTTAACCAAGCCATTGTGCATTTTTAAGAACTTTTGTATTGATTTTAAGTTATGTATTTCTTTCAAGCACATTCTTATGCTTGAAAGAAAAAATCATATTATTAATGTCCAGTAGTATTCGTGTAGTTTTTTCCTTACAAACTCCAATACCCTGCTGCACCCCTGTACGGGGTAATTTCGGAAATTCCTTTCTTACTGCACCACAAAAAGAATGTAGGTAACCCACCCTGCAAATTTCAGGTCTCTAGGACTTACCGTTTAGGCTGCTTAGATAATCAGTTACGCAATGATTTTATGTATAATCATTCATTCCAGAACCTGTCCAAGACCAAAGGTTGGAGCGACTAACTGATGATGAAAGCTTAAAGGACCCCACTAATGTACAAAAGCTAAAATACAAGGAGAATGTTCTTGGAAAGAATGTGTCTCCATCATTGCAATAAAAACTAGTCACAACGTCCATATTCATAGACAATTTAGCAACTTCAAAATTCAGTATGTAGCATCTGCCCTTAACTCCGGTCACACATACAAATATCCTCAAGAAACAACGCTTAACATTGGTTTTCTCCTACATCCTTCATACACTAACTCCCTGACTGAACCAAGTACACACATGTGTTATACTAATTTAATTTGATCTAGTAGAACAGAGTTAAAAGTGTGTACTATAGACAATTGTTGCATTTTATAAATAGTTGGTAGATTTTCATCAGCCTGTTCATCCACTGTTGGACATAGGCCTGCTCTGATCCAAGTGCTGCCTAGGGTTTGCCTAGTAGTAAGTAGGTAGGTAAAAAATTAAAACAGTGTAGTAGGTATTTTATTTATTTTTATTTCTCGTACCTATAAACTGTAGAGCCTGTGAGACACCAAAACAACAGCAAACCGAGACGCCCCGCGCCGTGTCAATATATGGGCAAGGTGCCACTGAGCCCGACACAATACCATCATAATTCCTTCCACGCTAACAAATTTGATCAGTAGCGTAGTCGTACCGTGTTCACGTCTAAGAGCCCTAATAAGTCGTCCCCACCCCACAACATCGTTCGTTGGCATTACACCTAACTGCATTTTAAATTTTGCATATAATATGACCTGTGGTAGCTAGGTACATATAAGTAGGAACCGAAGATTATTTATATGGAAACCAGCAGGACGATTCTAAAACGTCGGAAACGTTTCCGATCGGATTCGTTAGTTTTTCATTTCTATGTGGTAAGTACTTGACTAAAACAATTTTTCTAGTAAAAAACAATAAATATTGTATATTACTGTGTTTTACTAGAGAAAATTGTTTTAGTTACTTACCACATCGAAATGAAAAACTAACGAATCCGATCGGAAACGTTTCTGACGTTTTAGAATCGCCCTGCAGGTCTAGTATCCTTCTAGGTACTTACCTAGCTGTTTTCTTAAACAGGCCTCAAAATGTAAAACATTTTTAAAAGATAGTTAATATTATTATATTTTTGAAATAAGCTTTTAACAAGCCTAGGTAGGCGTAGGAGAAATGACTCGTTTGAGTCTTTTGTGTTTTTACGCCCCATCACGAAAAAACAGCTCCCAAAATCTGTCTCTTGAAATCAAATCAAAAGAATTTTATTCATTGAAATCACAAGGATAATTTTGAATGTCTTGTATTTTCGTTTCCAAAATAGTCAAATGAAAATCATAATGTGGTTTTTATTGTTTGTAATTTAGTTTAAAGATGTAAATAGAGTTAGTTAAAATTATTATAAATAAAAATTGTGCAAAAAAAAATAGTTTTTATTTTCTAATTATTATTTACAAATTATTGAGTGAAACAATCAGAATAAATGCAACAAAACTTAACTCTTACTCTACTTTTATTTATATACCGGTTCGCTAAGTTGACCATAAGCGAACAAATGCCTATATTATTTCTGGCCGGGCTAGCTTTGCCTGGATCTAACTCATTTCAGGCTGAGTTAGTTAAGGCCAAACCCGATTTCAAGCCAAACTAGATTTTTATAGGCTAGACCCAATTTCAGGCAGAGATAGTTTTGCGATACTAAAACATTCGTTTTGAGATAGTTTTACTATAATGAAATTGGGTTTGGCGTTGGCAAGACTAGTTTGACCTGAAATTGGGTTAGGCCTAGGCAAAACTAGTTCAGTCTGAAACGTAAGATAGATAAATTCGCGCGTAGTAGGTACGTACTAGGCTAAAATTAATAAATCTAGCATTGCACCTAAGTAGCAATAATGCATCTTCTACCGTATCTAGGTAGATTCCTACTGGTTCAACTCTAACTCGTAACTCTCTATTACACAAAACCCAATTCTCAAAATTACCTCTTCCCACAAAGCCCACTTCCCACTTTGTTCACCCGATTTTGTCACACTAGTTCACAAATCAAATCAAATATCATTTATTGTCAAACATAGGTAGTTCACGTCAACTTTTACTTCAAAGCTGAACTACTGGGACAAAAAAATAGTTTATTGACACACTGTTCAGACGGAAGTGGGCCTCGTCGCCCCAAAAATGCAATTTATTGTGCGAAATCTTTCCCACATTGTTTCACTAAAGTTCTTCCTAAATTGAGTTAGGTACCGTTTTATAGCCCTGATTGCACAACTTTCGCCTGTTGCAAACCTATCGCGAGATAGAGAATAGCTCTGCCGGTCCTGAATCAAATTTACATTTGGTGGTCCATCACTCAGTCGCCGTTACAATATTGTAACGAGAACAAAATTGTCGGCGAGCACGCACGTTAGAATCATCATCATTGTCTAGGCAAGACAAAATAAATTGGGTTATGAGCAATAACCAAATTTATTTGGGCTCGGCGCAGTACGTCTTTTTCTTCCACTCTCTCCTATCAGCCGTCACCTCATAATTCACTCCTTTCTCATTTATATCGTCTCATGCAATCCATTAATGTTTTCTTAGGTCTTCTCTTCCTTTCCATCCACTAGCCATCATATTCATCACTCTACTAGTTACATGCGTTTCATCCCTCCTCAAAACATGCCCAAACGCACGTTAGAATATGCCTTAATAACGTACGCAAGGTGCTCTCCCGACTACTGCGGCATTGTGACTGACAAATCCGCAGTGCCCGCACTCCCGGTGTTTTGAATGGCGCCACTCGCCCCCGCACCGTTTTAAGTTATCCACTTTTAAAAACATAAATCTGCCACCGGGCACCCTGTAGATCGTTTAAACCCATCTTGGCCGTCTATTCACCACCATAGCTCTCAGTGCTAATTCTGTTTTAGTTGAAGTGGCGATGGGCACGCTCGCAGGCCAGTACAGTACCAGCAGCCGTTGGGGAATAAACGTTCTCGAGTGGCGACCACGAACCGGACATCAGTGTAGGAAGCCCTGTCTCGATATTTTAAAGGCCGCCGGAAGTCGATGGACCGACGCACCTAAGACAGGTCGTCGTGGTATTCTATGGGGGAGGTCTTCTCGAGGCTGTTAATGATGATGAACACTAGTTTTCGAATCATCCATTCAGAGCTTCATTACCCTTAGATTTGAGCAACTGTGAATAAGGTTTCTAAGTATCTGAACATCTCGGCAGTCTCGTCACAAATTTTTCAACCTCCATTAATGCACAATATGTCCCGAACGGAGTATCTTTCGACTGCAGATACTTTTTAACAATCTCCAAGTCTTGCATCGCTCGTGCTTTCTTAATAGTAGCCTCCACTTCGTCGCTTTCTGGCTTCTCAGTGCCTATCGGTAGGTGTTCTTCAACTTCGTTCTTTGGTATTGCTTTATGATTTCCTCCAAATACTGACGCGTTAGTGCCCTGACCGGTCAACAGGTCATCATCTACTGTCAAATACTCATCCAGCAGAGATAAGTCCGTGTAATAGTGTTCAATATCATAATTTTTAAGTATGTCACACAACATTTCCTCATCATTTTCAGATACTCTAGGAGTCAAAACTCTTTCGCTGTCTGGCATGGTGACATCGTATCCTATAGAAAAAAAACTCATAGTTATAACTTCTGGGGGAGTCCTTTCCCAAGACTTTTCGAGTAGACTTAACGCTTCTAAACAAGTGATATTTCTATCGACGCCATTCATGCAATTCATGACTTTATCTTCTAAGATCAGCCGTCTAAACTCATCTCTGAATCGGGAATAAATACCGTTTCTGATGGGAATAAGACTGTTTTTCGATTTATACGGGACGAACAGTAACTTCAAATTTGATAGCTGTAGTTTAGAGTGTATAGTCGCTCGATCCAATATAAGCAAAACTTTCTTATTGCACTGTAGTAGCTCTTTGTTCCAACATGTCACGTACTCTTCAAATATTCGTGTCGTAAAGTGCGCTTGCGCATGTCTAACATACAGAACCGGCAAAGTCTGAGGATCTCTATGTGAATGCATTAAGGGGTCTTCAGTACCGCAGACAAGCAACTTCTTTTTATCCCTACCAGATGCATTAGTGCATAGAAATATAGATAATCTATCTTTAATGCAGCCTTGTACGAATTTCTTGCCACGCAACTTCTGTATTCGGTTTTTGGAAGGGTTGTAGAACAGCCCAACTTCATCAGCTATATAAATATCGTCGTCACTCAAGCCCTCTCTCGCTTCAGCCCATTGCTCGACAAAAAACTGAGTTTTGCATTTATTATCAGGTGTTGCCGTATAATCCCTTCTCCGCGTTCTGAACATAATATCGTGCTTTTTCTTGAACCTGTCTAACCATTTTCTACTGCCATCAAACGCAACAAAGCCCAACTCTTTAGCATAACCTTCGGCCGCGTTTTGGATCATTTTCCCTGATACTTGTATGTTGTTATCTTTCTGTTGTTGCATCCATTCTAGAATTTTCTTTTCTATTCTAGCGTTAAAATGTTTATGAGACCTGTGACCTGGTTTCTGAACTTCATACCTCTCTCTGTCTTCCCAAATTTCGTTGACTACGTCTGGTGTTATGTTATAAAGTTTACAAATGTCGTCCAAAGCTCTTCCTTTGAACATTTTGCTAACTATCGCGCATTGTATAGGGTAAGTAAGTTCGTCTCTGCTTAGAAATTTGTTTGTACTTTTATTTGGGGTAGAATCAGATTCATTTGGGGTAATATCCGATTCGTTTGGGGTAATGTCAGAATCGTTTGGGGGAGACTCAAATGGGTTCGAATTGTTGCTTTCGTCATCAAAATCGATTGGCTCTACTTTAACTGTTATTGTTTCACTTTCAACTAGCGGATCGTATGTGATTGAGCCATGTTTTTGTTGGGATCTGAAAAAAAAAACCTTTAAAATAATCGAATCTAACAAGATCAAAAGAGAGAAGTCTTGAAAAAAATACAATAGATTTTCACATCATCCTTTCTTTTTGATACATTTTCCAATATCAACAACAGCAAAGTAATTAGTTACACCGAACAAGTAAATCCGTCCTGTAGGACTCAAGCGAAAAGCGCACAAATAGACAGAAATTGTATTTTATGGCAGGTTTTATGGAGTTTTAACTTTGGGTTTCATAAAACCTCATTACTATGTTTATTAAACCTCTTTTTTTATAAGGCCTCTTTTAAGAGGCCCGTGGAGGCTCTGTCTACCCCAATGAGGAAAAAGCGTGTTTTTTTTGTCTACGTATGTCCAACTAGTTTACCTGTTAGTAAATAACTAATGGTTTTTTTCTCACCAAAGCTAAACTACTGTGACACAAATAAAGACATAGTTTGAATGTAAGAAAACAGTGACTACTAAAATTGTAACTTGAAACTTACTGCCCAATCATGACCGAGTGATCCATTGATGATGCGTCATCAATCTGAAAACATATACAACATAAATATATGGTTATTTTTCGGAACCCTAAAAAGAGTAATACATAATTCTATTAAGTATGGGTGGCTTTATTGCTGGAAGCTATTTCTCCCATGCAACCTATTATTATTATTACTGTTAAATTACGTACCTGAGGTGCTTCCTTTGGTTTCGCTCGCGATTTACGTTTATATTGTTTATGGTACTCTAGTCGGATCTTGCGTTGTTCTGGTGTTTCGTTCTGTCTGGCCCAAGACTTCCGCGCTCGATCCCGCTCCAAGCGCTTTTGACGTACTTTGGGCGTTTCAGTTATTTTCTTTCGCTTTTGTTGCTTAGGGTTTTCCTTTATGTTGGAAGGTTTTTTTTCTGGTCTCGGTATCTAAAAGTTAAATAACTTGCCAGTCTGTGCGTAAAAAGAACTACAAAAAAAAAAATAGAACTAGCAATAAGATATATTTGGTTTGAACTTGGTAACCCAACCAACTCATCTAAGAGCTGACTGTATAAAAGCAATTGGTGACGAATTTATCCTACTATTTTTTGAGGACAAATTTACCCCATTTACCTACAAAATTTGGAAACTGCGGCTTCCGTTAATACATACCAGTATTAAATAGCCGGCGAGTGTTGTAGTTCATTAGTTTTATTTTATTTCCTAGATGTCTGTGGATCCGCTCATTTAGTAAAAAGGCCTGTTTCAATCCAGAGCTAATCTACGAAAACTCCAATAATATAACCCAAAGTGTAAGAATCAAATGAAACCAAATTTTGATTTGATTGAGAAGTGTAAGAACTATAAAATTCTTTTCATTGTGTGCGCTACAACAAATATTGATGATAGAACAAAATAACGTAGGTACCCACTGTACCACAGTAGAATCATTTATAATAGAGATTCCACGCGGGCAGAGCTGTGAGCAAATGCTAGTTACTAAATGTCAATATTTTTACTACAAAAATGCTACTCACGGAGCTAAAATCCAATGCTTCAGTATCATCCCTCTCTTCAACTTGCACTGAAACCATCATCTGGGGCACTATTTCCTCTGTATCACTCCCATCATCATCCAGTTCAGTTTTGATGATAGTGGCTGAACTTTCATCCTCTAACGATGTTTCTCTTATCGTAGGGATGTCAGATCTTTTATTTGAGGTCATTTTTATTGATTGGGAGATGGAAACTCAAAAAACACTACATTTATAGGTTTATTTTTCGCAATAAGCCCCGAAATAAAATGCTCTATTTGTATGTAAACTGTAAAGAAAGTTTAAACTAAGTCTTCTTTTAATTGGGTTTTTCCACAATTTTGCCAAACCAAAACGAAATAATAGGAACAAAACAAACAAAACAACATTAATAGCAATTTCTCACAATTTATAAATCTGTATTTGTTTTGTTTGGTTCCGTCCGTTCCGTCCGATCCACAGATTTATAAGTATAGTACCAATCCACACTCCACAGACAAATGTCTGGCTGGTGGGCTGGCCCGGGTCCGACTAATACCCCTACCAAGCCCCTGCCCATGGACTTCCATGCCCCTACCTGCCTAGCTGACGTGAAGGCTCATGACGGCTGGCTGTCAAAATTAAAAACATAACCTCAAATAAATGCGAATCACAACAAATGAAATGATTAGAAAATAAAAATAATGAGTTTCACCTATATTTAAATGGTAAATCGCAGCAAGAAATTTATAACAATGTGCCAAACGAAACTCTCCTACGGCTTATCAAGGCTACTGCTAAATAACAAGCTTCTTACCGGCCCAAAAGATTTACGTAATATTGCTCAAAATGTTCGACATGAAAGTGCCTCAGCTCCGAAACAGAAGACCGCCAGCTCTGTGTATCGTACTATGAATATATTTGATAGAAAGGCGAAGGCTTTGCAAAGGGAACGGTCGGCCCAAAGCCCTGATTATTATCTAGCTGAGTACATCAAAGAAGAGGTTGGTTGGAGAACCGCTGATCGCATTTTCGACATAAAAAGGACTTTTAAAAATGCTGTAGAGCTTGGTAAGTAGTATTTACACATTGAAACTGCGCCTAATGCAAAATGACGGCCTCTGTGTTTCGCGGCGGGCCAAGGTTCGCCTGCGACGCAGGAGGTTGCGGGTTCTATCCCCACCTCGGAACAAATATTTGTGCTATCTGTAGATATTTGTTCAGGGTGTTCTGGGTATTTTCTATGTAAGTATAGTAAAAAATATCAATCTAATGTATTGTAATAAGTATATCAGTTATCTAGTACCCATAACACAAGCTTTGCTTAGCTGGGGCTAGATAATGTGTGAAATGTCCAGCATTATTTTATTTTTTTATTTATTTTTTATTTGATTATTTATAATACACAGGCAGCTCTCGGAGCTGATGCGTGTATATCTTAATCCTTTAAATGTTTGTCCAGTCTATTTCTGAAAGAGTTTGCTGAGGGGGCACTGATCACAGAGTCTGGTAACTAGTTTCAAGTGTGCACAATGCGATTAGGCAGTATGTGCATCCTCGGATTGCTGATACTTGGCCCACGTTGCAGCTTCAGAGTGTCCCATCTCTATGTTATTGTTCATAGTATACAGTGTCTGTGATAGATCTGGTATATGCTTACGTATAGCCTGATTAAGAATGGCCTAAAACTGGTTATACAATTACCAAAAATAGTATTACCAAATTTTTTTGTAGAGGTGTAGGTATTTCTGTTATTAAGTATATATGCACAGTCGTGTCTACTATCTAACCTAGTTTGCACTGTATGACAGCAAGGCGTCGGTACTTTTCCATATAAGTCCATTATCCTATATTATAAAATATGCCACTTCTTTACTTAATTATTTTGACAGGAGCAAGTCGCGGCTACGTTTCCCGCCATTTCCTGCCTGATAGCGTTGAGAAGGTGACACTCTGTGACACCTCACAGACTCACCTTGACAAAGCCTTGGTGGGTGAGGGGGTAAAGGTTGAGAAGGTGGTTATGGATGAGGAAAATATTGATGTAAGTATCCTTGAAAAGAAAACCCAGCAAATCCACCAGATTCAATCGCACTATCATCCAACGCTGTCAAAACAAAATCCTATACATGTATGTGTATGTGTGTATGTATTTGTGTGTATGCGTGTGTATATTGGTATTTGTGTGTGTATGTGTGTATGAAGTTTATTTTATATTACTGTTAGAGCCTATGTGTGCTTACCTATAGTGCAACAGCTCGAGTGTTTGAAGCATAAAGACATTGCGGATAACAAAGGCAAGAAAAAAAAACAAAAAAACTTGGCTATGACTTCCCCTGGAAGTATCTCCTGACGGAACTGAAAGAGATCTTATATCCTTTACGTAGTGTACATTGTAGATTAAGACCGGAGGGCTTATTACGAGTTCTGCATTGCAACTGTCGAGACGTGAGCGTTCACCGTGACTTACGCTGTCGTCGTTAACCGCCTTTAGACGTCCACTGCTGGACGAGGCCTCCCCCGTGGAATCACAATGGGGGGTTTGCCATAATCAACATTATCAAAATCCAAGACCATTTATCCCCAAAATTATACTCATGCAAACCTTGAACAGTCCTGCTACGTTACTTTAAAGAGCTGGGCTGGCTGGGGTAGGGTTAGCACAGGGGGACAATGCACAATACACCCCACAGCAGAACGTCAGTGCAAGTCTTAACACCCCCACTTAGAATTAGAATCAGAACCTTGGACAGTAGAAGAGCTTCTTATGAAAGAGTTTGTCCTAGAAGTAAAGTGTACTATGTAATACCATACTGATTTCTGCCATTGCAGCAGCAGCGGTAATGTGAGAATTTTGTGTTCCGGTTTGAATGGTATGGATGCCGGTAAAATAACAGGCACAACTTTTCACCTCTATATCTCATGGTGGCGGGCGCAATGCCACGTAGGTCGCGTCCTTGGTGGATTTGGCCGAAGGCAGGGGTACATGCCAGATGCGTCATTTACAAAAAAATATATATGCATGTGAATCTTCTTATCTGTTCTTATTTCAGTTCCCCGAGAACAGCGTAGACTTAATCGTGTCATCTTTAGTACTTCACTGGGTCAACGACCTGCCGGGGCTGTTCGACAAAGTCATTAAATGTTTGAAACCTGATGGGGTAAGTGCAATTATTCTACTAATAGCATCTACCCGAAACCTGATGGGGTAAGTACAATTATTCTACTACTATCATCTGCCGGAAACCTGATGGGGTAAGTACAATTATTCTTTTCTACTATCTGCCCGCGGCACCACCCTTTTAAAACCTAATACTTGCAAAGATTATACACAAAACCTTCTTTAATAAATATCTATGACATTGATAGCAGCATCAAAATCCAATTAGAAGAATTCGAGTTCTCCAGAAGTATTTGAGCCCGTTCATCCATCCAGCAGTAATAATAATAATAATAAATGCTAGACATTTCACACAACATTATCTAGCCCCAAGCTAAGCAGAGCTTGTGTTATGGGAGGTACTAGATAACTGATATACCTACTTAATACAATAACATTACATAGATAGTTTTTTTTTTTATTATACATAGAAAAATACCCAGAACACCCTGAGCAAATATCTGCAGACCGTACAAATATTTGTTCCGAGGCGGGAATCGAACCCGCAACATCCTGCGTCGCAGACGAACCTTCGCCCGCCGCGCCACAGAGGTCGTCTAAGTAGTCGTCATAGTAACTCTAATCCTTCACAAATATAGCTCTAGCTTCTGACCAAACTAAGTACATAAATGTATTATATTATATACTGATAATGTTGTGTCAAATGTTCAGCATTTATTTTATTTATTTATATACTAACCTTCTATAAACATGAAAAGTGTATGCGAGTCCGTTAAATAGAACTTGAGGTATAAAGTCACAAAATAAAATAGCCTTATGTATACAATAGAGATACATATACCTAGGTAAATATTTAAAAGTCGTGGGTTTTAATGTTAAATTTGATTATTACATTGCAGGTTTTCATGTCGTGTGTGTATGGAGGCGATACACTCTCGGAATTGCGGGCAGCCATACAACTCGCCGAAACGGAGCGGTCTGGCGGCGTGGCGCCTCATATATCCCCATTTACCAGCGTTCGAGACATAGGCGGACTATTGACTGCGTAAGTGTGAATTATTAGGGCCTATGACGCATAAAATTCGCCCATGTCTGACACAAAAATGGCCATGTCTGATACTCAAAATGGCCCATGTCTAACACATAAAATGGCCCATGACCGACGCACAAAAATTACATACTTACTGTGTAAGTGTGAATTATTAGGGCCCATGAGATGACACATGATTGACGCACAAAAATGGCCTATGTCCGACACAGAAAGTCAACCCATGTCTGATGCACAAAAATACTCCAAAACGCCTTATATGTCTCTCTACTATATAAAAGCGTTTTGGAAATGGATATGGACCATGTGGACCACCTATCAAAAGACAAATTATGTTTCTCGTAGTGCTGGGTTTACCCTACAAACAGTGGATGTGGACACAGTGAGCATCTGGTACCCGAGCGCGTGGCACGTGATGCGCGACACGCGCGCGCTGGGCGACGCTAACGCAGCGTACAACCGCCCGCTCAGACTCAATAAAGACGTACAATTTGCAGCCGCAGCTATTTACGATGAGATGTATGGAAAGGTAAGAAACTTTCACCCCAGAGCACAGTCTCTTTCACCCGAGAGCACAGTCTCTTTCAACCCAGAGCACAGTCTCTATCACCCAAGAGCAAAGTATCTTACTCCTCAGAGCACAGTATCTTTCTCCCCAGAGAACAGTCTCTTTCACCCCAGAGTAAAGTATCTTACTCCTCAGAGCACAGTATCTTTCTCCCCAGAGCACAGTCTCTTTCACCCCAGATCAAAGTATCTTACTCCTCAGATCACAGTATCTTTCTCCCCAGAGCACAGTCTCTTTCACCCCAGAGCAAAGTATCTTACTCCTCAGAGCACAGTATCTTTCTCCCCAGAGCACAGTCTCTTTCACCCCAGAGCACAGTATCTTTCACCCCAGAGCAAAGTATCTTACTCCTCAGAGCACAGTATCTTTCTCCCCAGAGCACAGTCTCTTTCACCCCAGAGTACAGTATCTTACTCCCCAGAGCACAATATCTTTCTCCCCAGAGCAAAGTCTCTTTCTCCCCAGAGCACAATATCTTTCTCCCCAGAGCAAAGTCTCTTTCTCCCCAGAGCACAGTATCTTTCTCCCAAAAGTACAGTCTCTTTCCGTAAAATGAATGTAACATAGTAATGTGTTGGGTTTTCGAGATTGGCAATTAAATTAAAGTTTTATTTGTATCAAACATTTCAGGATTTCCCGGAGCATAATTCCCGGGGGGTGCCAGCCACGTATCAGATCATAAACTTCCTCGGCTGGAAGCCGGACTCCACCCAGCCGAGACCCCTGGACAGGGGCTCCGGCCAGGTTTCGCTGAAAGACCTGCACAAGATCGACGAGATCATACAGGACAAAACGAAAGTACAGCTTACTGAGGAGGATATGAAGTGACCCTGTTGGATCTTAAGACACTGGTAGGTTAAGACACTAGAGGGGGCTCGTCAACCTTCAACCTCAACCTTTCAACAACCAAGGTCAACCTTTGCTGTGGGGGGTGTAGGGTGTTTCCGACGACGTTATTATCTGCGAACGAAACCTATGTGACCCTCACGACCATACAAACGCAAAAGTATGCTAGCAACGCGAATTTTAGAAACCATTTGATCAGCTAGCGTTTTGAAATACCACCTAGGACCATGAGCGTAGCCAGGGGGGGGGGGGGTGTTATGAAAAATCTGATACTTTTTTAAGAAACACCAGTGTGGTGAACGTTTTTTTTCACATGAATATTAATGGCATTTCGTGTACATTTTTGTTGTTTTATTTTCTTGAACCCCCGAAACTAAATCCTGGCTACGCCCGTGCCTAGGACGCTACTTACTATGTAGATTATGGGTCGATGGTTGTGACTCTTAAGTTTGTGCTAGAGGTATAGTGGCCTTGGAAATGGCTTTGTGATGAAAAAACCAGTATGGTGAAAGGACCCAGTGCGCCTGGCTTATAGACTCTTTTTAACCGACTTCCCAAAAAGGAGGAGGTTCTCAATTCGGTTGTATTTTTTTTTATTTTTTTTTATTTTTTTTTATGTTTGTTACCGCATATCTTCATAGCGCATGTCTTCGAATTCTAGGACATGCCGATTACCTTATGATATTTGTTTCAACGTTTGAGAGCACGTAGTATAGCATACAGAATACTACGTTATAGCTATGCCAAGTATATTTATCATTATGTTAGAGTATTTTTTTTAATATTTGCTAGCATCACATATTATGAGCCGCGTGGCTCGTACAATTTAGGCTCCCTCTTTAACGTACGCGATAACCCGCGCGCCATCTCGCTCGCGCTAGCGAGTTTCGTGCACAAAAATGTAGTTTTATGTTTATTAGTGCGAAAATAAAGTGTTTAAAAAACTGGTTTTAGCATTAGAATAAATAGTTATTACCTACTTGTTGTAGTAAAATTTATCTTAAAACACCGTAGGGTTCCTGAGATCTCATTCAAAACGTGTGCGAAACAAGGAATTTTCATTAAATAAAACTATCGAGGTTTTTTTTACATATCGTGTTTTCAACTTTACACAATAAATGCAAAAATATAAAATTTTCATTTTCCAAAATATTTAACTCGTAGAACCCGTAGATACTGAGTTCTAGATCGATTTTGTTGGGCAAAATCACATATTACGCCTTCTTAAGCCGCGTGGCTTTTTCGTCGGCTCTTAAGAGGAGGTCGCCGGTAGCGCACCGCTTACGCACTTTTGCACGCGAACGAAGCTGCTTCTATTTTGGCTTTTACTTCATCAAACTCCATGAAACTTTGTACACATGATCAGTACACTAATACCAAGACCCGTAGTGTGTTAGTTTCTTAAAAAAATAATATGGTTACCAAATCAAAAATAAAAAAAACTAATTTAAAAAAACTGACGCACTACGGGTCTAGATATTAGTGTACTGAACATGTGTACAAAATTTCATGGAGTTTGATGAAGTAATAGTCCATAATTAATTTTTGGAAAATACATAAACCGACTTCAAGCCTGTGCCTATAATGTAGGTGATTCATATTTGAATAAACGCTATCTATCGGCGGGTAGTTGCTTAAGTATTTCTATAACGCCGTCTGTCGACGTCTAGCAGTATCATCTAGCGCTGACAGAACCAAGAGTGGCACAGTAAAATATTAGGTTTTTTCTATGGAAACCACAAAAAACTAAATTTTTCAAAAAGTGCTGAATCAATTTCGTTTAAATTTATATGGGACCACCTCTGAAGAATAACCTACCAAACAAAAAAAGAATCATCAAAATCAATGCAAAATTGACGGAGTAATCGCGTAACATAAATAAATAAAAAAAAACAACATACTGGTCGAATTGAGAACCTTCTCCTTTTTTTGAAGTCGGTTAAAAATAGAAGCAAACTTTGTCCGCGTACTAAAGGACGTAAGCGCCCTACCGGTAAACTTCTGGTCGCAAGCCAAAGGGAAGTTTTCAGGGAGGCAATTAAAAAGATAAAATAGTTCTTAAAATTCCGGTAGATGGCGGTGACTCGATATGGTTGTGTCTTCTGAAGATTTTGCAAAATCACCACAGATAACAAATTCTCTTTGTTTATCTTTTTTTCCTCCATCCAAGTTTCGCGTTGCGATTCCGAAGCTCGTTTCTCAAATCTACTATAGACCGGTCTACTTGGTCCGGCTTCAACAATAACAACAAAAAATTATAACAATACCGTAACACTAACAAATATATCAGAATTTCAACAAAAACTTTACGCAGATGCTTACTTTACTTCACCAACGAACAGCATGAGCGAGTGAAGTCAATGACACTGACAGTTGGTGGCTGAGCGACAAAATTTAGACAACCATATCTGGACTGCGCCATCTATGGAAAAGAAAATAGTTCTATGGATTTAGAACTATTTTCTTTAAGCTGTCAGAAAACTTCCCATTAGAGCCGCGTTATTTGCACCGGTTTTGGTAAAACAGTTATTTTGAAGTTGAATCACCAAAAGTTTATTTCAAAATTAATAGTCGATTTGTATGTTATAATCTCAACGAATATATAAAATACATCGCTTTAATACAACCAATAAAATAGTACCGTGGATACTGCAGTTCAAATCAAACAAAAATCTACCTCTAAGGCCCAGTTGCGCCAACCAAGGTTACCATTTTAACCCTAGATTATGTTTATGATTTAACTAACTCAACGATGGCACAGTACATTAGCTCTTAGTAAGTAATGGTAGCCCTGGTTGTTTCTAGGCCAAACTAACGATACTTGAATAACTATACTTTGATTTTTAATCTTAGATATTTTTTGTTAACAAAGGATACCAGAGCAAAAAATATACGCTGTAGTTGGTTACTAAATTTGCCCAACAAAATAGGTAGGATTTTTTGCTAGCCAAAACCTATATATATTCTATTAGAATATAAAATCAGAATAACTTTAACGTATATATTATTGCGTAAATTGAGTTTTTGACAAAATTATATGAAATTTAAATATTTTTCACTAGTGCATATTTTAAGATACTGGTAGCACATATACACATATGGTACACAGACATGACACATACACACACAGAGGCATATCTTGAAAATCCTTTGCTTAAAAAAAATATCTAAGATTAAAAATCAGAGTATAACTAGTCACACGACCTTATCCTCGTGAAGATATCCTCAGATCTCCTGAGACCTGTGAGGATATCCTAGTGTAGCTTATAAATACATTTAATTTAAATTATAAATAGTATTATGATTGTAAAAATAGGATTACATTATAATATTAAAAACCTATTTATTTTATTGATGTAAATATTTGCAAAAAGTGTTTTGTGATGATATTAAAAATATTATGTTTTCCGATTTTGTTTTCTTATGTAGGGTACCATATTACATAACTTAAGTTGAAGGGTAACATATTCCATAACGTAAGGGGTCGGGGAAGGATAAACTGCCCATGCAAACGTAATACCAAAATCATTTGTAATTCGAGCATATTTCCACCATATGCTATTATTCGGATTCGGATAGTGTTTGTCTAGATTCCTAGATAGTTTTTGTTTCAAAATACTTACCTGAAACGAAATTTAAGCGAATCAAATTTTGTATATTTTTACGACTTTTACGACATGTTTTCATCTTATTTGTTTCGTATTGAAAACAACATACTTTCTAGTATTCTATTTTTAGGAACATAGGATTTATTGTCTAGTCAAAAATATGAAGTTTTTATTCATAATATTTGGTATTACGGAACACGACCTAAAGCCCATCGCGCATGCAGGGGGACAGGCCCCAGTGCCAAACAGGGATAGCTGATTTTGACACTCGCTTCAAATTGAATTTGCTTGCGGCCTTCGCAGGCCCCTTAAGTTGTAGGGTAACATATTACATAACTTAAGACGTAGGGTAACATATTCCATAAATTAAGACGTAGTGTAATATATTACATAACTTAAGATGCAGGAAAACATATCATGTAACTTAACGCGTAGGGTAACATATTACGTAACTTAAAATTAGTATAAAGTTAGTAGCAAGTACGAGTTTTGATACTTTTCGAAACTGTATAAAGTTTCAACTGCCAACAGCCCCTACTGGCCCTACAACTACCCCTACAACTGCCCCTAGCGAAAACGAGAAGAAAACTAAGGACTAGTTTTCTTCTCGTTTTCGCTAGGGGCGCTGCAAGTAAATGTATGGATGGAAACGAAACTTCATATAGTTTCGAAAACTATCAAAACTCGTACTAAGCCCCCTGGTAAACTATTAAAAAAATATTACGTCGGCTAAGATGGCACGTTGAAAGTCAAAGCACAACAAAAGAGGAGCGACTTTAACAAAAAAAAAAATTACAACTAAATGGTTTATGTCTGTTTGCCATTAACCCATCTTTATAAGTAGGTATTCTGCATGCTAAATTGTGATTGATGCAAATGATAATAATTTTTGCGATAAGTAGGTACGTACTTTTTTTTATTAACTCAATGCTGGTATAAAATAGCTACTTATAAAAAAACCACTGAGGAAACTTCCTGGACTATAGCCAAAAAAATGATGTACTAAAAAATTATGTAGCGTATATTTTAGCCTGACTGGCATGTTTTCCTCAGTTTGGCATGATATGTTTCGGCCTCACTTTGACATTTGTTTTCCTCACTTTGGCATGATAGTTTTCGGCCTCACTTTGACATACCTACTTAATGTTTTCCTCACTTTGACATATGTTTTCCTCACTTTGGCATGATATGTTTCGGCCTCACTTTGACATTTGTTTTCCTCAGTTTGGCATGATATGTTTCAGCCTCACTTTGACATTTGTTTTCCTCACTTTGGCATGATATGTTTCGGCCTCACTTTGACATACCTACTTAATGTTTTCCTCACTTTGACATATGTTTTCCTCACTTTGGCATGATATGTTTCGGCCTCACTTTGACATACCTACTCAATGTTTTCCTCACTTTGACATATGTTTTCCTCACTTTGGCATGATATGTTTCGGCCTCACTTTGACATACCTACTTAATGTTTTCCTCACTTTGACATATGTTTTCCTCACTTTGGCATGATATGTTTCGGCCTCACTTTGACATACCTTCTTAATGTTTTCCTCACTTTGACATATGTTTTCCTCACTTTGGCATGATATGTTTCGGCCTCACTTTGACATACCTACTTAATGTTTTCCTCACTTTGACATACCTACTTAATGTTTTCCTCACTTTGGCATGATATGTTTCAGCCTCACTTTGACATACCTACTTAATGTTTTCCTCACTTTGGCATGATATGTTTCAGCCTCACAACATATGTTTTTTCTCGCTTCAGCATGTGTTTTATTTGTATTTCTTTGGCGGGGCGTTCGCGTAAATTCTGTACTCAGGCAAAACGTCGTAACAATCAAATTCTTCATCGGACGATGAATCGTAGTAGGTAGGTGGGTATTCTGGTTCAACTGGAAGAAAATATCATTAGGGTTGCTACACTGCATTGCGTGGAGTCCCATTGCTCTTAGTAGGGCTAGGGACACACTATAGTTCTTATTTGACAGTTGCCGTTGCGTGTCCGGCCTGAGAATATACCCCTCCATAAAGTGTGTCACACACGTGGCAGATGCGGTAAGATATCTGTATCTGAGAGCTGATTCTAACTATTTTGCACACAATTGACACGGACGTCTCGTGTAGTGTAGTGTGGATTTTTGTATGGAGACACTGATGAGCGCCCCTAGCGTACACTCTGTGAACCTCATTTTTCACACAAAAATCCGTGTTACACTACACCTTACGTCCGTGTCAATTGCTTGTCAAAACATAGAATCAGCTATCGCTATCTGTTCATATCGCTTTCTATACTAAACTCAAGGAGCAACACACACGTAGCAGATCATATTTTACCGTCAAGCATTTGTAGGTACCGACATATATCAAAAGATGGACAGATTATATCTGTTTATATAAATTGAAATACAATACAGTTTGAGGTTTCCGCGTGAATGTATCATTTTCGTATATTATCGTATCTGCTACGTGTGTGATACCTTCAGATGCGATAAGTTTTCATACGCATATAAAATATTATCTGCTGCGTGTGTAATGCACTTTGCTCCATTATTAGGTTTTTACGGCATCCACGGGAGGATATGGAGGGGTCTTGCACATTCTAAAATCGGTGAAGGAAAACATAGGTAAAGAGGCATGTAAGTTTTTTTTTTTAATTTTGACAATTCGCTTTGCCCCGCGTGTTAGTTAGTCCCAACAGTGGGAAAATGATGGTAATAGGTACTTACATGGCACTGGTTCTGGTGTTGTAAGCACTGGGGCCGGCATTGGTGGCTTTGGCTTCCTCGGTGGTGCTAAAAAATAAAACTTGTTTGGACTTGCCTCTGACTAACCCCTAAGTCATCACAGATCTGAGTGACATCAGAGAATATCCTCAAAAGGAATTTCTTCAATATAATGTGACGACCTCCGTGGCGTGGTGGGCGAGTAGCCGGCTAAGGCGCAGGAGATACGGGTTCGATTCTCGCTGCGGGTTTTTTTTGCACGTTCCGTAAATACTTATACCTCTGACGATATTATTATTTATTTATTTATTTATTTATTTATGGTACCATGGTAATCGTAGTTCCTGATACCCACGACACAGGGAATCCTAGTGGGACCAGGACTATGTAGGATTCCCTGTGTCGTGGGTATCAAGAACTACAAGTACCATGGTACCATAACACCCAAACCTGGAACAAATATTTGCAGATCATACAAACATTTGTCCCGCAGCGGGAATCGAACCCGCAACCTCTTGCATCTCAGCCGGCTACTCGCCCGCTGAGATGCAAGAGGTTGTATAATTGGCGGAGTAATCGCGTAATACGTACATACAAAAAAAAAACATGCAGTCGATTGAGAACCTCCTTTTTTTGAAGTCGGTTGAAAAGATTATGTTGTTTCGTAATTTCGAGGTAGTGCACAAAAAAAACAAAAGTAGGTATATACCTATAGTATAGGATAGTACATAAACTTATTTTCAATAGGTATGTACTCAATAAACATACATATTATACATTTTCATACAATAAACAAATTACACATACATATTTGATAGATTTAAGGCGCAGACCCACCGCGGCGCATGAGCACACGGCGCATCGTGGATTTATTTGTTTGACAACGTGGGTCTACGTTTCCACTGCAGTACACACTATACACGAATACCCACGACTATGTACAGCGCTAGGTAGCCGTGTACCTACCGCTTGCACAGCGTGCATGGCGTTTGACAGTGTTGAGCTATGTAAGCTCCTATTCGAGCAAGCCACGCTTGTATTAATGACGTCAATTGATGCGTATCGTGTCCCTGGGTTGCAGTGGACACGATCACATACAACCCGGTCACAATATCTGTGCACCTCGCTGGAATGCGGCGCCTCTCCCGCTTCCCCTGTCACCTCTCTCTCTCATCAATAATAAATTGATTTGAAAAGGTTAGTAATTTTTTTTTACCTCCACATTTCTCGAAAAAACTTTTTTACACCGTACCCAGACCGCCGATATGACGTCACGAGGTCAGGTGCACAGATATTGTGACCGGGTTGTACATTTTCTTACTCACGTGCGTAGCCTCTCCGTGCGCCGCGGTGGGTCTGCGCCTTAAAGGCCAATTCACACCGGATACGTAACGTAGACACGCGCGTCACTTTGTATCGTTTATTCCAATCTTTCGTACCAACAGTTCGATAGTCTAACTGTTTGAACAAAATTATTCCAAACTGTTAGCCTGACTAGTCGGACAGATTGTTGTATGTACACGCTTGAGTGCACGTTACGCAAGCGGTGTGCCATGTCCAAAACCAATGTCCAAAAGAAATAATGTCCAATTATAAAAATGTTTAATTATTAAAATGTCCAGTACTATAAATGTCCAATAGTAAAATGTCCAACAATAAACTTGTCCAATTATAATAATGTCTAATTAAAAAAAAAAAAAAATATATGTTCAATAAAAAAAATGGCTAGTTCGTATATGTTAGGTTTATCACGGTATATATACGGTAGGAAAGAGTCTCTATAGTTGGTAATTTTTCTGGTTGGTTATTTCTATTCTTGGACAGTTTTCTAGAGGGCCTTTTCTGTATCTGGTCATTTTTCTAGTTGGCCTTTTTTAAACTTGGACGTTTTTCCGATTAGGCGATTCCATAGTTGGGTATTATTAAGCTCCTGGACATATTTATTTTTTGACATTAGTCGTGTAAATCATTCTTTTTACCTGGTTTAAGTTTCGATGCCAGGTGGGTGAATGAGTGAGCTGGTGTCATTCTGGGGGCTTCTTGAACAGGACCAGGAGGTCTAGTCAGGGTTTTTACTAAAATAGAAAAAAAAACAAGTTCTAATTCCTCTTCTTAAGTGTGTCACACACGTAGCAGACGCGGTAAGATATCTGTATCTGAGCGCGTATCTGTCCATATCGCTCTCTATACTAAACTCAAGGAGCAACACACACGTAGCAGATCACTTATATTTTACCGTCAAGCATCTGTAGGCATCGACATATATCAAAAGATGGACAGATGATATCTGTGTATACAAATTGAAATACAATACAGTTTCAAGGTTTCCGCGTGAATGTATCATTTTCGTATATTATCGTATCTGCTACGTGTGCGATGCACTTAATACTTCTGGTTACTGGTGACTGGTTTATTAGTTACTACTAGCTGGTGCCCGCGACTTCGTCTACGCAGGATTAGTATTTCGAGTAGCTTATATTAGTGTGGCGTAGAAAAGAATATAACCTATTGTAGGACTTCACAAGGGACACACACGGACTGCACAGCATTGCGCTTCGATGAGAGGAATTAATTAATGTGGACCGTTTTCTTATAAACGTATATTTTATATGTAGAGTACAATACTGAAAGGCTGACGGTTAGAGACTGGCCTGCCGGCCGAGCCACAGATTAGCATGTAGTGGGCCAATTCGCTAGATCAGCATTGGTGCCCCTACACCTATATAATATAGTGTGGCGGGCTTTTTTGTAGGACTATTTAAGATAAACATTTCCATCATACATTACATATGTGTAACTCTAGCGGTTTTGGCTGCGCACGCCAGAATAGCTCGCAGATGGTAGATTTTTTCCTACTTACTTAACACTTATCGTCATATTATGGACAATTCACACAATATCTTTATAAATTGTAGCCTATATGTTATTCTGATGTATAAGCTGTATTATTGTAAAGTTTCATTGAAATCCATTCAGTAGTTTTTACGTGAAAGAGTAACAAACATCCATCCATCCATACTTACAAACTTTCGCATTTATAATACTAGTAGGATTATAACCTGGTTTTAAGTTAGCAGCTGTTATCATTGAAGGCAGCACAGGCAGGGCCCCCTTAACTGGAAAAGCACCCTTTGGTGGTTGATGTTTCCCTGTAGCTCCAATCGGTGATCGGTGATTTGTTCCTGATGGAATATGTAAAAAAAAAATGTATTTATATAGAGACGCTATAGGTTAACAAAATGCCTTTAATGAGCTCTAGAATATTTAAATTTTTGATAAGTTCTTATAGCCTACAAAAAAAAAAAAAAAACGGTTGTCTGTAAAGTCGGTTTACTGACGATAGTTCAACGTGTCAACGTCGTTATTGTGCTTCTTTGTCGCTCGTTCCGCGCTCGCGCGCATGCGGCGTTAGCGCATGCGCATATATATATATATATATATATATCGCATGCGCTAGACGCATGCGCATGCGCATATATATATATAGCATATATAGCGCATGCGCTACGCGCATGCGCATGCGTTTTGCGAGGTGCCGCATGACGAGGTAACGACGTATGACGAGGTAACGACGCATTAGTCATGTTTTTCGAGCGTGCAGCCGGCTCCATCGATTTATAAGACGTTAACA
Source organism: Epirrita christyi (assembly GCA_951392215.1). Lineage (NCBI taxonomy): Eukaryota > Metazoa > Arthropoda > Insecta > Lepidoptera > Geometridae > Epirrita > Epirrita christyi. The sequence continues at coordinate 5,526,720 of OX595861.1, forward strand.
CGTCCAAAAATTGTATTCTTAAGCTTTTTAACCGACTTCCCAAAAAGGAGGAGGTTCTCAATTCGGTTGTATTTTTTTTTTTTGTTACCGCATGTCTCCGGCATTTATGAACCGATTTGGAAAATTATTTTTTTATTTGAATAGATATACTTCCAGATTGGTCCCGTTTTTTTCAGAACCCAGTTCTGATGATGGGATCCATGAGGAATTGAGGGAACTCCTCAAATATTGTAGGCATACATATGGCGATTTTGATATTTTCAGCAAGACACCAAGCATTTGCATTCAGAAAGTATCATAATCCTTTCACCACTATGGTTCTTTCATAATTTTTTTTTCATCCAATATTATTTAGTCGAATACAATGGCGGAAGTCGGTTTTTTAAATGAAAAGTTATTATCTAGTGAAATCATAAATTCAGCATACAATTTGAATTACTCTACTCGATAAAAAAAATAAACAAAGATACCTCCATTTTAACTTTTTAACCGACTTCCCAAAAAAGGAGGAGGTTCTCAATTCGGTTGTATTTTTTTTTTTTATGTTTGTTACCGCATATCTCCGGCGTTTATGAACCGATTTGGAAAATTCTTTTTTTATTTGAATAGATATACTTCCAGATTGGTCCCGTTTTTTTCAGAACCCAGTTCTAATGATGGGATCCATGAGGAATTGAGGGAACTCCTCAAATATTGTAGGCATACATATGGCGATTTTGATATTTTCAGCAACAAACCAAGCATTTGCATTCAGAAAGTATCATAACCCTTTCACCACTATGGTTCTTTCATCATTTTTTTTCATCCAAATATTTAGTCGAATACAATGGCGGAAGTCGGTTTTTTAAATGAAAAGTTATTTTAAATTGAAATCTAATTTTAGACTAACTTCTAACACGTTTTAATTTTTGGAACATTTGGTAACTTATAAGTTATAAATTGGGTTAGTGAATTCATCAACAAAATCTAACAAAACTTCAAAGGGAACTTTTATGTCATTATTCTATACACTAAACCAAGGTATCAGAGTGTGCGCTCGCCTTCTTTAGTTCATACAAAAGTTTTCGATGTACCTATAGCGTCTTAAGTGATCAAATTCAGCTAATCAACATATACATAACATTACACTAATCCTAGTCCTGATCCTACACTAGGATTCCCTGTGTCGTGGGTACCGGGAACTACGAATCCCATGGTACCATAACACATAGACCCGGAACAAATATTTGCAGATCATACAAACATTTGTCCCGCAGCGGGAATCGAACCCGCAACCTCTTGCATACTCGCCCGCCGCGCCACAAAGGTTGTCAACTTACCTGGTAAAAACTGCCCAGGTAATGGTAAACGTATCCCAGGAGGTCCAATTGGTGGTTTTTGGCCCAGTGCGGGCGAATTAGGTTCTTGTTCGTTAAAAGGTGGTCGTTTGGGCCCATCCTTTCCGAATAGAGACTTTTTCGGCTTACGTGCGAGCAGTTGTGTCTTTTCTTCAGAATTGTTATCTGGAAAAAACATTTTGAATCACTAGATATTTAGTAGCTACAGTTCCTTATGACCGAGTTTGTAAACATAACAAAACACCAAACAGTTACATACATAGTCCAGAGGCCCAATTTTCTAACTTAAAAATAGTTAAAATATATTTCGGATATTGTGTCGATGTCTTAAATGCCGAAAATGGTATTCTCTAAACATAAAATACAACACTGTAATGTGATTATATCGAAATGTTACCGAAACTTGAACGATTCAAAGTTTTTTCGATAACTTTAGCTTAAGTAGATGGAGACTCTCTTTACTCTTTCCAGTAATATATATAACCATCCTACTCTAATGGTAGTCACCGTGAATTGAAAGTAGACTAAATTGTTATTTATAAGGAAGCAGAATACCAACTTTCTGTCAATTCACAATTCAGTCTCGATTCGGTCAACTTTCAGTGTAGTTTTAAAATAACTTAGAGAATTGGGCCTCTAATCCCACACTATAGGATACCCTGTGTCGTAGATATCAGAAACTACGAGTACCGCAACACCCAGACTCGGAATAATTGCAGATCTTGCAAACATCTGTCCCGAAGCCGGAACCCGCACCTCTTGCACCTCAGCCAGAGGTTTTTTCTTTTAAAAAACATCTTTCATGAGTGAGGAGTTTTGGCTGAAAGAAGTCAGATTCAGGAAGTTCATTGGACGCCTGACTCAAGACACCGCACAGGTGCGCTACACGTCTTCACGTGTAATCAATAAATAAGTTTTTAGGTATAAAATATGTATGTTAGTCTAAAAGGTATATATTTATATGGGCTTTATGTTTAGGTATAATTTATTGTACATTTCCCATTTAAGCCTGAAATAAATTTATTATCATTATTTGCTACCTAGTAGGAAAAAAGTAAAAAAAGAAGTGCCTAATTAAGGTTTAATTTGCATTTGATCATACTCACATTGATTTGCTCTCGGTAGCTCATGGCACAAGAGTGTAACGTCTGTAAAATTCATTTTTCGTCACAAAAACAAACAAATTATAATTAAACAAAAATTTGTTAATTGTTAATAATTCTGTTATTATACTATAGTAGGTATTATAGTATACTTTACCTATAGTGAACTATACCCTGATTTTTTATCTTAGACAATTTTTGGAAACAAAGAAATGTCAAGATATGCCACTGTGTGTATGGAACGTATAAGTGTCATGTAGACTTTTTCTGCTCTTCGAAGGGTCTTCCTTTTTTATTTTATTTCAATTTCTAGTGTTTTTTTGAGTTATATCGTGTAATTTTGGTGGCATTTTAACCGGTGTAGCTTATAAAGAGCACATAGTAGTGAATTTAAATAAAATAAGTGTATTGCGTGTCTTTTCGAAGGGGTGGAAATTGTCCAGGAACATTCTAGTAAACTGCCATCAATTTACTAGAACATGACTTGACAGAAAACTTTGACGACTGGACATTGTTTGATTATATCAATAACAAAATTGAGAAAATCCTCAGATGCCATTATATAAAAAAAATAAATAAAATAAGTGTCATGTAAGTATATACACATATACTGGGCGTAAAAAGACTACTCCCGAAAACTGAAACAGTGCATTCAGACCATGATTCTGAAAATATTTAAGCTGAAAAAACACGAAAAAAAAATGCTTACTTTTGGTCCATTTTTTCCGTGTTTTCTTTATAAATATCCATAAAATATTGTTAAAGGAACACAAAAACCTGTTTTCCATCATTAAAAACACGTTAATAAATAAAAACGTCAAAAAAAGCAATGAAAACCACATGAGAAATATTGGCCCTGTGGGTCGATCAGCTGACCGGGAGCTGACTCGCGCGGCCGGAATAAATGCGTACATTGCTGGCTGACAAATACGATACGAAACGAACAAAAAGGGTTTCTCCGGTATGAATCACCTCTCAGGCGAAAGCTATTTTATATAGCTATGATATAGGTAGCTTTACCGGTACCTTCAGTATTCGGGAGCTGTCTTTTTACACCCCGTATTATGATACACATACATGACACTTATACACACAGTGACATTTCTTTGTTTACAAAAATTGTCATCAGAGTATAAGTAATAATTACATAGTTATTCGCGTCAGTGGAAAAAATAGATTAGATCTACAAACCTTCATAGATAGCTTCTTCGGTCGGCAAAGCCAGCTGTGGTCGGTTCATTATTTGCTCTAAAGATGTACTTCTATCGATTGTATCTGTGGATACCAAGAATGCATACTGACTACGTAGTAAACTGGCGTTTACACACCCACCACGTGTGGTGTCTTCAAGTTTCTCTTTGCAAAAGATTCTTCCATGAAGGGTTCGTTAAATGCTCTAAGATGAAGGGTACATTCAGTTCGGTCAATTTATTCTGTGCTTGTGTTTTTTTTCTTAGCGTACGTATATGTACCCCTAATATAATTAAAATCTAGCCGTAAAGCAGGCTTATAGGTAACTTAACTTTGACCTAAATTTATAAAATAAACTACAGCAAAGAATGTGTCCATGGACACTTTTCTTATTGTCTCTATTGGTAGAGCATCGGAAGATACGATCGTATCCGTTAAAATGTAAAAAAAAAACAAAATTAGACTTTGTTAACAAATACCGTAATGTAGGAGATACCTACGATCGTATCAATCAAAATTTTTCTAAATTATTCATTATTGAAATTGAAACTAGCGCAAAGTCTAGGGAATTCTTTCTTCTATTTTCTCGCGACTATACCGGAGTACTCTACGAAGCGGACACTTTTCTTCTTGTGTTCTTCTTATATATGTACTAGTTTGCACTAAATTAGGTACACTATTATTTACACTACACTAACTCATAAGGTTTCGTTCTTTTGAATCTTCTCATCAGTGACGGATTAACCCTTAATCAAATTAAGCAATTGCCTAGGGCATCACGTCTGGGGGGGCACCAGAAGCACAAAAAAATAACAAAAATATTAAAAAATTAAAAAAGACAAAGATGATACAAGAAATGCTCGATAATGTATCGATAATAATATCGATAAATTATCGATATTTATCGATATATGTTTAAACATAGAGTCCGATATGTTAAAAACGTTAGAAGTTAATACTATCTTGCGTGAATTCAGTGCCCGGAAAAGCCGCAAGGCGCATTTCAATAAATAAATAAATAAATTATGCTTTGGTTTTTATTGTTATCGCACCTACTCCACTTCTAAGGTACGTTACATCTCATCATCATCATTATTTTACAAACAACTAATGTTTTTAGGGGGTAAAGGTTTAAAAACCGATTCTAGTTGACATACGGATAGGGGGGCCCACAGGAGTCGATTGCTTAGGGCATCAAGTAGTCTTAATCCGTCACTGCTTCTCATCATCAATCATTGCCTGTTCAATGATAATAGTGACGACAAAATGGTTAACAACGTAAATAATAACAGGAGTAGTATTTGTGAAGAATTCGTAAGGAATAAACATAACGTAATACCCAACAGTCGCACGTATAGTCATGATCCCAGACTAGGATTCCCTGTGTCGTGGGTATCAGAAACTACGAGTATCATGGTACCATAACACCCAGACCCGGAATCAATATTCGGATCTTCAATATTTGCAGACCATACAAACATTTGTCCTGCAGCGGGAATCGCATCCGCAACCTATAACACCCAATAATCACATACGTAGTCTTGATCCCACACTAGGATTCCCTGTGTTGTGGGTATCAGGAACTACGAGTATCATGGTACCATAACACTCAGACCCTTGCATTTCAGCCGGTTACTCGCCCGCCGCGCCACAGAGGTTGTCGTTACAATAACGAGCTTTGGTCAGGTATGGTAGCTGTGGTATGATGATGACTTACTGAACTTCCGCTGGTTCTGTGGATTCTTCGTCTGCGGGCGAGGAGTGGTCCTAATATGGCGACTATCAAGCGTCCGAGACAAATTGCTCTGGGACTTAGATGGCGCCAGATGAAACGGTTTGGGGGTTACTGAAATTTCAAACGAGGCATCAGTCATTCGAGGTATTTACAGACAATCGTTTTAACACTTTTTTAACCGACTTCCCAAAAAGGAGGAGGTTCTCTATTCGGTTGTATTTTTTTTTTTTAAATGTTTGTTACGGCATATCTCCGGCATTTATGAACCGATTTCGAAAATTCTTTTTTTATTTGAATTGATATACTTCCAGATTGGTCCCATTTTTTTCAGAATCCAGTTCTGATGATGGGATCCATGTGGAATTGAGGGAACTCCTTAAATATTGTAGGCATACATATGGCGATTTTGATACTTTCAGCAAGACACCAAGCATTTGCATTCAGAAAGTATCATAATCCTTTCACCACTATGGTTCTTTCATAATTTTTTTTTCATCCAAAATTATTTAGTTGAATACAATGGCGGAAGTCGGTTTTTTAAATGAAAAGTTATTTTTTATACTACTTGGCAAGCAAACAAGCATACGGCCAACTAATGGAAAGTAGTTACCGTAGCCTATGGACGCCTGCAACACCAGAGGCATCACACGCGCGCTGCCGACCCTGAGACATATAGATGAAAAGTCTCATGTGCCTGTAATTTCACCGGCACCCGTACCCTTCAAACCGAAACACAGCAATGCGAACACAACTGCTTGGCGGCAAAAATAGGTACGGTGGTAGTGCTTCCGGGTTATTCCCGCTCGTCCCCACGTCTCGTCCCCACTGGGGACGAGCGGGAAGTTTTTTCCCGCTCGTCCCCGAAGGGGCGAGCGGGAAGGTTTTAGTAGCGATCGTCCCCACTACGATTTTAAGAGGGCTATTTTTAATTAAACCACAATAAATACCTAGAATAACCTACAATTAACTGTTTATTTATTTGACTTTATTTTATCATTTTAGTCACTTAAGTCAATTTAGTTATTTATTTATTTTATTTATTTTATTTATTTTATTTATTTTATTTATTTTATTTATTTTATTTATTTTATTTATTTTATTTATTTTATTTATTTTATTTATTTTATTTATTTTATTTATTTTATTTATTTTATTTATTTTATTTATTTTATTTATTTTATTTATTTTATTTATTTTATTTATTTTATTTATTTTATTTATTTTATTTATTTTATTTATTTTATTTATTTTATTTATTTTATTTATTTTATTTATTTTATTTATTTTATTTATTTTATTTATTTTATTTATTTTATTTATTTTATTTATTTTATTTATTTTATTTATTTTATTTATTTTATTTATTTTCAACTTTGAAGAATCGGCATTTGTATGTATGTATGTATGTTTGTCCGATGAAAACTTCCCAACCGTTTATCCGATCTTTATGAAATTTAGTAGGGGGTAGATAGTATTAGTACAATTTGTAGGTAAGGTTATGAGCTATATCAGTCGGGGGGTTGGTGAGATATTGGGGCCCAAGAGGGGGTCAAAAAAATCAAAGTGAGACATTTGGATCAAGTGGGATGTCTAATGAAAGAGCTGTGGCTGGACATTTCAAAACTGTTCTTAATTAGTATTTAGACTTAGTAGTTTCTGAGATATTAGGGAAAATTGGGGAAATTGGCGAATATCAAAAGTCAGGGTAGGTACTAGGTACGTACCTAACGTTCTGTCTTATAAAAAGTTAGAGTAGACATTATGTCTTGATAATATCGACAGGCTATTTTTGGTGTTTCATAAACGTATTTTAGCGCTAAAGTGTGCTTTATCCTCACACTATCTTGACACTAAGTTAGAGGAGGAAAGACCCTACTATAACCATACTTTATCGGTGCAATAACATGACAAATGCCACAAAAATGGCCGACTTCTGTCTGCTGTCTGTCAGATGTTCTTAGTTTTTCATCTATAAATTTTCTTTGTTGTGTGAAGAAATTGCGATTCAAGCGATTGAGGCAATTATATTGAGACATGGAAAATCAGTCTACCACCACGGAATAGGAAAGTGTATATAGACAAATTTTGGACCCATTCCTACTAAGAGAAGAACATTTTCGCCGGCGGTACAGTTTCACTAAAGAAACAGCAAATTTTATAATAAACGTCGTGCGTTCTGACTTGGAGTAGGACCAGAGGGGAGCCAAGACATCACTAGAGCTCCAAGTCCTTACAGCAATAAGATGTTGGGGGCGATGCGAGGTAAGTCTTTCCAAGATTAATTAAATGTTTGTCAATTGCTTGCTCACAGTATATAAGTACCTACAGGTTTACCTATTTATGTTTTAGGTTCAAGAAGATGCCGGTGACCACCACGGGCTGTCCCGCGCAACTCCCGTATACCAGGCAGAGCAGCGCGGGCTCTTGCGCGGCATTCTACGACCTTTATAAAAATGCCTGATGCTTTTGAAGAACAGGCAGTGAATGAAGGAGTTCTCTGCTATCAGAAACTTCCCGTCGATAATAGGCTGCTTTGACTGCACCCATGTCAAAATACGAAAATACGTACTGATCTGGGTCAAATGAGCTATCTATAGATCGTTTGCAACTTCTATAGTTCAGATAGCTCAACTGTTTCTTGTGTATTTTGTATGAGGAACTTATATTAGTTGTAACTTTCATTCAGTAACTAGGCAAGTGTTTTTTGCTGTGTACAAAAACAATTTAACTTTATTTATGTACATATTAAAAAAAATTAACTATAAAACATCCTTTTTTGCTTACAAGTTTAGAACCCAAAGTAACCTAGTTGTTACTAAGTAGGGCTTTAGAAAGCTATTGACAATAGGTTCAATTTTGAAACAAAATCCCCAGTGATTCAAAATACAAGATAAGACGTTGAGAAACACGAAACTGCATAAAACCTTGGCGGAATAAACATAAAACAAACACCCGTGTCAGCCTGTCCCTCAGATGTCAAAGTCAAGTCAGTCAAAATAGGTGGCTTTCTATCAAAAAGTGTCAAAAAGTGGTAAATACTGAATCTTCTTAAGAACCCAGCGAAGGATGAACTGCCCATACAAACGTAATACCGACGTCATTTGTAATTCGAGCATATTTCCACCATATTATGCTATTATTCGGATTCGGATAGTATTTATCTATGTTCCCAGATAGTTTTTTTTATCAAAATATATACCTAAAATGAAATGTAAGCGAATTACTTTTTGTATATTTTTACGACCTAAACGACATGTTTTCATCTTATTTGTTTCGTATTAAGAACAACGATATGTTACGTATTTTATGTGTAGGAACATAGCTTATATTGTCAAGTAACAGAATAACAACACGATATAAAAAAAACAACAAGTTTTTATTCATCATTTTTGGTATTACGGAACTTGAACAAATTTCTAAAAAATTCTGAACGCCCATATTGCTATCGCGTCAGAACCGAGGGCCGGTCGGGGAACTACGGTTGTGTGATGTTTGACAACTCGACAGGCACTCACACTAGTACACTGTGTAACCCCGCGCTTCGCTTGCTCTTGTGTTTGTTCACCTATTTATTTGTTATATATGACATTGCAATATTTTTGACATTTTATTTAGATTTCCCTTGTGATTTGGAATGAAGTAACCTAGGTAACTAACATACCTACGACTTGTGCTTTGTTTACCATTCAGTACCTAGTTTTTGCGTGAAATAGTAGCGGCTCAACTTTCCAATAGCGACTGTGAGCTCGGAGGTTCATATTTTTATCACATAAAGTTTCACATAACACAAGCCTAAATATGAAATGGCGTACTGCGGAAACCAATAGTTTTAGCATTGTAAGCTATGACAAAAAATCAAAGAAAAATATTTCAAAGTAAATGCTCAACTTTCCTTTAGCGACTGTGACCTACGAGGTTCATATTTTTATGACATGTAGGTTCACATAGCACAAGCCTGAATATGAAATGGCGTACTGCGGAAATCAATAGTTTTAGCATTGTGAGCTATGACAAAAAATCAAATAAAAATATTTCAAAGTAAATGCTCAACTTTCCTTTAGCGACTGTGACCTACGAGGTTCATATTTTTATCACATGTAGGTTCACATAGCACAAGTCTGAGTATGAAATGGCGTACTGCGGAAACCAATAGTTTTAGCATTGTGAGCTATGACAAAAAATCAAAGAAAAATATTTCAAAGTAGGTAAATGCTCAACTTTCCTTTAGCGACTGTGACCTACGAGGTTCATATTTTTATCACATGTAGGTTCACATAGCACAAGCCTGAATATGAAATGGCGTACTGCGGAAACCAATAGTTTTAGCATTGTGAGCTATGACAAAAAATCAAAGAAAAATATTTCAAAGTAAATGCTCAATTTTCCTTTAGCGACTGTGACCTGCGAGGTTCATATTTTTATCACATGTAGGTTCACATAGCACAAGCCTGAATATGAAATGGCGTACTGCGGAAATCAATAGTTTTAGCATTGTGAGCTATGACAAAAAATCAAAGAAAAATATTTCAAAGTAAATGCTCAACTTTCCTTTAGCGACTGTGACCTACGAGGTTCATATTTTTATCACATGTAGGTTCACATAGCACAAGCCTGAATATGAAATGGCGTACTGCGGAAATCAATAGTTTTAGCATTGTGAGCTATGACAAAAAATCAAAGAAAAATATTTCAAAGTAAATGCTCAACTTTCCTTTAGCAACTGTGACCTACGAGGTTCATATTTTTATCACATGTAGGTTCACATAGCACAAGCCTGAATATGAAATGGCGTACTGCGTAAAATCAATAGTTTTAGCATTGTGAGCTATGACAAAAAATCAAAGAAAAATATTTCAAAGTAAATGCTCAACTTTCCTTTAGCGACTGTGACCTACGAGGTTCATATTTTTATCACATGTAGGTTCACATAGCACAAGCCTGAATATGAAATGGCGTACTGCGGAAAAAAACAGTTTTGGAGCTATTCATTGTTGAAATGTGCTAAAAACCGGTTTCCGATCTCCATATTTTGGTGATATTTTACTATTTGTCAGTGTTCGGATACGATTTTCGGCTTTTGACATTGACCCCCCACCCCTCCCCCCTCAAGCCTTATACTTACAGTCGCTAAAGGAAAGTCCTTCGATGAATTCTAAAACGGGAGTAAGCACGTAAACAATCTCAACTTTGAGAACACAAACGATGACAGAGTTAATTGACGTTCAAGGAATACGTAACCGACTGGACCGTAACAGCAAAAAACACACCAAGTTGAAAATTGAGAAACCACCAATTTTTAGCAAAATATACCATTTGGTCTGTCACTGTCATTGTCAAAAGCCGAAAATCGTATAGGAACACTGATAAAAAGTAAAATATCACCAAAACATGGCGTTCGGAAAGCGGTTATTAGCAAATTTCAAAAATGAATAGCTCCAAAACTATTGGTTTCCGCAGTACGCCATTTCATATTTAGGCTTGTGCTATGTGAACCTACATGTGATAAAAATGTGAACTTCCTAGCTAGCAGTCGCTAAAGGAAAGTTGAGCGTTTACTTTGAAATATTTTTCTTTGATTTTTTGTCATAGCTCACAATGCTAAAACTATTTGTTTCCGCAGTACGCCATTTCATATTTAGGCTTGTGTCTACATGTGATAAAAATATGAACCTCCTAGCTCACAGTCGCTATTGGAAAGTTTAGCCAAACTCAACGATCATCAAAGCACCAACCTGTCCCCTTATTCGCTCTGACCAAACGTAACATAACGCGGGCTCGTTACGATATCTGCGTGGAATCATCGCTGAATCGTATGAGTGACGTCACACGTTATTGAAAAGAAATCTCATAGGTCATAGCGAATAACCACCCTGATCACAATTATTGGAAAAAAGTTTGTGCTCGCGAGTTCTAACTGTTCGCAGAACTAGGTACCAAGGAGTTTTTATTGCTAGATATATAAATGTAAAAGTTTGTGACATATGCCAAGAAATTATTTTTGTCAAATGCTAGTTTGCATAAAAAATAAATACCACCTTCGAATTATGAATGGTAACGGCCACAGAATAGAAATAAGTGTTCGGCTGTGCCCCGCGCGCGCCTGCGTTAGCCAAACAGGGACAGCAATATGCAGGCCGACTTTTGCGCTATTCTCGAGTTGATTTAGCGTCCGGCCATCCCCGCCACCTTAAGATATTCACTTTTGGTATAAGTGTGAAGTGAACTTGAAGCATTTGGGGACGAGCGGGAAAAAAACTTCCCGCTCGTCCCCATTCAAATGGTAGTGGGGACGAGCGGGAAAAAAACTTCCCGCGAGTGGGGACGAGACGTGGGGACGAGCGGGAATAACCCGTGCTTCCCCGGATGAACTCTTTCACAAGAAGTTCTACTACTAACAAAATACCGTTCTGACGCATAATGACCAATATAATCTGTTTTTTTTCGCATAACGACGCATTTGTAAAATGATACATCAGCATATTAACCAATTCGCAAATTGACACATCAGTATTTTGACGGATTTGAAAAATTACCAACACGTTCTGGATCGCACAATGACGCATCCGTACAACGAAACAGAATCGCAGAAAATGTGATATTGATTTTGACATAAAACTGTATTACTTATGTTATTTAGGTAGTATTCTTAAGGCCAAAGCACACCGGATGCGTACGTAGCACGTAACATAGACACGCGCGTCTCTACGTATGTACACGCTTGCGTGCACAACACTCAAGCGGTGTGCCATGTCTCATACAGTTTCATACATTACAACGTCATGGTACGGCGACGTCCACATATACGCCTGCGCGTACGCCGCCGGTGTGCTGTGGCCTTTAATATTATGGATATATATATATTTTACATGTTTGTATTAGATTATTGAACGAGCGAAGCGAGTTCTCTGAGTCAAGTTGGAAGAATCGGCATTTGTATGTATGTATGTATGTATGTATGTTTGTCCGATGAAAACTTCCAAACCGTTAATCCGATCTTCATGAAATTTGGTATGGGGGTAGATAGTATTGGTACAATTTGTAGGTAAGGTTATGAGCTATATCGATCAGGGGGTTGCTGAGATATTGGAGTCAAAGAGGGGGTAAAAAAAAAAAAGTGAGACAGTCAGATCAAGTGGGGTGTCTAATGAAAGTGCTTTGGTTGAGCATTTCAAAACTGTTTTTAATAATTATTTAGCCTTAGTATTTTTTGAGATATTAGGGAAAATAAAAAACGTAAAAACCCAAAATTCTAGGGTACTTCCAGCAATCCCACAATGCTGAAATTTGGTATGCTTGTGGCTTTTGTGTCACAACTACAGGGAAAAGTCTGAAATTAAAGAATTTTGAAACATGTACTCCATAAAACAGAAACCAATATAACATCCATTGTTGACCTCCCATTTCGAAGAATTTGAATGACGTTGGAGTTCTATGGTTTTCATCAAAAAGACGTTATCAATTAATTCGTCAGGTACTTGATATAGGTACTAACAGATATGTAGTATAACTACGCCCCGTTGCTTAGCCCTATTCAAAGGTTATTTCGATGATGTGTAGGAAATAAGAGAAGTTACTAGTAGATCCTGTACTGTACTGGTAGACCTCGAGGGGAAAATTTTCAAAAATAATAATAGAAAATATGGAAATTACTTAGTTAAGTAGACGGGCTGATAAAGGTGTTATCGCGAGGTCTCAGTTGGGGGCGAACCACTAGTTATTTATAAGTATAACTAGTGGTTCGCCCCGAACTGAGACCTCGCGATGGCACCTTTATCAGCCCGACTACTTAAGTAAGACATTTCCATAATTTCCATTATTTTTCTTTTAAATTTTCACCTCGAGATAATTTATCGAAATAACTTTTGAATAAGACTAAGCAACGGGCCTTCATACTACCAGAGACAAGTAACTTGTCTCTGATACTACATTCCTGTTAGTATATCAAGGACCTAACGAATTAATTTGTAACGTCCTTTTGACGAAATCTTAGAACTCCAACCTCATTCAAATTGTTAGGGGGAGGTCAACAACGGATATTATATTGGTTTTGTGTTTTATAGGGTACATGTCTCAAAATTCTTCAATTTCAGACTTTTCCCTGTAGTTGTGACAAAAAAGCCATTTTCAGCATTGTGGGATTGCTGGAAGTACCCTAGAATTTTTGATTTTTACGTTTTTTATTTTCCCTAATATCTCGGAAACTACTAAGTCTAAATACTTATTAAAAACACTTTTGAAATGTCCAACCAAAGCGCTTTCATTAGACACCCCACTTGATCTGATTTTCTCACTTTTATTTTTTTTACCCCTCTTGGACCCCAATATCTCGGCAACCCCCTGATCGATATAGCTCATAACCTTACCTACAAATTGTACCAATACTATCTGCCCCCATACCAAATTTTATGAAGATCGGATTAACGGTTTGGAAGTTTTCATCGGACAAACATACATACATACATACATACATACAAACGCCGATTCTTCCAACTTGACTCAGAGAACTCGCTTCGCTCGTTCAACAAGCGTAGCGTGTGCTGTCTTGCATATTTTTGCTGATGTTTATTTACTTTTGACTACCTTCCTAAGGTTTTTAAGTTCTCATTTACTATGTATCAGCAACTCCTTGCTCCGAGGCGCTTCTCACCTAGTGGTAAGACTGACCATTTATGTAAGCCAAGCCGAGTTTGTTGCCTGATTCTTCTAGGCTTGGTCGCGTTGGAACAGGAGTAATTTAATTTTATATAAGACGATTCAAAATGATCCTTGTGATTTCAATTAATAAAGTTCTTTTTGACTTTGACTTTGATAGGATAATAATCTTGAATGTCAAATGTCGATTGAAAAATCAATGAAAATTTTTGAGCGAAACAAGTGAAAATCGCGCGCCGCGCTTTCTTTTGTTTTATTTATATAATTTTTAATTTGTGTTTACTATCTAAGTACCAGAGGCCCAATTCTCTAATTTAAAAACATTCAATTCGCAGTATAATCTCGTCTCAGTCGCACTGTCACGTATAGTGACTATTACTTAATCTTCGCGTTTCTTGCGAAGAATATGTAATAGTTGCTATATGAAACAGTGCGACTGACACGAGACTGGAATGTTTTTAAATTAGAGAATTGGGCCTCTGCTATCTAAACGAAATGCCTAGTAAGTATGAATCTTTAAATTCTCTTTCGTAAGTCAAAATGTATTGTCACGCATGTGTGGTGAGTCATGTTGTAGTCACGTGACTGCAACTGGAGTCATGCACACATATCTACTTACCTATCTTAAGATAATTATAAAGCATATATCTTAAGGTAGATTAGTAATTATAGTATAAATAAAATCCAAATTAAATAACTTTTCATTTAAAAAACCGATTTCCGTCATTGTATTCGACAAAATATTTGGATGAAAAAAAAATGACGAAAGAACCATAGTGGTGAAAGGATTATTATACTTTTTGAATGCAAATGCTTGGTTTGTTGCTGAAAATATCAAAATCGCCATATGTATGCCTACAATATTTCAGGAGTTCCCTCAATTCCTCATGGATTCCATCATCAGAACTAGATTCTGAAAAAAATGGGACCAATCTGGAAGTAGGTATATCTATTCAAATAAAAAAAGAATTTTCCAAATCTGTTCATAAACGCCGGAGATATGCGGTAACAAACATAAAAATAAAAATACAACCGAATTGAGAACCTCCTCCTTTTTTGGGAAGTCGGTTAAAAATAATAAAATCGCGGTCTTATACCCGACTACAGCAAAGCAAAAGGAGGGTCATAACTTTAGCAGTCTATGTAAGAATGTATTATATATGTATGTATGTAAGTTTGTTCATCTATTCCTTCATAGCTCCGAAACAAACTTAACGGATTTTGAAAATAAACAAAAATCATTGGTCTTAAGACAGCCACTACTGGACGAGGCCTCCCCCATTGAATACAAATGGGGGGATTTGCCCTAATCACCACGCTTGGCAGGCGGATTGGATTGCTCACGTTGATTACTCAGGTGGATGCTGCTTCCCATCCTCTTGTGTAATCCCTGAGTCGGCTTTTACGACATCCATGGGAGGAGATGGAGGGGGTCTATTCTCAGGATAGCTACACCACAGCAATTATTATAGTTGCTTAAAAAAAACAGAACCTCCGGTTTGGCCATCGTGTCGAGTAAAAGTTAACTTACCTGGTAAAGTCTCAATCGGAGGCAGTGGAGGCGCATGCGCTGAAACAATAATTTTACTATTAGCAATAAGTCGCAGGAATGTCGGTGGATGGAGGCGGCTCAAGACCGTTCGTCGTGGCATTCTAAGGGGGAGGCCTATGTCCAGCAAAAATATTTATACAGGGTGTCCCAGAAGTCGACGTCAAGCCGGAAGCGGGTGATTGGCGAAGTCATAATAGTTATCAGAAAATATAAAAAAAATCTAAGTTATGTTTTAAAAAATACAGACATTTTAAAAAAATCTAGAAAATCTACACCCTGTGATGATGTTTTAACTCCTGTTACTACAAATCTTTATTTTTTTTTTCGTTCAAACTGAAATCTTAAAATTCGTCCTCAAGGAAAGCCCTTGGGTACACTAAAATCATTTTAAGTAAGTTTTTTAAATGTCTATATTTTTGAAAATATATAACTTGGTTTTTTTTTATATTTTTCTGATAACTATTATGAATTGACCAATCACCCGCTTCCAGCTTGACGTCGACTTCTGGGACACCCTGTATACATTATTAAATGCTAACCTCTGTCAGTATCCAGAGCTTCGTAAATTCCGCTTTCCCTGACTATTTCATCAGATGCCGATGTTTTCTTCACATAGCGCATTTCTGAAAACAAGCAAGGTATTTTAAAAAGTCAAAAAAAAAAAAAAGTTCGCTTACTCCCTTTTGCACGTGAAAGAAGCAATTTTTCTTCTTTGCTTTTTTGATTTTGATTCTTTTGCTTCTAATTTGGCTATTATTTCTTCAATCTCCATGAAACTTTGTACACATGATCAGGCCCAATTCTCTAACTAAAAAAACTTTCCTTTAAAAAACCGACTTCCGCCATTGCATTCGACTAAATATTTGGATGAAAAAAAAATGATGAAAGAACCATAGTGGTGAAAGGATTATGATACTTTCTGAATGCAAATGCTTGGTTTGTTGGTGAAAATTTCAAAATCACCATATGTATGCCTACAATATTTGAGGAGTTCCCTCAATTCCTCATGGATTCCATCATCAGAACAGGATTCTGAAAAAAATGGGACCAATCTGGAAGTATATCTATTCAAATAAAAAAGAATTTTCCAAATCGGTTCATAAACGCCGGAGATATGAGGTAAGAAACATATAAAAAAAAAACAACCGAATTGAGAACCTTCCCCTTTTTTGTGAAGTCGGTTAATAAAAAAAGAATTTTCCAAATCGGTCCATAAACGCCAGAGATATGAGGTACTTACCAATAATTAAAAAAAAAAAATACAACCGAATTGAGAACCTCCTCCTTTTTTGGGAAGTCGGTTAATAAGGCTTCGTATTTTATTAGATGTGATCTTGGAAACAACTGACTCGGTTTCCACTGATGGGCTTACTTATTAAATACTAGTGTACAATTCTAGTGTGTGTGTGTGTGTTTAGTTACTATTCGTTCGCGACTTCGCGTGGACCACAAAGAAAGAGACATAAAAAACATCACCTCTGGCTAAAAGTACTCCGCTACGAAATGGTGCATGTCAATCAGTCAGTCAGTGTCAGGCCAGTGCAGTAAAGTTTGCTGATAGCTTTTTTTTTTCTTTTTTTTTTCTGGCCCTTTGTCAGGAGACAATAATGCCAATGTCAGGTTAGATTAAGTTCGTTGGGTTAGGGAATCACTACAATGAATCTACACAATGCACTTAAAAACTACACTTTCAGAGATTATGAAACTCAGAAATATTTTTTGAAAAAAAAAAAAAAAAAAACTTATTCTAAGTATTTTGCACATAATTGACACGGACGTCTGGTGTAGTGTAGTGTGGATTTTTGTATGGCAACACCGATGAGCGCCCCTAGCGTACACTCTGTGAACTTCATTTTCCATACAAAAATCCGTGTTACACTACACCTTACGTCCGTGTCAATTGCTTGTCAAAACATAGAATCAGCTCTCAGGTAAATCCGCCACTAATAAAAACATTACTTACCCAAGGAATTCTGATCCATGCTATTCTTTGGTGTCAAATTCTTATTAATTTCAGCTTTTCTAGCTGAAAAAATAAAATAAGATAGCTAAGTAAGATACAGTGTAAACTCTTTATAACGAAACTCAAGGGACTGAGCATTTTTTGTCGTTATAGAGAGTTATCGTTATATGGAGTGAACAAAAAAACAAACAAATTAACAAGAACCGAGAAAACAATGCGTCATACTGCACGTGTTCAAGGCAATTAAGGATAACAAAAGCTAGACCGACCTCGGATGTTTCGGAGCTTCAAAGTCTTTTGTTACAACATAACATAAACAATAATACCGATTATAAATACAGTGTAAACTCTTTATAACGTTATCCTTCATAACAATAAACTCCCTGTAACGTTGAAGTGAGCCCAACTTGATTGGTTTGCGTTAAAACCCACATATTGAAACACTCTTTATAGCGATACGCCATTCTCTATTACGAAGAAATTTGTTCATATTTTTAGACAGTAAATATTTATTATCGGTATTATTGTTTATGTTATGTTATCAGGTAACAAAAGACTTTGAAGCTCCGAAACATCCGAGGTCGGTCTAGCTTTTGTTATCCTTAATTGCCTTGAACACGTGCAGTATGACGCATTGTTTTCTCGGTTCTTGTTAATTTGGTTGTTTTTTTGTTCACTCCATATAACGATAACTCTCTATAACGACAAAAAATGCTCAGTCCCTTGAGTTTCGTTATAAAGAGTTTACACTGTATTTACTGTTTAAAAATATGAACACATTTCTTCGTAATAGAGAATGGCGTATCGCTATAAAGAGTGTTACAATATGTGGGTTTTAACGCAAACCAACCAAGTTGGGCTCACTCCAACGTTACAGGGAGTTTATTGTTATAAAGGATAAAGTTATAAAGAGTTTACACTGTATTTGAGTCAAAGCAGTTGATACTGACGTATTGGTGTAGTAAGCAGGTAGTAGATGCTGTTGGTGTATCCGGCCTTAGAATAGACCCCTAATTCTCCTTCCGTGGATGTAATAAAAGCCTTTCTAAGGGATTACACCAGGGTATGGGCAGCAGCATCCATCTAAGTACTTATCACCAACTGCGATTATCAATCCGCCTGCCAAGTGTGGTGTTTTTTATACAACTTGGCAAGCAAACAAGCATACGGCCATGGAAAGTAGTTACCGTAGCCTATGGACACTTGCAACACCAGAGGCATCACACGCGCGCTGCCGACACTGAGACACAAAGATGAAAAGTCTCAGGTGCCTGTAATTTCACCGGCACCCGTATCCTTCAAACTGAAACACAGCACAGTAATGCGAGCACTACTGCTTAGCGGCAGAAATAGGTACGGTGGTAGTACTTCCGCGGACGAACTCTTTCACAAGAAATTCTACTACTGACGTGATAATGGCAAATTTCAATGGGGGGCATTGAACGCTATGGTTGTACGCTGTGCATGCTATGGGGTAGGCCTACCAGCAGTGGATGTCTAAAAGCTGATAAAGAAGAAGTATGGTGTAGTGTTACATGGATTTTCTATGGAGACACTGATAAGCGCCCCTAGGGTAAACTTTGTGATCCACAATTTCCATACAAAAATCCTCTACACCGTACGTCTGTGTCAAAAATGTCACTTCAACCTCTGTCGTGGTGTCATGTGCTTTTCAATAGACCCTTCCGTCTCCTTAATTAATATCATAAAAGCCGAGCAAGCCGGATTACACCAGGGGATGGGCAGCATCTACCGGAGTACTCAACAACAATAATGCGATCACCAATCCACCAGCCAAGCTTGGGGATTATGGCAAATCCCCTCATTGCATGATATGGAGGGCTTGTCCAGCAGTGGATATCTAAAGGCAGCTGATGATGGTAATCTCTTAGTCGGCTTTTATGAGACCCAGGAGAGGAGACAGAGGGATTTATTATCAGGCCGGACACAACACGGCAAGCTTCTTGAAGCTCGTGTTCTATTTACTTTAGATAGACACTTGAACTGGAAGGATCATGTTGTCCTTGTCAGAGACTTGGTAGGTTCGTCTTTGCTCTCAAAAAGATACGTCAAACTGTATCATTGGATGCAGCCATGGCTGCTTATCACGGCTATGTGTCGTCGGTTCTGAGCTATGGTCTGTTGTTATAGGGTAACTCAGTGGATATGAAAAATGTGTTTATACATATCTAAATAAGCCTGAAATACAATATTATTATTAGTGTAAATTGTACTTACCTTTAGACTTGAAATACAGTATGCATAAGGTTTGACCAATGATTATCAGTACCAAAACTATCACTCCAGAAATGATTGCAATTGTCCAATCTGAAAACGAAGCATCTACAATAAGTTTTTTGCTAAAAAATGCATTTAAAAAATAACTTTTTCCAAATTAGTGATCGGAACCGTGAGCCGATCAAAATGAGCCCAAACACTGCCAGGCTACTATTAATCATCGAGGAGTTCCGTTGTCCACCTTCCGTATACATCATCAGATCAGCTCGCCTTCACCATAATATTGTAGTATCATCTGAACTTGAAACGTACGAAAAATTTCAGCTCTGTCGGTTGTGTGGAACTGGTTCAAAATTTAGTTTCAAGATTTGTCCATAACACCCAGACCCGGAACAAATATTTGCAGATCACACAAACATTTGTCCCGCAGCGGGAATCGAACCAGCACCTCTTGCGCCTCAGCCGGCTACTCGTCCGCCAAGCCACAGAGGTCGTCAAAATACGTACGTATTCACGATATCGACTAACAAACTTACTAAGTGTTTCTGTTACGTTTTGTTTTTTGATTGTAACAGTAATTTTGATGTGATTTACTAAATCTGCTTTTTTTTCACTAGTTTGATCTGTTTGATGCAAGAAGTAATAACAGCTCCATAAGCCAGCATGCGCCTGAGTCACCTTGAATGTTTGTAATTTTATCTGTAAAGACAGTTAAAAAAAAAGTTAATAAAAAAACCTCCGATATTTTTCTGTGTTCCATTCAAATGTTAAAAATGCAATAAGTATATATTAATATTGTCACGGGTATTTATCGCGTGTTACCTTATTATTTATTATACCCGACGTTACGAATGCGTTACAGCAATCGTGCTCGCGGGCTGACGATTGCTGTAACGCATTCGAAAATAATGATAAAGATAAAGATAATTTATTTGTCTTGAATATGGTTACATAATAAGTAGTAAGTAATTTCGTTCCCATAAGTACCTACTTATGGGAACGAAATTACCTATTTGTATGTCATAATCTATGACTGAGTATACTAGGTAGATACATCCATTACCATCTCATTAAAATAATAATTATTAACAATTTTATTTTATTAATTATTATTATTTATTAATTAAAAAATATAAATGTCAAGGAGATGAAAAAATAAAAACAATAATAAGTACCTTCAATATAATTTTCGAAGCGTCGGGAATAATAAATAATAAGGTAACACGCGATAAATACCCGTGACAATATTAATAAATGTGTTCTGCTCGCGAAAGTTTAAAAAATACTAATGGAATAAGTGTTGCATTTTTTTTTAATTTTATCATGGACATCATCAGACCCTGGAGTCTGTTGGAGAAAGTCATGTCATGCCGTTTTAATTTGAAGTATGAACTCAAACTTGTCAATTCTCTCATACTTTCTCTCTTTGAGCTACGGAAAATGGCGGGGAAATCCGTCAAAATGACAAAAAAAAACAAAATTATTCTTTATTGTTAATAGATGAAAGGTCAAGGAAATTGGATTTTCTTTTGTCTAGCTGGCCCCGATCGACCCAGTTACGGTCCAACGGGTTAAAATCATCTAGAATAGGCACGTTAAAACTGTTTTTTTTAAATTGCTTAATAATAAATTTTAACTGTTTTTGTCCAGTAAAAAAAAAAGAAAAAATAGGCATTGCTAGTCATACAGACAGACAGAAACATGAGTGATCATAAACTTAATGGTTCCGTAGGGTACCTTGAAGGTATGGAAAATGTAAGGGAGGGAAACACTTACTTCTACCTTTTTCGATTTATTTTCCACGTTATCCATAGTACAAGACGACACAGTGATATTTTTTTTTTCATTTATACTACACCTGTAATATTAATAATTAGTAAACCAACAAGTAACACACACAGTACACAGAACACAGTATTTTGCATAAAAAACAGGTAGTTACGTTTTCTGTCCCTGTGTGGAAAAGTAAACAAGCTCAAAGTCGTGCAGCGGGCTAAGGAGAGAGCTATGCTTTCACTACGTTATAGAATTTGAAATGACAAAATCTGTAGAAGAATCAAGATCACCAAATCTATCAGAATTAGCAAGTAATGACTAAGTGGCAATGGGCAGGTCATATAGGTCGCAGAACTGACAACTGTTGAGGAATAAAGGTTCTCAAGTGGCGACCACAAACCGGACGATGCGGTTAAGGAAGGCCCTCCTCAATGGACTAATGACATTGTGAACGACGCAGGAAGTCGGTGGATGGAGGCGGCTCAAGACCGTTTTAACGTTTTTGTAAATAGTAC
Source organism: Epirrita christyi (assembly GCA_951392215.1). Lineage (NCBI taxonomy): Eukaryota > Metazoa > Arthropoda > Insecta > Lepidoptera > Geometridae > Epirrita > Epirrita christyi. Next base: position 5,548,782 of record OX595861.1, read on the forward strand.
CTAATAACAATAATAATTTAGAATTTTTATTTCCATGATTTATTATTAAAAAAAAAGTCCGGCCTTATTTTGGGTAATATTTACGTACGTAGTACATGAGTAGTTATTTTTCCTAAAAATTTGTTGGTAGAGTCTGTTCAGCGAGTGACCCGTCGTCGTGGGATTGGAGGGCGCTGCTGTGCTTAATTACCTTTATATCCCATCTATTCGAAAAGGACGACTTGGTTCGCCTTTAAGTGCACCCAAAGGTGGTGTATTCTATAAGAAACTTTTAGCGGGCAGTAATGAGTTTTTAAATGCGCCGTAATTATCTTTGCCGCGGACTTTTTGAATTTGGAACATCTTAGGGGCTTATTCATAATCATTTTATAAACCTATTTAAGTTAAAATAGCTTTTGTCTTCTCTCTGATGTAAAATGTCATATGTCAAAACAAGACAAAACATTTTTTAACTAAAATAGGTTTAAAAAATGATTATGAAAATTATGGGGGTTAGTGTTCAGCGAAGAAATCGAACACAAATATTGTTTGAATAAATACTGGCTGGTACGACGCCGACGGCCCATAGTCGCGCCGCAACCGGCTGAATAAAAAAAAAACAAATTAAAAACGCGCGAACTACAGCCAGCGTTTTCGTAAATTTTCACGGATTGCTAGAAATTCATGGTTTTGTTTTGAAATAAAATATGAGGTGCCTTTTATTTTCTTATAGTGGGTGATGAAAAGTAGAGTTTATCACTCGGGCGCAAAATATATTTTTGGCTCGGGCGACGTACTTTGAATCCCTCGCTACGTTCAGGATTCTACTAAAGAATCCCTCGCTAGAATCGCTCACTTCGCTCTGGATTCAAAAAAGCGCCCTCGCCGTAAAAGTATTATTTTGCTCCCTTATCCACTCACTAGAATCGCTCACTTCGCTCTGGATTCAAAAAAGCGCCCTCGCCGTAAAAATATTATTTTGCTCCCTTATCCAATCTACTTTTCTTGTTTAGCGGGCAATACCCGTCTGCGTAATGCGCGTCTGTTCCGTTTTCATCCTATTACAACTGTAACTATTTCTTTAGTTAAAGATTCAAAATGCCGGCAGAAAGAAATCATTTCCTAATTATGGTTTTATTGAACGAGCGAAGCGAGTTCTCTGAGTCAAGTTGGAAGAATCGGCGTTTGTATGTATGTGTGTATGTATGTATGTATGTATGTTTGTCCGATGAAAACTTCCAAACCGTTAATCTGATCTTCATGAAATTTGGTATGGGGGTAGATAGTATTGGTACAATTTGTAGGTAAGGTTATGAGCTATATCGGTCAGGGGGTTGCTGAGATATTGGGATCCAAGAGGGGGTAAAAAAAATAAAAGTGAGACAGTCAGATCAAGTGGGGTGTCTAATGAAAGCGCTTTAGCTGGACATTTCAAAAATGTTTTTAATAAGTATTTAAACTTAGTAGTTTCCGAGATATTATGGAAAATAAAAAACGCAAAAATCGAAAATTCTAGGGTACTTCCAGCAGTCCCACAATGCTGAAATTTGGTATGCTTGTGGCTTTTGTGTCACAACTACAGGGAAAAGTCTGAAATTGAAGAAATTAGAAACCTGAACCATAAAAAAACAATAACCAATATAACATCCATTGTTGACCCCCCATTCCTAGGAATTTGAATGAAATTAGAGTTTTATGTGTTCGTCAAAAGGACGTTATCAATTCATTCATCAAGTACTTTATATACTAACAGGTATGTAGTATTTACGCCCTGTTGCTTAGTCCTATTCAAAGGCTATTTCGATGATGTGTAGAAAAATTACCTATAGAGGTTAAATTTTTTTCTCAGTAAGTAAATGTTTTTAGAAATCGGTTAGAAGGGTAAGAAAGTAAAATATGCAAAAAATATCTCGAAGATACTTTAAGTTCTCTGGTAATGCTGAAATTTATTATTTAAGTATATTTTGTTCTACGGGGAGAAGTCGAAAATTGAGGATTTTTTCTTTGTAATATCCATTTTTAGAGTAGAATACTTAAATCTTAAAAAATTAGGTAGCAAAACTACAACTAGATGGCACTGCTTAATTAAAAAAACTTTTTTTTTGCTTCACAAAATCTCTTTCATATTAGAGAAATTGACTCGATAGTTTTAGATTTCTGATGGATCATCCATACAAACATACTTACATAGCCGTTAAATACAAAACCCTATCTTCCCCTCTTAAATTAGTCGGGCTGATAAAGGTGTCATCGCGAGGTCTCAGTTCGGGGCGAACCACTAGTTTATTTTATTTTTATTTATTTAGGACAACAAACAAATTACACTCGCATAGTACTAAATGGTTCGCCCCGAACGGAGACCTCGCGATGACACCTTTATCAGCCCGACTATTTAAGTACCTACTTAAGTCATACCATATTTTCCATTATAATTTTAGAAAATTTTCACCTCGAGGTAATTTCCTACACATCATCGAAATAACCTTTGAATAGGACTAAGCAACGGGGCGTAATACTACATACCTGTTAGTATATCAAGTACCTGACGAATTAATTGATAAAGTCCTTTTGACGAAACCATAGAACTCCAACGTCATTCAAATTCCTAGAAATGAGAGGTCAACAATGGATATTATATTAGTTATTGTTTTATGGAGTACAAGTTTCTAAATTCTTCAATTTCAAACTTTTCCCTGTATTTGTGTCACAAAAGCTAATAGCATACCAAATTTCAGCTTTGTGGGATTGCTGGAAGTACTCTAGAATTTTTGATTTTTACGTTTTTTATTTTCCCTAATATCTCAGAAACTACTTAGTCTAAATACTTATTAAAAACAGTTTTGAAATGTCCAACAAAAGCGCTTTTATTAGACACCCCACTTGATTTGACTGTCTCACTTTTATTTTTTTTATCCCCTCTTGGACCCCAATATCTCATCAACCCCCCGACCGATATAGCTCATAACCTTACCTACAAATTGTATCAATACTATCTACCCCCATACAACATTTTATGAAGATCGGATTAACGGTTAGGAAGTTTTCATCGGACAAACATACATACATACATACATACAAACATACATACAAACATACATACATACATACATACATACATACATACATACGTCCATACATACACATACATACATACAAACGCCAATTCTTCCAACTTGACTCAGAGAACTCGCTTCGCTCGTTCAATAATAATGATGTTTTAATAATAAATATACTTAGTTTACAACGTTAGTTCACAATTTGACCAGGACGGCTCTTTTGCTGAACAGACCTATTAAATATTGTAGAGAATGCGTGAATAAACGTGTAACATAATATTATCACTTAATAATTTACTCTGTGGCATATGTTCAAACTAGGTACATTAATTTTTCCTAAAAATTAGTTGGTACAGTATTTTAGTGACGTAAATGAATTATTTTGAAGTACCAAGGTAGGTACGATCATAATTGTTTAATGGTTACTCTGTCCTCGGGGAAAAATAAAAATTCAGCCTTCTAGCTTTAGCCACAACGAAGTTACAGGAGGGTTCGAAAATGGCTCGACTGGCTTCAAGAAAAGATGGTTCGGGCTGTGCGCTTTGCTCGACTTGGCGGGGGCACTACTGTATCCCCTGATAAATTTCTTTCTTTCTTTTTTTAGCGAAATGACGGGCAAAAGCTAGTTATCCTGTTCTACTAAAGTTATAAGAAAGTTTGAATGATCGATTTGTTACTCAATCATGTCGTATAAAGAGAAATGAAATAGGCAAATGGCTGTGCGAAATGAGGATATGCGTAGGAGATGAGGTCGTGACATGCTTAATTACTGATTTTGTATTGTTAACAACACTATCTCGTCATTATAGCTCTAATATACAAGATGTTGAGACTAGTAATTACAAGTAAATAATACAAATTTGCTCTTAGGTGCTTAGATAGTGGCTTGGAATGTGAAAATCTTATCTACCATGATGTTAGTACCGTTTTTCGCCACACCTACTCTCTTTACGTACACACTCTAAACAGATAGATTATGAGCTGGGGTGCGATTTTTGATTGTCACTGAGTGACTAAATATCATCAAAAAGGCGGCAAATCACCGTTTTTCAAGATATCTACTGGAGGAGGCATTTGTATTGATAGTAATAATAGAATTTTAGTCATCAATGAGTTTCAATGTATAGAAATTTGGAAATCGGGGATTCAAAAATTGGATTCATTCCCACTAGTCCCTTTTGGCAGTCCCTTTAAAGGTACTAATTGCACCCCAGCCCCCCTTTCCCTAGCGGATAGTCACTCGGTGATTAACGTTTTGACAAGTTAAATGACCATCAAACATCGATTAAAAAAAAAGTAGTTCAAATTGGTTCGATAGATTGCGCTGACTCAACTGTAAATGCCAAGATTGTCAAATGTATTACCTGTGGTGTACGCGTACTAAACTATTATCTAACTAGTCTGTGGCTTTTAGTCATAATATTCTGTTTGTGTCTGCTTCTTGAGTGTGCGCTAGTGATTTCGTGATGTTTTTATAAGTAAGCTAAATACTTGGAGCAAGGAACAGCTAAATACCACGAAACGAAAATATATCTACGTTGTTGATGTTGACATTTAACTTTATTTTGACACTTGACAGTTACGTAACAGACCATAATTTTCAACGCTGAAAGCATGATATGAAACCGCCGTGAAAACCCCTCATTATATGTAATTGTATTATGAGTAATTGATGGTAATTTTACTTGTCAAACGTTAGGCACCAAGTGACTTTCAATTAGGGAATAGGGCTGGCAACTAGTGACATATATTCTAGTTATAACAATTTTTTTACCATCCTTTTGTGTGAGCACAACCAAGTTTAAATTCAGTTACTAATCCTGAGATGATCAATACCACCGTCTGATCACCCTCATCCATTGCGAAGGAGTTATCCGCTCTCGCGGACTGAAGGACATGGAATTGCACTAAAAAAAAAAAAAATTTTGTCTATAGTCAAAAAATTGTTTACAGAAAGAATGACAAAATTTCACACAGTATTATCTAGTCCCAAGCTAAGCAGAGCTTGTGTTATGGGTACTAGATAACTAATACACTTAATACAATACATTACATTATATAGATATTTTTATTATAATAGAAAATACCCTGAACAAATATCTGCAGATTATGCAAATATTTGTTCCGAGGCAGGAATCAAACCCGCAATCTCCTGCGTCGCAGGCGATCCTTCGCCCGCCGCGCCACAGAGGTCGTCTAAGATACATTCTTCTTCTTCTCTCTTCTTTAGATGTCTACTGCTGGACGAAGTCTCCCCCATAGAATGCAATGGGGGGATTTGCCATAATCACCACACGTGCCAGGCGGATTTAGTTGGTGACTATAAAACACACGATTTTAGCACACGAGTGCTGCTCCGTGCGACATATATGGGGGAATAACCAAAGCATTTTGTAGGGGGGATATTCACAGCATTTGATTGTGGAGGGGTTGGCGGCGAAAGCAAAAAGCTTAATAGGCATAAAGGTATTATATTTTTACAAGCTTTTATTTAACTTGCAATGTATGTATGTTTGTCCGGATGGAATCTCGCAAATGAATTTTACATCAGTTATCTTTAACCGATTTTGAGCTGAAATTTTTAATATCTATCAAGTTCAGATGACAATACAATATTATGGTGACGGCAAGCAGAGGCCCAATTCTCTAACTAAAAGATAGTTAAAATAGAGTTCGGATCATGTTTCGATCTTGTGATGATGTCTTAAATGTCAGAAATGGTATTCTCAGAGATGACCGACGGGTGCGATACGCCATTTTTATTCGCTATGTAAATCATGTGAATACATTATACAAACAAATAATACTACAAATACCCGTACAGCAGATTCATGGATATTATTTGATTCTAGTTGCTTTAACATGTATTGTGTTGTAACACTCTGGCCCTATAGGTCACATAAACGTTATAGAGAAGTCCTACGAAGTGTTATGGCTTAAAATACCGATACCAAATGCCGTGTTAGTTTTATACTGCGCAAGGAAGAATAACCAACAAAGTTAGTAGCTAGGAATTAAGAATAAGTATTACTAGATACAGATATTTATAAGACTTACCAGCATTAGTTAAAACAAACAAACTAAATAGACAATTTAAAACAATTAGATTCATGTTGCTTGTCCTATCGGTATACAATTATGACAAGTGGGAAAATAATAAACAGGGCGTGATTGTAGGATGACCACGTTGTTTGTTTCTGTCAGTAGTTACTGATCCGGTAGCTATGATCCGGTAAACTTTGATGTTTACCGGATCATAGCCAGCGATATATAGGATATTATAGCATCGATTTTTGTTAGTAGTAGAACTTCTTGTGAAAGAGTTCGTCGGGGGAAGTACTACCACCGTACCTATTTCTGCCGCCAAGCAGGGTCTGCTGTGTTTCGGTTTGAATGTGCCGGTGAAATTACAGGCGCATGAGACTTTTCATCTTTATGTCTCAGGGTCGGCAGCGCGCTAGTGATGCCTCTGGTGTTGCAGGCGTCCATAGGCTACGGTAACTACTTTCCATCAGGTGGACCGTATGCTTGTTTGCTTACCAAGTAGTATAAAAAATAAAAAAAGATCTAGTGTGGCTGCTTTTTTCTCAACGTAGCACAAAGATACGTGTTTAGATCATCAATGTTCGAAGAGTTCGTCAATGGAAGTACGACCATAATACCTATTTCTGCCGCCAAGCAGTAGTGCTCGCATTGCTGTGTTCCGGTATGAAGGGTACGGGTGCCGGTAAATTTACAGGCACATGAGACTTTTCATAATATATTTATATTTCAGGATGACGGGCGCAGGGCACTGCCAAGTAGGGCGCGTCCTAGGTGGACGTGACCTAAGTAGTATTGCATTTGTAATGGACTGGGGCAGCCGGGCCATGCCTGTTTCGTCGTTTTCTCAAATTAAAAAAGGTTTTCAGTCATTTATAAAATCAAACAAAAATAAATACTTACTTATGAATTAAAAAAACATCAGGAACTACGAGTACCATGGTACCATACTAAACTAACATAATAAATTGAATATTCCATAATTTAGATTAAATAAAGTAAGTATAATGTGAATTATACGTAGATTTATGGAAAATTATTATGCATTTCGTTTAATTTTAGTATAATCTATAAACAATTATTATACATTTTGAAATTGTGTTGTCTAATTACCCGATATGTACGGTAAGTTGGTTACATGTACCAATTTATGCTGCTGTACCGTACATATCGGGTAATTAGACAACACAATTTCAAAATGTATAATAGAAAGAATCCTGAGTTGATTGACTTCGAGTTGTGCTGCTGATCGCACAAATAAAGAAAACAGCAAAAATTTACTACAAAATAATTTTCAATAAATCCTAAATTTATCGAAATTGTGGTCACTGTAATGTTGTGTCGTAATTAAGAAGCAGGATACATAGCTAATTATCCTCAAAATGGTGCTAACTAACAGTGGTTTTCAGGGCTCCGTAAGTCAAAAGGTATCAAACACTCTCGCGTCGTCTGGCGTTGTCATAAGTGGGGGACGTTGGCACTTTTTTTTATCCCAACGTCCCCCAGTGGGGCCAGACAGGTGGGGGGACGCTGGGAATATACCAGTCTGTCTGTCTTGTTACCGTCTATATTCTCCGATCCTGCTGGAAATTTGAAATTTGGTACACGTAAGTTGGATCCACGGACGTAATTTGTAAATCATTGAATTATAATTTTGGGAAGGAAAAAAGGTTGAAAAAATCATTTTTCAAAACAAGCTTTTATTAAGTTAGTGATCGGAACCGCGAGCAGAGGGCCTATTATGAGTTTTGCATTGCAACAATCACTTTGCGAGTCGTAGTATTCAAAGTGACTTACGTAGTAACTATTTATGAATCTGAGCTGGTTCTAATCGACTGAAAAAAATCAAAAAATAATGAATAGTTACTATGTAAGTCACGTTGAATACTCACGACTCGCAAAGTGATTGTTGCAATGTAAAACTCGTAATAGGCCCTCTGATCAAAAAGAGAGCAAACACTGCAAGGCTACTGTTAATCACGAGACACTTAACGAACGTAAAATTTTTCAGTTTTACATAAACACTATCAATTATTTTACAAAACATATAACACCCAACACTGACATACATAGTCCTGATCCCAAACTACAGGATTCTCTGCGTCGTGGGTATCAGGAACTACGAGTACCATGGTACCATAACACCCAGATCCGGAACAAATATTTGCAGACCATACAAACATTTGTCCCGCAGCGGGAATCGAACCCGCAACCTCTTACATCTCAGCCGGCTACTCGCCCACTGCGCCACAGAGGTCGTCAAATAAATGCGTTAAAGTGTCTCATAAAATATGAATAAGTTGGTGTAATAAATTATTATTGTGTACCACATACATTTCATGTTGATTTGTCTTTTGAATGGGTCTTTATCGCGATACTCAATAAAAATTGTTTTACATTTTGCAAGTGATAAAGGGGATTTCGGGAATTGTATTAAATATTTTATTTTATTCCCGAAATCCAATTGATTCTGAACTTGCAGGTTCAAAGGGGATATTGGGAAAAAAATCCCGAAATCCCTTTTAAGGGGATTTCAGGAATAACCGAAACAAAAGACTAAAAAATTGTGAGGATAGTGGCAAAGCGACATAGGTTAGATTTTTGCGTATTCTTCTGTATCCTAATTACATATGACCTGTCATTTAAACTGTCACTGATTTATGACGCTTCGTCAATTTGAATGGCCACTGTCAGTATACGGGCATGCGTCAAAACATTATGAATTTATGAGATAACGCACAAAAAAATTAACGTTAGTTTTCCTGAAAAATTAAAAAGGAAACTGTCAACGCATTTTTTATTTATTTATATGGATACGTTAATTATGCATTGTTCTCAATACCAATACAGATTAAGTATATTCTTTGACAATCTCCCTAGACTTTCGGGCGGCGACATCCTACGCATGCGTAGACGGGCCAGCCCATCCAGGCTCGTCAGACACAAAATGGCTACCAAGTGAAGCGTCTCGCAATTGATTTTTTTACCACCACACCAGTTTCAAATAGCACAATACGAAAAACAACCGTTCCATCAGTAAACCGACTATAATTATAACTGCGCGTAACAAACGCGGCGTTCAAAAATAACCTACATACAAATAACCTTAGTGCCGATGCCGTGCAAGAAGAAAATTCTGAAAATTCGATTCCAATTTTAAAATTTCAGTTTAAATGTGCAATAGACGTATGTGGTTTTTTTTGGAGCGTTCTGTGTCGCAGACCCCGTGTTTCAAGCCAGCTTCGGTGAGTACATACGCCTCTCATCAATTTACCGACTAGTTTAAGACGGTTTGTGTGACCTAAAAATCTAGACTTAATGCAGTTAGTAACAGTGTCATACGGTGCTAATAGAATCGTTACATGTACCTACATATACTACTTCCAACATTTTTTTTACAGAAAATTACTGAACGCTACAAAATAATGTAGAGTTGATAGTTTATGAATTGTGCATGTTCAAATATGGAACACGAATTTCAAATATGGAACAAAAACATGACATAACTATTACTTTAGCGGCATGTAAGTTGTTCAATGATCGCTCAGCGATGTGGGTTTTCCCAAAATTTTGGGGATCCTGCTTCTGTCTCCGTTTCTCTTTGGCGTTTGTCTCTTTCTAATAATGTTCCTCAATGAGTTTTAGGCATGCGCGGTGTAAATTCAGGGTCGCCGGAAAATTGGTGATAATTTTTCCAGTGATTTTTCTCCCGGCCGAACCTTGCTATGAAAAGCTCTAGCAGTATCTTAGTAACATCTTCCTTAAATCTCTTTACAATAGGGTTGAATTTTCAGTGTGTTTTCTCGCGTATTCTTTAAGGCTTACGTAAATTTTGTAATTTTTTGGTAAGATCTTTACTCAAGATGTCTGTTGTGACAGACGGATAGATAGTCGAATTAATATAGGGGCTTGGCATTACGCCCGTTGGACCATAAAAACAAATACGGCTCTAAAATCGATAGACCTTTGCGTCTTGATTTTGAGGTTAGTCTAGGGAGGAATTTCGATGCTGCATTCCCGTTTCATGAACAGATTTTGTTTAATAAAACATCGTTTTATAAGTAGATTGCTGTCAATAAATACTTAAAGTATATAGTATAAACCCTTATTCAATGCGAAATAAGGTGATTCTTACTATGAAATAGAACACATTAATAACCTATATCTTTAACCTATAAATATTAATTTTGACATTTACAAAAAAGTTGCTAATTATCTAACTAATTATCTAATGGCCAGGTTTACACCCACAAAATTTTATATTTTAATGTTTTGTTCTAAATTTAAGTTTACATGCGAAATGACTATCAGCTGCCAAAAGTACTTACACCCTTGTCAGCGTTGCCTTCAACCTAGTTTTAGATTTTTGCGGTTACGGCATTGATGGATGAGGCAGTACGAAATTATTTTAAAACTAGAGTTCGCCCACGGCATTAACTATGTTATTCTACCAAAATAATAACATTTTGGGTTAAATATAGTATGTTATGTTTTAATCCCAGGTTTAATCTATCTGTGTACCAAATTTCATCAAAATTGGCCTAGCAGTTTTAGCGTGAAAGCAAGAGAAACACGATCCAACCATTATCATTCCATTCTTGACGCCATAGCGTGTTTGTTTGTCTATCTGTTTGTTTGCTTGTTTGTGGCCTCATAACTCCAAAACGGGTGCTCTGATTTCAATGCGGTTTTTTTTGTATATAAGTTAATGAACTCTTGACTAGCTCGTAGATGTTCGTAGAACATCGTAGATCCTCGTAGAAGCTCACTTCCTTGAGGCGAGGGTAGAGGAGTAAAGGTGGGGAAAAGATGGTTTGATTCCCTTTCCTTGCATAAGTTATTTGGGGCCTCTATTATATAAAAAACTATGGCGATGTTCCGTAGTGAGTCCAATCGAACTCTGTAATCTGTAATATTATAATAAGTAATAAGTAATCTGGGAAGTACCGGTTGATCTAATCGAGAATAAACGGCCTGTATTATCGCTTCCTGAGAGTAGGAGAGTGGACAGTGGAGTGAAGTGGAGTGGAGTAGAGTATTGGAGTGTGGAGTAGAGTATTGGAGAGTGATGTAGAGTATTGGAGATTGGAGTGAAGTATTGGAGAGTGAAGTAGAGTATTGGAGAGTGGTGGACCCACTGTGCAATGTGAGTAGAGTAGTGGGAATCTCTGATGATGATCGCCTAACTACTTAATTGCCTTAAAAATAACAACGAAATGTTTGAAAAAAATCGGCGTGTGGATGTGTCGTTAACAAGGTCGTATGTTTTACGAGAATCCGAAATTAAGTGACGCAGTGAAACTACCCCTAAATAGCGGCGCTTCCCCCTCTACCGATTGCGATACATCACAGTCCTCACTCAATGTAACAAATTCTTTGATGCTCTAGGCATTGAGTGATGTAACTCAATTTTGGATGTTGATGATAGATATGTACCTGCAACACCAAACTGTATCCCCCGGTGTTGTTATCATCAGTTTTGCCTCCCACTACAGAAGCAAAGGACATGTTCCAAAATGGCCTATATCTAATGTTTAAAATTCGAAAAAAAAATACGATGGTAATATATTTTCCTGTGCAGCCATGACAGGGAATGCCACGTTTATTGCTCTGTGGCTGCTTGCTTTATCCATTCGTTGGGAGTAGTGTGTCTACATAGAATCCGTTGCCTACGCTAGCTTTATTACGATCATCACATCAGTACAAGTTCTTCAATTCAACATTTCGATTCTACGCAAAAATATTTTCCTCAAGACGTGAAAGTCAAAGTTGTCAACAGCTGTCGAAACATTTTACCACAGAGTAAATTGGATCAGCCCCGCCAAAATGAAGTGAAATAATAAAAAAATTACAATGAAAAAATGTTTTACATATATTTAGCCACGTTTACACAAGTGTACACCGACAGGGGTTAGGCTCCATACATTTTTTTTATTTTTTTTAATGCTACTTCGCGTGCAGATAAGCTTACGGCCCACCAGATGGAAAGCAGTTACCGTAGCCTATGAACGCCTGTAACACCAGAGGCATCACACGCGCGCTGCCGACCCTGAGACATAAAGATGAAAAGTCTCATGTGCCTGTAATTTCACCGGCACCCGTACCCTTCAAACCGAAACACAGCAATGCGAACACTACTGTTTCGCGGCAGAAATAGGTACGGTGGTAGTACTTCCCCGGACGAACTCTTTCACAAGAAGTTCTACTACTAACAACCATCTTGGAACAACAACTTTAATTACGTATTCACGTGAAAAGGATGGTAAGTAAAAGCCTAGTTATAAATGGCGTGACATTGGGTAGTTTTACGTAAATTAATTACTTTAGTTGGTTTAAAATAGTACGAACATTGGGCCTAATGTAATTTCATATTGTAACAATTTTTTTTTATTTTATTACCTTTATTACTTCATTCGATAGACAGCGCACTTTTTCTAATTATTGGTTGTTTTTTGGTCACCCTCATCATCAACAGCCTTCCGACTGCGGGACGAGGTCTTCCCCATACTTTGCATAACATAATATAAAAACACCCAACAGTCCCATACATAGTCCTGATCCCACACTAGGATTCCCTGTGTCGTGAGTATCAGGAACTACGAGAATCATGGTACCACAACACATAGACACGGAACTGCGGGGACAATTGAACCCGCACCTCTTGCGTCTCAGCCGGATACTCGCCCGCCGCACCACGGATGTAGTCAAAAGCACTACAGAACAATATTCTCACATATTTCCCTAAATTATTTAAGAGTTTGTCTTCCTACAAACTTCCTATCCATTTAGAGATAAGATCTGCACTGACTTCCCGCATTGAGTGTATTGTGCATTGTCCCCCCTGCTAACCCTAGCACAGCCAGCTCAACTCCTTGAAATAACGGAGAAGGACTCTGGTCTGATGGCAGCACTGTTCCAGTGTCCCCTAGTAAGTAATGGTTGAGGTTAAACAGGACTCTATCAGCTCCTGGAGTCCAGTTTTTTTCCTGGCTTCATTTGTGGCTGGTGCAGTGCAATATCACATGTTCCACTGTAATAATAATAATAATAAATTGCTGGACATTTCACACAGCATTATCTATAGCCCCAAGCTAAGCAGAGCTTAGCGTGTTATGGGTACTAGATAACTGATATACTTAATACAATACATTACATAGATAGTTTTTTTTCATTATACATAGAAAATACCCAGAACACCCTGAACAAATATCTGCAGGTCGTACAAATATTTGTTCCGAGGCGGGAATCGAACCCGCAACCTTCTGCGTCGCAGGCGAACCTTCGCCCGCCACGCCACAGAGGTCGTCGTTTGCTTACTGTATCCTCATCCTGAAGACAGCCGCGACATAGCCCACTGTCCGTTGCCCTTGTCTTCAGTAGAGTGGAGAGTAGAGTTGGTGGTTGAGATCACAGTGTCCCGCGATGGTGCCCACCATCATTCGTGGGTCTTCGCGTTTCTTTAACAATTTGTTTGTTATCTTTTTGTTTTTGTCTAGAAGCATTGTCTTTGTTTGCTTACAGTCCGGTTTTCGTTCCCATGTTTTCTGGTGTTCCCTTTCGGAGTTTAGTCTCAGCCTGTTTTTCAACTAGTATAGTAAAAATAGTTTAATAGTATATAATTTACCTATTATATATTATAATATAGTACTATAGCAACCTTGTAAAGATTGTCATTAATGGGTCGGGGATGAATGAACTGATGCCCATGCAAACGTAATACCAAAATCATTTGTAATTCGAGCATATTTCCACCATTTTATGCTATTATTAGGATTCGGATAGTATTTATCTAGGTTCCTAGATAGTTTTTATTTCAAAATAAAACGAAATTTAAGCAAATTCCATTTTTTATATTTTTACGACTTTTACGACATGTTTTCATCTTATTTGCTTCGTATTAAAAACAACGTACCTACTTTCTAGTATTCTGTGTTTAGGAACATAGCATATATTTTCAAGTTACAGAATAACAACAAGATATGAAAACAAACATTAAGTTTTTATTCATAATTTTTGGTATTACGGAACACGACTTAATTTGATACAAATTCCGAACGGCTCGTACATCCAACGCGCATGCAGGGGGAGAGGCCCCGGTGCCAAAAAGGGATAGCTGATTTTGACACTCGCTTCAAATTGAATTTGCTTGCGGCCTTCGCAGGCCCCTTAAGCATTGAGTTCGCTTATGTACTTGATTAGTTTTTTGTGCAATAAAAGATATACTAAGTATTCTATTCTATTACGAATAATGAGGAAGGTAGACTTACCTCGTTTTCGTCGTTTACCTTATTCAACTCTATTTGTGTATATTTATGTCATTGAGCAAATTAAACTTTGATCAGGATAACGTTGTATGGCTGGCCTAAGAATAACGCCTCCATCTCCTCCCGTGGATTTCGTAAAAGCCAACTAAGGGTACACCAATCCATCTGCCAAAGTGTGGTGATTATCACAAAGCCCCCCATTGCATTCTAATGGGGCAGGCCTCGTCTAACGGCTGATGATGGTGATGATGATGCAGGGTGAAACACATATGTGACATAGTTCTATTTGCTGACGATACTTCTTTGATTTTCAAAGTTGATAGATCTAAATCTAATTACGATGATGTAAATGATTCACTATCGCGTGTTCTTGAGTGGTTCAAAGTTAATAATCTTTTGCTTAATGCTAAAAAAACTAAATGCATCAAATTCACATTGCCTAATGTAAAACATTATCCAACTAATATTAAAATAAATGGGGAGACACTTGATCTTGTCAAGTCTACCATTTTCTTAGGGCTTAATATTGATGCAGGGTTGCAGTGGGCACCACAAATTGTGGCTCTTGCTGGTAGACTTAGTTCCGCTGCATATGCAGTTCGTATAATAAGGCAGCTTACTGATGAAGCTACAGCTAGGCTTGTTTATTTTAGCTACTTCCATAGGTTTATGTCATATGGTATCATACTGTGGGGTAAAGCAGCAGATATCCAAGCTATTTTTGTCTTACAAAAACGGGCAATACGTGCCATTTATAAAATGAAGTCGCGTGACTCCTTGAGGGAGCGTTTCAAAGAAATCAATATTCTTACAGTAATATCGCAATATATCTATGAAATATTATTACATACACATAAACACTTGGATAGTTTTATGATAAAAAGTGACGCGCATGGTATTAACACGAGAAATAAACACAAACTAAATATACCAAAAGAAAGTAAGTGGGTCTTTTATGGGGAATTCTGTACGGTTCTATAATAAACTTCCAGAAGGTGCATTTAAACTTCCTATTCGAAGATTTAAATCCTCAGACATCAGGCCGCGTGGCCTGATGTCGCTCTGCCCCTCGACTGCTAAAATGGAAATTTGCAATATCTGTACTTACCTATTTACATGTTTGTATTCGATTATTATTGAACGAGCGAAGCGAGTTCTCTGAGTCAAGTTGGAAGAATCGGCGTTTGTATGTATGTATGTATGTATGTTTGTCCGATGAAAACTTCCAAACCGTTAATCCGATCTTCATGAAATTTGGTATGAGGGTAGATAGTATTGGTACAATTTGTAGGTAAGGTTATGAGCTATATCGATCAGGGGGTTGCTGAGATATTGGGGTCCAAGAGGGGGTAAAAAAAATAAAAGTGAGACAGTCAGATCAAGTGGGGTGTCTAATGAAAGCGCTTTGGTTGGACATTTCAAAACTGTTTTTAATAATTATTTAGCCTTAGCAGTTTTTGAGATATTAGGGAAAATAAAAAACGTAAAAACCCAAAATTCTAGGGTACTTCCAGCAATCCCACAATGCTGAAATTTGGTATGCTTGTGGCTTTTGTGTCACAACTACAGGGAAAAGTCTGAAATTGAAGAATTTGGAATATGTAATACCAATATAACATCCATTGTTGACCTCCCTTTTCTAAGAATTTGAATGACGTTGGAGTTCTATGGTTTTCATCAAAAGGACGTTATCAATTAATTCGTCAGGTACTTGATGTAGGCACTAACAGGTATGTAGTATAACTACGCCCCGTTGCTTATCCCTATTCAAAGGTTATTTCGATGATGTGTAGGAAATTAGAGTAATTACTGGTAGATCCTGTACTGTACTGGTAGACCTCGAGGGGAAATTTTTCAAAAATAATAATAGAAAATATGGAAATTACTTAGTTAAGTAGTCGGGCTGATAAAGGTGTTATCGCGAGGTGTCAGTTCGGGGCGAACCACTAGTTTATAAGTATAACAAGCGTAGCGTGTGCTGTCTTGCATATTTTTGCTGATCTTTATTTACATTTGACTACCTTCCTAAGGTTTTTAAGTTCTCATTTACTATTTTTTTTTATTTATTTTTTTATCAGCAACTCCTTGCTCCGAGGTACCGCACAGGCGCTTCTCACCTAGTGGTAAGACGGACCATTTATGTAAGCCAAGCCAAGTTTGTTGCCTGATTCTTCTAGGCTTGGTCGCGTTGGAACAGGAGTAATTTTAGCTTATAAGACGATTCAAAATGATCCTTGTGATTTCAATGAATAAAGTTCTTTTTGACTTTGACTTTGACTTTGGTGTCCTAGACTTAATATTTTATGGGTTATTCTGCGCAAGAAGGAAAACTTGTGTTTTAAGACTTTGGGGAACTCGATTTATTTCAGAAAAACTTTGGTTATTTAATTAAATTCAAAGTATCGTTTAACAACACATCAGATACAAATATACATTTTGTGCTCTGCAGACAGTTTGAGCCATAATTTTTATGATAATAATATAGTATAGGTGAATAATAATAAACATACATTTAAATACTACGATAACACTAAATATTTATTTATACAGGTATTATTGAATATTAAAAAATAATAAATAAATGCTGAACATTTCACACAACATTATCTAGCCCCAAGCTAAGCAGAGCTTGTGTTATGGGTACTTAATACATTACATAGAAAGATATTTTTTATTATACATAGAAAAATACCCAGAACTCCCTGAACAAATATCTGCAGATCGTACAAATATTTGTTCCGAGGCGGGAATCGAACCCGCAACCTCCTGCATCGCAGGCGAACCTTCGCCCGCCGCGCCACACAGGTCGTCAATAAACAGGATATAAAAAAGTTTATAAGTACTTATCCTATATTCATACCTACTTAATATTTTTTTTTGACAAACAGTTTTACTCTACTTTAAATAATAAGCAGTTTTTTCATAATCAATAGAAGCAAGCCAATTTACTTTAAAAAAAAATATATTCTAAAACATGAGTAAAATGTGCAATCAGGGCTGTCAAACGTCGCTTTTCTCATACAAAATATACCGTTTGACAGCCCTGATTGCACAATTTACGCATGTTGCAAACCTGTCCTGAGATAGAGAACAGCCCTGCCGGAGCGGAGTGAGACCATTAGGGCCGGTTTCCACCGGGGTGGAGAGGAGAAGAGACGAGTGTTTGAATAAACCAATCTAATTTCGTTATTTCCTTTTCGTTTTTACCTGTCAACCCTGCCTGCCAATAACCTGTCAGCTTTGCTCTCGTCTCCTCACCTCTCCGCCCCGGTGGAAACCTCTGTTCCGTTTTTCCAAGCTTGGTCCGGACCACAAAACGATACTAGTTTTCACAGCTGAGACCCCAGTTCCAAGCATAGCTCAGTCGTCTACTAGTATAAAGAATCTACGGTTATCATAATATTCAGGCAGCCCTTAAACTCCTGCGCACTGGTTCTATTGAAAAAACGCCAATTGAGGACATCCGCCAGATGTCATTGGTGCTTTTTGGAAATACCCCAATAGCCTATAAGAATAAATATATAATATATCAAAGTCAAAGTCAAAGTCAAAAAGAACTTTATTCATTGAAATCACAAGGATCATTTTGAATCGTCTTATATAAAATTAAATTACTCCTGTTCCAACGCGACCAAGCCTAGAAGAATCAGGCAACAAACTCGGCTTGGCTTACATAAATGGTCCGTCTTACCACTAGGTGAGAAGCGCCTGTGTGGTGCCTCGGAGCAAGGAGTTGCTGATACATAGTAAATGAGAACTTAAAAACCTTAGGAAGGTAGTCAAAAGTAAATAAACATCAGCAAAAATATGCAAGACAGCACACGCTACGCTTGTTATACTTATAAATAATAATCTAATACAAACATGTAAATAGGTAAGTACAGATATTGCAAATTTCCATTTTAGCAGTCGAGGGGCAGAGCGACATCAGGCCACGCGGCTTTATCATTAATATAGTCATCAAGAGTGTAATACGCTTTCTTAATTAGATTCATCTTTATGTAGGATTTAAATCTTCGAATAGGAAGTTTAAATGCACCTTCTGGAAGTTTATTATAGAACCGTACAGAATTCCCCATAAAAGACCCACTTACTTTCTTTAATCGAAATTTTGGTATATTTAGTTTGTGTTTATTTCTCGTGTTAATACCATGCACGTCACTTTTTATCATAAAACTATCCAAGTGTTTATGTGTATGTAATAATATTTCATAGATATATTGCGATATTACTGTAAGAATATTGATTTCTTTGAAACGCTCTCTCAAGGAGTCACGCGACTTCATTTTATAAATGGCACGTATTGCCCGTTTTTGCAAGACAAAAATAGCTTGGATATCTGCTGCTTTACCCCACAGTATGATACCATATGACATAACACTATGGAAGTAGCTAAAATAAACAAGCCTAGCTGTAGCTTCATCAGTAAGCTGCCTTATTATACGAACTGCATATGCAGCGGAACTAAGTCTACCAGCAAGAGCCACAATTTGTGGTGCCCACTGCAACCCTGCATCAATATTAAGCCCTAAGAAAATGGTAGACTTGACAAGATCAAGTGTCTCCCCATTTATTTTAATATTAGTTGGATAATGTTTTACATTTGGCAATGTGAATTTGATGCATTTAGTTTTTTTAGCATTAAGCAAAAGATTATTAACTGTGAACCACTCAAGAACACGCGATAGTGAATCATTTACATCATCGTAATTAGATTTAGATCTATCAACTTTGAAAATCAAAGAAGTATCGTCAGCAAACAGAACTATGTCACATATGTCTTTCACAAAAAAAGGGAGATCGTTAATGTAAACTAGGAATAAAAATGGGCCTAGTATTGAACCCTGTGGCACCCCCATGACAATAGTCGATCCTGAAGACCTTTCACCACCAACATCAACTTTTTGGACTCTATTGGATAAGTAAGAATTTACAAGATTAATTGCCTGATTTTGTATGCCATAATGTTTTAACTTGGAAATTAAAGTATCATGCCTCACGCAGTCAAAAGCTTTGGACAGGTCGCAGAAAACTCCGATCGCGTCCTGCGAGTTCTCCCATGCTTCAAATATGTGTTCTAAGAGCATGGTACCAGCATCGGCTGTCGAACGACCCTTAGTAAATCCAAATTGATGACTATGAAGAAGTCCGTGGAGGTTGAAGTGTGACAATAACTGAGTAAGAATAAGTTTCTCAAAGATTTTACTTAACGCAGGCAATATAGAAATTGGCCTATAATTACCTGGATCTTTTTCATTACCAGACTTGAACAAAGGAATTAATTTACTATGTTTCATAAGATCAGGAAAGACTCCCTCGTCAACACATCCATTGAAAATATAGGCCATACACGGCGCAATATCAATAATTATAACACCTAACATCTTTGTAGATATTCCCCAAAGGTCTTCAGTATTTTTAATATTAAGTGACTTAAATGTCTTAACAATATCAATGGCATTAACGTATCTGAAACTAAACGCGACCTCACACTTATCAACACTTAATTCCAATAAAGTAGATGCTCCAGAGGCAGTTGATTTTAAAGATTGAGTCACAATATTAGGTATACTAGAGAAAAAACTATCAAAGGCATTTGCGACCTCAATATTATTTGATAATATTGTATTGTTTACGTTTAAATTAATTTGTTTACTACGAGGTTTAGCTTTACCTGTTTCATTATTTATTAATTTCCAAGTTGTCTTAATTTTATTTGTTGATTTTTCTATTTTATTTCTCAAATGCAATGATTTTGCTGCATGACAAACTTTTTTGAAGGTCTTGGAATAGTTCTTTATGTACAAGATAAACGTTGGATCGTGCAACATTGATTCTCTAGCCGCATAGAGTTCATATAATTTATTCCTACTTCTATAAATACCGGTTGTAGCCCAATCAGCTAACCCGACATTAGCTCTAGCTTTACATTTTTTTAACTTAAATATCTCACTATGTTCCTCACATATCAACTTAAACAAACTAGTAAAAAGGTCATTCGGATCATCTACGCACGGTACAAGGGGCATTTTAAGTTCAATACTGCCCTGGAACTTCTTAATGCGACTTTCTGTGATAGGCCGATAAGTGAATTCCTTAGGTTCATCTACAAAATTACAAGTAAATATAGCACTGTGACCATAGTGATCTGAGGTGAAATGTTTAATTACTGATTTATCAATTGGAACACTACTGCAATAAATATTATCTAAACAGGTGGATGTTGTTAGTGTCACCCTTGTAGGTTCTTCGAAGAGGTGATTTAAGTTAAAGCATTTAAATAAATTAAGCAGCCTCTCAGATAGAGGATTAACCGGAATATCTATATTGAAATCTCCGCAGACTATTAGCATTTTATTACAAACAAAAGTTTTAAGCAATGCTTCTTCCATAGTGGATTCAAATAATGCGAAGTCTGCGTCAGGGGGACGGTAAACGCTCACAATGATATGCCGCTCTAGCTCAACACAAGATAGCTCAATAGTCCTCTCAATAGTGAGATTTGCAACATCTTTACGTTCCTTGCATTTTAAAGTATTTCGAACAACAATTAAGGAACCCCCACGTATGGCGTTTTTGCGTTTGTATGAACTTACAATATTATAATTCTCATAATAAGGGAGTAAATCAAATTGTAACATCCAGTGTTCAGTTACACACATAATATCAACATTAAAACGATTTAAAAATAATTCTAATTCTAAGATTTTGCTGGGAAGGCCTTGCACATTTTGATGTACTACGTGTAATGTGCCCGGCTGTCTCATTGTCGAACTCGTCAGTTTAAATGACTGTCAGCTACTCCTACTTGTTTGCCCTCATTAGTACTACTACTAACTACGGGCTTGTCGGTGAACTGCGTTATAGTACTTATAACGGGATCAAAAATATTAAATGCTAACAATTTAGCAATTATTAATTTACTATGTCTACTCAAATACATAGTATCTTGTGTCAAAATAAAATTACTAATAAAATTATTAGTATCAAAATACAAAACGTCTCTATGACGACATGTCAAATTATACAGCATTAAATTAAGATTCCAAATTTTTTGATTATCTTTAGTACTCAAACATTTTGAGTAAGGGAAAGCACATAAAATTATTTTTCCTAGTCCTGAATCTAGCTTTTGTAGCAAAGTCTCAACTAACTTAATAATATCCAAACGCGTTACACCACTACTCTCACCTAATTGTACTAACAGAGTGGTGTTGTTGTCAAAGCAATCCTCCCTCTTTATAGTATCTATAAGTTTGTTAATAGGGGCATTAGGAAAGCAATTATTTGTCACAACTTGCCCTAACAGGTCACTAAGGAGCAAGCCCATCCCAACACCTATCTTATCTGAATACACCACAGTCTTCCGGGTCTGACAACAGGATTTAATCTGTCTAACCGGAGACTGCGTGGCAGGTGTGGAAACTACTTCAACCTGAACAGTAGGTTTAGCCTGACTCTGCGATGCACATGTTGCAATGTGTGTTAAAGCACCTAAAGCTGATCCAGAACTCTCTGATAAAGGAAGGTCCGTCTGTGAGCTACTATTACATACTTGTACATATGTGCTATCATCACTCAGTATCTCTACGATATTATTCATTTTCTGAATATTGTCAGATGCTTCTCGTTCAGCTTTTTTATATTTACACGTTACATCATGAAGTGATGTTTCTAAACTTTTAATTTCCTCTGACATATCAACTAACTCTTTTGAATTTCGTCCTATCAAATTATAGCAGGAATTAAGTTCCTCATTTAAATAACATTTTTGCTTAATATGCTTGGCATAACTTAGGACATTTTTATGCTTTTTAAGCTTTTTCTCAGTTTTTTTTATAAAATTACTTAGCTTCACATATTTTTTTATTCTGTTACTCCCCTTCACTTGTTGAAATTTACTTTTACAATTTGGTGTAGTGAGATCTATCGTTGAGAAGTTAGAAGCACTTTCCATGAGTTCCGTCTGTAGATCCAGACTCCTATAATTATTATTTGAGGGAACATGCTTCGACTCTAATTGTTCAAGTTTACATCTGCACTCCGCAAGCTCATGCTGTAAGTCTTTATTTTCCTGAAGCAACACCTCGTAGGTTTCATGGCAGCTGTCTACGGATTGTAACATGGACTGCATACGGTCCATCTGCTCAAGTACGGCTACATATTGAGAATGAAGCTCGGCAAGTTCTTTCTTGAGGCTTGTATTCTTGCCAAGAATCACCAACATTTCAGCCTCACTCTCGTCACGTTCTTGTAGTAGCTGGCTGCGAATCTCGTTGGATTCTTTGAGCTCCGCAGCTGCCTCCTTGTACTTTGCTTCCAAGTCGCATGCCCTCCGAGTCATCATGGTAGATGGTATTCTGAAACACAGCAGTAGGCAAGTGGGTATCTAGAAATAGATAGTGACAGGTATAGAAAAGGTGGAAATATAAAAAAAAAACAATTAGTAAAGATGGGGGAGGTAGAAAGTAACAAGAATGTAGTAATAGAATTAAAATTTACAATGAAAAATAACACTTGCTTAGCTAACCAATTATTACCAGATCAATTTAAAAATTGTTTTAGAATTTCTCACTACTAAGTACTTGACACACAAGTAAAAGAAAGATTACAAAGTAAGTTAACTCCGGTTACTACAAATTATTAAAAAAAAATAACAATGAATTCATGCATTTAACTAAATACTACTCAGGTAATAAGTACTTAGTTATTGTGGAAAGTACAACCTACAGATTACAGTTAGTTGGTATTTTGGGACCAGTTAGTGCAAAAGAATGATAATATTTTTGTAATTTTCTGAGTGTCTCTGTAGTTGTGTCTGTGTGAGGCAGTGTTTAGACTACAGTCGTCTTCCAAACTTTGTCAAGGCGAAAGAGTACAAAGCTTTACCTTTTCGTATTGTGTAGTGCAAGTGACTCACAAGGAGCCGAGTCAATGTGTGTGTGGTAACGTGTGTGAGGTGTAAAATGTTATGTTATTAGAACAAAATATACTCCCCAGGTTTATCCATGAAATCCAGCAAACACTTTGGAGTGTAATTCACAGAATCCTCTGGAAACAAACTGCTTTCTTTTTGTGGACTTTCATACAATTCAAACTCGAACACGTCAACCGTTGTGACCCAGTACGAACTTTGGCAAAGTTTTTTCATATGTTTTTATAGAACACAAACACTCACACGTGTGAAATATACTATTTTTAACAACCGTACGTAACTTATAATGATAATTAACAGTGAAAACTACAATAAAAACTAAAATAAATAAGAGCAGCTGATTTTGACGTGCGTCAGCTAGGGTTGCCACACGGCGAAAAAATAGCCATATATTTAGCTATATATTTCAGGCTATATATAATATATAGCCTGAAAGAAATTATCAGACGCGACTTAAATCGTGAATTTCAATCGCGACTTATACAAAGTGCACAATCGTATCGGACACCGTGTGCCAGATATTCGTTCGACGTCCAAGCGCTCAAGGTTACGTCCGCGACTTGTTACTTATGCCGTAGTCTTTTATGCAAACAGTTGACACAGAAGTATGGTGTTACACGGATTTTGTATGAATACATCAATGAGCTTCCCTGGTGAACACTTTGTGATCGTCAATTTCTTTAATAAATCCGTGTACACTACGGCGTAGGGAGGCCTACGGTCAAGGAGGCGACTATTAATGAAGACTAAATTGAAGAAAATCATATTTAATGTACAAAAAAAACTAAGTTTAGTTTAAATTACTTATAGTAGTAGAAATAAAGGCTCGTTTTATTTTATTTATTTTATATACTACGACGTACGTCCGTATTAATTGTTTGTTAAAACTAGGACGACAGGACAGAGTAACCAACTCTTACTTGGTTACTCTGTCTACAGACTACAGCTTCTATAGTTTGCACGCGTAGGTGTAATGCTATTGGCCAAGTTCTGCATAAGTCGCTACTATTAGTCGCGCCCGATAATATTCTCACTTTTAATAAATAAATGAATAAATGCTGGACATTTCACACAACATTATCTAGCCCCAT
Source organism: Epirrita christyi (assembly GCA_951392215.1). Lineage (NCBI taxonomy): Eukaryota > Metazoa > Arthropoda > Insecta > Lepidoptera > Geometridae > Epirrita > Epirrita christyi. The sequence continues at coordinate 5,573,149 of OX595861.1, forward strand.
CAAGCTAAGCAGAGCTTACAAATATTTGTTCCGAGGCGGGAATCGAACCCGCAACCTCCTGCCTCGCAGGCGAACCTTCGCCCGCCGCGCCACAGAGCTCGTCATATATAACTATAATTAATCTCTTTATAAATTTTTCGAGTCCTTGTGACAATGTACTTAAGTATACTATATCTGTCTGTTTGATTGCCCTGTAAAGGTTTTATTTGACAATATATTGATTATTCTGCATATTCTGTGTAATTTCACCGGCATCCGTCCTTTATATCTTTCCCTAGAGCGTTTCTATTAGGCCCTAAAATATCAGTGTAAGTACTTAGGCTCTACGCAGGTGGAGCCGCATGCAAATACTAGTTGAGGAAATAATAGCAATTTATAAAAAAAATAGCCCCAAATATAGGTCATAGCATCCGGCTCCTTTCCTCAGTAAAAGTTATCCAATTGTTGTATTAGGCTCTATTTCTTTGAATGGGCATCAAAGTGTGTCACGTGGTACAAGTATAAGCGACATGCGCAAGCGACGATTTTACGATTTTATTGAAAACTCAAGAATGTGTTAATATTCATTAACTAATGAATGTGTTAATATTTAGTGTAACATGTTATTATTTAGTGTAACCTGAAATTGAATTTTGAGTAGTTTTTTATCGTACGTGGCAAAAAACTAAAGTTAAAATTACATTTTTGATTCTTAATCATTTATTTTAAAAATTTACCGCCACTCGCTCACTCTTTCACTAAATCCACAATATTTATGCATTAAATTTTTTATTATTATAATTACGTTCACGACACAGATACTTATTGTTTTATCTATTTACTTAGATATTCATTATTATTATAAAGCCAGTGTATAAGCGTAGAAAAAAAAATAATACACCACAAAGACGCGTCAGATCAGTGACTAGGTGACTACTAACTAGGTGGCGTTAGGAATTTAAAATTTTAAACGGAAATATAAATATTTATTATTTATTTATTTATTGAGATATTTACATCATTACAGGTTTTTTATTAAGCCCTAAGGCGATGTTATATCCAAGTACTTCTTTTTAACTTATTACAAAATAAATACTACCTACTTAATTCACATTTTGTTTCAATAACAAGCTGTGCCATTTCCATGGCTTTCGGCAGGTTTCGATATATCTTTACTTACAGAGAACAATTAAACTATTACATCATCATCATCATCATCAGCCTGTAGAAGTCCACCGCTGGACATAGGCCTCCCATTATAGAATGCCACGATGAACGGTCTTAAGCCGCCTCCATCCATTGACTTTCTGCGAACTTTATAATATCTTTAGTTCATCGAGAGAGCCTTCTTCAACTGCGTTGTCCGGTTTATGGTCGCCACTTGAGACCCTTTATTCCCCAACGGGATATGACCTGCCTATTTAACTTGCCAATTCTGAGAGCTATTTCGGTGATCTTGGTTTATACAACTATTACAAGTATACAAAATTTAAAATATACAAATATAACAGTGGAGCTATCTAAAGACTGTTGCAAACGATCTAAAGATAGCTCAACTGATCGAATACACTATTTGTATTATTTAAAATATTTATTTTGTTTATCGCTATCACTTAATACTTGCACCATTCATTCATAAAGGCAAGTGGACCGCGTCGTACCTCAGTCAGTTACCGTCCGCCGCAAGTAACGGTAACCCGCGTATCTTATCTTATCTTATCTGTGTGTGTAGTGATAGTGACTTTCAGGGATATTTGACGGGACTGTTTCTAATCGGTGAGATATTTATTTTTAATGTACTTAATTGAATTATTCATTTTAAAATTATTGGGAATAAATTTCAAAATTATTTTATTAATATACTCTACAAAATTGTACTCTACAATCTCGCATTATCAACATAGGTAATAAAATTAAAAACTATAAAATTTTATGTCATAAACGTATGTTTTTTGTTCTAAATAAATTTAATTTCAATATTGTATAACAATAAGTTAAAAGACTTGCTCTGTTTAAAATATTTAAAACCTACATATAATAACCCTTCATAATTTTTCCCGTTGGGTTACGGAGAGACAACGAATGGCAGAACCATATCTGGCACATTTGATGTACAATATTTAAAAGTCCTCGATTTTCATATGTTCGTATTATTTAAACTCATTGATGACTACAAATTGTAATACCTATGATATCAATACAAGTGCCTACTCCAGTTGATCGCCTACAAATCGGTGGTTTGCGATAATTTTGCTGATATTTTGAAAACTTTAGGATCACATGGAACACTTAGTTACGACAATCAATTCACAGATCGATATAAAATGGAGAAACATTTTTTGAATGTCGCTCGATGACATTCGATAATAGCACCCCTGACCCAGATTGTTTAACAAACAATTTAATTTCAAAAAAGACCTTCATTATTGGCATTTATTTTATATAATAATTTTTAGAACCTTTTCCTTATACATTTACAACGTAATGTACGCTATACGTATTTTTAAATAAATTAATTGTAAGTCAAAAGAAGGCATGAGTTATATGACTTACTCGTTACCGTTGATCGTGGTGTGTCTGGACTCTGGCCTAAGAAAAGACACCTCCATCTCCTCCCATGGATTTAAAGATCAAGTACATCAGAGGATGGGCAGCATTCAACTGAATATTCGACAGCAATATTGCGATCACTAAACCACCTGCATAATAATAATAATAATAAATTCGTTTATTTTCTCATCACAAAGGTCATTTAGTCTGAAAAACCTTACTAATTTCAAAAAACCTGTGAACTTGTATTGTGAGAGACTGGTGCCTGATATATGTTTATAAAAAACCTGTGTTACAGGTCACCATAATATGTCATATATAACATAACATAACACCCAACAGTCACATACGTAGTCATGATCCCGCTAGGATTCCGAGTCGTGGGTATCCAGGAACTACGAGTACCATGGTGCAAAGCGTGGTTAGTATGGTCTGACGTCAAGCAGCTGATGATAATGATGATGGAGAGTTGTTACCTAGCTTTCTACTCATGAAAGTATTGAGATCGTGATAAAAATAAATAAACATTGCCTACACTGATTTAGAACGCGTCTAATTTAAAACTGATTGCCATTACGTCAAAGTAAAATGTTCCATAATCCGTAAACACAAGCCCCCTTATTCATAATTATTTTTTAAACCTATTTTTTTAATGGCATCTGAGGCTAAACTCAGTTTTGCCAATATCAAGTAGCATAGATTTATCAAATAATGTCAAGTCATCAAGTCCTCTGTCAAGTCATATTCTAGTAAATCCATGATAGTTTACTAGAATGTTCCTGGACAATTTCCACCGCTTCGAAAAGACACGCAATACACTTATTTTATTTAAATTCACTACCATGTGCTCTTTATAAGCTAAATCGGTTAAAATGCCACCAAAATTACACGATATAACTCAAAAAAACACTAGAAATTGAAATAAAATAAAATAGGACGACGTCTCCTTCCGAAAGAGCAGAAAAAGTCCTCTATTTTTGTTAAAATAGCTTTTGTCTTGTTTTGAAAAATGTCATTTTTCATCAGAGAGAACAAAACAAAAACTATTTTAACTAAAATATGTTCATAAATTGACTATGGCTGATTTTTATTATGTGAATCACCTTAATGCTTGTCAAAATAGTATTATGTAAAAAATACCGCATCACTAGCAGCTAATCTACCGTAGGTGCTCTACGCGGAATGATTTTTAATATTTTCTACTATTCCACTAAGAGCACCGATTGAAAATATGAATCGGTGCTCTTCAAATTGGTGCTCTAAGTCGAACGCTTCTTAAGAAGGTCCAAGGACTGTTTTGGAACGCCAAGCTTGTATCAAGTGCCAAGCAAAAACAGTGGAGGGTCATGTAGTTTAAGACTAGACACCCTACTTTAGGCAATGTATAAGCAAACACACTAACCAATTTAAAAATAAACAATATTTAAAAAATACAAATGAAATAGTTGAGCTATTTAATATCCTTTGCAAACGATTTAAAGATAGCTCAACTGAGCCAAATTAGGGGAAAGTAGGGTAATTGGGAACACTTAAATTCTAACGCTCAAAAATAATAGAAAAATGACACAAACATAATCAACTTCTATTGCAGCATAAAGTTTGCTTATATATCTACTTATTAACGACAATAACAATCTTAAAAATCAACGTTTTATTGGAAATGTGAATGAAAACAAAAAACATTGCCGTTTCTTTTTACCCGATAACCTATGGGGTAATTGAGATCATCCCGCGGGGAACTAGGAACAGTATGGGGTAATTAGGAACTTATTAAATACACAGTGCCGACCATTTTTTTTATTTCTTTTTATACTACTTTGCAAGCAAACAAGCATACGGCCCACCTGATGGAAAGCAGTTAACAGGTTCAGTCTTTTTTATGTAATTTCGTGGCATCTAAAACAAATTGTGATGTTCAATCATTTTTACATAATCAACCAGCAGTACTAGGGGTAATTAGGAACGCAAGGGGTAATTAGGAACGTTTCCAATTACCCGCCTGACGTCATTCCCAATTACCCGAAGTAGTCAATATAAATCAAAATAACCGCCAACCTCAACATAATTTTTGGTGAACTTCAAACCACGTGGGCTTTGAGAACAGATGGTACGTGCATGTAAGTAAAGAAATATGGTACATTGGAACTAAAAAACATGATATTTACATCTATTATAACACAAGACAAAAATTATATCAAAAATGCAAGAAAAATTGTTCGACTAACCGTGACAGCGTGCGCTTAGCCTTTCCCCCTCACTTTCGTGTACGCACTGAGGGGCTCTGCAAGCGTCCTTTGAACAGGTGCGGGACGGTGTAGTATGGGGGGAAGTATTACTTAGCTAGCTGTTCCCAATTACCCGGCGTTCTCAATTACCCTACTCTCCCCTACTACCAAATGGAAACGTCCCCTAGAAACTGTCTGCATTAGGTACCTCGTTGAACAGCTAACACACTAACCAATTTAAAAATAAAAAATATTAGAAGCGTAATTTTTAAAAAATTGACGCACCACTGGTCTATATATTAGTGTACTGATCGTGTGTACAAAGTTTCATGCAGTTTGATGAAAATGCTTATGGCACCACCATGGAAGTAATAAGTACTGTTGTACGTAGTACTTATTACTTCCATGGGCACTGTGGGGTTCAGACACCCATTTATGGGTCTGGGAACTGGTAGGAAATCAGAACAAACAAACGGATAGTAATAAATTACAAACGATTCGCCCGTCCGGTCCGAACGGTGTCCAAGCAATGACATTCGACGGGGGCGCCTCGATCGCAATCGCTTTATTTCAAAGGCTGAATACCACATCTCTTCCTTTTTAACAAATTAAAAATTAACAATTGCTTATTTCCAAAAGTTAACTTACTATTCTTATTTTACTATATACCTCTAGTGATTTTACAACATAAAGTAAGCCATCATTATTCTAAAGTGATACTTCTAATGATTTTACAACATAATTATTATTTTAAATCGAATTTTTTTTTAACCGGTAATTAAACTACGCCGTTGATGTAATTTTTAATTAAGTACCTATACAATTATCGATCTCTTTACTAGGTACGCTATTATTGTCCTCCTCAATTTCTTCATAATCACCGATCTTCCAATTACTACCTTCTACTCTTTTCAAGTGTAGGTATTATATTCCAACGATACTCCCGATCTTCCTGTATCAGAGCCTTCCAGATTTCTGATCCATGTGCATCGCAGAAGCAGCCTACACCTTCTGTATAGATTGAAGTAGTTCCCACCTCTGCTTGTACGCAGTCTCCGGTTAGACAGGTTAAATTCTGGTGGCAGACTTGGAAGACTGTGGCGTATTCAGATAAGATAGGCGTTGGGATGGGTTTGCAGTGATCTGTTAGGGCAAGTTGTCACAAATAATTGCTTTCCAAATGCCTTCATTCACAAAACTTAAAGATACTACGACACCACTCTGATAATACAATTAGGTGAAAGTGTGGTGTCATGCGATATGATATTATTAGCTAGTTGTAAGTTAGTGCAGACAATCAATTAATTTTAAATCTTAATTTAATGTTGCACAATTTGACATGTCGTCATAGAGACGTTTTGTATTTTAATACTAATAATTTTATTAGATATTTTGTTTTGACACGAGATACTGTTGATACATAGTATCTTGAGTCAAAACAGACGGCAGACATAGTAAATTAATAATTGCTAAATTGTTAGCATTTCATATTTTTGATCTCGTTATAAGTAACGACACGTATAAGTCGTATAACGCAGTTCACGAGCTCGTGGTTAGAAGTAGGTAGTACTAATGAGGGTAGGAGTGTCAGCTGACAGTCATTTAAACTAGTTCGACAATGAGAAGGCCGGCCACATAAAATGTACAAGCCCTTCCCAGCAAAATCTTAGGCTTAGAAACATTTTTAAACAGTTTTAATGTACATTATCATGTATGTAACTGAACACTGGATGTTACAATTTGAGTTACTCCCTTATTATGACAATTACAATATTGTAAGTTCATACAAACGCAAGAACGCCATAGGGTTCCTTAACTATTGTTCGAAATACTTTAAAATGCAAGAAACGTAAAGATGTTGCAAATCTCACTATTGAGAGGACTATTGAGCTGTTGAGCTAGAGCTGCATATCATTGTGTGTTTACCGTCCCCCTGACGCAGACTTCGCGTTATTTTAATCCACTATGGAAAAAGTATTGCTCAAAACTTTTGTACATAGTAAAATGCTTATAGTCTGCGAAAATTTCAATATAGGTTAGTTCTTTTTCTGAGAGGCTGCTTAATTTGTTTAAATGTTTTAATTTACATCACCTCTTCGAATAACCAACAAGAGTGACACTAACAACATCCACCTGTTTTGATAATATTTATTGTAGTAGTGTTCCAATTGATACATCAGTAATTAAACATTTCACCTCAGATCACTATGGTCACAGCACAGTGCTTTAAATACTTGTAATTTCACTTATCACAGATAGTCGTCTTATGAAATTCCACGGCAGTATTGATCTAAAAATGCCCCTTGTACGTACCGTGCGTAGATGATCCGAATGACCTTTTTACCAGTTTGTCTAAATTGATAAGTGAGGAACATAGTGAGATTGTAAAGCTAGAGCGAATGTCGGGTTAGCTGATTGGGCTACAACCCTATATGAACTCTATACGGCTGGGGAATCAATGTTGCACGACCCAACGTTTATCTTGTACATAAAGAACTATTCCAAGTCCTTCAAAAAGTTTGTCATACATTAAAATCATTGCATTTGAGAAATTCAATAGAAAAGTCAGCAAATAAAATTAATACAACTTGGAAATTAATAATAAAACAGGTAAATCTAAACCTTGTAGTAACCAGATGAATTTAAACATAAACAATACTATGTTATCAAAAATATTCAGGTCATGAATGCCTTTGATAGTTTTTCTCTAGTAATTGTGCTAGGTGCTGATATTGCGCAGTGTATGGCCTACATTTTCAATAGATGTCTTGACGAGAGTCTTTCCTCATCTTATAAAACATAGTAAATTAATCCTTTGTTCAAGTCTGGAAATGATAAAGATCCAGGTAACTATAGGCCAATTTCTATATTGCCTGCTTTAAGTAAGATCTTCGAGAAACTTAGGTATTCTTACTCAGTTATTGTCACACTTCGACCTCCACGGACTTCTTCAGTCAATCATTTGGAATAACTAAGGTTCATTCGACAGCCCATGCTGATACCATGCTCTTAGAACACATATTTAAAGCGTAGGAGAACTCACAGAACGCGATCGTCCAAAGCTTTTGACTGCGTGTGGCATGATACATTAATTTCCAAGTTAAAACATTATGGCATCCAAAATCAGGCAAAATCTTGTAAATTCTTACTTATCCAATAGAATTCAAAAAGTTGATGTTGGTGGTGAAAGGATCGACTATTGTCATGGGGGTGCCACAGGGTTCAATACTAGGCCCTTTTTATTTCTAGTTTACACTATAAATCTCTTTTTTTAAATTATGTGGCACAGTTCTGTTTGCTGACGATACTTCTTTGATTTTCAAAGTTGATAGATCTAAAGCAAATTACGATAGAGTAAATAATTCACTGTCACGAGTTCTTGTAAATAATGTTTTGATCACAGTAAATAATCTTTTGCTTAATGCTAAAAACGAAAAGCATCAAATTCACATAGCCAAATCTAAAACATTATCAAACTAAATATTAAAATAAATGTGGAGATACTTGATCTTGTTAAGTCTAGTATTTTCTTAGAGCTTAATATTGATCCAGGGGGTCAGTGGGCACCGAAAATTGTGGCTTTAGCTGGTAGACTTAGTTCCACTGCATATGCAGTTTGTATGTTAAGGCAGCTTACTGATGAAGCTACAGCTAGGCTTGTTTATTTTAGCTACTTCATAGTGTTATGTCATATGGTATCATGCTGTGGGGTAAAACAGCTATATTTCCAGCTATATTTTTCTTACAAAATCGGGCAATACGTGCCATTTATAAAATGAAGTCACGTGACCCCTTGAACGCCTTGCGTTTCAAAGAAATCAATATTCTCACAGTAATTTCGCAATATATCTATGAAATATTATTACATACACATAAACACTTGGATAGTTGTATGAAAAAGGGTGACTTGCATGGTATTTGGATTTATAAATACAACCAAACTAAATATACCAAAATTTCGATTGAAGAAAGTAAATGGGTCTTTTATGAGGAATTCTGTACAGTTCTATAATAAACTTCCAGAAGGTGCATCCAAACATCTTACTCGAAGATAAATGGAAATTTTATATTCATATTCATATTTATATCATTTATTCACCGTAGGAACACTGGGAGCACTTGGTTTTGTTATGGTGTACATACATTTTAGCGGCCGCACATAAGCCTTGTCAGATAATTGCTACATCTGATTTGAGCTGATTTGCTATAATATCTGTACTTTTCTCTTTACATGGTTCTATTAGATTGTTATTTATAAGTAGGTATACTCATATTGATACTCATACTCATTTATTAAAACCATAGGAACAATTATTAAGAACACTTGGTCACGTCATACATTATATTTAGAAATTAGGTTATATTAGAGACTAGTTTTACTTGTCTCTGGTTATATCAAGTGGAGCGTGTACTGTCTTATAAACTTTTGCTGATGTTTATTTGCATTTGACTAACTTTCTTAGGTTTTTAAGTTCTCATTTAATATGTATCAGCAACTTCCTGCTCCGAGGCACCACACAGGCGCTTCCCACCTTGTGGTAAGACGTATCATCAAAGTAAGTCAAGCCTTGTTTGTTGCCTGATTCTTCTAGGCTTGAGCGCGTTGGAACTGGAGTAATTTTAGTTTATAAGGCGATTCAAAATGATCCTTGTGATTTCAATGAATAAAATTCATTTCATTTGATTAACAGAGGGATCAAAATGCACTACCTTAGAGTACGTATCTACATTAAACATGTGTAGGTATCGGAGGTTATTGCCATTTATCGCTCCATACTGTCACCATTTTGTAGACATTAACATTCGTCTTTTAGGCAAACTTGCGTAAATATATACGTGGCACAATTTCAATGAGTAGGTACAAGTTTAATTGACTCATTAAGCAAACTTGCGTAAAATAAATACGTGGCACAATTTCACTGAGTAGGTAAAAGTTTAATTGACTCATTGAAAACAACTTTATAGAAGCTCGTAACACTTTTGTCCATTCCCTGGAGTTGGTTCACATCAACAAGAACTTTATAGGTAGTTGTTTGCTATAAGCAAGGTACCAGAAATAAACTCATAAATTGGTTGACATGAACTGGAACATTTTGCCTCATTATTTTGTCATTTCATTATGGTTGCGACGTGTTGCGAGATAATTAGCCACCATAAATTTATTTCAAGTAAGAGGGTACTTAGTAAAAACTTTTAAATTCGTGTGGCCGGTTAAAAATCAAGTCAAAAATATCTAGTTACGACCACGTTACGACTGATTTAAATCACTAAGAATAAGTACCCTTCCTCGAGTTTTAGAAAAGTTTTCCATGTATGTCGGTATTCAATTAACACAACACTACGCAACTTTTAGTCGAATTATCGACTAGGTACTCACAATTTTTATCCTCGTCGCCAATGTGGGGTTCAGACACCCATTTATGGGTCTGGGAACTGGTAGGAAATCAGAACAAACAAACGGATAGTAATAAATTACAAACGATTCGCCCGTCCGGTCCGAACGGTGTCCAAGCAATGACATTCGACGGGGGCGCCTCGATCGCAATCGCTTTATTTCAAAGGCTGAATACCACAGGCACCACTGATTTTTGACATTTCGTCAATCAATTCGTGCTGCTGTGCGGTAGTATTGTCAGCTGAAAATCAACGCTGAGTAATCCCCCTTAATTAATTTTAGTTAAGTTAAATTAATTTAGGTTAAGCATCTTTTAATTAATTCAAGGTCAAGTTAAATAAGGTAAACTGCACATTTTTTTAAATTATCATGCATATAATTTTTTAATATAATTTTAATATTAATTATAAAAACAATAACTGTAGAGTTCGTTCAGAAAGAGTCCCGACTATTAACATAATTGTGTTTATGTTTGTATTGTAAACTGTCGAACCCACGCACTGTTCCGTTGAACTAGTAAGAAACTAAACATCACTAAAATTTTACCTATTTATAAATTTTTTTAGGTAACGCAAAAAGGCAAGGCAAATATCTAGTCTAACAAAAGACGAAATAAATAATTTCAGATCATGCTTACATTTGTAGATAGATAGATAGATAGAAAATTCTTTATTGCACATAAAAGAAGTACAAAGCAGAACTCAATGCTAAAAAGCATTCCCTTTCAGATAACCTTGGTGTATTGTGGAAAAAAAATGGTATGAAGTGGGAATCGAACCCGCATCTATTCGTAGTGTAGGGTGCCCTTCATCTGAATGGAGTAACGACTTGTACAGGGGCTGGCAGCAACATAGAGCCGAAGACTTGACTCAATGGTGCGCCTAGGAAAGATCAATGTTCACGGTTGCAATTTATGAGTTTCATTTCCGAATTTATATATTGAAACTCATTGATGACCAAAATTCTTCATCATATCTAAAGATCTATCTGATGATGTCATCATCATCAGCCTCTAGAAGTCCACTGCTGGACATAGGCCTCCCCCTTAGAATGCCACGACGAACAGTCTTGAGCCGCCTTCATCCACCGACTCCCCGCGATGTTTATAATGTCTTTAGCCCATCGAGTGGATGGCCTTCATCTACCGCGTCGTCCGGTTTGTGGTCATCACTCGAGAACCTCTAAAATTCTTATATACCTATGATAATCACTACAAATGCCTCCAGTACATCTCCTGAAAAACGCTGATTTGCGGCCTTTTTAATGATATTTGGTCACTTAGTGACATTACAACAATCGGAAAAAATACAATTTTAAAATTAATTAATTTAAGAAATACAATTTTAATATTAATTAATTTAAAAAAACAATTTTTAAATTAATTAATTTTAATTAATAAATTTTAATTAAAAATTTCGAATTTTTGAAGGCCTAGTCTATATACAAATGTATACTTTACAAGCAGCTATAAGGGCGTGTGTGAGGCACGGATTTTTGTGCGGAATTTGAGGTTGTTTGTCCGCTAGGGGCGTTTATTGGTATAGCTAGTATACAAAAAACCGTGTAGCACACGCCCGTGTAGCTCGAACCTCTGGTATGTGGTTACCACTGGTGAAAACAGTGGACAAGTGCGTGTAGAGTCTTTGATGACGCAGTGTAGGGAGTACCGACTCTTAATGTGAATTTGAAGACGATGGGATTTCTAAAGGGATAACAAGAAATAACCCGAAATTTAAGACGAGCACTGATCTCAAAAGTAATATTTTAGAAACGCACAGTGTGACGTGACGGTATTTAATAATGAGATGCAAAAAATAGTGAAGGTAGAACAAATATTATGTAAGTACTAATAATAGAAAAAAAGTATATGGTTTAGCAAAAAAAAATCGCTCAAATGACCACAGCTTTGGCATTCAAATGTTCATAATTTTGAAGGGCAAAACACAATTTTTTTTACAGATTAAATAGCTAGACTTATTTAATTTGTTATCTATAATTCGCATATTTAAATTAATAAAAAAAACCCTCAAAATGAATACAGTCTGATGTGCAAACCAGTTTCATCGTCAAATATGACATGCCATTTTCAACTCTAAGCAAAGGCGTTTGGATATTTTTTTTATACATTTTTTATTTTTGGAACATACCTGCCGCGCCTTAAAAGTTGCAGGATGTCGCCGGAAGTTACCTTCTACAAGATGATGATGATGATGATGATGATGAAATAAAACTGATGATTGCAACCTCATGCATGTCTCAGTAGGTTACTCGTTTGCTATACAATTAAGTATATATTTTCGACCTCAAGATTATACCACCAAATCTTTACATAACTGTGTATCTTATAACTAGGTTTAATGACGAAATTATAATTTGCTATTCGCTAAGTCATCGGTTTGTGCAATAGTTGTCTTTCAACATCATCATCAGTTGCCACTGCTCACCGTACACTCTAGTGTAGCGAGAGTGTTCAAGTTTAGAAATCCACTGCTGGACATAATAAGCATCCGACCTGTATCCGAGGCTGTATTTGACGACCTCTGTGGCGCGGCGGGCGAAGGTTCGCATGTGACGCAGGAGGTTGCGGGTTCGATTCCCGCCTCGGAACAAATATTTGTACGATCTGCAGATATTTGTTCAGGGTGTTCTGGGTATTTTCTATGCATAATAAAAATTATCTATCCATGTAATGTATTGTATTAAGTATATCAGTTATCTAGTACCCATAACACAAGCTCTGCTTAGCTTGGGGCTAGATAATGTTGTGTTAAAATGTCCAGAATTGAATAATAATCCCTCCTAAAATGCCACGACGAACGGGCTTGAGCCGTCTCCATCCACCGACTTCCTATGACTTTTATAATTTCTTTAGTCCATTGGGAAGAGGGCCTTTCTCTACTCCGTCGTTCGGTTTGTGGTCGCCACTCGAGAACCTTTATTCTCCATCGGTTGTCAGTAAGCCAACTGATGCAGTTGGATGGGCATAATTTTTTTTGAATACATTACATAACTTAACATGCATAGTCCTGATCCCACACTAGGATTCCCTGTATCGTGGGTATCAGGAACTACGAGTACCATGGTACCATAACACCCACTCAGAACAAACATTTGCTGATCATGCAAACACTTGTCCCGCAGCGGGAATCGAACCCGCAACCTCTCGCATCCCAGCCAGCTACTCGCCCGCCGCGCCACAGAGGTCGTTATATATTTCTTCAAGATGGTTCAATAAATCATGAACTTTCGGGACTCTATCTTTTGTCCACCACATTTGGCTTTTTGGACGCTCCGACCTCCGTATTCTATATCTTGCGACAGGTTTACAACAGGCGTAAATTGTGCAATCAGGGCCACAAAATGAAGAAAGTACAGAAGGCTCACTTCACGAACAAATTTATATAAATATAGCGACTTTGCTGGGACGCAACAAAGTACAATTCAGCTCGCATAATGTGCTTAATGCCTGTCGCGATATTCACCTAAACATTTCCGCTCTCTTCTAACGCGTAACTCTGTCGCTGTCTGGCGCGGAGTGACGTGGCTCGCAAGGGTTGACGACTAGTGACGAACTTAAAAACCTATAAGAATTACTTTTTTTGTTAGCGTAAGGCGCGCGTAAAGTCGAGCTCGCGCGACACACCTTACTGAATAAACCCGGCTTGCCGGGCGGCCCGGGTACTTGCTTATACCTAAAGCGTGGAGTGCGCCACGCCTGTCAGGGTTGTCAAACGTACCTTTTCTCATACAAAAGTTACCGTTTGACAGCCCTGATTGCATAATTTACGCCTGTTGCAATCCTGTCGCGAGATAGAGAATAGCCATGCCGGTTTCAAACCTACGTTACTTATATCAAAAAGCTGGATTAGTTGTCACTTCGATCGGTATTCGGTAGCATCTTTATTAAGACACTTGCAACATTTAAAAGTGTGTCTGACTGAGTTTTATTAATAAAAAATAAATAAAAATCATACAGTTGAATTGAGAACCTCCTTTTTCGAAGTCGGTTAAAAAAGAGAAAGCTTTGGTCACTTAACTGAAGATCGTGATTTTATTATTAGTACGTAAACATTGCTTGTGGGTTAACACATACCATGTCGAGGATCTAGGTAAGCCATTTGTGATAGAAAATAGATAATCTATTTGCTGGGGTAGCGCTCCAAAAACGGCTCTCATTCAGGTGGAAAGAGCCCAAAGGCCAGTACTGAAAACGATGTTAAAAAAACCTTTCAGATATCCCACAAAAAATGTCTATAGGTCGAACTAACTCTATTAAATATCTGGGAGTAACAGTAGACCAGAATTTTAATTTCAAAGCCCATATAAACAGCCTGTCTTCTAGAACCAGCAAAATTATTCACGTGATGAGACAGCTTAGGAATGCAGCTAGCTCGGACACACTTAAGTCTACAGACTTAGCACTCTGCCAATCCATCTTGACTTACTTTATTACCTGCTGGGGTAGCGCTCCAAAAACGACTCTCATTCAGATGGCCCAAAGGTCAGTACTGAAAATATCCCACAAAAAATCTCTATAGCGACAGTGTTCTTCCCATACGTCAACTGTTTATTCTCAAAACATCATTAGCGGTTCACAAGACAGTAACTCTGCAGTGATTTTTATGCTGAATTGTTAACACGTAGAGTTTTCAATATCCAGACAGTGTCCGTGTATACGGCCTTTGCCCGACGGTTTAGTCCTTTTGTTTCAGCTTTCCTTTACAATAAAGTCGCCAAAAGTTGTGATATAGGAAACTGTTCAGTCTCCAAAGCTAAGTATATTATAACTAAATGGCTAGCTACTCTGACATATTATGACTGCACTGAATGTCTACTCTCGTTCCTAACATAAACTTGAAATATAGCTATACTCTTTATTTATTTTAATATATGAAATATATTTGAATACAAAAAGAGCAAATGGTTCCAAAGACAGTTTTCCCGCATCTCTTATGGATTCGGATATCCCCACACTGTCCCATTTAAAAAAAACACCTGTATATAAATATTATATCTATCTCTATATACATCTATTTAAATATACATATAATTATATATTATCTGTTTCTTATTTTTATGGTTCTATTAATTTTTTATGTTTAAAATTTAACCTTAACCGGGACCCTAACTAAACCATTGTTAATCGTACAGTTACCCGCGATACAGATTATTATCTAGTGTGGGTATCATAGGATAATGGATCATGATTCTCATCAGCAAATCAAGATAATTTACTGTATAACTTATAACCTACTATTTGTATTATTATTGTTTTTGCTGCAAATAAACATTTTTAATTTTTTTATTTTCATTTTCAAACTTACTGAGTAAACTAGGTGTGTCTGGCCTAGAATATACCACTCACTCTCCTCCCGTGGATCTCGTAAAATACGACTAAGGGATTACCTTCACCAGGGGTTGGTAACAAAATCCACCTACTTAACACTAATACTTCGATAACCAATTTCCCTGCCATGCGTGGTGATTATGGCTAACATAGCATCCGCTGTGAAAACTTTCGATCATCATCTCCCTGCCCTTATCCGGCGTAGGTGGAGTCGGCAGAATATGTTATTTTCTTCCATTCTTACCTATCTTCCATCATGTCATCTTTCACTCAGTCCATCCATCTCTTTTTAACCGACTTCCCAAAAAGGAGGAGGTTCTCAATTCGGTTGTATTTTTTTTTTTTTTTTTTTTTTTTAAATGTTTGTTACCGCATATCTCCGGCATTTATGAACCGATTTGGAAAATTCTTTTTTTATTTGATTAGATATACTTCCAGATTGGTCCCATTTTTTTCAGAATCCAGTTCTGATGATGGGATCCATGAGGAATTGAGGGAACTCCTCAAATATTGTAGGCATACATATGGCGATTTTGATATTTTCAGCAAGACACCAAGCATTTGCATTCAGAAAGTATCATAATCCTTTCACCACTATGGTTCTTTCATAAAAATTTTTTCATCCAAAATTATTTAGTCGTATACAATGGCGGAAGTCGGTTTTTTAAATGAAAAGTTATTATGTCTGTTTTTACTCTTGTATCCATCCGCATTCATATTCGTCACTGTTCTTGTAACATGGCTTTCTTCCCGAAAGTATCATAATCCTTTCACCACTATGGTTCTTTCATAAAAATTTTTTCATCCAAAATTATTTAGTCGTATACAATGGCGGAAGTCGGTTTTTTAAATGAAAAGTTATTATGTCTGTTTTTACTCTTGTATCCATCCGCATTCATATTCGTCACTGTTCTTGTAACATGGCTTTCTTCCCTCCCCTTTTGATCGAGTTACCTCCCTCCGCATAACATGCCCATACCACGCTAACCTAACTCCTCATCTTTTCTGTTATTGGCACTATTTTCAAACTTCCTCTGATATATACGAAAACTATTGATGATAAAAGAATAATGTACGACCTTTAGAGAATAATTTATAATTGAGGAACCACGCGGTTGAAGCTGCGAGCAAATGCTAGTTTTCAATAATCTTCTGTTGTAATCTAAACACACAACTTCCAAACCACAAATACATTATTATAAAGTAACCTTAATCATCATTATAGTTGGTAGACATTTGCTGGACGAGGCCTACCCCATGGAATGTTAGACGAGGCCTACTCCATGGAATGTTGGACGAGGCCTCCCCCAAAGAATGCAATGAAGGAATTTTCCATAACAACAACGCTTGGCAGACGAAAAAAAAAATCTTTGAAATCACAAGGATCATTTTGAATCGTCTTATAAACTAAAACTAAAACTACTCCTGTTCCAACGCAACCAAACTTAGAAGAATCATAGCAACAAACATGGCGTCGCTTGATTTAATGGTCCTTCTAACTACTAGGTGGGAAGCTCCTGTGTATTGCCTCGAGAACAAAGAAAAGCTGATACAATAAAAGAAGTTTCTCAGAAGCCAGCCTCCTTTACAATATTGTACGTACAAAACTAGTGATCATAATATACAGTATTAAACAAACCTATTAACGAACATATGAATTTAGAATAAAAAATGAACTAAAATTAAAGTAATAAATTAGATGAACAATAAATAAATAAATTAATAAACAAATGAATGTAAAGATTTGGTGAAGAATTGGTGTTACGTACTCAGGTGGATGCTGTTATCCATCTTCAGCATTCAATGTTCCATTCCTTTGTACGACTAATGTCCAAAATACAAAATGTCCAACACTCATTTTGTCCAATCTGAAAATTGTCCAACTTAAAATACATTTTAGTTTCTACGTTTTCACTTTCATTCATTTATTTATGTCAGTACTAGTTGCGCCCCGCGGTTTCACCCGCGTGAATAATGATGAAAATTGATGATGATGATAATGAAAAGTAGCCTATGTGTTAATCCAGGGCGTAAAGTATCTCCATTCCAAATTTCACTCAAATCCATTCAGTAGTTTTTACGTGATAGAGTAACAAACATCCATCCATACTCACAAACTTTCGCGTTTATAATATTAGTAGGATAGTAGGATTAGTAGGAAGGATGTAATTTCATGTTTTTTTCTTTTAAAAATTGGAAAAACGGAGCTGTTATTGAAACACATTAGTGTATATAATATGTTTACAGATTCAAACTTGTAGATTCAAAAGATGTAATCCCATAATCGACTTTTACAACACCCGAAGAAGACGGAGGGGCCGTACACACCACATCATTACACAAGTATTTCATTATCATTTCTGGCATGCCACCAAAAAACAAAGATACAATGCCAGAATACAAAAGCCTTGCGTTACCATCATTTAAACCATCCACAGTCTATGCAGTACGCACCCAAGTATCTCGGTAAGTGCGGCTTGCGCGCGCGCACCGACTTGGTCACTTTCACTAAGGTCAATGACTAACCGTGCCACATTTGGTTACGTGAAACCTCTCTCAATGACCGTGACTCATATTGGGCAGATGACCTCTTTTCACATTGAAGTAGACACCTTTTCACTTTATAATCTGTGTCCTGAACTCCTGAGTTCTTACCCTGAGCTCATATAGCGATTCAGTTCAAAAACTTTTCAGTACAAAATATCGGTTTAGTGATGTCCGCAGCTATATTTAAAGGCACAGTAGCAGAAGGTCTATAGACTTCTGCAATTAAAGTTATTCAATGATGACGGATGTTGGCGAAGAACCGATACTTTTAACCGACTTCACAAAAAGGAGGAGGTTCTCAATTCGTTTTTTTTTTTAATGTTTTACCTCATATCTCCGTCGTTTATAAACCGATTTGGAATATTCTTTTTTTATTTGAATGGATATACTTCCAGATTGGTCCCATTTTTGTCAGAATCCAGTTCTGATGATGGTATCCATGAGGAATTGAGGGAACTCCTCAAATATTGTAGGCATACATACTAGTGGTTCGCCCCGAACGGAGACCTCGCGATGACACCTTTATCAGCCCGACTAATTTAAGAGGGGAAGAAAGGGTTTTGTATTTAACGGCTATGTAAGTATGTTTGTATGGATGATCCATCAGAAAATCTAAAACTATCGAGTCAATTTCTCTAATATGAAAGAGATTTTGTGAAGCAAGAAAAAAGTTTTTTTTAACTAAGCAGTGCCATCTAGTTGTAGTTTTGCTACCTAATTTTTAAAGATTTAAGTTTTCTACTCTAAAAATGGATATTACAAAGAAAAAATCCTCAATTTTCGACTTCTCTCCGTAGAACAAAATATACTTAAATAATAAATTTCAGCATTATCAGAGAACTTGAAGTATCTTCGAGATATTTTTTGCATATTTTACTTTCTTTACCCTTCTAACCGATTTCTAAAAACATTTACTGACAAAAAAAATTAACCTCTATAGGTAATTTTTCTACACATCATCGAAATAGCCTTTGAATAGGACTAAGCAACAGGGCGAAAATACTACATACCTGTTAGTATTTAAAGTACTTGACGAATTAATTGATAACGTCCTTTTGACGAAAACATAGAACTCCAATGTCATTCAAATTCCTAGGAATGGGGGGTCAACAATGGATGTTATATTGGTTATTGTTTTTTAAGGTTCAGGATTCTAATTTCTTCAATTTCAGACTTTTCCCTGTAGTTGTGACACAAAAGCCACAAGCATACCAAATTTCAGCATTGTGGGACTGCTGGAAGTACCCTAGAATTTTTGATTTTTGCGTTTTTTATTTTCCCTAATATCTCGGAAACTACTAAGTTTAAATACTTATTAAAAACAGTTTTGAAATGTCCAAATGAAGCGCTTTCATTAGACACCCCACTTGATCTGACTGTCTCACTTTTATTTTTTTTACCTCTTGGACCCCAATATCTCAACAACCCCCTAACCGATATAGCTCATAACCTTACCTACAAATTGTACCAATACTATCTACCCCCATATCAAATTTCATGAAGATCGGATAAACGGTTTGGAAGTTTTCATCGGACAAACATACATACATACATTCAAACGCCGATTCTTCCAACTTGACTCAGAGAACTCGCTTCGCTCGTTGAATTATAGCGATTTTGATATTTTCAGCAACAAATCAAGCATTTGCATTTAAAAAGTATCATAACCCTTTCACCACTGTGGTTTTTTCATATATTTTTTTTCATCTAGATATTTAGTCGAATACAATGGCGGAAGTCGGTTTTTTAAATGAAAAGTTATGTACTGAATAGTTTTTGAACTGAATCGCTATAAGAGCTCATGTTAAGGCCTCTGATTCTTCTAATTTATCTAAGTGTCAGTTTTATGACCACGTCGTAAGGTTTGGTTTCGTATATGTATCTGTATGACCGAGTTTTGTTCGGAAAACTCTGAAGAACCCGTTTTCCCGCAGAGATGAGACCTAGCTAGATCGATTTTTCGTCCACAAAAACAGCCATATATAGTTAATTTTCATCGGAATCGTTAGAGCCGTTTTGGAGATCTTAAAAAATATAATATCCTACTCCTACTAATATTATAAACGCGAAAGTTTGTGAGTATGGATGGATGTTTGTTACTCATTCACGTAAAAACTACTGAATGGATTTGAGTGAAATTTGGAATGGAGTTACTTTACGCCCTGGATTAACACATAGGATACTTTTCATCATCATCATTCATCATCATCATCATCAATTATCATCATTATTCACGCGGGTGAAACCGCGGGGCGCAACTAGTATTGATATAAATATTTCTGGTTTAATAGTATTAGATAGATAGAAAAAGGAAGTATATAGGATTATATTATTTGTACACTAGGACAACCCTACGCGTACTTATTAACCACAAACACTAAATTAACGTAGTTATTAATGACAAGCCTACGTAGTTATTAACCACAAATAATTAATTAACGTAGTTATTAATGACAAGCCTACGTAGTTATTAACCACAAATACTTAATTAACGTAGTTATTAATGACAAGCCTACGTAGTTATTAACCACAAACACTAAATTAACGTAGTTATTAATGACAAGCCTACGTAGTTATTAACCACAAATACTTAATTAACGTAGTTATTAATGACAAGCCTACGTAGTTATTAACCATAAAGACTTAATTGGCGTAGTTATTAATCAATTTAATTTGGTGCTACCCGCGTGAAGCCGGGTGGTTCGCTAGTTTTGCTATATACGTAACAATATTTAAAGCAATAATAATAAATAACACTTCAGATTGAATAAAAGTATGTTGGTTTTTTCTAAATTTAATTCTAGATTTTGTACAAATTGAAAAGCCCTACCCTTTTCACGAAATTGACCAAAATAGAGGTTATAAACATGTATCAAAATTTAAATAAAACACCTTAATACTATGTTTATAAACATTACCTATACAGCCACTTATAATTTTTTTTTATAAAAATGTTTAAGAATACGGAACATTTTCAATTTGCCATAATTCCGAAAACCTCGAATGCCAAAACTCAAAAGAAAAGTTTGTATGAGAAATCTCGAACGCAAAATCTGTAGTTTGTCTTTGGTTGGAATAAAAGTATGTCGCTTATGCGCTTGCGACTCTATTCTGTATGAATACATGATCAGCTGATCGCAATAAAATTGCGTTGCCGCCACTTACGAACAGCTACAAGCAGAGAATTTTAACTTTGACCGACTTCTAAAAGGAAGTTCTCAATTAATCGACGCATTTTTCGGCGACGCTTGCTCATGTTTAATTCTTCTGCAGATATACAGGTGTCACATAATTACATCAATCTAAGAGGACATATTATACAGGGTGGTGTTTTGAGAGGGGCGGTGATGGTCAAGTCCGAAGCCACGAGAGTTGGAGAAAAGTTGTGAAAAATCATTCGGATCGATTTCCGTCAAAAGTATAACTTTTCATTTAAAAAACCGACTTCCGTCATTGTATTCGACTAAATACATTGGATGAAAAAAAAATGATGAAAGAACCATAGTGGTGAAAGGATCATGGTACTTTTTGAATGCAAATGCAACAAATGCTTGGTTTGTTGCTGAAAATATCAAAATCGCCATATGTATGCCTACAATATTTGAGGAGTTCCCTCAATTCCTCATGGATCCCATCATCAGAACTGCATTCTGAACAAAATGGGACCAATCTGGAAGTATATCTATTCAAATAAAAAAAGAATTTTTCAAATCGGTTCATGAACGCAGGAGATATGCGGTAACAAACATTAAAAAAAAAAAAAAAAAAACCGAATTGAGAACCTCCTCCTTTTTTAGGAAGTCGGTTAAAAAGATTTTTAGAAAAACTAAATATGCTGTTATTGTTTTCTTATAAATCGAGGGCATGACTCCTTTCGTGGCTTCGGAAGTCCGAAGCCACGAAAGGAGTCATGCCCTCGAGCCATCACCACCCCTCTCAAAAAACCAGCCTATATAAGTAGTAGTTTTTTAGGGTTCCGTACCCAAAGGGTAAAGCTGACCCTATTACTAAGGCTCCTCTGTCCGTCCGTCTGTCACCAGGCTGTATCTCATGAACTGTGATAGTGAGACAGTTGAAATTTTCACAGATGATGTATTTCTGTTGTATGTATAGGCGCTATAACAACAAATACTTACTAAAAAACAGAATAAAATAAATATTTAACACATAACAAACGTTTTTTTCTTCCGTTTTTATAGTTAATGGTACGGAACCCTTCGTGCGCGAGTCCGACTCGTACTTCGCGTTTTTTTTTCATTAATTTTCTCAAGTTCTTGTACGATCTGATCTAAATCGGGATCGATTCTGTGCAGTATTATCTAAATTTAAAGTGCGATATATCGCGCGCCCTTTCTAGCTGAAATAGAAGAAACCACGATAATTTCAGCTCACATAAAATTTAGAGAATCATGCTCAGAATAATTACCATTAAAGTCGGCATTTTTACCCGACTTTGATCGAATCATGACTGCCGAAGGCGAGTTATGTTTTTTAACGTAAAAAATCAACATGTTGTGAAACAGCGAGGCTGTATTTACCTTGTGCGAGAGTAGGTCAGCCGTCGTTCCGTGATGGAATCTTGCAATTTCGATTATGTCACTTCCCACTAGTCGAAATTTTTGATGACGATAGTACAGTCAAGATTTTCCCATATTAATTAATATGGGAATTAGCATGTTGAAGTGATATAGCTCTTAGAACTGAGGTGCAATTTTTGAATGTCACTGTCGGCTTTAGCCGGGTAGAACTACATTAAATTCGTTAATAACTACGCCAATTAAGCCTTTGTGGTAAACTACGTAGGCTTGTCATTAATAACTACGTTAGTTCGATTATGTCACTGTTCGACATTTTTGCTGACGATAAATAAATAAATAAATGCTGGACATTTTCACACAACGTTATCTTGCCCCAAGCTAAGCAGAGCTTGTGTTATGGGTACTAGATAACTGATATACTTAATACAATAACATACATTAGATATTTTTATTATACATAGAAAAATACCCAGAACACCCTGAACACGCATTATGATCTGCAAATATTTGTTCCGGGTCTGGGTGTTATGGTACCATGGGACTCGTAGTTCCTGATACCCACGACACCAGGAAATTCTAGTGGGATCATGACTACGTATATGATTGCTGAGTGTTATATTATGCTATGTTATGTTATTTAGTCACTCACTGACATTAAAAAATCGCACCCCTGACAACCGATGGCGAATAAAATGTTCTTGAATGGCGACCACAAACCGGATGACGCAGAAGAGGAAGGCCTCGATATACTAAAGAAATTGTAAAGTCAGTGGATAGAGGCGGCTCATGACCGTTCGTCATGGCATTCTAGAGAGCTTATGTCCAGCAGTGGATTTCTACAGGCTGATGATGAATGATGAATCAGCAGTCAGCAGTTGTTCAACTCGCCTTTATCTCCCGAGTAAACTGCGGTTTCGGATAGAAGTGTTTTATGTTATAAGTACCTACTCCTATCTATCATATGGCTCTCAAACATGGATTTTCAACGAATATACGAGACACAAAATACAAACAATACAGCGCGCAATGGAAAGAAGTTTATTAAACATCAATTTGAAAGACAAACAAAGTGAGACAATCCGAAAGAAAACCAATGTTACTGATGCTCTGAAGTACTCACAGAGTCTCAAATGGAAATGGGCAGGCCATGTAGCGCGCCTACAAGATAAGCGTTGGACACGTAGAGCTACGGCATGGTCTGGACCACAACCGGAAAGAGAGCAAGAGGACGCCCGCAAGAACGCTGGGCCGATGTGTTAAGAAAAGTCGCAGGACGAAATTGGATAGAAAAAGCTGGAGACAGAACAATCTGGAAAAAACTGGAGGAGGCCTATATCCGAAAGGGACTTTAACTATGGAAAAAAAAAGAAGTTATTTAATTTTAAGTTATGCAAACATTTAAGTAAATACTTAGTTAAGGAAATAAAAAGGCTTTAATATTATTATTATTACTTTAGTGAGTAGTAAATTTCCTCAAAATTCCGACAGTTTTACCATCACGGAAACACTGGACCACTTTAGAAGTAAATTCGGAATATTGGGCTTTACGCATAGTATACAGGAAAATCTAAATTAATATCCTAATTCTTTAAATTTCCACAGGAAACGGAAAAAATGTGTTGATTTGACTAATAAGGTTAATTGGTTTAGTGAATTCTATGGTAGCAAAATCTACTTGTGCGGACCCCGCTTCACGCGAGTCCGACTCGCACTTGCCCGGTTTTATTTATACCTGTCAATACACCATCTGGATAGCCGAATATAATGACGAAAGTCGGTTTTTTGTTGAAAAGCTATGAGATGTCACTCACCTTCCTTCTCTAGGTCATGTGTCATGAATGCCCTTTTTACATTTCCTTAATCATTTATAATAATTAATAATTGTGCAAATAATATGAAATTAAGCTATAACAGGCTTGAGACTTATCAGAGAACGTCTCAGGGTGATTGGGCGGGAGGTTAATTGACTGAGCGAGTTGAAGCCCTTGTTATAACTGGTAAAATTTGCTTTCATCTGTCCGGAATCCGGATGTATTATGTTAGTACTCGCGTAAAAACAATGTGTGCTACTCCAAGAGCAATATCAGCCCCCAATGGGAAGTTTTCTGACAGCTGAAAGAAAATAGTTCTAAATCCATGCATAGATGGCGCAGTCCAGATATGGCTGTCTAAATTTTGTCGGTCAGCCACCAACTGTCAGTGTCACTGACTTCACTCACTCATGCTGTTCGTTGGTGAATATCTACGTAAAGTTTTTGTTGAGATTCTGATATATTTGTTAGTGTTACGTTATTGTTATAATTTTCAAAATGCTTTTGCAAAATCTTCAGAAGACACAACCATGTCGAGTCACCGCCATCTACCGGAATTTTAAGAACTAGTTTTTCGTTTTAATTGCCTCCCTGAAAACATCCCATTACGGTAGCATTGGCAATAGGGAACGCATCAATGAGGATCATTTTGGTAGTCCCAAATATTTTGAAACTTGGCAGGAGGAATATTTAGGTCAAGAAGTTTCACCTATTTAAGTTTGATATATGCATGTATTTATGTTCTCATTTGTATTATAGACATTGTGGTCTATAAATCCACTATTGCGGCGAGGAAGTCATCAATTTAAATGTAGGCCATCATTGTGCCATGTGGTATTATGTCCAATAGTATTATAACATGCGCATAATATTTATGTAATAGTTATATAATACCCATTTCCATCACACATCCAGTGTTATGTCTTGTTTGCACGAGGGCAAACTGAGTACCATCCATTAAGACGCTATAAGTTCGACGAAATTTTTTGTATGAACTAAAGAAGGCGAGCACACGCTCTGATACCTTGGTTTTGTGCATAAAACAATGATATAAAAATTCCCTTTAAAGTTTTGTTAGATTTTGTTGATGAATTCACTAACCCAATTTATAACTTATAAGTTACCAAATGTTCCAAAAATTAAAACGTGTTAGAAGTTATTCTAAAATTAGATTTAAATTTAAAAAGGTTATTTAGGTAGGTATATTTGATTATTTTTTTTATCGAGTGGAGTACTTAATTCAAAATGTGTACTGAATTTAAGATTTCACTAGATAAAAAGCTTAAGAATACGATATAGTTTTTTTTATTTTGTTTTAGAACTCATAATCAAAAACTTAAATATTCTAGAGCTCATTAAAGGCATTTTGTGAACCTATTGCGTCTTAATGAGCATAGGACCGCGTGGACGTCGGAAGATCGTTGCCTCTACCTAATTTGATGAAATAAAAATAAATTTTGTATGGAAATCACGAAAATGAATACATCCAGTAACTTCTAGGATGCTTCTAGGTACTTGGAGATTTTGTGCCATAAATAAAGGAAAAAGTCTAAAATTTAAGAATTTCGACTCATTTTATCCTAATATTTTTTTTTATAAAAAATATTTTTTTTATAGAAAAAAGTGGGTGAAAATCAAAAAGGGCTCTGAAGATTTTAAAATAATTTACGAATCGGTACCATCAGGGCGCGTCTCACTAGCACTTGTCCGATTTTTATTATCAAAATAATTCCCTGCTCAGTTTTAAATTCAACACATAAATACTACGGTAATAGATATTGGTTATCGTATTAGCAATAAATTGATATCTTGATTAGGTAGATGTCTGGTTCCGCCAGGCCTTGTTCAGTCTGCTATATAAAGGATGGTCAACCTCGAGCTATTTTAGAGTCTAAAAAAAATGTAGAGACTTATTTTAGAGGGCCTAGTTTTTTTTGTTTATAATACATGACCAGCAAACATGCTTCTAATTCTAATTCTAAGTGGGGGTGTTAAGACCTGCACTGACGTCTCGCTGTGGGGTATTGTGCATTGTCCCCCTGCGCTAACCCTACCCCCAGTCAGCCCAGCTCCTTAAAGTAACGGAGCAGGACTTTGGGTTGGTGGCAACACCGTTGAAGTGTGTCCGAAGGCGTCGATCATGGAGAGCAGGATAGAATTAGCTCCTGTAAACCCGTCTTGGCCCTGGTCTCTTTTGTGGCCGCACAATCCAGGATCACGTGCTCCACTGTATCTTCTTCCTGCAAGCAGCCCCGACATAGCCCGCTGTCAGTGGCTCCAATCTTGTACAGGTGATGGTTTAGGTCGCAGTGCCCTGTTATGGTGCCCGTATGCAAACATGCATATACGGCCCACCTTACGGAAAGTAGTTACCGTAGCCTATTTATTATTATTTGTATTTATTAGCCTAGTTCTACATTAGTACCCGAGTGAGTCTGATGCCGAGATAAATAGACGTTACTTAGCACAAGCTTAGCACGTACTAATGCTTAGACCTGTCTGTCACTGTCACACAAATATTAAAAGACGCGTATTAGAGAGAGAGACAGGGACGATTTCAAAATAAGACTTAGACTTAGTCACCGTGAATAAGATTTAGGTCCAGATAAATAAAACTTACGTTTTATTTATCTGGACCTAAATCTTATCCAGAGCAACGGCTGATGATTAAAAAGTCTTACTCGTAGTCGCTTATTATAGGTTCTTCGTGGCGGGAAACATGGTACCTAGGTAGTCGTAGAAACTCTTTAGGCTTTTCATAAGGTTCGTCCAAAGAGTAAGGTCTTGTAAGAATCTCAATTGTACCAAAGAGTCTTTCGCTAAACGCTAGCTTAGAACCTTTTCCGTAACACAACCAAAGACTGGCGATTGTCTAAAAAATAATGTGACTATGACAGGTACCTGTCAGGTCACATCTGATATCTTTTGATTCGATAAAATCGAGGCCAAAATATCCGATAATACGATTGGAATTTATGTAATCAAGCAAGTGCAAGTGCTCTGCGATAGCAAAATGAGTTCTCGCGCCAAGTTCAAGTATTGACAAAACTTGAGTACGTATTTGCGTCGAGCAAAAGTGCGAATTTTTGTACATATTCCAAGGTGAGGCCTTTGTTTTTTCAACCTACTTTTGGTAGTATCAACGTACTTTTACTTACGGCAGTTTAGAAACCATGGGAAAGTAGATTCGATAACTCAATTACATCGTTTGGAAGTGGGCGCGATGCTACTACCGTTTTCTATAATCGGTGTTAAATACTTTTGACAGAAAGTAGACTGGACTTCAGACCTTCTTGAAATCCAAGCAAATCTATTGATAAGATTGATTGATTATCGTTCATAACCGGTTTTTACGTAATACCAATAACTTATTGCCGTTATACGCTGATACTTGGTCGACCAAAATTGCCCCAAATTACAAGTCAGTTGTTGACCGTCAAACGGACCTATTATATAGGTCTATAG
This sequence comes from Epirrita christyi, assembly GCA_951392215.1. Taxonomy (NCBI): domain Eukaryota; kingdom Metazoa; phylum Arthropoda; class Insecta; order Lepidoptera; family Geometridae; genus Epirrita; species Epirrita christyi. The sequence continues at coordinate 5,601,006 of OX595861.1, forward strand.
GAGAGCTATAATTGCCGAAAACCATTACCTGGTGTGGCAACGCACCGGGCAGCATGATAGAATGATATCTTATGCATGATAGGAGCCACCATACATACATCTTCAAGCTGGCCTCAGACGTAACGCAGAATGACCAAAAAAGAACCAGTAATACGAAGGAGTACTAACGCAGTATATTATATGAATTTAATCATCATCATAATGCATGTGCCGTGGTGAAGAAAAGACCCCTCCATGTCCTCTCATGGATATCGTAAAAGCCGATTAAAGGGTTACACCAGGGGATGGGCAGCAGCATCCACCTGAGTACTCAACATAAATACTGCGATTGCCAATCCGCCTGCAAAGCGTGGTGATTATGGCAATCCTCCCCATTGGATTTATGGGGGAGGCCTCGTCCAGTAGTGGACGTCTAAAGGTTGGTGATGGTGATGATGATGAATCATCATCATATGTCTGTAGAGATACACAAATTATAAAACTTTTCAGATTAGGTATGTCCATAGCTCTTGGTGTTTCTGGATAAGCTGATAATAAGAAGCAGAGAATATACTATAGTAAGAAAGCACAAGAAGACGGATAAATTATTTAAAAAGTTGGTAATTACACATTTTAATCTCTATACCTCGCGTGCCGTGGTGTGTCCGGCCTAAGAAAACACCCCTTCTCCCGTGGATGTAGTAAAAGCCTTAAGCTAAGGGATTCAGGGCCGCGTCGCCCCTGTGTGCGAAGTGTGCGGTGCACACAGGCGCCAAGACAATGGGAGCGCCGCCACCAGTGGTGGATTTGCCCCAAGGCCCAGTAGGCCCGGGCCTAGGGCGGCCTGATATTAGAAATCGTGACAAAAACATCAGTGATTATACAGATTTAGACCTGCCTCTAGTATACTACTTTTCCGTTGGTTTTGATACTAAAATCAAAAGAAATTTGGCTGTTTACACTTCTGAAATACAAAATTTTCGCGGCTTGCTCCGCTCGCCGCTGCCTCACTACTATTTGTTGTTCGGCTAATCTTGCTACTACAATTACAAAAACTTTGGCTGTTCACACTCCTTAAATACGAAATTTTCGCGGCTCGCTCTGCTCGCTAAAAGAGTACATTGACACATGAAGATTCGTAAATAATAATATAATAAGAGGCGCTTCATGGGTTTCACACACAGGCGCTGCTTGGGGTCGGCGCGGCCCTGAAGGGATTACACCAGGAGATGGGCAGCAGTTAGAACTTAAAACTTAACAACATGCAAACTGCGATCACCAATGCGCCTGCCAAGCGTGGTGATTATGGCAAATACCCCCATGGTATTCAATAACATAACATAACATCTGACAATCACATAATATTCCTGATCCCACACTAAAATATCTGACTATTCTTGATTTATTTTTTATACAGCGTGTATAAGGACGGCTCCCGAATACTGAAGGTACCGGTAAAGCTACCTATGTAGTGGTTTTTCAGCGACGACCGCGAACGATCTCCCACTTATGCTACACCTCTCATGTCTCCTTACAATGCCAGACTAGAGTCAAGCTCAACAGGGTCTTCTTTCCCCGCTGATTCTCCCAAGCCCGTTCCCTTGGCTGTGGTTTCGCTAGATAGTAGATAGGGACAGTGGGAATCTCGTTAATCCATAGCTATATAAAATAGCTTTCACCTGAGAGGTGATTCATACCGGAGAAAATCTTTTTTTTTCTTTCATATCGTTTTGTCGGCCAGCAATGTACGCAATTATTCCGGCCGCGCGAGTTCAACGCTCTCGGTCAGCTGATCGACCCGTAGCGCTAGTATTTCTTAAGTGGTTTTCATTGCTTTTTTGACGTTTTTATTTATTAACGTGTTTTTAATGATGCAAATTAGGATTTTGTGTTCCTTTTTTATGATGTTTTATGGATATTTATAAAGAAAACACGAAAAAATCGGCTCAAAAGTGAGCATTTTTTTTCGTATTTTTTCAGCATTTTTCAGAATCATTGTCTGTATGCACTGTTTCAGTTTTCGGGAGTAGTCTTTTTACACCCGTCATAATACTTAATACATTCACGCCCCGCTGAGTAGAATGAATTTATTCTAATCTATTTGCTGTCCGATGGTAAGCGGTTACCGTCGCCATATTGCCATTTGCAACACCAGTATTGTCGATGCGTTGCCAGCAAAAAAGGGCAATTTAAAAAAAAATGTGGATATCCCGCACCTAGCGGTAGTTTTGACCTAAGAATAGGACTCCTCAAAGTCTTCCTGTAGATGTCGTAAAAAGACAACTAAGAGATTAAGACAGGGGGATAGACAGCAGCATCTACCTGAATACTTCACATTACACTGCGATCACCAATCCACCTGCCAAGCGTGCGTGATTATGGCAAATTCCCTCATTGCACCCTCTGGGTTTTAAGCTATACATGCTATGGAGCCTTTTATAGGCCTCATCCAGCAGTAGATGTCTACCGGCTCATGAAAAAGAAGATCCCACATCTTTTAAGGTATTATTGTAGCCGTCATACCTAGATCCCGGCGAAAGGTCACAACTGAACCGTAAGTCACTGAGGTATTATCTATGCCGGAAGTCAAGAGTTTTCTGGAAGCTCTTCAGCTGCGGGCTACGGCTTGCACTATTCGCCATGACTTCAGCTCTGATCTCTGGTGCTGAAATGCCTCTCTGGCTATAGATGGGCATCTTTGGTGGATGACCTTGACCTGGTTGTCCGAAATTGAAATTGAAATAAACAGATGTCTGAAACGTGTATTTTACAGCGCTAAACCCGATCTTGAGGCACGATCTCAAAAAAATTGGTACTGAAAATGGGTTATTAATCATTTCGTCTAAAAAAACAGCTGGTCTAATTAGCAAGTGGTCTAAAAAGTAGCTGGTCTAAGTACAAACTAGTAGAGTTATCGTGGCTTGGTATCATTTTAGAAAAATTACGACTATACACCACGTACTTTACTATTCTCCTGCTGAAGTTTCGTTGACTATTTTGAGGTCCTTCCTCATGAGCACCGACCGCGACCAGGCTCAAACCCGTCTCACGACCTCACGACTGTTAAATTTATTTAATAAATATTATTTAATATAATAAAATAAACATATAATAAAATAAAATAAAATAATACAATAAAAATTAAAGTAATGAATCCGCCAGTTGCGTTTTAGACCAGTTTGTACTTAGACCAGCTAACTTTTAGACCAATTGCTAATTAGACCAGCTGCTTTTTTAGACGAAATGATACTAACCAATGAAAATATGCGACTAATGTTATAAAAAATTAAAAGTTGTTTAAAAGTGTACAAGGTAGTATTTGCTGAATGTCCGCATCTCTATATTTTTCCGTTCAAAAGTGAACTTTATTGAAGCAGTGTATGAAATGGGTTTCGTTTTATAGTATTTTAAATTATTTTTTATGGTATTTTAATCAGTAGACTATACAAAATGGGGATAAAGCATATTTACGTACTATGACCTGTATTAAATAAATTTTACCTCAAGGAAACCCTTGTTTTTGGTGCTGTTGTTTCGTAGTGCGACAATTGTGTTCGTAGCTGGACTTGTTTTTTTTTTTTTTTTTATACTGCTTGGCAAGCAGACAATCATACAGCCCACCTGCAGGGCTATTCTAAAATGTTCGGAAGGATTTCCGATCGGATTCGTTAGTTTTTCATTTCAATGTGGTAAGTAACTAAAACAATTTTCTTTAGTAAATAATTAAATATAAACACAGTAAATAATAAAAGATATTGTATATTACTGTGTTTAAGAGAAAATTGTTTTAGTTACTTACCACATCGAAATGAAAAACTAACAAATCCGATCGGAAACCCTTCCGAACGTTTTAGAATAGCCCTGCTGATGGAAAGTAGTTACCGGAGCCTATGGCCTACAATACAAGAGGCATTACACGCGCGCTGCTGACCCTGAGACATAAAGATGAAAGTCTCATGTGCCTGTAATTTCACCGGCACGCAGCTTTATCATTAATATAGTCATCTAGAGTGTAATATGCTTTCTTAGATTATTCTGTATGTAGGATTTAAATCTCAAGATGTCGCTCTATCTAATCGGGGAACGCCCTACATTACGTTTGCCTTAGACGCCATCTCCGTCAAGACGTGTCGCACCAACAGTTATCGGTTCTTATTCATTTTAAATTTATTACAAATTTTATTTTTTATTGCATCACAATTATGTAGAAATATCAATGTCATAATTAATTTAAACTTATCCTACTTATGTGGTAGGTGACATAATTATGTACCCAGTTAGGGTGTCGCAATTTTACCTTAAAAATAGGGAGGGTTCCCAACGAGTAACACCCAAACGAGTAACACTGTTACTCGTTGGGAATTTTTGTCCCAACGAGTAACACCCTGGGAGTGGTGTTACTCGTTAGGAATATAGGAGGTTAAAAAAAACAATTAAAATTAAATTAATGGCTACATAAATGTCTTGTCATAAAAAATTTTTTTTTACCAATACTTTCCCGACCCTTGGTCACCATTGATGGTATAGTCCAATGGTACTAGTGATATGGAGGCATCAAAACTGCTCAGTAGTGCTCAGAGTTAACGTATTGTCAACATTCTTTGCACTTTCACTCGCCGCACGCGATTTTAAATAGTTACTACTACACACGGTTACCATATGTTGGTTATGGTGGGGGGGTGTGTCAAGAAAATAAAACAACAAAAATGTACACGAAATGACATTACCGAATAGGTATTCATGTGACAAAAAAAACACATTCACCACACTGGTGTTTCTTCAAAAAGTATCCGATTTTGTCAACATTTTCAATATTTCGGGGGGGGGGGGGGGCACACTATTTTTGTACTAAATCTTGTTGCATCTTTTCATATTTTACCTGATTAAGATGTCTAGTATGGTTCCTTATGGGGCGTGAACGCTTGAAGCGTTACCTTGCCGTAACACAGTTTTTAAACTAGCACGAAAGGTAAAGTTCTCAAACTACATATCAAATATTTCACATATTTCTGTTTTGTGTATGTCGTGTATCTAAGCGGAATTAAATAAACTTATCTTATCTTATCTAGATCTGATATTTCGTCAGAAAGGTATGACACTGAACTGACTTCTGCATGCAATCTATTTTGTTTAATGGAATAAATAACTATGAACTATGAGGCCTCCCTGTTCATAGTTATTTATTCCTGAATGCATTGGATTGGTCAGACCAGCCAGCGGTTTAGCTAATCGGCCACGAGGTTCTTTTTTCGTCTATCTTCTCGACTAAAATCAGTTTAAACACACTTAGTAACGTCAAAAAAAGAAAATACAAATTGGCAAACAAACGGTTACTCAAAATAATAAATGAACTAGTACAGTACGTACATTTTTACGAGAAAAAACAATATATTTACGAAGCTACTGGTATGGTCAATAATAAAATATAATAAGTGTAACTAAGACTAGGTGTTTATAGCGTGTGCGTGTGGAAAGAGTGAGGGTATATGCTATGTCGATCAAAGCGAGTCCCTCTTCAAGTAATTCACAGTAACAACAAGACGGACAGTAAGTCAAGGAGGTAATCCCTCGTTCTAATTAGATATTTCTTTGTTCCAGGTGAAACTAACCAGCCATGTTGATCTTATCACACTGCTGACCAGTGAATAACGCATCTCTACGTGTGGCGGGCTCGCACAGCGGCGCGGTAGGATGGCGTCGTGTCTCACGGGTGGGGGCGGGTTCGGCGCGCACGAGTACGTGCCCGTCGCAGAGTTCTACGCCGACAAAGCAGTGTTTGTGACTGGCGGTACCGGCTTCATGGGCAAGGTGAGGCAAGGGGCTCTTAGGGTCCCCCCCTACGTTACACGTATATCGGGGATGTTAGACGCATGTGGCTTGAACATACATAAGAAGATCAAGTCGCTGTTGGTGTTCCAATAATAACACAACACTTCCATGGACATAACTGCTAAGTAAAGCTTGCATCCATTAATAATATAACAGCCAAAATTCACATACCTCCTAGAGGGAACCTCACATCGTTACAGTAAGTCAAAAGTCAAAAGTTAAAGTCAAAATTAAAAGAATTTTATTCATTGAAATCACAAGGATCATTTTTAATCGTCTTATAAACTAAAATTACTCCTGTTCCAACGCGACCAAGCCTAGAAGAATCAGGCAACAAACACGGCTTGGCTTACATAAATGGTCCGTCTGACCACTAGGTGAGAAGCGCCTGTGTGGTGTCTCGGAGCAAGGAGTTGCTGATGCATAGTAAATGAGAACTTAAAAACCTCAGGAAGGTAGTCAAAATAAAATAAACATCAGCAAAAATATGCAACGCTACGCATGTTATAACGAAAGTTAAGTAAGTTAAGTAACGAAAAACTTCGCTGGACATAACTAGGGAGCAAAGTCCTATTTATCGCTAGTACAACACTTCGATAGACGTAACTCGTGAATGAATATCATATTCAGCAAGAGCGAGCAGAAAACATTGTGGCGGTAGCGTCATTGGATGAAGGCGGCTGAAGGCGGGGGAAGCCTATGTTCAGCAATGAACTTCTGCCAGCAAAAGGTGACTCAACATATTTGTTCGCAGGTCCTAGTTGAGAAACTATTAAGAAGCTGTCCGAAAATCAAAAAGATCTACCTGCTGATGAGACCGAAGAGAGGGCAGGACGTGGACTCTCGGCTAACTGAGCTCACGCAGTCACCGCTGTTTGAGACGCTGCGGCGGGAGCGGCCCCTTGAGCTGCTCAAGATTGTGCCAATCGTGGGTGATATCACGGAGCCCGAGCTCGGCATCAGTCTCAAAGACCAGGCCATGCTGTGTCAAATGGTAAGACTCCCAAGTACTCTAAACTTTTTATCATTGTTTAATGTGGCAACCACGGCTTATTATCTTCTCGTCACAGATACCATAGAGCCTTAAGACGAAAGTCTATAATCAGTGCGTGTGGCCAGTGATGACTTCCGGCATTGAGACGTGGTCGCTAACTATTGGCTGTATGGACAAGCTCAAAGTCGCGCAGCAGGCTATGGAGAGCTATCACTACGTTATAGAAGTAGGCTATGCTAGGGGTATCATTTCGTGATAGAATCCGAAATGAGAAAATCCATAGAACCATTGGTTTCTCGAGTGGCGACCACAAACCGGACGGCGCGTTAGTTAGAGGAAGGCCCTTCACTCGATGGACTAAAGGCATTATAAAAGTCGCAGGAAGTCGGTGGATGGACGCGGCATAAGACCGAGCGTCTTGGCATTCTAAGGCCTATGCCCAGTAGTGGACTTCCACAAGCTGATGCATATGATCTTGTGAAATAGGTACTATCTATTTATATAACAACTAATTGTAAACATGTGAAAGCAATAAATGTATTGAGTATTAAGTATTTGTGTAGGTAATTGTTGGAACATGTACATGTTAAGTGATAACCTCTGCCTGCAATCAAAATCTGCGTCTACATGTTTCACCTAAAGGCCACTTTTTATTTTTTATTTACCATTTAACATTGTATTAAAAACTACATATAGTATATAGAACTTACACCGGCTTCTACTCCTAAGACTGGTGTGCTCCTGATGCCCTATCTTTTGTCATCGCAATGTTATCCCTGTACACAGGAAAAACTTCTAAAATAAAGCTAATTCCTTCACAATTGAAGCAGCACGTCTGTGGAATACGTTACCTGTCTCGATAAGGAAATCCCTATCCCTAGCCATACTTAAATCACGAGTTAAATTTCTTTTACACTTCAAAAATGTCATAGTTTCGCATATGGCCTATACTCTGATTTTTAATCTTAGACAATTTTTGTAAACAAACAAATGTCATGATATGCCACTGTGTGTATGTGTCATGATTGTGTATCATACGTGTATATATATACACATATATGATACACATACATGACACTTATACATACAGTGACATTTCTTTGTTTACAAAAAATGTCTAAGATTAAAAATTATAGTCTTACTAGTTGCGCCCCGCGGTTTCACCCGCGTGAATAATGATGAAAATTGATGATGATGATGATGAAAAGTAGCCTATGTGTTAATCCAGGGCGCAAAGTATCTCCATTCCAAATTTCACTCAAATCCATTCAGTAGTTTTTACGTGAAAGAGTAACAAACATCCATCCATACTCACAAACTTTCGCGTTTGATGATGATGATGATGATGAAAAGTAGCCTATGTGTTAATCCAGGGCGTAAAGTATCTCCATTCCAAATTTCACTCAAATCCATTCAGTAGTTTTTACGTGAAAGAGTAACAACCACGCGTTTGATGATGATGATGATGATGAAAAGTAGCCTATGTGTTAATCCAGGGCGTAAAGTATCTCCATTCCAAATTTCACTCAAATCCATTCAGTAGTTTTTAGGTGAAAGAGTAACAAACATCCTCACAAACTTTCGCGTTTATAATATTAGTAGGATAGGATAACATGGTAATATTTCCCTTCACTTCACTAATTAGTTCGTTGGTATATATTTAGGTATTATTATTTTATTATACAGCTATGGTATGTAAGTAGGTTTGTATGTATATAATAGTAGTGTATTATGTAGTAGATACTTTTTATCTATTTTTTCGATATTTATTCTATATCGGTATTAGTTTTTTACTTCTTTCGTATAATCTTGTTAAATTAACGTACACACTCGGCCATTCTTCTATTCTTACAGATCGCTCTCCACTGTGTACAATAAAGTATTTTCTATTCTATTCTGTACCTTTGAGCCTTATTAAATTCCTCTCTTCACCTTTCAGATATCAATAGTGTTCCACTCGGCGGCCACAGTGAAGTTTGACGAGAAACTCAAATTGTCGGTCACCATCAACATGCTAGGCACCCAGCAGCTAGTGCAGCTCTGCCATCGCATGCTCAAACTAGAGGTAAAAACGAAAAAAGATTTTCGTAGGTTTATTCCACAACAACCTCTGTGGCGCGGCGGGCGACCCAGCTGAGATTTGAGAGGTTGCGGGTTCGATTTCCGCTGCCTGACAAATGTTTGTATGATCTTCAAATATTTGTTTCGGGTCTGGGTGTTGTAGTACCATGGTACTCGTAGTACCTTGATACTCACGAATCCTAGTGTGGGGTCAGGACTATGTTTGTGAATGTTGGGTATTATGTTGTAGTTCATTTTCAATATGTTTTATCTATAGGGGCAGTATTAGCCGACAAATTCGATTTTGACAATCTCTGTGGCGCGGCGGGCGAAGGTTCGCCTGCGACGCAGGAGGTTGCGGGTTCGATTCCCGCCTTGGAACAAGTATTTGTACGATCTGCAGATGTTTTTTCAGGGTGTTCTGGGTATTTTCTATGTATAATAAAAAAATATCTATCCATGTAATGTATTGTATTATAAGTATATCTGTTATCTAGTACATAACACAAGCTCTGCTTAGCTTGGGGCTAGATAATGTTGTATGAAATGTCCAGCATTTATTTATTTAGCCATTTAGGACATCCATATGTTTGTTCAGACGACGTGACTAACAAACAAAGATCCAATCTTTTTAATTAATAATATAAGTAACATAATTAAAACATAACATCCAACAAGATAGAGAATAGAAAAAGAAGTTTTCATAGGTTTAATAAATGTTGCTATTCCCAGGCGCTAGTGCACGTGTCGACGGCGTATTGTAACTGCGAACGTGAGCGCGTCGAGGAGATGGTGTACGCGCCGCCAGCGCTGCCGGAGCATGTAGTCACGCTTGTGCAGACGTTACCCGATGAACTGGTCGACCGGATCACACCTGATCTAGTTGGTAAGTTGCCTAGCAGCATTAGCTAGACAGACGTCCATTGAGCAGTCCTCCATATGGATGGTCAAAATGGGGATCATTTTGTCCAAATCTTTTGAAACTTGAAAAAATGAATATTTAGGTCAAGAAGTTTCCCCTTTTCAAGCATTATAAGATTTAGATAGCGCTAAGGTTGCCAAAATTAATCCCTATTGTTGCGTTCCCCATTTCCATTTGCTACTGTAATTCTGGTCTTCCACATAGCATGCAATTTGCTGTAATCACCACGCTTGGCAGACGAATTTGACGTCACTTGGTGATGGTAGAAGGTTTTTGCTGTTCGTGTTGGTGGATGAGCTAGATGCTGCGCATTCTCTGGTGTATCCATGATCAGCCGTGCGAAACCCTTTGTTGGACGAGGCCTCCCCAATGGGGGTATTTGCTGTAATCACCGCACGCTTGGCATTGGTGGATTGGTGATCGCAGTATAGGTGTTGAATACTCAGGTGGATGCTGCTGCCTATCCCCGGGTATAATACCTTAGTCGGCTTTTACGACATCCACGGGGGGGTAGTCTTGTCATTGGTCGTTTCTTGGGCCCTTGGTTAATCACCAGGTTGTGGTTGCCCTGAAAAGGACCTTATGATCGATGGTGAACGAGCCAGTTTGGTTAAAGGATGCAGTGGGCCTGGTCTGTTTATTGGCTCCGGGAGATTTAACCCGCCTGTCAGTGTTAGCGGCCCTTTGCTCGTTTTTGAGAGAGCTCGATTAGCTCTCTTTATTTTTGCTGCAACGCACGATGTGATATTAGCTGGCTCGCTGGGCTCGAGTGTGTAATGTAGATTTGAGGAAATCTCTTCACTCGCAAGCTTAAATTACATTATCTACAATCACGCTATACTCAACGCAAGCCCTTGCATTTCTCAGTTTTTTAGTTCTTGAGTGATACCTACTAAAATATCGTTCATTCATTCATTCATTCTTTAAATTCATCTCGTTTCAGGTGACAGGCCTAACACGTATACATTCACGAAGGCTCTCGCGGAAGACATGCTGATTCGAGAGTGTGGCAACTTGCCCGTGGCTATCGTGCGACCATCGATCGGTGAGTGTCTTGTCTATGCTTTTACATAGCATGTTTATATAAATGATAAAGCCGCGTGGCCTGATGTCTGCCCCTCGACTGCTAAAATATAAATTTGTAATATCTGTACTTACCTATTTACATGGTTTTATTAGGTTGTTATTTATATGTATATCAAGCGTAGCTGTCTTATAAACTTTTGCTGATGTTTTTTACTTTTGACTACGTTCCTAAGGTTTTTAAGTTCTCATTTACTATTGTATCAGCTTCTCCCTGCTCCGTGGCACCACACAGACGCTTCCCACCTAGTGGTAAGACGGATCATCAAATTGTTACCAAGCCGTGTTTGTTGCCTGAATCTTCTTTAGGCTTGGTTGCGTTGGAGCAGGAGTAATTTTAATATACAAGACGATAGTGACCTTTGTAATTTCAATGAATAAAATGAGATTTGACTTTAAACTAACTTACTAGACTTTAAGACCAAATTATGTGCAGTTTCATACACCACTATCTAACCTCATGAAATAGATAATATTATACCAATTTAACGTTTATTGTAATACCTTCTAGTTTTCGCCGGTAAGAGGTTCATTTGTTCGTTGCAGCTTCGAGGATATCTGGTGGTGTAAAATTTTCTTTAGTATCGCTACTGTCGTTTTCAGACATTTTTTTAAAACAAAAACTAATTTGACAATGTTTGCGTAAAATTACAGCTTAATGTTTGCATTTATTTGTAAACAAACGTTTAGAGCGCCAAAAGCCATACGCGCGAGCGTGTTGCGCCGCGTCCACAGATTATGTATAGAAAAACTGCATTGCAGTTGTCCATAGAAGAGCTGTATCGTAATGTAATTTTTTAAATTTATTTCGATGGCATGTCCGTAAAGACTGTAATTTTAGGTTTGTTTTTAGTTTTTTAATCTTTATGTTTCAGTATAAGAGTAGATCAAACTATTTTTTGCCTTTACGACTGTGACGTTGTTTCAAATTTACTAAACATGTTAATTTTAGTATTAATCCTTATCAATATAATGTTGGTCACCGTTTTTGGTCCAATTAAGTACATCCGGCTAAAAACGTGTACCTTATCGTGCGTTTAAATTAACACTATTATTATAATGAGGAAGTTTTGTGTTGCATTGTACCTATCTGATTGCAGTGCAATCCATATGAATTAGAATAATTTATGTATTCATACATATGAAATTGAAAGCGCGTACGAGGGATTCTTGAACACGTATCTCTGCTCTTCTCTATATTAAAAGGCATGTGTGCATGCAGGTATATTTATAAATCGAGTTCTAGTGATTCAATCGCTGCTTTCAATATTGTGTAGTGTAGTGTATTCATCGAGATAGGGTTTACTATACAGGGTATGCCTTTGTCGTGTCAGTGGGGAAATCTTAAACTGTAGGTACATTACGACTGAAAAATTATGACTGTACACCACGCACCTTATTATTCTCCAGCTGACGTTTCGTAGATCATTTAGAGGTCCTTCCTCATGAGTATAGAGCCGCTGAGACATGAAGGTGATTAGAACCGACCGTAAGATCGTAATTTTTCAAAAAAGTATAGGAAAAAAGTATATATACTTAATAGTAAAGTAATACCAGCAATACAAGTAGTATTACCAGTAAAATCTACCGGTGAAAATTTGACACAACAAATACTAACATTACATCACACATTACTGATTAAGTACGATATGATAAAAATATATGTCACTACCTTTTTATCCGATTCGTATCTATTCCATTAATTTAATGGAATTTGATGAATTTTAATAATATATAAATGAAATATTATTTTTATCTCTGAAACTACAAAGCCGTTTATTTTAAATATGAAATTTAAACCTCTCTCATACTTTACAGGAAACCGTAAATTAAAATGCTAAATCTTCAAATTCAAAAAGAAAAATACTCATAATGAGAAAATGCGTAAAAAATTGTGTTGATTGACTAATAAGTTAATTGTTCTAGTGGTTACTATGGTGGTCTACTTGTACGGAACGTTCTCCACGCGAGTCCGACTCGCACTTGACTGGTTTTTTTGTTTAGTCAAATAGTTACTAAGCTTGGTCTTAGTACCACTTGCGTCTACCAGGGTACTATGTATTTACTTTATGCTGCAGTATAACTTGAACTATACATATAGGTTCGTAAGAGCAAGGGTAACAAATTTTACTCTATATGAAGCAAGTGGTACTTTGTTTGCTAGCACCCAAGTATTACTCTCTATATGATCTAACTGTTAGGTCATAGATAGTAATAGGTGCTAGGGTCCTAGCATCAAACCTAATGTAATCCTAATGTTTTTTTTTGCAGTCCTCTCGTCACTCCGAGAGCCAGTGAAAGGATGGGTTGACAACTGGAACGGACCAAATGGCATCATAGCTGCCGTCGGCAAAGGCATCTTCCGCACCATGCTCGGAACCGGCACAAGGGTCGCGGATTTAGTTCCCGTGGATACCGTCATCAATCTGATGATTGTCTGCGCTTGGCGGACGCATTTGAGAAGGTATGTAGAATTAGGTGCTGTTTCCAGCCCAAAATGCATCCGCTGAAATTCGCCACACCACTCAATAGCATTCAATAATTCACACCCCTATTACAGCTACCGTAAAACGGGGTCTATAGAAATCGCGGGGGGAATAGGGAATAATTCTTGGCATAAGTTTACATCATTACTAGAGCAAGCTCACAACTGCTCCAAAATATCCCGCAAATTTACCAAATTAATAGTCACCCCTCACGCGTGTCTTTTCTCGTCTGACGAAAGGCAAATAGAGATTGCATGTATTTTGTGGGGTTTGTTAAAAACTATAAAAGTGTTCATATAATTTTGACTATATCACAGTTTTATAGACTTTGACTCGAAAAATACATGCTAGCAAAGTTGTTTATCACTCCCGGAACATTACGAAAATTGTTGAATCAGTTCAGAAATGTATCTATTCACCCCATTTTACGGTACCTACCATATTTCTCAGTGCAAATTAAACTTACTACCTAATCGACTTCATAATTAAACTTTTCAACGCCACCAACTTGGGTCTCTTGCAGTTCTGGCGCCTTCAACAAACAGCTTTTCGTTCTAAAATTGTAATTTTGATGTTTTACAGGGGCGAGGGTGTGGTCGTATACAATTGTTGCACTGGCCAGCAGAATCCCATCACGTGGCAAAGCTTCGTGAAGACCAGCTTCAAATACATGCGGAAACATCCCTTCAGTAAGTCAGCTATTTGACACATTAATTCAGTTTCATGGCCATATTCAAGAATTTTTGACCGAACGAGCGAACAATACATTCTACAAATAACTGGTAAAATCTGGTCGTCAAACACACACACACACACACACACACAGAGGTTTTTGTTTTGGTGCAAAGTACCTAGTCAGGTGAATGCTGCTGCCCATCTCCATGTGTAATCACTTAGTCGGCTTATACGACATCCACGGGAGGAAACGGAGAGGTATATTCTTGGGCCGGATGCATACCACGGCATCTTTTGACCTTCTGACCTGCCACCTTAACTGAGTAAAACGAGTGAAATTAGACTTTTACTAGTGTCGAAAGTTGAATTGTTGACTGGAATCCTCTTGCATCTTCCCAGGTGACGTGGCATGGTACCCCGGAGGTGACATCACGAACAACCGGTTGAAACACGGCATCCTGTCATTAATACAGCACCGCGCGCCTGCTGTGGTCATGGACTTTGTCGCACGGGCAACGGGGAAGAAACCCATGTGAGTATCTACCCTAAGCATAGCTGTGGATATGGCGTGGTTTCCCGAACGCTGCCCATCTGAGTTGGGTTCGTTGGTTGACCTCTTTGTCGAAGTTGGACCTATGCAGTTGAATTGTCTGACCAAAATGTGGTCAACAACTTTGACACAATAGTTAGATATGTTAAATTTTGCGCTCCATGCCTATGGCATTCTGGGTAGCTGAAGGTTTTAAGGCACAGTGAGCAGCATATTAGTAGTTTCCATGCATTGAGTCTTTACTAATCTTTACTAAATGTTCATTAATAGAAGTAGTAGTAAATAGGCACGTAATGCGATATCCATAACAAATTGTGAAAAAGTGTCTCTGCATTGCTACTATGAAGAGAAGAAGAGGAAGACCTAGCTGACAAATATTCAAAAGGACAAGAAAGAGCTTGGTCGTACAAAGGTTGACCAAGTGGGATATATGGCACCACATGACTAGGAAAGTCAACCAGTAGGCGAGCTCTACACGGTCATTTGAACTGCGCAATGATGTAGTTTTAAGCATTGCGCGGTATTGAAGAGATATGATTTAGCATAAAATTGAGCGAGTTTCCATTTAACCACAAGTTATAACATGATAGCTGCAGCTAAATCTTCGGCCATGTTGCTGACTCGAAAACATTGATAGTTAACAGTAACAGTGTAATTGCGTGAAAACATTGTAACGTCGTGTAGCTAGAGGTTGTTCAATTAAATTGTCCATGAAAATAAAGGTCAATGATATGGTATCATGGTGTAAGGGCTACCTAATGGGAAAGATTGGGGACAGAGAAGTGTTTACTGAATTGTTGGTTCTCTTCCAGGATGATGAGAGTGCAGAACAAGCTGGAGCAAGCGGCCGCCTGTCTTGAGTACTTCACGACGCGCCAGTGGTCTTTCGCGGACGATAACGTGCAGGCGCTGTGCGGCGCGCTGTCGCCCGACGACCGGCGCGTGTTCGATTTCAACGTGCGCAACATTGACTGGGACGCGTACATCGAGTCGTACGTGCTCGGCATCCGGAGATTCCTCTTCAAGGAGAGTCCCGAGTCACTGCCGCGCTCGCGGGCCGTGCTGTGGAGGTGAGGATACTGTTCTTACTCGTAGTTCGCCATCTTTTGTGCATTCATCATCCTTCAGATGAATTAATGATGGTTAAATATTTACTCCATACCGCGATAGGTGTTATTCTGTTGAAAGACTTACCAAATTCCTACCACGTAAGGAGATACCCTATTGAAAGATTTACCAACTTCCTACCGCGATAGGCGATACCCTATAGAAAGATTTACCAGCTTCCTACCGCGATAGGCGATATCAAATTCCTACCACGATAGGAGATACCCTATTGAAAGATTTACCAGCTGCCTACCGCGATAGGCGATATCCTGTTGAAAGGTTAACCAACTTTCTACTGCGATGACTGCTATGAAAATCTTGTTTAAAAAATTCCAACTCCGCAAATCAAATCCGCAATGAAAATGTGCGGTGGAAGTTACCCAGTTCAAAAAATACCTATCCACAATTGCATTGAGTCCTTTTCCTTCCTGGTCCTGTTGTGGCCAATGTTGAAATAATTCAGCGCGCCTTTTTTGTTGCATGATGAATGTATTATCTTTTTGTATTTGCAGATTACACATGGCCCACATTCTATTACAAGTGTGCACCGTCATGTTAATGTGGAGATTTCTATTCTCTCGCACGAACGCTCTGCGCAATCTCCTGCGGCGCATCCTTGACGTTATAACGCGGGCCGCGCGCCTCCTCGCCATAGCCTGATGACGGGCGCCTAAACTAACAACTGTCAGTGTCAGTGACACTGTCATTGACATCACCCCGTTATACGCTTCCAATAAAACATGGCGGCATTTATATTTATTTGCGGTTACGGGTGAGGGATGAAATACTGTACGTATTCTTCTGGAAATCATTTTTGGCATACCAGTTGCCTGGCTCCATCACCCGAGGCACATTTACATGATCCAAATGCTATCATTGCAAATAAAAATAGTGATCAGCTCGTAGCTAGATAGGTTTCATGTATGCATCGATCCATAGACTAATCATGTGTTACACTAGATAGCTAATAAAAATACTGTTGCAGAACTAATTGTTCTTTGAGTAATAATCTGATAATGAGAATGGCAGTGAAAAGCCCCGATGACGTCAAAATTTAAAGTTTTGACGGTTAACCGCAGTTTGAATATCGAATGCCGCCATGTTGTCGTGTTTTCCGATTTGAAGTTTATCACAAAATGGCGGGAGATCATCAACACCAATAGAGATAATAAGGCAGATCAAATTAGATATTTTACTTCAAGCTTCCACGGGGCTGACTCGCTTCCCATTGCATCTACGCGATCTTTTTAATGAAGTACGGTTGTTTTTTTATCGCGTGGTATATTCCTCGAACGATAAACAACTAAGATAGTTCTGTTACGAATTGTTATAAGTAATAGTGATTCCAAATAATTTTGTACCTATACAGCTCAATGGTTATCTAAAAAAATATTATTATAATATGGTAAAAAGTTCAAAACTCTGTTGAAGTCGCATAGTGATTGTACTTATAGAATAATGCTGTAATTTAGAATAGCTGAGATTGTGTTACACTTCTTCGTCGAAAAGCTAAGTCTACAATTGAGATGCTTCTTAGTAGCTGGTGTAGGATAGTCTACAGTTAGCCAGATGTTAGTCGAGAAGCGTAAATTTGTCGACTTACGATAGAAGTTTATCACAATATTACGAAATCGCAAAGGTTTTATTTCATATTTACGGGCTATTTATTCAAATATTGCTAGATAATGTAGATGAGTATTTATTTTTCATCATACTTACACGTTACGCGCATAATTTCGTCCAACATTTTTTTAAAGGAATCGAGTACTTATAGATTTTGAAAGCTCAAAAATATAATAGACGATTGAATATCATGTACTAGTCAAAATGGATTAAAATATGAACTTATAATGGGCATCCATATAAAGAACAGTAAATTTATGAATGTTAAACAAACAGTTTTAAGTAAATTTGTTAAAATTTAAAAGTAATGTGTCATATTTTGGATTTAACCAAAACAGAAGAGCTCTAAATGAGAATTCTAGTACTTTTTCACCAAGCTGAGATGGTGTTATAATAAAACATAGCGAGCCATTCTCACCAGGTTCGGATTTATAGTGGCTGATAGTGAAGGTTCTCGAAACATTTGGATAGATATATATATTTCCGTATATCTGTCATCTTATCTGATGGATAGGCTATCAGGCTCTTATCAGCAAGCGGTGCAACGGGCCCTAGTTATATTTGAGGGTGCGCGAGTGAATTTCTAGGTTCGTAGTTGTCAAATAATCAATCTAAAGTAAAATTAAGGAGTGCACAGGCAAGCGCCATTGTCTAGCCTTGGTGAAAAGAGCTCCATAGCTTTTAAATTGAAACTGGTCGGCTAAAAATTTGCTGAAATTGAAAATATCAATCGAACGTTGAACACTTATGTAATTTTTAAACAAATGATTAAATCTGGATACTGATAATGAAGCCGCTACCACATTGAAAAACTAAAATAAAGTCACTTTTAGCTATACTTACCTACAATTATAGCAAAAATTTGTAATATCTAAGCTTCTGGACACATCAGAATTAAACCATGCTATTTGTATCCGCATTGTCCCGAAGTCTGATAAACGACAGCAGATGATCCAGTCTGTATGTACTTATTAGTCAGGTCTTCTAATTTTTTTTATGAAAATACCACAAGAGTTATGAGGAACTTAAATTTGAATTCTGGCTTCAAGGTGCCACAAAAAATTCAATTACATAAATAAACACTAACTTTTGTCATTTTCAGAGGTTGTAAGATTAGCGTGATATGTGGATGATATGATTGTCATTGCAACTTTTTTAAAGGAACACGAAAATTTACGAAGTATATTTTGTATACATTAATTAATTTGGGATATAGTTTAAATAATCTTCCATTGCTTGATAAGTTTGATCACGTAAAACTTCCATGTTCGGGAATAAAATGAACAGATGTGACAGATAGTATGCAAGTATCAGGCGAATGTCTAAATCTTAAGAGTGATAAAATTTTGTTACTACTTCCAAAACATGGGTCCTCCTATTCGCTTAGTTATTCGTACTTGATGCGATTTCTACTTTAGTTCCATTGACGAAGCTTCCTTAGTAATAATGTAGGTATTTATTGTTTTTATAAATAAATCCTTTAAAATTAATTTAATATACGCTAGGTAATTTTTCTAGCAAAATGTTGAAATGCTGGCCTCATGACATGAATTTTTGCTTCTAAATGATTTTTGAATGTGAAATGAGTACATAAGTCCTTCTAGGTTGCTAAAGGGGTCTTTGAATCTTGAATGTTGTTGATTGGGATACGTCATGTTATATTCCCTGTAATTTTAAATTCACTGTTGTTATCGATTACTGCCTTACATGTCTGCCCAAAAGTTATGTCTTCACTTTGTCCCCACACAATTTTTGGTATAAGTTTTACTTTAAGTAATGCCTAAGTTTATACGACCTGTTGTTTAAGTGTTAGCATTTTTTTAATGTTTAAGTCTAAAGCAGGATGCTTTCACTCTCATGTTCAGTTAGTCATGTGATTGTACGACACGTGGAATGGATTTATTATACATATCATAATGATTTTTTAAATCATTATTTTCTATTCACACATCTTCATCGCATTGCTCTTTTTCTCTATTTTGTAATAACATCAAAATTAAATCATTTTGTGATCTCTAGTTCTTTGTGTATTTACAAAAATTTATTTGTGTCAAAGGTCCTAAAAATAATCCATTCCCATCTTCCAGTAATGTATAATTTCTTTGTTTGGTTTCTTGTAGTGTAAAGATTCCTGGATGGAAGAGAAATGTGTAAGTGGCTCCTTAATTATTGAGTCAATGAACGAATTGATAGTTTCTGATTCGTCTATTGACTTAATTATCACAAGGTGAATGCGATATTGATCGCTTGTATTTATTATATGTAAATTTTGAGAAAAAATAAACTACTGTATTCAAATGTTTTGTTTTAGCAAGCTTGTAAAGATTTTGCGTTGGTGGATGCTTTTGTATTTTTAATTAAGTTAATATATTATTGTTTTGGGAAACTACAAGTGCGGAATTATGTATGTGCTGCATATATTGTATTTATTTGTGTATATAGTTTAGTTACCCAAAGTTAAATCCAAATACATTAATGCGAAAGTATTTTTTTTATTTTTTTCGCAGTGTTATATTATGTACATTGTAGGAAAGTGTTTGAAATGATGTATGGTCGCCTACGGTTTCTGAATGAATAAACCAGCCTCACATTTTTATGCATTGCTCTGTTTAATTGATGAAAGATCGGAAAGACCAATTTTAATACCTTCTCTTCACGTTTGTGTAAAGTCAGAGAGAGAGAGGCTAATTCTATTTCAATTATATTGGCATTTGATTATGGCTTTAGTTACAATACACCGACTTTAAATATAATCACAAATGGTATATTTTGAAGGAAGTTGTTCACTAGATAGTTTTACGCAATTTTTGATAATCTTAAAACAGAGGCTAAAAGAGTTTATTCAGAAACCGTGTGTAAGGAGACGCTTTAAAGTTTATTTTGCTCAGAACCTTTCCCACCATCTGCCGATAAGAAGCGGGTAGCCTTTTTGGCAAATGTTTTTATCTTATTTATCATCATTACTGCTAGGCTAACCAGAACCACCGCATATCATCAGATGGTGAAAGAGGCTTTTAAGGCGGTATCAGATGATTCACTTTTCTCTAATTTTTTTGCGTTTTTTGACGTTTGAACACAAAATGAAACAAGTGCTGTCGAATTGATTAGTGACCCGATCAAAATTTTTTGGATATTTTCATTCGTCATCATTATTCACTCGGAATGAAAGAAAAGTGAAATGTCTGAACACGGAGTGAAGATTAACTCGGGTTCGGTCAGTTCGTCTCCTCATTTCGTTTCGTCGCCTCGACATCGTACAGATGAACGTTCATTTTGTCATTCAAAGGGCACCATGCGATCACGGAATGAAATAAAAAATTAAGTCACTCGAGTGAACATTCTTCCGAATGAACCGTCTGATACCGCCTTTGGTAAATTAACGGCTATTGAATAAAACAGTAAAACTTTGGTGGGGATGTAAAATAGCGCTGTTCGGGTGTATGCTCAATGTAGGATTGTCAATGTCTCTAATTAGCTACGGATTGTTAGAAGTTTAAATTTTTTAGAAGCATATTTTAACAGGACTACAGACTTTTCTCATTAAGTCCTTCGGTATGATTATTGTTGTGAGTTCAAGAACTTCAAGATCGTTATCGCTTATGCGTGCGATGTTTTTCTCAAACCCGAGTACAAGGATTTGGTGAGAAAAGCCTTGATAGAAAATATTTTGTAGATTTTTTTTTATTAGCACTTTAAATTATTTAACTGGATCCTCATAAAGCTATCGATTTTATTTACGGGTCATCTTTTTAAATTTCAGAATTTTGTTTTGATCAACGCATTTTTATCAAGAATTTAAATGGGAAACAACGGCACAGGTTTGTGTGTCATTACCATTACGTCTTTCTTTGACCATGGCTGTGGTTTTACTGGCTTACCTATTTTGCTATAGAGTACCTACTCAATGGTAGAGCAACCCAGACGGTTTGAACAACGTCATCACTTCAGTGATCACTGAGTTTAATCAGGGTGAACAAGACATTGCGATGGGGGTATTAAATGAAAAGTTTCACAAAAGAGATCGTAACAAAGAGACAGTTTTAGATTTCAAAACAGGTGATCATTATCCACCTCTCATGAAATTATTTGCGATGAATATATCGTTCGCGACCCACCTTCACACTGAGCCTTCACACCAGTGTTAAGGTAGGGATATTAAATTCCCCGCCTTAACACCAGTGTGACAGAAATCCCGGCCTTCATACTAGTGTTAAGGAGGGGAACTCAGTGTGAATGACGGGAAAAGGCTCAGTGTGAAGGTGGGTCGCGAACGGAATATATCACCTCTTTTTTGGTATGTTTTTGAAATGTGAAACTACCCCCTTGTTTGCCATTAGAATATACCATTGACGGTACCAAGTTGTTTTTTTGCCGTTGTACCATTACGTTGATGATACCACGGCAAATAGTGTTTTGTTATCCGTGGTAGGTACATCCAGGAAATGATAATCAAATACCAGGCTCCTATCTGATACTTTTTATACATCTTTTTCGTAAGTCTTTTACCAACCCTCCATCGCCACAGCAATTTCTTTTATGCCCTGATTATCACGCTGTTCAAACCTTCTAAGCATATCCAGAAAACTGGCGCCATTAGCAAAAGACCCAACAAATCACAAAAACAAAATGGCGCTTCGAGTGACCAATCGAGAAACAGTGAGCGGTGCTGGCGTCCAGCACAAATAAACTTCCGTATTGTAACATTCAAAATCTGGATTTTCTCAAAAAAATATATGATAAAAGAGAGAGCACTATTCATAATCACTCAGCTAAAAAGAGACGGCGATAGAATGCAGGCTACGTGTTTCGGTGATAGGACGTTATATACGCAAGGGGGGGTTTATTTATTATTCCATATATTAAAAATAAACAGATTGTAAAGATTAGGATGTTTTATTAGACCTTACTAAAAAAATCCTAGAATCCAATCCAAAGATATCCTAAAACGAGAACGTTTTTGACCTTCAAACAACACCATCCCAAACTTTAAATTTCGTATTTAAGAAATGTGAAGTTCCTCGCAGCTTGTCGCCCCGGGCCACGGCCCTTTTTGGTCTAAGGGTATAAATACGCCACTGGGTATACCTCTAACGCCTATTCTGCCAAGATATACTGTTTCAGTTACTCCTGTAACTGAATAACCGTCTTCCAGCTAAAGAAGCATGTTAGCAGAGGCCCAATTCTCTTATTTAAAAACATTCCAGTCTCGTGTCAGTCGCACCGTTTCGTATAGAAACTATTCCATATTCTTAGCAAGAAACGCGAAGATTAAGTAATAGTTACTATGCGTGACAGTGCGACTGAGACGAGATTATACTGCGAATTGAATGTTTTTAAATTAGAGAATTGGGCCTCTGATGCACATGTCAATGACTTTCACGCTATGATTCGCAAGAAAATTGTATCTGTCAAATGCAGAATGCGCAACTCCAATAGTATATTTGGGACACTTTGTATATGGGTGTTGGACTTTATCAACCCCAACTTTAAGCAGATATACTTACTGAATTAAATCTTTTTCTTTTTTCTTGATAAGTAATTATAATTTTGATATTTATCTATTTATTAGATCCAAGTACTCGAATAAATATTATTATTATTAATGATTACCTATAACCGACATTAAAATTTTCGCATTTCCCGACACTCCTAAAAAGTTCTGCCACAAGTCACTCCCAGCCGAAAAGTTAATGCGTAAATCTTACAGGAAGCTAATTCGTATTGACACCGCCAATGGATTCATCGTTTTTCATGTTTTCATCGTACTTGTATTCTATGTACCTGTGAAGAAACAAGAAATCAGCATCTCTCTGGATCTTGGAAGGTATGGATGAATCAAGAACTGTTCATCATGCCTGTGCTTCGAGACTATAGCCAGCTGTTCAACAACACGGACATAATGAAAAAACTCAACTCTATCATCATTATCAGCCTGTAGAAATCTGGACTTAGGCCTCTTCCTTAGAATGCCACGATGTACAGTCTTGAGCCGCCTCTTTCCACCGACTTACTGCGTTAGTCCATCGCGTTCCTCTACCGCGTCAAAAAAGAAAATAAGAACTAGTGTAGTGTAAATAGGTATTGCTAAGTAGTGCAAACTGCACCTATAGTAGGTAGTAGTAGTGGACTTAGAGTTTCTTGTGAAAGAATTCGTCCGGGAAAGTACTACCAGAAAAATGTCTACAATTGAGGAATTTTTACTCTTTTCTATTATTTAATAATAACAATAATAATAATAATTTATTTATTGAATCAGATTCTTAAAATCCATTTTTTGTTAGAAGTAGATACACTTAAATTATTTGTTAAAAAATACATAATAGCCGTCAAACAGTAACTGGAAGTAGGTAATTAAAAACTTTTATCCGAATCCCGACCAAACAGACTCCAGCGAGACGCCTACCTGATCAGGACTCGAACAAAAGCCTTCATTACTGGCAGATCGTAACGATCAGGAATGACCTGCAGGATGCTGTTGGAACTGCTCCGCACTCTGCTGAGCAATGAGGCAGTTTTCTTACGGATGATAGCGTGAAAACCATCAACCCTAGCCTCCGCAAACATTGTAGATGCACTGCAGAAGCGAGGCAGTCCCATCAGCATCCTAAAACCATTATTACACTGGACGCGCAGGGCATTAAGCGATCTCTGCGTATAGCTGAACCACAGACTGCTCGTGTAAAAAGATTGGCAGTAGGCTTTGAAGAGAGTTATTTTCACTTGCCTACTGCAACGAGAAAACCTGCGTGCCAGCATATTACATCTGACCGCCAATGCCCTACGCTCCCTCTCTATGTCCTCCTGGTCATCAAGGTCATAATGCCCTAAGTACTTAAACTTGTAGACCCGTTTTAGTTCGGATCCGTCAAGCTCAATAACAGGTAGAGATTTAATGAGATAGTGAAGTTTTTTGGAAAAACAGTGGCTGAAAAAGGGCTCGGACGATTTCAAAATAATCCAATACTAATAATCATAAGAATAAACTAGCAATATTTGTGTGTATATTTTATGAGATCTCGAAAGCAGTTCGAACGATTTCGATGAAATTTGGTAGGTATACATGGGGGTTTTTTGGGGTAAAATAGTTTGACCACGGGGAAGGACAGAAGAAAATCGATCTAGCTATAGGTTTCATCTCTGGGAAAAGGTGTTTTTTCGCAAAGCTCGGTCACCCAGGGTACTTATATTTAATTTACGGAGCGAATCCCTTAGGGCGCGAGTTTCGCTCGCTTGTCCGTTTCTTTTTGTATGAAGATGTATTTTTTGCACTGGCTGAATAAACTTACTTCTCCAGCGGTGGGCAGAGGAAATGCCGTATATTCCTCGGCATCAGAACATCTGCTTGTACTTTGCATACGTCCAGCGCGTAGTCTTGAAACTCACAGATGATATCATCGTCTACTTTTGGACCTATGCCGGGTACTGCGTATACCAGGGTTATCTGGGGAAAAGATGCAATCAACAATCACGTGATCTCTACGCTATTAACAATAATATGCCGCTGGGCACACTTGTGGCAAGCATTCGGTGAATGGCGGACACCGCGGAGTGGGGCTCCTTGGTTTCAAAACCAGACCCTGACCCTCGGCTTGCCTTGGCCGATTCAACCTATGCTCTGAGAGTGGAAGTGTTTAAGGCATTAAGCCGGGAGTAGCGTTTAGTGAAACTGCAGCACACCTCTCGACTCTTTAAGTGCATCAGACACGTAGTAGATGCGATAATATACGAAAATGATACATCTGTCCATCTTTTGATATATGTCGGTGCCTACAAATGCTTGAAGGTAAAATATAAATGATCTGCTACGTGTGTGTTGCTCCTCGAGTTTAGTATAGAGAGTGAAATGGACAGATACGCGTTCAGATACAGATTATCTTACCGCATCTGCTACGTGTGTGACACACTTTAGCCGTCCACGCCAACTTTGCCCCTTACGCTGCCTTCAGTGGTGGCACCTTTATGAGGCCCGTTTAGTGGACGGTAAGTCACTTGCCTAAATCGTTTTCAATCATTTAGAATTGGCAGGTGCCGCATCTCATCCTATAATAGGGGGTGGTATACCTAATTCACCTGATAGCCCATTAAACATTCAATTAGCATCTTCTCCCTTCAATAGCAACAACTTTAAACTTTCAAGTTTTTTAACCTACTTGTAATAGGGTCTTTTATTGTTGGCTAATACGGCCCCAGTCATCATCCTCATCATCAGAAACCTTTAGACGTCCACTGCTGAACGAGGTCTCCCCCATAAAGACCTATATCATTTCAGGAGAAGATATTATATTCAAAACAAGACGCGCAATGATGACCTACTTACTCTTAATTTATTTTTTCGCTACGCATTCGGACGCCCAAGCGACCGAGATGGATTCTGGTGCGTATTTTTAATGTTGCTTCGTAACGCAGCCGTGCTATGAATGCGAATCAGCTGTTTTAAGGATTGTGATACTAATTATACCACACATTATAATAACGTATGTGTACCTATTTACTATGACGACTGTGAGTACCTAGTCAAACCTTTTGGAGGTTTTTAAGGTACAATATTATAATGAACACTGAAAGAGTCTGTCAGTGGTTGTGGTTACTCATATAAAAAAAAACAAGCGATTATCAGTTCGTTAGACAATAAGAGGGTCCTGCCTGAGGTCTTACAATGAGCTCTTATAGCGATTCAGTTCAAAAACTATTCAGTACAAAATATCGGTTCCGTGATGTGCGCAGCTATTTTTAAAGACACAGTAGCAGAAGGTCTAGATTTCTGCAATTAAAATTATTCATTGATGACGCATGTCAATGTCAGAAATCTAGACCTTCTGCTACTGTGCCTTTAAAAATATATAGCTGCGCACATCACGGAACCGATATTTTGTACCTACTGAATAGTTTTTGAACTGAATCGTTATAAGAGCTCATGTTAAGGCCTCAGAGCTGGATGACCAAGAAAGACGGCTCTTTCTACGACTTTCTTTTTTTTTCTTTTCTTTTTACGACTACTACTTCGGGTCACTGGTACCGGCGTACCAGTGACCCGAAGTAGTAATCGTGCAGGATACTGTTTACCTACCTCTGGTATAGCCTGCTCCTCTTCCTCGACTTCTTCGATCTCAGGAATAATCAAGTCCATGTTTTCATCCAGAAACTTCTCCAGGATCTCACGTACCATCGCCACTTCTTCTGGTTTCGCCTGGAATGTTAATATTAATATATTGGATACAAAATTCTGAAAAAGATTTTCATCTTGAATCGAGCAATACTCAGAATAAGTAATTACTATTCTGAGGAGCTGTATGGCTGGCACAGACTGACAAATCAAATACCAATCAAATTACAAAGATTTCAAGCTAACCCGATGTCATTGGCCGTTATTAACATTTGCGGTCGTCCTGGTAATGTTAAATCAAATCAAATCAAAATAATTTTATTCATTGAAATCACAAGGATCATTTAAAACGTCTTATAAACTAAAATCACTCCACGCGGCCAAGCCTAGAAGAATCAGGCAACAAACACGGCTTGGCTTACATAAATGATCCGTCTTACCACTAGGTGAGAAGCCCCTAAAGTGCGAAGCTATGATTCTTTGGTCAAAAGCCACACTTTTAGAGAATAGTAAATATAAATTAGACTCAAAAACTACCTATACTTACTACTCATCTATCAAAACTTATAAACCTGTTTTAATACATGGTTAAGTTAGGTACGTATGTACCTATCTAGTTACCTATAGCCATTTATGTTTCTGATATTGTTTGGGTCATTGATTAGTTCTAAGTCTCTAAGGGAGTAATTTTTATTTATAAGACGATTCAAAATTAACCTTGTGATTTCAATGAATACAATTCTTTTGATTTGATATAAAGACCGTTTGCTCTCATCAAGAGTATATTATGCCGAGTCCCAGCGTCGTTACTTAGCAGTTATATGGGCTGTCTTTTATTTTTTTATTTTTTTTATGCTACTTGGCAAGCAGACAAGCACCCGGCCCACCTGATGGAAAGCAGTTACCGTAGCCTATGGACGCCTTCCGACCCTGAGACATAAAGATGAAAAGTCTCATGTGCCTGTAATTTCACCGGCACCCGTACCCTTCAAACCGAAGTACAGCAATGCGAACACTACTACTTGGCGGCAGGAATAGGTACGGTGGTAGTACTTCCCCGGACGAACTCTTTCACAAGATATTCTACTACTAACAAAACTGATTGTGATTGTGATGGTATAATTATAAAGAAGTTACCTACTTTCTTTTTCTTCAAGTCCGGATCGGGCAGTATACCGATCTGCTCGTCAATATACGCCATTATATCCTTCTCAATATGTTGCACTACGAATTCACCGCTGGTAGTAGACATCATACGACCCGCCACCATGCCTGAAACAAGAAGTTAATTAATATTTGAACTTACAGTAACCAAATTATCATCATTCTAAGGTAGATTTCCAAAGAAGAGGTTCAGTATCCAGCAACCTTTAGACGTCCACTGCCTGACGAGGCCCTACCCCATAACAATGCAATGGGGAAAACCCTAATAATCACGCTTTAGTGATCGCTGAATTGGTGTTATGTACAGACGGATGCTACTGCCTATGGTATGGTATGATCCTTAGTGTGAATTTACGATATCCACGGGATGTGAAGGTGGGATCTATTCTTAGGACACACTATGGCCAAGAATGAGGTAAAGAGTGAACGGTAGTAAAATAGGTCTCTCTGCTTCACGATCCTGTGGTTTAAAGGGAGGCTTCTCTCAATCGGATCTAGAGGCAGCCGCGGGGGTCACCACTACCTTTACCCGTGGCAATGTTAGTGTAGATGCTGCCACGGGTTTAGGCAACCAATGACTTGACAGACATTCTTCCTCAAAAAATTACATCAATATGTGACGTACACATATGCTGTGGTAGTTGAGTCGTTGAGTCGAGCGTTAAGATGAGTATACCTTTGTAAATGATAAACTGGCTCGGGCTGCAGCCGGCTGTCTCGTTTAATTTAGCAGCGTCACAAAATATATTGGTACAGAAGGCCAGCTCAGTACAACAAGCGATAACAGGCACATGCACACAGACGCCCACGTAGAACTCGGTCAACTCGCGACTGGCGTTCGACCGAGTTCTACCGAGATCGTCGTTGGTATACGCGTTTGTGGCAGCGTTCTGCATGAATGTTCCGCATTCGATTCCTATTCGAAGCAGTTCGTTCGTGGCTGCTTTATGGAGTTCAGCTATTATACACATGCCGCATATCTTTCACGTTTTAGTTCTAGAACATATCACAATGCTATTCTTCATTCGTTGAGACCACGAAAGTATTTCGCACATATTATTATGTTTTGTGTTGAAAACTCATGCACGGCCGGATTTCAATGGTTCAACATAATTATAGTTATAAATCATATATTAAGTCTAACCAAGATCATAGTTTGCTGACTTGAATCTATTCACAATTTGTGCTATAGAATCTATGGTTTCTTCTAGATCTTCCAGTCGTATTTGACGGGCGAGGTATTGCTAAGAAGGGGAAAGGAAGATGGATTAATAAAGGATAGGATATAGAGTTGGAAGACGGTTGCATGGAAACCGCGGATAGAAGCAGCTCAAGACTGTCCATCGTGACATTCTGTAGAGAAAGCCTTTATCCAGCAGTTAAGAGGGGACGTAGCTAACAAACGAAGTTTGCTTCTAATTTGGCTATTACTTGTTCAAACTCCATGAAATTTTGTACACATGAACCGTGCTGCGTCAGTTTTTTTAAATTTATGATTTGATAAGCATACAATTTTATAAGAAACTAACGCACCACGGGTCTAGAATCAAATCAAATCAAATCAAAATAATTTTTATTCCTTGAAATCGCAAGGATCATTTTGAATCGTCTTATATAAACTTAAATTACTCCTGTTCCAACGTGACCAAGCCTAGAAGAATCTGGCAACAAACTCGGCTTGGCTTACATAAATGGTCCGTCTTACCACTAGGTGAGAAGCGCCTGTGTGGTGCCTCGGAGCAAGCAGTTGCTGATACATAGTAATGAAAACTTAAAAACCTTAGGAAGGTAGTCAAAATTAAATAAACATCAGCAAAATTATGCAAAACAGCACACGCTACGCTTGTTATACTTATAAATAACAATCATACTATTATAAATAAAGATATATCTATACTAGATCAATGTGCACAAAGTTTCATGGACTTTGAAGAAATAAAAGCCAAATAAGAAGCAAATTACGTTCTCGTGCAAAAGGGCGTGACATGGAAATGAGATGAGATGAGACTTTATTATTGTGAATTGAATGTCAAGTAAATACAAGAATTGGGCTTCAGGCATCTGTCTTAGCATCAATTCAAAAGAAACCCTCACATTAAAGTTTTTTTTATCCTACCTTTTATATGACTTTACACCACGTCCTATTTTGTTCTGCTGCTGACGTTTCTTTCTCATGACCTTCAAACTTATTCGCCATCGGTGCTCATGAGGACCATGATACGTCAGCAGAAAACTTGTAAAGTACGTGGTATTGAGACGAATATTTTTCTAAAATCATACCAAGCTATTATACTTCTATTCGATTTCTTCTTAGTTCTATTCAAAAGTTAATTACTTTAGCAACTATCAGTTGAACATTATCCATTTGACTGAGGACCACTTCGTTATCATGTTCATCATCGGTCTGCTCCGCAATTTGGTCCGTTTCTTCTTCACCAAATTCTTCTGGAACTACGGTAGGCTCACCTAGTTTTGTTACAATGATAACGTTAACTTTTATTTACTTTAATATTCGGTTCCTCCTCGTGATCAAACTGAGTAGTCAAACTAATTTGCCCAGCAGGAATAATTATTCCCTACGTAAGCACTTTTAATAGTTTTTCTTATATTAGTAGGGGCAATAAGCAACTCAACCTTGCACTTTTGTCTCGGAAGACGCCACTTGGCACGATTGTTCTCTAGGTCATTCTGAGCAGATTCAGCCCTTTAGCCACGTAGTTACCCCCCGCTGGTAGCCAGGGGAGGGGGGAGAAGTGTGCATCTCCCGCGTTGCAGTCCGAGCACAGTTACTGTCTACTTATAGCTACAAAGACAAGATTGGTATCGTTTTCGTATAATATAAAGATGGGAAATTCATTTCTGGAACAAACTTTTTACCTGACCATAGAAAAAAAAAGAAAAATTTACAAAATGGTAAAAATTAGAAAAAAAAACTAAATTGGTCTCTCACCGGCATGCCACATCGATTTTTGGTAAATAAAAAATATAATGCTATAGTCTATTTAATCTTAAACCTAAAAAGTATTACATATATGACCACTTCTAAGCAAAAAGTTTGTCAAAAAAAATATTTTCGTTAGTTAGGTAACCCTGATTTCACCTGTTTGTCGAGTGATTTCATATGGGATGCTTTTCACTTTTGCATTGGAATGTCACATTTGTTATCTATTCTTAATCTTTTAAGTTTTTTTCGACCAATTTACCCCTGTACGTTTTTACACTTTGTTTAAAATACATTTTGTTACTTGGCCAAAAATCGACGCTTATTGCCTCTATAGCTATATATACCAACCCTGGAAAAGTAGGAATACTACCAAGTTTTTATTTTGTGATTTGAGCCAATATTTGGCTCTTGCTTAAAGCACATCCTCACATTAACTTACTACCTTACTTCCTAAGTTAGTAACTCTTAGTTGTAACTTAGTATTATACAACACTAGCATTTGCTCGTGGCTAAGCCCGCGTGGAACCTCTTTTATAAAAATTATAGTCAATATTTTATTCTGATGCTAAATACATACATACATAAACACAAGCCTTTTTCCCCGAAGGGGTAGACAGAGGCTTCTTTTCACCGTAGGTTGCACAAACGCTGGAATATTTTCTTATGCCATAATTAATTATAATGATAGGTATGCTATAATATATTATTTTGTTTGTTCTGTTGTTTTGAATGTTATTGTTGTTGTTATTAAGTGTGAAAATTAGTGTTAATTTTCACACGTTTTTCATTTTCACATTTTTTTATTTATTTGTTATGTCATATTATTTGATTGTGTCTTGTACCCTTTAATTAGTATAATTGGTAGCTGTATACCGTTCTAATTAAAGTACAAATAAATAAATAATAAATAAATAAATTATACGTAACCAAAGAAGATGTAAGGCACTTCAACATTGTTTTCATCATAAACGAATATCTCCACTCCTTCCTTCTTTTTCTCCACAACTTTAGCTTCCTTAGCTTTTGATAAATCTGTGACACATTGGCAAAAAAGAATCACTAAACTTATGCGTAAGAGTTATGTAAAGAGCTCGGATGTTTGTGTCGTAGTCTCAACACGAACATTATGAGATCTGAAGACCATGACTGTGGGAGGGGTAGGGGGGGGGATTCTCGACGTTAGCTCCAACTACTCCAGTCTGCCCGTGACCACGGCTGGTGTAATACAGCCGAAACGTCGGAAAAACAATAAAAATGTATCCAAAACTCCGACAGAAACCAACATAAGATGTTCCTAGGAAACATTCGCCTCTCATAGGAAAACCTCATAGATATCTACCATGGTTCTCTATGAGGTTTTCCTAGGACAGGCATTAATGTTCTCTATAGTGATTATAATGCTTTTTTTCTTGTTTGAATGAAGCTTGTATTCAAACTTACCTTCTTTGGGGTCTTCTTTAGAAGTCATGTTGGCGGTACTCATATCTCGAAGTTTCTTCTGTAAACAAGTAAAAAAGGTTGGTGATGATGACGTCAATAGATTTAAAAAAAACAACCGGCCAAGTGCGAGTTAGTCTCGCGCACGAAGGGTTCCGTAAGTACCATTATCTATAAAAACGGCAAAAAAATCACGTTTGTTGTATGGGAGCCCCCTTAAATATTTATTTTATTTTGTTTTTTAGTATTTGTTGTTATAGCGGCAACAGAAATACATCATATGTGAAAATTTCAACTGTCTAACTATCACGGTTCATAAGATACAGCCTGGTGACAGACGGACGGACGGACGGACAGCGGTGCCTTAGCAATAGGGTCCGTTTTACCCTTTGGGTACGGAATCCTAAAAAAGATAAAACTGTAAATCAATTGATTTCAAAACCTACTTTACAATGCATATCTACATGGTATAGAAACATCACTTCTTATATTTATTTTTAGGAAGACTATAATCTGTCTCTCAAACAAGGCACAAGATGATTCCCCGTCGCATATAGGGAACCCTCTCATACTAGTGGGGAGAATTGGCGAGAATTGGCCTTCAGTTTTAGTAATAATTTACTTAGTTCATCATCACCAGCCTATTTACGTCTGGACGTCCCTCATTGAATACAATGGGGGGATTTGCCATAATCGCCATTGCACGCTTGGCAGGCTTATTGGTGTTAAGTACTTAGGTGGATGCTGTTGCCCATCCACTAGTGTACCTAATCCCTTTTACAACATCCACGGGAGGATACGGAGCGGTCTAATCTTAGGCAGGACACACCACGGCACTACTAATTGACTGAGATCGCGAAGACACAACATAAAAAATAAAATACAACATAAAACGAAATCAGCAAAAAAAACTAACATTAACTTCATCACTTGGCTCGGCTCTTCCTGTAAATAGATAAAAACTTTCATTTCTAAAAGTTTTCAGAAGCTTTTTAATTATTTTAATTATTTGAGAAAACAAATACTTAACTACATTATATTTTTTTGGTACAATTAATTAGGACTTTTAGGACTGTGGCGAAGTTCCGTAGCCAGCACGAGTCCTCATTCGGTTACACTGTTCTCTTTCGGCACAGGCTCTAGTAACATTTTCTCTCTCTGTCTCTCTCTAGTAGTTGTCCCACTCTATCTGTCCCGCTCGCTCAGTGGACGGTGCCTGTTCAATCTTGCCCAAAGTGGGCATATTTACATACTAACTATAAGCTTGGTTACTTCTAGATTCCAGGGCGCTTAGTCTAATAATATAAAAACTATCATATTGCTATGCCTATAAGGTAGTAGTAAGATCAGTAACCTTTCCTCTTTCTCTGGTAGTTGTCCCACTCTATCTGTCCCGCTCGCTCAGCGGACGGTGATCGTTCAATCTTGCCCAAAGTGGGCATGTTCATATACTAACTAAGCTAGATTACTTCTAGCTTCAGGGCGCTCAGTGTATTATTATTATTGCTATGCCTATAAAGTAGTAGTAAATCAGTAACCTTTCCTCTCTCTCTGGTAGTTATCCCATTCTATCTGTCCCGCTCGCTCAGCGGACGGTGACCGTTCAATCTTGCCCAAAGTGGGCATGTTCATACGCACACTTAGACGCGGGCTTCGGGCTACGCTCGCATCAATTAGGGTAACTTTGTGGAGGTTTTCGCTGGCTCCCCAGTATTCATCGGAGCGGTCCTGGTATGGAAAGAGGGGTGGAAAAAAGGGTAGGTATCTATATAAGGATAAGGATTTTGGATGTGGGGCTGTGACGGGATGAATCCAGACCGTGATTTCAGATACAGGACACAATAGAATTTTCACTTCAAAAAATTGTGTGGGTTTTAAGATCTACCTCTCCCGAATAAGCGAGAAGACATCAGGAGATGATGTCCTCCGATTTGCGAAGGAGAGGTGCCATGGCCGGATTCAGGGGACGATTCGACTGTCCTTTGAGAGGCTGGAGACCAATAGGGGGACTTCAAGTCCTACGCTCTCCAGGTTACGGCGAGGTACGCTCCCTAAACCATACCTTCATTTCATGTAGCTTGAAGAAATAATAACCAAATTAGAACCAAACTTCGTTCGCGTACGCGCCCTACTGGTAGCCTCCTCTTAATAGGTGAAGGAAAACATCGTGACGACTGAAACTGATATAAAACTGGACCAAAAACAAACAAAGCTTCTATCGATATTGAAAAGATCTATCTTGATAGATCGATAACAGTTATTAGTATTAGTATTATTTATATAGTTATTAGGATCCAAAACTTTGAATGCCCAGCAATCCACCGAGGCCCCCGATTCGTGACCACTCGATTCGACAAAGCGATGCGCTATAATATCCCTCAAATTAGTTTGGATACAAAATAGCCATATAGGTTGCTTAAGCAGTTAGTGTTTGCGGTGATTACGGCACTTCCCTCTTTGCATTATATGGGGGAGGCCTCATCCAGCAGTGGGCTTCTAATGATGGTGATACTTACATCATCGATGACCTCAGTGTCGGTAGCTTGTGTCTCCTCTTCAACCTCAGCTATTTCTGGTTCTGGCTCATCCCCTTTAAGCATAGAACAAATTATGGCAAGTGTAAGGCTGATTAAATTTTTGATGGTTCCGTACCCACGGTTTGCCAACGGGATTGTTTTACTAAGCCTATGCTTTTTGTCTGTCTTTCTGGGGGTTTCTAACAGGGGTATACCTATATTGGCAGCCATAAGAAGTAGCCAGTTGATAATCATTTGGGATCATTATCAAAGATTTGTCATCCAGCCGATTTGTGTTCTCAAATTTAACTTGATCATAATTGAACTTGGTCTTTCTGTTCGGCGTTCGAAGAGGCAACATGGCTGCGGAGTTTTTGCAGTAGTGTGTCTTTTTCGTTCTAGCACGCAGTGAGCCTACTGCTTCCTGAGGATGCTTCGTTGAGAGGCGAAACACGTGTCGAATTCTTTCAGAGTTTTCGTTGGAGAGGAGCGGAATTGTTACTATATATTTGTTCGTCTATTTTATATTGATCATAAAATTAACAAAAAACAAACAAAAACCTTTGATAAGTTCTAAGCGTTAGTACGTACTAAATAACGTCATTTATCTCGGCCTTAGTGACTTAATAGAGCAGCGCTACCTCCAGTACATCGGCGATTTGCGGCCTTTTTGATGATATTTAGTCATCGGTGATATTCAAAAATCGCACCCCTGATACCCACGACACAGGAAATCCTAGTGTGGGATCAGAGGGCCTATTACGAGTTTTGCATTGCAAGAATCACGTTACGAGTCGTGAGTAGTCAACGTGACTTACGTAGTAGTAACTATTTATGAATCTGTGCCGTTTATATCGACTGCGCGTCGCATAATGATTAATAGTTACTATGCAAGTCACGTTGAATACTCACGACTCGCAAAGTGATTGTTGAATTGCAAAACTCGTAATAGGCCCTCAGGACTATGTAGGTACCTACGTGACTATTGGGTGTTATGTTATATGTATGTTATGTATCCAAAGGTTAACATACCTTCGCGATATCCGTTGATATAACGATAGTCCTTCGAAGCATCGATTCTCGCTAGTAGTTTGTACATTTCTAAGAAGTC
Source organism: Epirrita christyi (assembly GCA_951392215.1). Lineage (NCBI taxonomy): Eukaryota > Metazoa > Arthropoda > Insecta > Lepidoptera > Geometridae > Epirrita > Epirrita christyi. The sequence continues at coordinate 5,636,590 of OX595861.1, forward strand.
GTGCACAGATATAGCGGCAGAACCGCCATCAGGTTCTTTAGTGAGCGATTCACATAGCAGGATCATGGTGTGCGTTAAACTCTGAAAACGATTTGGGCTTAGGGCATTGGTAATAACAATAATAATAATCTTTTTTAACCGACTTCACAAAAAGGAGGAGGTTCAAAATTCGGTTGTATTTTTTTTTTATGTTTGTTACCTCATATATCTCCGGCGTTTATGAACCGATTTGGAATATTCTTTTTTTTTTGAATAGATATACTTCCAGATTGGTCCCAGAATTTTTCAGAATCCAGTTCTGATGATGGAACCCATGAGGAATTGAGGAAACTCCTCAAATATTGTAGGCATACATATAGCGATTTTGATATTTTCAGTAACAAACCAAGCATTTGCATTCAGAAAGTACCATAACCCTTTCACCACTATGGTTTTTTCATCATTTTTTTTTCAACCAGACATTAGTCGAATACAATGGCGGAAGTCGGTTTTTTAAATGAAACGTTATAATAAAAATAAATAAATAAATGCTGGACATTTCACACAACATTATCTAGCCCCAAGCTAAGCAGAGCTTGTGTTATGGGTATACTAGATAACTGATATACATAATACAATACATTACCTACATAGATAAATATTTTTTTATTATACATCGAAAATACCACATCGAACATCCCGAACAATTATCTGCAGATCGTACAAATATTTGTTCCGAGGCGGGAATCGAACCTTCGCCCACCGCGCCACAGAGGGCGTCAAACTATGAACTATGACTATATATATAACAACTCACCTTAGTTAAGAAGCTAGCAGACACCGCTAAGAAATGTAAGAACGGAACGGTATCCTTCCTCAGGTAGACACCGCAAAGGCAGAAGATCCGCGTCAACTCCTTAGGGTCCAGGCAGAAGCCCCGCCAAGCAGACTTCACTACTGGCAGAGGCAGTTCTGACATTCCTAGCAACTGAAATTCATTCATTAGCACTCGCACTCGTATTATTCGCGCGGAATTTAATCGAAATTAGTTCAGTCGTTATGGCTTGCAAACAAACATCAAATCAAAACAATCTATCAATCTAAAATCATGGGTAAGAGGTAGTTTGTTAGTAGTAGAACTTCTTGTGAAAGAGTTCGTCCGTGGAAGTACTACCACCGTACCTATTTCTGCCGCCAAGCAGTAGTGCTCGCATTGCTGTGTTTCGGTTTGAAGGGTATGGGTGCCGGTAAAATTACAGGCACATGAGACTTTTCATCTTTATGTCTCAGGGTCGGCAGCGCGCGTGTGATGCCTCTGTTGTTACAGGCGTCCATAGGCGACGGTAACTACTTTCCATCAGGTGGGCCGTACGCTTGTTTGCTTGCCAAGTAGTATAAAAAAAAACAACATTACCAGGGAAGGCCTCGTCCAGCAGTGGTGTCTTCCAGCTGATGAAGATCTTGATGTTTAGGTGAACAAAGGTTTTTCAAACACTGAAGGGACTTGATGAATGCTCCTTGGTATCATGTTTTCATTAGCCATTAGACTTCCACTGATGTCGAGGCCCCACAGTATGTAATGGGGGGATTTGCCAAAATCACCACGCTTTGCAGGCGGTTTGGTGAGCGCAGTATTGGTATTGAATACTCAGGTGGATGCTGGTCATCCTCTCGAGTAATCTTGGTCGACATAATTATTACTGTATTTTCTAGTGATAAATGAAAATGAAAGAGTATTTTTACTCTTCGATACCTGAGTGTAAAAGCCGTTTTTATCCACTAGAGGATAAAGTAAATTTGAATTTAGAACATCGTGTGCACTAAGTTTGTGAATTCAAAACATCATTAAACCTATTTACTTTTACCTCCATGGTGCCGAATTTATCATACTACCTTTTTTAATTTGTTAAAAACTTAGACTCGGAACCTTCTTGGTGTATTACTATTTTATTAATTTGCTTTACGCGCGCCATTTTCTTTCACGTCATATTGTTAAAACCTTAGGTTAAAAACAAGAAACTTGAAAACGAGTGAAAATCCTAAAATTAGTGCATGATTCTAGCGACGAGGAAGTTTATTTGACGCCAACAGAATTGACTGAAAGTGTTGAAAATGCGCAAAAGTATCTTGTGATTGTAAGTGTTTTTTTTTGCATTAAGTCATTTCCTCGCTGAGGTGGGATGAAAAGTTACATGTTGCACTCGAGTGCAAAGATTTTTCACCTCGTGCTCTTTTGATTCCCTCGCTAATGCTCAGGATTCTAATTTTTGAAATTTTAGAATCCTTCGCTTGCTCGGTCATCAAAACTGAGCACGCGGTTAAAAAGCAACTTTGCACTCTTGTATAACAAATAACTATTAACTTTTGACGACCTCCGTAGCGCAGCAGGCGAGTAGCCGGCTGAGACGCAAGAGGTGCGATTTCGATTCCCGCTGCGAGACAAATGTTTGCATGGTCTGCATATATTTGTTCCGGGTCTGGGCGTTGTGGTACCATGGCACTCGTAGTTCCTGATACCCACGACACAGGGAATCTTAGTGTGGGATCAGGATTATGTATGTGACTGTTGGGTGTTATGTTATCTTTATCATAAGATAGTAGGACATGCGTTACCTGGTTAGCCAGCACCTTCAGGCATCCTCTCGTCAACCCCCCTTCGGTGCTATAAATTGGATACTCCAAGCGGAGCTTCACAGGCGGAGTTTTATGCTCGGAGAGTGCCTTGAAATACTCGTAAGACCAGCGGAGTACGTCGTAAGGCTGGGTTTTTATAGCAGCTGAAATAAAAGACTTATGTTGCCTGGACGAAATCGCTGTCAGCGATAAGGCAAGTTATTCGGGAGAGGTAGATCTTGAGGCGAGGACTGATCTCAAAAGTAGTATTTTGAGCGTCCAGTGTGACGTGACGAGATTAAATGAGATGCCGAAAATAGTGTACTTATGTGTAATTATACTAATAATAGCTAAACGAACGAAAATTTGAAAAAAAACTGGTTTTGCAAATAAAAATCCCAAGACCACCCAAAAACGATTTGCGAAAACAATTTTGATGCTCTGTGATACTTACCTCAAAAGTCACAAACAAATTCAGACTTAAAAAGATGCACTGATAAGACAAGCAAAAATTTCATACCTTTACAATACCTCTTCAGTATGTAGGGGAACTTGGGAGGGATGACAATTTGTTGAGAACAGAACATCTGTTCTAAAAGCTCCGGCATTTTTGATGTTTTTCTTTATCACCTGCAAATTTTTGAAAATACCATAGTAGCATAAAAATATCAATTAAGTAAGTTGTGACAGAATAGGCGTCATTGGAAGGCTATGTGCTTGAGATCTATTGCCATCGTAAGTTGTATGTTCTTGTGATCTAAAAACTTCGTTAAGCGTATGTTCTTGTGACCTATTGACATCGTAAGGTGTATGTTCTTACGACCTATTGACATCGTAAGCGTAAAATATGTTCTTGTGACCTATTGACATCGCAAGGTTTATGTTCTTGCGGCCTAATTGACATCGTAAGCGTAAGGTGTATGTTGTTGTGGTCAAAAAACATCGTAAATGCCATAAGCCTCCCACCACGATGAACGCTGTTGATCCGCCTCCATCCACGCGACTTCCTGCGACCCTTAAATTGTCATCGGCTCACCGATCACTACGTCACCTCATTTTTAGGTTTCTCGATGAAGATCTCAAACCCTACTCTTTCTTTTGTATCACTGTTTCTTTCGTGGCCCCTGTGCTTTAAAGAGAGGCTTTGACTGTGACCGTTTGACAAAAAGAACCAGTGTGCTGAAAGTGTAACTCGCAGGAAGGCTCCTTGCACAAGGTGAGAACAAAGAACAGGAAAATTTAATGTTATGAAGTTCACACAAAACTGAATAAATACGTCCTGTTACAACTGCACTCACTTTATCAATTCCAAATTAAATCAGTATTTGTTTTCTCGTAGATTTTCAATAAATGATGTAATTTTCTGTTTCAATTCTTTACGCAATCTATGTTTTTGTTTTGTTTACATTTTGTGTTGCTATGGGCAACTGTAACGAAAGTGTTGACAGCTTGACATTGATTTTATGGGGAAGGATGGGTGAAAGAGGACATCAAACTTTTTCGGTTTTTCGAAAAAAGACATCATCCGTTTTTGTTTTATTTCAATTTCTATTGTTAGGAGTAATATCGCGTAATTTTAGTATTCAAAGAGCACATGGTAGTGAATTTAACTAAAAGTGTATTGCATGTCTTTTCAAACGGTCGGCTGTTGTCCACCAATATTTAAGAAAAACTGCAACCGCTTTACTTGAACATGACTTGACTGAGATTTTAGCGACTTGACCTAATTTTATCAAAATACTAACATACCTATACCTAACGTGACCATACGTCCCGGTTTAGGCGGGACAGTCCCGGTTTTTGGCAGTCTGTCCCGGTGTCCCCAGCGAAGCCAACATAGACCCGGTTTTGCAAGCAGACCCAACGATAGTTTAAAATTTATAGTTAGTTGATAGTTTCAATATAAATAAATCATGTACTGAGTTACACACATATATAAAAACAAGAAACGATATTTAAAAAAAAAAATTGTTCATCAGACAAATACAAAAATACGACTTAGAAGTCACGCCACTACTGGGGGCTTAGTTAGTAAGTCATGCCAACTTAACTATTTTGTGTTTAGAGCTTTGATTATTTTGTGTTATTCTATCTTCTATAATAAAATACTTGTAAAACACTAAAAACTTTTTTTATTATATATTTCCGCAGATGTGTCAAAATAAATAAATGGTCACGTTACCTCATGGAAGTAATAAGTACTACGTACAACTAGTACTTATTAGTTCCATGCGTTACCTATACTTGACACTGGCAAAATTGAGGAGATAATGAAAAGAAGAACAAAAGGGATACCGGTGTAATCGGATTTGTTAATTAATTATAAGTTACGTACATAATAAAAATAAACTTAAGTGCTTAACTTTAATTAAGTATAAGTTCTTAAATATAATTTACATATTTTATTCTTCAGAAACCACATTTTATAGAGAGCACCACGTTATTAAAATCAATACTAGCATGCTTAGATGCATACTTAAATGGTTGTCTAAAGTTAAATCGATTGTTAAATCCAGTATAACAACATAATCTATGTTAAACTACCAAGCTAACAGAGAAAATAGCAGGCAAGTACAATGTATTGTTACAATCATAAATTCTAATCAACATAAAATTCAATATGTACAAAAATTCACTATGCCAATAAAATTTTACACGGTTTGTTACACGTGAAAAATAATAAAGCTTCTCTGGAATGTAATTAAATTTTTACAGGCTACTGCTAATACCATCTAGCGACACATGTCCGTACTACGTCGTAAAGAATCCATCGTTGTACAGTACAGCTTGTATGCGAGAGCAAAAAAAAACAAAACCTGTTAGTTCAGTGACGTCTAGTCGCTGTGTTTTTGTGTCGCGCGGTGTCACAAGGAAGAGTTGCTATTTCGTGTATTTTTAATGCAAAACACTGCCTAAAAGTACATAAATCCATCACAAAAGTTCAAAATTAAGTTTTATAGTGTTTAGTGATAAGAACCTTGAGTTTTATAAACAAGTGACACTTGAAACGACATCACTGGGTGAATGAAACTGCGATTGCTTATAAATACGGAAAAATATGTACAATCGCTAACACTGATTCCTCTATCAAGTGTTATATATTAAAATGCATCCAAATAGTTCTGTGACAGTGCTCTGTGTGACAAAATAGTTTTAAAGAAATGGGTGACAGATGGAAACATCGATTCAAAGTGAAAAAAACATTTACTTTAGTGATTCTGAGAACATGGATATGATAACAGACCTTTCCACGTTGAGTAAGTATTAGCTTTCTATGGAGATTGTAGGGCGAATGGAGGGGATAAAGGGAGAAGGGTGGGGGGTAAAAGGTCACATTGCATAGAAAAGCTTTTATCTTTTTGATGTGGATTAAATTTGTTTTATTGCAAATCTGTGTCTAATTGATAGAAATAAATATGCACATTTTTTTGTGAGGATTTTATAGTTAAGAATTTAATTAAAATACTTTAGTGTTTGTTTAAAGGTTAATGGGTTATAAAAACGAGTAAAAAAAGATGAAAAAAGACTTACTTAAAGGAAAATCCCGTTACCGCTCAGCATCTACCTGTATAAGTATTTAATGTTTTCCTGTCTACAAAGTGTCGTCAATCGTGTCGTCTTTAAGTAGAATGTGCGTATATTTTCTTATTCTATTCTTGACCATTGTCACCTGCAATGCAGTTTTGAGTCACCGTTCATAAACGGTCAAAACTCTACCAGGTTTCTACTATATACCATCATGTTTTCAACAATTATTTAACTTAAACCTATCTGAAAACTATTGAAAATGTAGACAGCTAGTTAAACTACTTACTTAAAAATCACTGAAACAAACTATATAATCCTGAACATTAATTAATTACTATGAAGATCCACTCTCTTTGGAGTTAATTAATTAAGTACCTACATAGTTAATTATTACTTAATTACATACACTCAACTTAATTAATGACGTCCATGCAAATATAATCTTTCAATAACATCCATCTTAATAAGCCGTCTTTAGTCTTTTTGTTTTTCAGCACATACATCAATATACCGTTGCGTCTTATTCGTTAATACCGGTATAACAATCTTTATTAATAACAGCATATTTTAGGTAACATCATTCTTTATTCCTAAATAAAAACAAGTTCTATTAATAATAAGATATAACATGTAAGGTAGGTACCTAAGAATATTCTATACATCTATTTCTGCACCTTTACAAATCGTGCGACTAGTTCGTGACTGAACGTAGAGAGGTATTTTCAAAACTGCAATACAAAAACAATATATGTTAATCAACCAACAAGATTAAACATCTGTTCAAAATTTATACACATCGACAGATGACTTGATGAAAATAATATACCAAAACAATTCACTGACGTAGAGTCTTTCATGTGGAAACGTTTTTAAAGGGTAAAAAAAAATGGTAATGATATTAACCACTTACTTAATTTTATGGCAATTTTCAATAGCTGGTAATGCTCCTACTACTAAAAAGATACACAAAAATAGAAGGTGTTACACTTAAAAGTAAAAAAACTAAAGTGGAGATGGTCAAGACACACAGTAAGAAAAAATGAGAAATGGAACAGAACGTTGATGAGTTACTTCCCGAAATACAATAAACGAAAGAGAGGGAGACAGTTTAAAAGGTGGGAGGATGAGCTAAAGGATGTTCCAACATTGACAAGGATAGCGAGAGATAGTGAAGAGTGGAAGAGGAAGAGGAGTAAAAAAACTAAAGTTGAGATGAACAGGACACACAGTAAGAGGAAAAGAGAAATGGAACAGAACGTTGATGAGTTGGTTCCCAAAAAACAACGAACGGAAGAGAAGGGAGCAGTTTAAAAGGTGTGAGAATGAGCTAAAGGATATTGCATGAATAACATTGGCAAGGATAGCGAGAGATAGAGAAGAGTGTAAGAGGTCGGAGGAGGCCTCTGCCTAAAAAAGGAAAATAGATAAAAGTGTCGATGTTACAGGGTATATTAAATATTGTATAAGTATGTAATATAATCCGAGATAAAGGCAATAAAATAACAACTACTACTACTATTCCTACATGTCATAATTATACATTCTTTCAACTTCGACCACAATACCCTTTGAGATCCATTAAACCTAAGCTTGTCACTGACCTAACGCAAGGCAACCAACAAAGAACCAGTGACACATCTATCAAACGAAATATCATTCACTTGTTCGTATGAAACGCATGTTCTTACACTTTATATGACATACGCAATATGGAAACAATGGTCAAAGACCATTTGAGCCAACAATACCAATAACAGATAATTTATGAAGAAAACACACAAAACTCAAACTATGTGAACGAACAAAGTTATGTCTAAGATGACTCATAACAAACAAGGTTAATAACGTAAGGAAGCTACCTTACTTTCTGTTCAAAAGGGTGTGTTATCACTTGCTCAAACAATGCTTAACAAACAAACTCAAGAGCTAACAACAAAATTGAATGCCCCTAGCGTCGCTAAAGTAATATACCGAGAAAAGATTCTAGTAAGTCATTAAAATGAATTGAATAGTAATTTTTTTATTTAACTCTATTAAAATATGGAAATTGCAGTGCCCTACAGGGCCTACAGGGTACATTTACTTCTAGACCTAAGCTATAAATTATGAACATGTTGACAATTAATTATAAATACAAATACAGTTAAATATTGGTATATACCGCATAGGTGATTAGTAAGACAGATCTTTGAGCAAACAGAGACTATCTAGATAAAGATAATACTATGTATTCTTGCATAGTATACACTAGAATTGAAATTAAATGCCGGTAGCGTCGTTAAAGTAAAACACGGAGAAAAGATTCTAATATGTGATAAATATTGGTGATTGATAAGACAGATCTTTGAGCAAAGAAGACTATCTAAATAAAGAGAATATGTACTTTGTATTCTTGCATAGTTAAAACTAGCAGGAATGTTGATTTAGGCGCTATATTTGTAAGGTAATGTGGCAAGTTTGAAGTAGCCTAGGTTGTTTTGGAGAATCAGTTGGTCTTTAAGGTTATTGCAGCCTGTATAACTTCGTAGCTTGCACGCAAAATAAGTACTATGCTTGCTTAGTGCTTATTCTGATCACGATATCGATTCTACACGCGATTAATCTGCAAATAAAGAATATTAAAAGAAGACCACAGCGTAAGTTGTTTACGACCTGAATAGGCTGAGTTAGGGGCCTTTTTGTAACAGCAATACTTCTAATTTTGTTATTATTGTCTCTTTTATTAGTTAAATCTATGTTTTGTTGTTGCAAATAAACTTTTTTATTTGGGTTCCTAAAAAAATAAACGTAATGTTTAGTACCACCCTACCTGTCACCGATTCTGCTTCAATTGTGACAGTTATTTCTGGTTGCTGAACACGGGTTCGACAGCTGTCACTATTTATTTATTTATTAAATTCAATTTCCTTTGCCAATTAAACTAGGTAATTAATTAACTGACTATTATAATTTTCATACGTATTACAATAAAAAAAAATATTAAACAATAAAATAAAGTAAATATACACGTACAAGTATCTACACAATTAAATTAAAAATACAAATTTTAATAGTAACTCATCAATAATTTAATGGCCGTGGTGTATCCAGCCAAAGATACCCCTGATGAAGAGACCCCTCCTTCTCCTCCCGTGGATATAGTAAAAGCCATACTAAGGGATTACACCAGGGGATGTTTAGCAGCACACACATGACTACCTAACACCAAACTGTGATCACCAATCCGCCTGCCAAGCGTGGTGATTTTGATAAATCCTCCCATTGTATTCAATGGGGGAGGCTTCGTCCAACAGTGGACGTAATCAGGTTGGCGATGATAAGTGCCAATTCTCAGATTTTTATATAATCTTTGATAATATCAACCTACAACATGAAGCATTGATCCAAAACGACTTTATCCTAGGAAAGATATTCCAATATCGTTACTCTTATGTTTGCTGACTGTACAGCTTCAATAACAAGTTCGTCGCAGGATGTATTAGTAATTCGAAAACTGCCTAAAAATTTAATGGATTCTTTGGTGTTACTAATAGTAACACCAAAGTTAACCACAGGATCTATCAGAAACTAATCGATGTCAAAACTGTGAGATTTCAATCCACAACCATCAAATCATCTTGATAGTCAAGGGCCTAATTCTTGGCAATACTTATAAAAAAAGAATACATTTCTAAACGACGTGATTGTGGAATCAGAGCTTTCTTACTAATTATTAGTGATCTTGTTGATATTTTAGCAAGAAATACAAACAGGTTTGGATGCGTCATCGAAAGTCGTGACAAAAGGTCATTTGGAACTCGGAGCCATCTTTGTATCGTTCTTTTTTACTTATCCTAAAATAGTGTTAATTGACTCTCTATTATCTTAATCTGAGGAATTGATAAAATTATTAAGTTTTAATTGATTTATTACATTATTTGGCACACGAAACAGGAAATAGCTGAAGGAATTGTAAAAAGTACATTATGAAATTTCAAAAGTAGGGTACCTAATAGACTAGTCATAACGCGACTTTATCTCTCTACGCATTAGGTCATAACGCGACTTAGTCCCTGTACGCATAAGGTCATAACGTGTCTTAGTCCCTCTACGCAATAGGTCATAACGCGACTTAGTCCCTCTACGCATTAAGTCATAACGCGACTTAGTCCCTCTACGCATTAGGTTATAACGCGACTTAGTCCCTATACGCATTAGGTCATAATGCGACTTAGTCCCTGTACTTATTAGATCATAACGCGACTTAATCCCTCTAGGCATTAGGTCATACGCGACTTAGTCGGCAGACGAAAACACGCGAGCCTTTAGTGAAAAGGCTGTTTTTATTTTTTTATGATATTGCATGGTTGCTTCATTCTACCAAATATTTGTTTTGTGTTCAAGTACGGTCGATGATTCCAGAGGTGCGGTAATGTGGTAGGTACCTCTTGACCTTCGCCCCGGCGGCATCGGCAGACTAGACGCCAAACGCACAACAGGCCAGATAAGCCAGTATAGTTCATTTGTGTTACAAGTTATAAAGGGTAGCGATTCATCTATTGAGCTTGAAGGACGTTTGAATATCTCTTACAATAAAGGTTTAACCCCCAAAAGATGGGGAAGGTAGGGTGTTTAGGCCCTTTTGTACGTGAATTAAGTTTGCTTCTACTTTGGCTAGTACTTCATCAAACTCCATTAAATTTTGTACACTAATCTTAACTCGCGGTGTGTCAGTTTTTTTTATTTATGATTTTGTAGAAAATATAGCATTTTATGCAGGATGGAAAACACAAGGTGGACGAAAAAGGTGATAGAGTGGATACCGAGAGAAAATAAAAGGAGTAGAGGACGACCACGGAAACGTTGGGAAGATATATTTAGGAATGAAAGCGGACTAGACTGGATGAGACAGGCCAGAGACAGGAAAACATGGAAAGAAATGGGGGAGGCCTACGCCAAATGGGCGACTACTACCTGACTGAAAATACATAAATAATAGTAATAATGATTAATAACAATAGCATCTAATGACATAAAGGAAATTGTAGTAGAATAAATGGCTTTTTTGTTTTATTTTTATTTATAGCATTTTGTATATAGCAAATAAGCAAACTTCATTCGCGTGCAAAAGGGCGATAGTGGGTAAGGTCGGTAGGTTTCATCTCTGGGAAAACGCGTTTTTCTTAGTTTTACGAGAAAAACTCGGTCACCCAGGTAACTATTATGTAATACGAGGTTATTTTTTGTTATTTCGGTAATTTTGGTAATTTTTTTGTTTTGTGCAATAAAGACTTAAATCTACTTTAAAATGAATCAATAAAACAAATTGTCCCAAATCTATGCAAGGTTAGTCGGCCTTGCTTAGCTCTAACAGCACTTCCCTTTTCAAATCAAATCAAAAGAATTTTACTAATTGAAATCACAAGAATCATTTTGAATCGTCAAACTAAAATTAGTCCTGTTTTAAGAATAAGAATAAGAAGCAGTTATTGTTAAACTGTGTAAAAAGATCGTACCATTCAATGTGGTATGAACAGGGCCCCAATTCTACTAAACAAATTGTGTTTGAATTGTAATGAATTAAGACAAAATTGTAATTTTTGACACTTTTGGTATAGCAAAAGTGACCATTTTGAGATAATTCATTAAAAATTCAAACACAACTTGTTTAGTAGAATTGGGGCCCAGCATGTCCATTTTGGACGTACAATAGTAGGTACTTATGTTTAGTAATACATCATATATATATTTTATATTTGATAATGTGTATTTGATAATGTATATTTAATTAGTTGTAAATTAATAAAAGATTATGATTATGATGATTCATGGGTTTCTCATAATTTTATTCGGTCTAAACAAAAAAGTGTTATTCCCACAAGTTTCTAAAAAATATACTCTTATCACTTAGACCATACAAACCAGTACAGTGACAAGTAGATAATGGACGTGCCAGTATTATCCCAGAAATAAAGTCATTGTTCCCTCATCTCCGATAAAAAAACGTCACATGACATTGTTCGTCCATGTCGTTTTGATTTCAAAGTCTTTTCAAGAGGACTTGACGACTTGACATTATTTGATAACTCCATCCTACTTGACATTGGCAAAATTGAGTACATACTCAGATGCCATTCATAAAAAAAAAAGATTATTTAAGACTTTTTATGCTTTTTCGAAAAGAGACATCGGCCATTTTTATTTATAGTGTTTCTTTTTAACCGAATTCCCAAAAAAGGAGGAGGTTCTCAATTCGTTTTTTTTTTTTTTTTTTTTTAATGTTTGTTACCGCATATCTCCGGCGTTTATGAACCGATTTGGAAAATTCTTTTTATATTTGAATAGATATACTTCCAGATTGGTCCTATTTTTTTCAGAATCCAGTTCTGATGATGGAATCCATGAGGAATTGAGGGAACTCCTCAAATATTGTAGGCATACATATGGCGATTTTACTATTTTCAGCAACAAACCAAGCATTTGCATTCAAAAAGTATAATAATCCTTTCACCACTATGGTTCTTTCATAATTTTTTTTTCATCCAAATATTTTGTCAAATACTATGGCGGAAGTCGGTTTTTTAAATGAAAAGTTATTATTAAATGAAAAGTTATTGCGTTAATGGTTACAATCATCATCATTATCATCATCAGCCGCTTGATCTTCACTGCTGGATGAAGCCTCCCCCCCCAAATACAATGGGGGAAATTTACCATAATCACCACGCTTGGCAGGTGGATCGCAGTATTCATGTTGACTACTCAGGGTGCTGGTGCCCGTCCCCTCGTGTAATCTTTTAGTTAGCTTTTACGACATCCAAGGGAGGCGATGGAGGGGGTATGTTCTTAGGCCGGACATACACCTTCCTAGTTGAGTCATGACCTAAATAGACATAGTGGTCAACAATTTTTACAATACCGTTCCCAACGTGTATACCGTGATAAGTGATAATTATCAAGATATTATAAATTATATATAAGTTGATAATTATATTTGAAAAAGAATAAACAACTTATAGAAGAATGTACAAAATTTAAAAAATACAAGTGGTACAGTTGATGTTTCAAAAGATGAAAACGATCTTGACGTTATGGTTGTGGGTTCGATTCCCGCTGCGGGACAAATGTTTGTATGATCTGCAAATATTTGTTCCGGGTCTGGGTGTTATGGTACCACGGTACTCGTAGTTCCTGATACCCACGACACAGGGAATCCTAGTGTGGGATCAAAACTACGTATGTGACTGTTGGGTGTTATGTTATGTTTTTCAGTACCTACTATACTTATAAATCTGTAATGTTATCAATCAATCAATCAAATTATTTATTTTCTTTAAATAGGGTTACTAGGATGTTAATTATAAAAAAGTGCCAACTATTTCTACCATTTTAGACATGCAAAAATTACATAAATCTTAATAAACTAGGTTAAAGTATCTGACGACCTGTGTGCCGCGGCGGGCGAAGGTTCTCCTGCGACTGAGGAGATTGCGGGTTCGATTCCCGCCTCTTGATCAAATATTTGTACGATCTGCAGATAATGTGTTCTGGGTATTTTTTTATGTATAAAAAAATATATCTATCTATGTAATGTATTGTATTCATTATATCAGTTATCTAGTACCCATAACACCAAGCTCTGCTTAGCTTGGGGCTAGATAATGTTGTGTGAAATGTCCAGTATTTATTTATTTATTTTATTTATTGTTTTATCATTAATCAAGCCAGTAAAATCTATGACGATTTCGATTAACGGTCAAACCAGCAATGAAACCATTAACATGACAAGTAGATAATGGTTATCCCAGAAATAAAGTCATTGTTCCCTGAGTAGGGCCGGAGAAACCTTCACTCCTTGACATCATTCTCAAATGATTGAGAGATGATTATCCAATTGGCCTGTCAGTTCACACGGGGAGTGGAGCTGCGTAGAAAAACAAGATTTGTGTGCTGAGGGCCTATATAAACAAGCAATGTAATAACTTTTCATTTAAAAAACCGACTTCCGCTGTTGTATTCGACTAAATATTTGGATGAAAAAAAAATGATGAAAGAACCATAGTGGTGAAAGGATTAAGATACTTTCTGAATGCAAATGCTTGGTTTGTTGCTGAAAATATCAAAATCGCCATATGTATGCCTACAATGTTTGAGGAGTTCCCTCAATTCCTCATGGATTCCATCATCAGAACTGGATTCTGAAAAAAATGGGACCAATCTGGAAGTATACCTATTAAAATAAAGAATTTTCCAAATCGGTTCATAAACGCCGGAGATATGAGGTAACCAACAAAAAAAAAACAACTGAATTGAGAACTTCCTCCTTTTTGTGAAGTCGGTTAAAAAGGCCGCAAATCACCGTTTTTCAGGAAATGTACTGGAGGACTTTGTATTGATATCATACGTAAAAGAATTTCAGTGACCAATGAGTTTCAATAACATAGAAATTTGGAAATCGGGGATTTTTCGCAATTTTACCGACGTCTTCTCGATGACTTTCAAAAAATCGCACCACTGTTCAGAAAGCGACCCGTCGACATAATCATCATCATCACCAGCCTGTTTACATCCACTGCTGGACGAGGCCTCCTCCATTAATAACTAGTGGTTCGCCCCGAACTGACACCTCGCGATAACACCTTTATCAGCCCGACTACTTAACCAAGTAATTTCCATTTTTCTATCATTATTTTTGAAAATTTTCACCTCGAGGTCTACCAGTACAGTACAGGATCTATCAGTAACAACTCTAATTTCCTACACATCATCGAAATAACCTTTGAATAGGGCTAAGCAACGGGGCGTAATACTACATACCTGTTAGTACCTATATCAAGTACCTGACGAATTAATTGATAACGTCCTTTTGACGAAAACCATAGAACTCCAGCGTCATTCAAATTCCTAGAAATGGGAGGTCAACAATGGATGTTATATTGGTTTTTGTTTTATGGAGTACAAGTTTCTAAATTCTTCAGTTTCAGACTTTTCCCTGTAGTTGTGACACAAAAGCCACAAGCATACCAAATTTCAGCATTTTGGGATTGCTGGAAGTACCCTAGAATTTTTGATTTTTACTTTTTTTATTTTCCCTAATATCTCAAAAACTACTAAGGCTAAATACTTATTAAAAACAGTTTTGAAATGTCCAACCAAAGCGCTTTCATTAGACACCCCACTTGATCTGACTGTCTCACTTTTTTTTTTTACCCCCTCTTGGACCCCAATATCTCAGCAACCTCCTGACCGATGTAGCTCATAACCTTACCTACAAATTGTACCAATACTACCTACCCCCATACCAACTTTCACGAAGATCGGATTAACGGTTTGGAAGTTTTCATCGGACAAACATACATACATACGTACAAACGCCGATTCTTCCAACTTGACTCAAAGAACTCGCTTCGCTCGTTCAATAATAAATGCTGGACATTTCACATATTATCTAGCCCCAAACTAAGCAGAGCTTTTGTTATGGGTACTAGATAACTGATATACAATACAATACATTACATAGATAGATATTTTTACTATGCATAGAAAATACCCAGAACACCCTGAACAATCTGCAGATTGTACAAATATTTGTTCCGAGGCGGGAATCGAACCCGCAACCTCCTGCGTCGCAGGCGAATCTTCGAGCGCCGCGAACAGAGGTCATCCAAAAATTCATTGAATACAAAGAGATTTGCCATAAAAACCACGCTTGGCAGGCGGATTGGTGATCGCAGTTTGGTGGTGGATGCTGCTGCCCATTCCCTAGTGTAATGCCTTAGTCAGCTTTTACGACATCCATAAGAGGAGACGGAGGGGTATTTTAGGCCGGACTCATCACGGCACCATGATGTTTTTTTAACCGACTTCACAAAAAGGAGAAGGTTCTCAATTCGGTTGTATTATTATTATTATTATTTTTTAATATATGTTTGTTACCTCATATCTCCGGCGTTGATGAACCGATTTGGAAAAATCTTTTTTTATTTGAATAGATATACTTCCAGATTGGTCCCATTTCTTTCAGAATCCAGTTCTGATGATGGTATCCATGAGGAATTGAGGGAACTCCTCAAATATTGTAGGCGTACATATGGCGATTTTGATATTTTCAGCAAGACGCCAAGCATTTGCATTCAGAAAGTATCATAATCCTTTCACCACTGTGGTTCTTTCATAAATTTTTTTTCATCCAAAATTATTTAGTCGAATACAATGGCGGAAGTCGGTTTTTTAAATGAAAAGTTATTTATTTAATTATCAAACAAACTGATTACAAAAATTTGGTTATTAATGTCTTAAAACCTAAGATAGGTTTGTCTAGACACTAGATTCTCGATAAATTAAGTTATTAATTTAAAATACGTCCAAATCAAATCAAATAAAATTATTTTTTATTCATTGAAATCACAAGGATAATTTTGAATCGTCTTATATAAACTTAAATTACTCCTGTTCCAACGCGACCAAGCCTAGAAGAAGTCCAAAACACGAGCAATGTCTATAAACAAATACATGAAATATTTTAAATACCTACATCACTATAAACAAAGGGGCAATATTCTTAAATTCGAAACACAAAACTTTAAGCTAAATGTAGGTCATTAAGATAATAGTTAAAAACATTTATTGCACTAGCAGACACAATTAACTTAATTGCAATATTGAACTCTAGAAAATCGATAAAGTTACAACTTGACCTAAAAATTTAAATCTATGCATAAATTGCAAATGTTATCAATAATGACCTAGCTATTTATAAATTCAACCTATCTCTGTAAATGTTATGAAACATTAACCTAATTTGGTTAAATCAATTTGTCAACAAGAGAAATTTTTATGATTAATTTTAAAATTAATTATAACAATAATTAATCCGTTGAAATTTGGTATATAAAACGACTCAATCACGGACGTACATTGAAAATCAAAGAATTCTGATTTTGGGGGTAGAAAAAAAAACTTAAGGTGATTGCTCCCGCATGTGGCGCGAAATTCAAATTTTATTGCGTTTTTGCTCGTTACAGCTCATCAACACTTCTTGAGATAGTAAAAACTGATTTTGCGAAAACTAGGAGACCTAACACATATGTTTTAGTTTATAGTTTCACATATAGATCATTACATCAGCTACGAATACCCTTCAATGATTTTTACAGTGTTTTTTTGGTTTAAAGGTATGCGTAGCTTAACTAATGACATTTATGAGATACTATCAATTAAAACATGTGTGCTAGGTCTCCTAGTTTTCGCAAAATCTGTTTTCTCTATCTCAAGAAGTGTTGATTAGCTGTGATTTACAAAAAACACAATAAAATTTGAATTTCGCGCCACATGCGGGAGCAATCACCTTAAAAGATACAGATATAAAAATTTACCACAAAAATCTCCAAAACTACGCAGAAAAAATGGTCCTTACGCATTAAGTTAGTTTACAGGAAAACCTAATAAAGAGATAACTTTTCATTTAAAAAACCGACTTCCGCCATTGCAATCGACTAAATATTTGGATGAAAAAAAAATGATGAAAGAACCATACTGGTGAAAGGATTATGATACTTTTTGAATGCAAATGCTTGGTTTGTTGCTGAAAATATCAAAATCGCCATATGTATGCCTACAATATTTGAGGAGTTCTCTCAATTCCTCATGGATTCCAACATGGATTCCTTTTTTGGGAAGTCGGTTAAAAATACGTATAAAAGGTATTGGCTAATAAGTTTAATTGATCCAGTGATTTCTGTTGTAGCCTAATTGTACGGAACCTTATCCACACGAGTCTGACACGCACTTACTCGTTTTTAGGGTTCCGTACCCAAAGGGTAAAACGGACCCTATTACTAAGGCTCCGCTGTCCGTCCGTCCGTCCGTCCGTCATCAGGCTGTATCTCATGAACCGTGATAATTAGACAGTTAAAATTTTCACAGATGATGTATTTCGGTTGCCACTATAACAACAAATACTAAAAAATAGAATAAAATAAATATATAAGGGGCTCCCATACAACAAACGAGATTTTTTTGCCGTTTTTATAGATAATGGTACGGAACCCTTCGTGTGCGAGTCCGACTCGCACTTACTCGGTTTTTTATATAAAACTGGTTTCTAATGATTTACTAACTTCAGCACAATATCTAAATAAATAAATAAATAAATAAATAATGCTGGACATTTCACACAACATTATCTAGCCCCAAGCTAAGCAGAGCTTGTGTTATGGGTACTAATTACATAGATATATATTTTTATTATACATAGAAAATAGCCAGAACACCCGTAACAATTATCTGCAGATCACACAAATATTTGTTTCGAGGCGGGGATCGAACCCGCAACCTCCTGCGTCGCAGGCGAACTTTCGCCCGCCGCGCCACAGAGGTCGTCTAAAGTTTGTTAGACGGAAAATTTACTATTGAATCTAATAACACAGCGGTATTACCTAACTAGCTATTAGAAACACTCAATGCTAAATACTTACGAGTTATTTCCCACGAAGTTAGGAAAATCTAAGACAATGGTACAACTTGAAATCTGTATTTCCATTGTACGATAAAGAAGAACACCTGTATACCTACTTACTTTAAAAGTAGGTTATCAAGTTTTCTGTGTGGTTTATTTTAGGTGATTGTGGCAGCGATTTGAACTGTAGAGTCATTAATGAATATAATATGGGTTGCTGCCGTACTGCCGTGGTGGACACACCTTAAGGCGCTACCCTGACCGAATGACCTTGAGGTGTTCGCCTCTATAATACATCGCAAATTATTTATTTTAGTGACACCTATGTAGTCCGTTCTAATAGTACTGCCATCTAGCCGTCCGTCCGAGAACCGGCAGCTGACTGGTCCGCTCCTTGCGCACAGCCAGATTCGCACGGATTCATGAAATTTAATTCATAAAAAATAAAGAGAACCCATTTTTAAAAAAACTAATCGTGTAATAATTCTACTATTAAATTAACTATCCAATTGTGTAAACCAAAAAATTCAGTAACGTGAACTTTAAGAGAAGATGTACAAAACCATGATTTATTTCAATTTTTTCATGGGTTTATTGTCGTGTACTTACGACGTTAAATCATTAAACCAATCGTGGAACTTGATGACAAAATGTCAAATATATGTGGTGACTTTTAATTTTTTTTTCTACTTGCTTTATTTAACGAGGAGAGAGGCTTGAAAAAAACAGCTTGACGCCGTGTTTGGTCGGGGTACTGCCTTAATGTTAATAACTTTTGAAACTATCATGGTTATTAACATAATTATCACTAGAAACGGGATATTTACCATGATTTTTGAGCTTTATTCATTCCCGATATTTCGGCACAGTTTCATGCGCCATGGTCACGGATAAACAAAAACGATAAACAGTAACGTGGAATTATTAAAGCTCAAAAATCATGGTAAATATCCCGTTTCTAGTGATAATTATCTTAATCTTAATGTTAAAGAACTCCCTTTTTAACTGACTTAACAAAAAAGGAGGAGGTTCTCAAATCAGTAGTATTTTTTTATTTTTTTTAATGTTTGTTACCTTATATCTCCGGTGTTTATGAACCGATTTGGAAAATTCTTTTTTGATTTGATTAGATTAGATACTTCCAGATTGGTCCCATTTTTTTCAGAATCCAGTTCTGATGATGGAATCCATGAGGAATTGAGGGAACTCCTCAAATATTGTAGGCATACATATGGCGATTTTGATATTTTCAGCAACAAACCAAGCATTTGCATTCAGAAAGTATGATAATCCTTTCACCACAATGGTTCTTTCATAATTTTTTTGCGCAATTGCACAATGGCGGAAGTCGTTTAAATGAAAAGTTATTGAGCTTTATTCATTCTCGATATTTCGGCACAGTTTCATGCGCCATGATCACGGGTAAACTGACCGTTATCATCGTGTACCCGTGATCATGGCGCATGAAACTGTGCCGAAATATCGGGAATGAATAAAGCTCAAAAATCATGGTAAATATCCCGTTTCTAGTGATAATTATCTTCATCTTAATGTTAATGTTAAAGAACTCCCTTTTCCGCATTAGAACTCTATGGGTGGTCCATTATGCGTGAGATACTGGCTATAGGTATAAGTAGTGGCACGTAAGTCTAGCGTTGAGCGAAACATGGAGGGGACAGTTGCGCATGTTTACTGTCGCGCACGCAATACAATTAGTATAAGATAGATAGAGATAGAGATAGAGATCCCCCCAAGATAGCTCACTTTTGACTTCTGTGCAATAACGGTCAGCGCTAGAGTTTCGTGCCGAGTATTTATAGTCAGCCAGCCTAACACCGTCCAGAAGCACAGAGGTTTCTTGAGGTCTTCGCAGGCTTCGCAGAGTAATCTCGGGTTTTTGAGGATTTGTTCACGTTGAGCTGCTACTCCCACGCATTCCAGGACTACGTGGATAGCCGATTCTTCTTTGGTCAGACACCCCCCTGCAGAGTGATATTGTAGAGGTATTTGTTCAGGAGACAGTGTCCTGTGTCCCCCAAGATGGTACGAAGGTCGGGTCTTGAAAGGTTGGGTAGACGACGCGTGAGTCGTGGACCACGACTCGTGGTGAGACAGCCGGTAGAGCTCTTGACTGTCTACAAGTCTGGACTGGCCGAAGTTGTCCGGCCTAGAATGGATCCCTCATTCTCTCTTCGACGATCTCTATGGCGCGGTGGGCGAGTCGGCGGCTGAGATGCGAGCGGTTGCTGTTTCGATTCCCGCTACGGGACAAATGTTTGTATGATCTGATATTTGTTCCGGGTGTTTGTGTTGGTACCATGTTACTCGTAATTCCTGATACCCACGACACAGGGAATCCTATTGCGGGATCATGACTACGTAGGTAACTGTTGGGTGTTATGCTATGCATGTTATGTTATGATATTTACATAACTTTTCATTTAAAAAACCGACTTCCGGCATTGTATTCGACTAAATATTTGGATGAAAAAAAATGATGAAAGAACCATAGTGGTGAAAGGATTATGATACTTTTTGAATGCAAATGCTTGGTTTGTTGCTGAAAATATCAAAATCGCCATATGTATGCCTACAATATTTGAGGAGTTCCCTCAATTCCTCATGGATCCCATCATCAGAACTGGATTTTGAAAAAATGGGACCAATCTGGAAGTATATCTATTCAAATAAAAATAATTTTCCAAATCGGTTCATAAACACCGGATATATGCGGTAACAAACATAAAAAAAAATACAACCGAATTGAGAACCTCCTCCTTTTTTGGGAAGTCGGTTAAAAATTTAATGGAGTTTGATGAGATAATATCCAAGATAGAAAAAAAATTGTTTGTATGCAAAGGACTCAAGCGCTCTAACAGTACAAGTAAAAGTACCAACTGAACTGTTATATTATGTTATGTTATTATTGAAGAGTACAAATAAAGCCTTATAGTGGGAACGCCACGTATAAGCCCATAAGCACCGTAGAATAACAATGCGTTGAAACCCATTGAAAGTGCTGTGTAACAGTTACAACACCAAAACTTTGAACCTCTACTGATTTTGATAATTACTCAACACAATGACTATACCCAAGTGCAAGAGGTAGATATTTTTCACACAGAACTACCTAATACATATGTAACGGTATTTTAACTGAAGGGTAAGAATATTTAAATCTCAAAATAAAATAAAACTGTTTAAAAAACCACGCTTAATAGCTTTGTCTAAAAAAACAACCTTAGCCACTGCGCGAATTGTTTCAATTTGCTGCTCTATTGACTTACCCCCTTATTTATAACCACTTTTTAAACCTATTTTGTTTAAAATAGCTTTTGTTTTGTTCTCTCTGATGTAAAATGACATTCGTCAAAACAAGACAAAAGCTATTTTATCTACTCTCATACTGAAATATAAAGATTATAAAACTAAAAACAATACTAAAATGTCAGTCTTAATGCACATGCCATCGTAAAAATTTTAAAAATTACATTACGATACAGCTCTTCTATGGACAACTGTATTATAATATAACTTTTTTTCTATTACGATACAACTTCACTTGGACCAAGGAGGTGCAATGCAGTTTTTCTATACATAATCTGTGGACGCGGCGCAACACGCTCGCGCGTATGGATTTTGGCGCTAAACGTTTACAAGTAAATGCAAATATAAGCTGTAATTTTACGCAAATTTCATTATCAAATGAGTTTTTGTTTTAAAAAGTGTCTGAAAACGACAGTAGCGATACTGAAGAAATTTTTACACCACCGGTCATTCTCGAAGCTGCAACGAACAAATGAACCTCTTACCGGCGAAATCTAGAAGGTATTACAATAAATGTTACCAAGACTTTAAAATATAATATTACCTATTTCATAAGATTAGATAGAGTAGTGTATGAAACTGCACATAATTTGGTCTTAAAACACTCGTGTGATGCTATAAAAAACTCGCCTCCGGCTCGTTTTTTTAACTCACACTCGTGTTTTAAGAACCCTTATTATGCAACAGTTTCATAAACTACTATTAGTTATCACAGGTTTAAAAATTGATTATGAATAAAAAGGGTTAAACTTTTATTTACTACATAAATAGCTCAAGTCTCTAGTCGTCGTGGTCAGCTGTAATTGAAGGCTAGCAATGTCAATGCTGTACCTAGGTATATTTTGCGAATTATGATTGGACTTGTGATTTCAGATTTCTGAGTTTTAGTTGTATCATCGGAATTTTATTTCTCGATGTTATGATAACTATTATAGTAGTTCGCATCGAACTACTATAATAGTTATCAAACCAAGGGATGAGTCAGTTGCAGAAGTATAGACGTGACAAGTGGTGAGCTCATCGCCGCCATTGCTTTCCACGACCAACTCGACTAAACGCTTTCTTCCTGTACAAACACTCTTAAATAAGTTAGCAGCCAGGACAAATCTTATACCTACCAACGAAAATTGCTTAACAAGTCCGTTAGTTAAGTAACAAATTATATATTTAACAATCAATCAAGGTAATCTTGTTTATTTAAGAGTGCGCTCCGAAAATATAATATGTACATATGCGTGTGAATCGCCTTTTAGATGCAAATACTAACGGAATAAGATTGAATATCGCATGATCGTATCTTGCACAGAAGTAAAGTCTCAAATCTTAATTAATTTATTATGAGAATACTAATTAGTCTAGGTAAATTTTGGTTTGGTCACGGATAATAAACTATATTTTCCTTCGGTAAGTATTTTGGATATGTGACTGAAGTTGTTTCCTAGAAATTTCAAAAAATCTAGTTTAAAGGCATAACTTTCAAAAAAATAGAGTATCGAGTAAATGTATGCCAATTGTGTTTCTGGCTTGGTCATCTATAGAAAAAGATATTTCAGTTATTTTATTGATGTGATATCTGGTTTACTCACAATAACTAGGCAAATCAGCATTAAATTTTCGGAGCGCACCCTTAATGGTCATCATTTCGTGAGTAAAAACTTGTAAAACTAAAGTTTGTGCGTTCCGATACACGCAGTCGATTAATGCGACAAATTTAAGAAAGTCAAATTAATCATATTTGGTTATATTAACCGGTCCAGTCGCGGCATATACTTCGCGCGGCAGCTAAGTAGAGCCGCGAGTCAAAGAGAGTAGAGCTCTATAATACACTCGAGAGCAATGAATCCGGGTCACTTAAAGAATCCTAAAAATCTCGGAAACTAAAAATGCTAGGTTAATGCAATAAATTGTATTTAATAGACAATGTAATACTCCTTAAATGAAGGTATTAAAACTTCTTAGTTATTGTAAAGTTATATCATAAAAAAAACAAATTTGAAAAAGGGCCACTTTCGAAGATGGAACTACGAAATTACAGCATTTGGTTTTGCTTTTGTTTGTAATCTGTCATTTATCATTGTTTGATTTCTGTTTTTTTGTTGTTTTTTTTCTGCGTAAACGCAGTAATGGAAGCACGAGGAGGCAATACGAAGTATTAAAATTCAAGAAAATCGTAATAAAGTTCAAAAATTTCATGTTTCCTATTTTTGTTTTAAGGAGAGATCAGCAGTTTTTTTCTTTATGTAATTTTGTGTTAATAAAATGTATGGTGACTCATATTTTTTTTACCTTCATTTAAGGAGTATTACATTGTCTATTAAATACAATTTATTGCATTAATCTATCATTTTTAGTTTCCGAGATTTTAACATTCTTTAAGTGACCCGGATTCATTGCTCTCGAGTGTATATGATACGAACGTCAGTGCGCCGCGCGGGTCAGCTTAGGCTGGGCGGTTTATATAGTGCTTGGAGCTAGCGATGGGCGTTGAATGAACTAACTAGTTGAATCAACGGTCGACGCACAAAAAACTAACGTTACGTTTTCCGTCTACCAATCAACTAGTTGATTTCATAGACGGCGAAACTAGAGTCTACACAATGGACTAGTTGAATCCATGGACGTAGACGGGTGAACTGAGTTCGTTTTTTCAACGGGGAACGCAACGCAACGAACGACGGACGACGCGTGAACGCAGTTAATTCAACCAAATTTGAACTCTAAATCAAGGCAGCCAAGGAAGTAGTTGAATGGACCGGTTTTTTTTAATGGTTATATTTATGAAGAAAAAGGATGCCATTGTGGTAGTTTGCGTGAGCGTGAAAGAGTAGTCTGATATACTGGCCAGCTGAACGTTACAAGCGAGACAGATTATTCTGGTTTTGGTTGATGGTAATGTGAATATTGCGATTTTTTGTAAATAATGTAGTATAATAGTGAACGTGAAATAAAGTGTAGGTACAGAACATTAGGTAAATATGGCAGGACGCAATTCAAGTGAATTATGGCATCATTTTGAAAAAGATGTCGCGAGTGGAAAGGCTACTTGCAATTTAACCTAAAAAAACTAACCTATAAATCAACAACGGCGAACTTAAAAAGCTACTTAAAAAGGAAGCATGTGTAAATTTAATTATCCAAAATCTATACACATTACAGACAAAAACGTAAGTTTTTGGTTTTACGGCACAAAATTTCTTCGGTCTCCAAAAAACGTTTTAAACATGACTAGTAGTCTACCGTCGAGCTACGCCAACCCATATATAGACATCGTCGCGACGCGACGTTTCGATCGTCCATCTGCAAGACGAAGTCGACACGTTAACTAGTTGACGAATTCAACTAGTTGATCGACTAGTTGATTGACGGCTATCAACGTTCACGTTACGTTATCGAAAAATGTGTCAACGACCCATCACTAGTTGGAGCTCTATATTATAAGAACTTCAGTGCGCCGCGCGGGTCAGCTTAGGCTGGGCGGTTTATATAGTTGTTGGAGCTCTATATTATACGAACGTCAGTGCGCCGCGCGGGTCAGCTTAGGCTGGGCGGTCGAAGTTCAACTTGGCATAACATAACACCCAACAGTCACGTACATAGTCCTACTCTCCTATTCCCTAACTGAAAGTCACTCGGTGACTAACGTTTTGACAAGTAAAATTACCATCAATTGACAATTCTTAATGATAATTTTGAGCAAAAGATGATCATTTTATTTGTCAAACATTAGTCACCTAGTGACTTTCAGTTAGGGAATAGGGGTGCTGATCCCACACTAGGTTTCCCTGTATCGTGGGTATCAGGAACTACGAGTACCATGGTACCACAGCACTCAGACCCGGAACAAATATTTGAAGATCATACAAACATTTGTCAATAGCCGGCTACTCGCCCGCCGGCGCCGCACCACAGAGGTCGTCAATTTATGTAATATAATAATAAACGCATTAGCACAGCATAACTATATTATATGGATTGTAAAAATGTGGCATTAGTATTGCCATTCAGCGTATCAATACAGCCTGCGTCTTGGGGACCCTTCTATCTGGTAGTGATTTGAATCCAGATAAAGATAAAAGATAAAGGTTTTTTTTTTTGTTTTGAATATGGTAATTTTACATTGATGGTCATAATTCACACGTCCAACATACTCAGTCATATATTATGACATACAAATAATTTAGTTCTCATAAGTAGGTACTAGGTAGATACCTCTCTAGGTTTTGGGATGCGCATTCAAAATTAATCAAATTTAAAAAATATATGTCAAAGAGATCAAAATAAAAACAATACAATTTTACAACACAATACACACAATACAGTTGCTATCTTTAGATCGTTTTCGTCTTTTGAACAATCAACTGTTTCACTTATATTTTTTATATACTTTCTTTTTTGTAGTTGTATATTCTTTTTATAAACCAAGCAAACAGCCCGCAAGTCCCAGCATTTCTTTTTTCATCTGTTCAAATGTAGAAACCTGTTATTGGCCCTATGTTTATATCTCTAAGTTTCTGTTTATACATTTTGTATCGCTGTTGGTTTCTCTCAATAAATAAATAAATAAATAAATAGTTTTTTTATCAACTTATAGTATATATCTTGATAAAATTATCACATAACACGGCCGTACACGTTGGGAACGATATTGTTGAAGTTGTTGACCACTATGTCTATTTAGGTTAGACGATTCAACTAGGAAGGTCCAACTTCGCCAAAGAGGTCAACCGGCGAAACCAATTTGGATGGGCATCAGTGTTCGGGAAACTTCTTTACTATATTCGATGACTATATTACTATACTATACTATATTTGACGACCTCTGTGGCGCGGCAGGCGAAGGTTCGCTTGCGACGCAGGAGGTTGCGGGTTCGATTCCTGCCTCGGAACAAATATTTTTACGATCTGCCGATATTTGTTCAGGGTGTTCTGGGTATTTTTCTATGTATAATCAAAAATATCTATTTATGTAATGTATTGTATTAAGTATGTCAGTTATCTTGTGCCCGTAACACAAGCTCTGCTTAGCTTGGGGCTAGATAATGTTGTGTGAAATGTCCAGAATTTATTTATTATTTATTTATTTATTAAAGAAAGAAAGAAAGAAAAAGCATTTATTTGTGCCAATGATGCAGATGATAAGAATGACACGAGAAAAATACAAGAGAAACACAAAAACCCACAAACAATAAAGATTAACAAAGTTTAAACTACACAGAAGACAAGCAATATTTATGTTATATTATAAATAAATAAATGCTGGACATTTCACACAACATTATCTAGCCCCGAGCTAAGCAGAGCTTGTGTTATGGGTACTAGATAACTGATATACTTAATACAATACATTACATAGAATAGATATTTTTTTATTATACATAGAAAAATACCGAGAACACCCTGAAAACATATCTGCAGATCATACAAATATTTGTTTCGAGGCGGGAATCGAACCCGCAACCTCCAGCGTCGCAGGCGAACCTTCGCACGCCGCGCCACAGAGGTCGTCTACTACTTAGGTACTATAAAGTTTCATCAAAATCCGTTCAGTATTTTTTTGCGTGTAACCATCCATCTATCCTCACAAATTTTTATACATATTTGTAATATGAGTAAGGTTCTACTATATAGGATAGCTATATAATATTTTAACTATATAATTAAACGAACAGAAAACCAATTTTAATTAAAATCTGTCCTCCATTATGCAGATATCTATCTAACACGAAAAGGACACTACAAAATTAGCAGTAAAAATGCAATTAAAAATTATTCAGCATTCTAACATCAAAATGGCAGTGTATTTATTTAGTTTTCGTGACCCGTGTCGTGACTTGGTAACTGATGTCACTTGCTGATATAGGGTGTGTCTTTTTGGAATGATGTTTCTTAACGCACTTTTACTATCCAGACATTTGAATGAGAGCTAGGCCGAAAAAAGTGTAAATCTGGGTCTGATGCGCCAAACTTTCTAACAAAACATGTTATTGTTTGTAAAACGCCAAAACATGGTGCAGCGGACACGGCTTTTTTGTGTTTTTGGTAAAAAGATAGCATAACATATTAGTATAACATGTTATACGTTCGTTTCATTTTGGAACGTAGTTTCTTATTGCAACTTACAATCCAGACACTTGAATGATATACAAGCTGTGGGTGGGCTTTAGTTTTTAAAATTTTATGTACTTTCAAAATTATTATAGCAATTAAGGTCAAAAAACCCATAGTTTATGAATTAAACGGCAAAAACTGAAATAAGTCCGAAAAAAATTTGCCGTTTTTTCACGTATTACGCACGTAGCCCAACTTTTTTTTTTGCTTGCAAAATGTAGTACTCTCCCCTAAGGCGTCCAAATAACATACCAAAAGTTCAGCTTCACACCACGTTTTGCGTTTTTGTGTAATGTAATTTGTGTTTAATGTAATGTATTATAATATAATGTAATCCTCTACATATATATAAATCAATTGCTGTTCGTTTGTCTCGCTAAAACTCTAGAACGGCTTTTCGGTTTTATTTGATTTTGGTTTTGTTGTGTTCATAATTGTCACGGAAAGGTTTAAATGTACCGGGACCACCGGGAACACCGGGACCACGCGAACGAAGTCGCACGCGGCCAGCTAGTGTATTATATAATATAATGTATTATATGATCAATATGATATATTATCAATACAAGTGCCTCCTACATCTTCTGAAAAACGGTAGATTTACGGCCTTTTTCATGACATTTAGTGGCAGTGACATACAAAAACCGCAACCCTGAGGCCATAGACAAAGTAACATTCTAATAGCGATGACGCTAGTAGAAAAGTCCAAAATGTATGAGATTGACGTAAGCTATCGATATGTCACGTGGTCTTTTGTATTGTATCACGACTGTAGATATAGAATCGCTTCGAAGCGAATACCGTTTGTCTAGGCCGGCAGTACAAACGTGTAGCATCGTTTGGGTGTTTGCAGTATATCCCCGGCATTAGGTTTCCACCAGAGATGAGCCAGGATGCGTACCGAGGAATGTGTTTTTTAAGAACCAATAGAATCACTTCACTTACCTAGCCTCGCACATCGCAGCTCTGGTGGAAACGGCTTAGCGAACGAGGTTTTTATGCGTACAAAACAAGTGAGGAGCTTGCGAGGAATGTGTTGCGAGTAATGTGTTGCAAGGAATGTGTTGCGAGGAATGTGTTGCGAGCGAGAAACTACTAGCAGTCAGTCTGAAAAGAGCCCGCTACACATCCTCGCACCGCTCATCTACCTCGCACATCTCTGGTGGAAACACTCACACCATTCCACAGCCTCGCTACACATCCTCGCACCGCTCATCTTTGGTGGAAACGCAGCCTTAGGGTGGATGAAGTCGCGAGCGGGTAGCTAGCTAAGGTATGTTAAATTACCTTATATATGACTATTTTTATGACTATTTGTGTGACTGTTGGGTGTTATACAATTCTGTGAAACAAAACTTACACTCTGGTTCGACACTGGCGGCAACATAAGACAGCACATCGATCACTATAAAAAAAAAAAATATAATATTAGTCAACGAAAAAAAATTAGTACAAAACACATCCCCATGTTGCCCTATTTTTTTATTTTTTTTTATGCTATTTGACAAGCAGACAAGCTTACGGCGTACCAGATGGAAAGCAGTTACCGTAGCCTATGAACGTTGTTACGTTATCTAGTACCCATAACACAAGCTCTGCTTAGCTTGGGGCTAGATAATGTTGTGTGAAATGTCCAGCATTATTTATTTATTTATATTATACTGTTCCAAAAATAGTATTGTAACATGTTTCTGTAAGTAATCAGAAGAGAAAATGACTAATACGATGAATGTCAAGGGTAACCACTCAGTTAAAGAATGTTAGTTCATCATCATCATCATTAGACTTTTAGACTTAAGACGTCCAGTGCTAGACGAGGCCTCCCCCATAAAATACAATGGGGGAAATTGCCATTATCGCCACGCTTGGTAGGCGGATTGGTGATAGCAGTATTTTTGTTGAGTACTCAGGTGGATGCTGCTGCCCATCCCCTAGTGTAATCCCTTAGTAAGACTTTTACTCCATCCATGGGAGGGAATGGGAATTGCCATAGTTACCACGCTTGGCATAGGTAGATTGATGATAGCAGTATTTGTGTTGAGTACTCAGGTGGATGCTGCTTCCCATCCCCTGGTGTGAGTAAGGCTTTTCCTACATCCACGGGAGGAGAAGGAGGAGTCTAGTTTTAGGCGTGACTCACCATCATTTTGAGCTGAAAGGATTTAAAAATAGCTCCTTTCGTCATTTCGTCAGATGTCTCTAAAATAATAAAATAAAAAAAATATATATCAGCCTGTATCATAATGTTTTGCTTTGGTGATACGTCAAATTTTGACATAACAAAGCAAACTGACGTGTCAGCACGCGTTCCTAATTTAAAATCCTTGCTTCTGATTGGAGCTCCGTTTCACATAGAAGGGGGAGGCCCCGCCTTAGGTATTTACAGTTTCTATCAAATTGTTTGATCGATGTAACTATGGTTTTGTTTTGTGGATAAAAGTGAAATTTGAAATTAATGTACATTGACATGCTAAGCTTCGTAATGTTGATCAAAGGTTCTAGAAATGTTCCTGACCCCGAGTTTTAAGACATGCTAGAAAGATCCATAGGATTCAGACGCGTAACTAGCAACGGCTCATACACAAGCTCAAATTCGCGGGCTATGTAGAGAGCTATGCTCGTAGTATCATTTGATATACAAACCAAGATCACATAGATCACACAGGATAAGCAAGTTGAAGTGGCAATGGGCCATATAGGTCGGAGAATCGGTGGACCATAGATATTTTAAAGATTGCAGGGAAGTCGGTGGATGGAGGCGGCTTACAACCGTTCATCGTGGCATTCTATGGAGGAGACCTATGTCCATCAGTGGACTTCTACAGGCTTACGATGGTGATAATGATAAACTTGCAACACTGAGAAAGATTTTGGACTTTTGAAATTGGAACATTTTCTTTTTAAATTGCACTTGACGTGGTATAACCCTTAGAATAGATATATTCCCAGCGTCCCCCACCTATCTGGCCTCACTGCGGGATGTTGAGAGAAAAAGTGCCATCGTCCCCCACTCGTGACAGATATAAAATAAATAGTATCCTACTAATATTATAAACGCGAAAGTTTGTGAGTATGAATGGATGTTTGTTACTCTTTCACGTAAAAACTACTGAATGGATTTGAGTGAAATTTGGAATGGAGATACTTTACGCCCTGGATTAACACATAGGCTACTTTTCATCATCATCATCATCATCAAACGCGAAAGTTTGTGAGTATGGATGGATGTTTGTTACTCTTTCACGTAAAAACTACTGAATGGATTTGAGTGAAATTTGGAATGAAGATACTTTACGCCCTGGATTAATACATAGGCTACTTTTCATCATCATCATCATCATCAAACGCGAAAGTTTGTGAGTATGGATGGATGTTTGTTACTCTTTCACGTAAAAACTACTGAATGGATTTGAGTGAAATTTGGAATGGAGATACTTTACGCCCTGGATTAACACATAGGCTACTTTTCATCATCATCATCATCATCAAACGCGAAAGTTTGTGAGTATGGATGGATGTTTGTTACTCTTTCACGTAAAAACTACTGAATGGATTTGAGTGAAATTTGGAATGGAGATACTTTACGCCCTGGATTAACACATAGGCTACTTTTCATCATCATCATCATCATCAAACGCGAAAGTTTGTGAGTATGGATGGATGTTTGTTACTCTTTCACGTAAAAACTACTGAATGGATTTGAGTGAAATTTGGAATGGAGATACTTTACGCCCTGGATTAACACATAGGCTACTTTTCATCATCATCATCATCATCAAACGCGAAAGTTTGTGAGTATGGATGGATGTTTGTTACTCTTTCACGTAAAAACTACTGAATGGATTTGAGTGAAATTTGGAATGGAGATACTTTACGCCCTGGATTAACACATAGGCTACTTTTCATCATCATCATCATCATCAAACGCGAAAGTTTGTGAGTATGGATGGATGTTTGTTACTCTTTCACGTAAAAACTACTGAATGGATTTGAGTGAAATTTGGAATGGAGATACTTTACGCCCTGGATTAACACATAGGCTACTTTTCATCATCATCATCATCATCAAACGCGAAAGTTTGTGAGTATGGATGGATGTTTGTTACTCTTTCACGTAAAAACTACTGAATGGATTTGAGTGAAATTTGGAATGGAGATACTTTACGCCCTGGATTAACACATAGGCTACTTTTCATCATCATCATCATCATCAAACGCGAAAGTTTGTGAGTATGGATGGATGTTTGTTACTCTTTCACGTAAAAACTACTGAATGGATTTGAGTGAAATTTGGAATAAAGATACTTTACGCCCTGGATTAACACATAGGCTACTTTTCATCATCATCATCATCATCAAACGCGAAAGTTTGTGAGTATGGATGGATGTTTGTTACTCTTTCACGTAAAAACTACTGAATGGATTTGAGTGAAATTTGGAATAAAGATACTTTACGCCCTGGATTAACACATAGGCTACTTTTCATCATCATCATCATCATCAAACGCGAAAGTTTGTGAGTATGGATGGATGTTTGTTACTCTTTCACGTAAAAACTACTGAATGGATTTGAGTGAAATTTGGAATGGAGATACTTTACGCCCTGGATTAACACATAGGCTACTTTTCATCATCATCATCATCATCAAACGCGAAAGTTTGTGAGTATGGATGGATGTTTGTTACTCTTTCACGTAAAAACTACTGAATGGATTTGAGTGAAATTTGGAATGGAGATACTTTACGCCCTGGATTAACACATAGGCTACTTTTCATCATCATCATCATCATCAAACGCGAAAGTTTGTGAGTATGGATGGATGTTTGTTACTCTTTCACGTAAAAACTACTGAATGGATTTGAGTGAAATTTGGAATGGAGATACTTTACGCCCTGGATTAACACATAGGCTACTTTTCATCATCATCATCATCATCAAACGCGAAAGTTTGTGAGTATGGATGGATGTTTGTTACTCTTTCACGTAAAAACTACTGAATGGATTTGAGTGAAATTTGGAATGGAGATACTTTACGCCCTGGATTAACACATAGGCTACTTTTCATCATCATCATCATCATCAAACGCGAAAGTTTGTGAGTATGGATGGATGTTTGTTACTCTTTCACGTAAAAACTACTGAATGGATTTGAGTGAAATTTGGAATGGAGATACTTTACGCCCTGGATTAACACATAGGCTACTTTTCATCATCATCATCATCATCAAACGCGAAAGTTTGTGAGTATGGATGGATGTTTGTTACTCTTTCACGTAAAAACTACTGAATGGATTTGAGTGAAATTTGGAATAAAGATACTTTACGCCCTGGATTAACACATAGGCTACTTTTCATCATCATCATCATCATCAAACGCGAAAGTTTGTGAGTATGGATGGATGTTTGTTACTCTTTCACGTAAAAACTACTGAATGGATTTGAGTGAAATTTGGAATAAAGATACTTTACGCCCTGGATTAACACATAGGCTACTTTTCATCATCATCATCATCATCAAACGCGAAAGTTTGTGAGTATGGATGGATGTTTGTTACTCTTTCACGTAAAAACTACTGAATGGATTTGAGTGAAATTTGGAATAAAGATACTTTACGCCCTGGATTAACACATAGGCTACTTTTCATCATCATCATCATCATCAAACGCGAAAGTTTGTGAGTATGGATGGATGTTTGTTACTCTTTCACGTAAAAACTACTGAATGGATTTGAGTGAAATTTGGAATGAAGATACTTTACGCCCTGGATTAACACATAGGCTACTTTTCATCATCATCATCATCATCATCAAACGCGAAAGTTTGTGAGTATGGATGGATGTTTGTTACTCTTTCACGTAAAAACTACTGAATGGATTTGAGTGAAATTTGGAATAAAGATACTTTACGCCCTGGATTAACACATAGGCTACTTTTCATCATCATCATCATCATCAAACGCGAAAGTTTGTGAGTATGGATGGATGTTTGTTACTCTTTCACGTAAAAACTACTGAATGGATTTGAGTGAAATTTGGAATAAAGATACTTTACGCCCTGGATTAACACATAGGCTACTTTTCATCATCATCATCATCATCAAACGCGAAAGTTTGTGAGTATGGATGGATGTTTGTTACTCTTTCACGTAAAAACTACTGAATGGATTTGAGTGAAATTTGGAATAAAGATACTTTACGCCCTGGATTAACACATAGGCTACTTTTCATCATCATCATCATCATCAAACGCGAAAGTTTGTGAGTATGGATGGATGTTTGTTACTCTTTCACGTAAAAACTACTGAATGGATTTGAGTGAAATTTGGAATGAAGATACTTTACGCCCTGGATTAACACATAGGCTACTTTTCATCATCATCATCATCATCAAACGCGAAAGTTTGTGAGTATGGATGGATGTTTGTTACTCTTTCACGTAAAAACTACTGAATGGATTTGAGTGAAATTTGGAATGGAGATACTTTACGCCCTGGATTAACACATAGGCTACTTTTCATCATCATCATCATCATCAAACGCGAAAGTTTGTGAGTATGGATGGATGTTTGTTACTCTTTCACGTAAAAACTACTGAATGGATTTGAGTGAAATTTGGAATGGAGATACTTTACGCCCTGGATTAACACATAGGCTACTTTTCATCATCATCATCATCAATTTTCATCATTATTCACGCGGGTGAAACCGCGGGGCGCAACTAGTAGGTAATAAAAAGGTGACCCATCCACGGGAGTTTCGTTTTCTCAGAAATATATTGAAAAAATATCGTATGGATGAGTGTTTTAAATTTTCTGGCGTTGTTACCAGTGAGCGACGATGGCACTTTTTCTCCCAACTACCCTCAGTGGTGTCAGATAGGTGAGGGACGCTGGAAATATACATTAGAAGGTATAGAACCCTATGTCGTAGATGTCATCAAATATGACTAAGGGATTAAACCAGGGGTTGGCATGCATTATCCACCTAAGCACTCAACACCAATACTGCGATACCATTCCGCCTGCCAAGCGTGGTGATTATGGAAAATCCTCCCATTGCATTTGACAGGGGACTTTTTTTTAAATAAATTTTATACTGGCAAGCAAACAAGCATACGTCCCACCTGATGGAAAGTAGTTACCGTAGTTTATGGACGCCTGCAACACCAGAGGCATCACACGCGCGCTGCCGACCCTGAGACATAAAGATGAAAAGTCTCATGTGCCTGTAATTTCACCGGCACTATCCCTCAAACCGAAACACAGCAATGCGAGCACTACTGGTTGGCGGCAGAAATAGGTACGGTGGTAGTACTTCCCCGGACGAACTCTTTAACAAGAAGTTCTACTATTAAGAAAACCAACTCGTCCACATATACGAAACGTCGAAATATAGAATTTCAACTATGACGAGATTCATACAGAAATATTTAAAATGCAAACAGTAAAATAGACCTTTTATAATATCGCAGATAGCCAAGCATTAAAACAATAAATACCTACCTGCACTTTAATTCTCACGGTAGCAATTACCTACCTTCACGGCTGCACTGGCGAGGGGTGAGCAGTGATCGGCTGACCTTTGAGCAAGCGTTTATGTAATTACTGTGTTTAAATAATGGGATTTTTGTAAACAATCGCGGCAATTTGTTCAGGGTGTCTTTGGGATGGAAACATGCAACGTAAATTATGTGGTAGGTATATTAGCTCTGACACTTCTACTCAGAGGCCTGTTACCAATAGACAGGTTGTATCCATTCACTGTCAACTAAAAAAATGGCGTTCAACAAATTTAAATAATATTTTGTATTATGCCTACTTTCGAATTAAATGAAATATCTATCGTTCCTTTTGTGGTCGCCGTATAGTTTGTGTACTTCCAGCAGACGCAGGATGGCATTTTGTTTTGGATTTAACAATCGGTTTGGCGTGCGTCTTAGTAGGAGCAACTAACTTGCGGTAATTACCTCATTTTCTTATCGCCATTCTAAGCGCGGAGTAGCGTATCGAATGTAATATAGAAGATCATTGCTACTCATCTACTGCCTTTTGAAGGTGACGACCTCTGTGGCGCGGCGGGCGAATAGCCGGCTGTGATGCAAGTTGTTGTGGGTTCGATTCTCGCTGCGGGACAAATGTTTGTATGATCTGCAAATATTTGTACAAATATTTGAAGTTGTAAACTAAACTAAGTTTTTTTAACCATTAATTGATTTTCTTAAATTTATTCATTCATAGTCATAGTAATTTATTGATAACGAAAACGGTTACAGTTTTTTAAACATATTCGTAAGTAGGTATAATTCATTCATATTCATTTTAAATAAATCCTGAAATTGATAAATTGTTTGATCCACAAGCCATGTTTTTAAATAGTTTTTTAACCGACTTCCCAAAAAAGGAGGAGGTTCTCAATTCGGTTGTATTTTTTTTTTTTTTTTTTTTTTTTTTTTTTTTTTTTTTTTTTTTAATGTTTGTTACCTCATATCTCCGGCGTTTATGAACCGATTTGGAAAATTATTTTTTATTTGTATAGATATACTTCCAAATTGGTCCCATTTTTTTCAGAATCCAGTTCTGATGATGGAATCCATGAGGAATCGAGGGAACTCCTCAAATATTGTAGGCAAACATATGGCGATTTTGATATTTTCAGCAACAAACCAAGCATTTGCATTCAAAAAGTATCATATTCCTTTCACCACTATGGTTCTTTCATAAATTTTTTTCATCCAAATTTTTAGTCGAATGCTATGGCGGAAGTCGGTTTTTTAAATGAAAAGTTATTAAATGAAAAGTTATGAAAGATAGCGTCGAACTTGAGCTTCTATAACGACTTGGATGCTTGGATTAAGTTCTTTTAACCACTTGGATGTTTTTGATCCTAATACCAACGGGTTTAAGCGATGTCTCTCCAGAATCTTGATATTAGGTTTCAATGATAACAATGTTTAATTTTTTTCAGTGCCCGGTTTATGGGTAATTTAGTTTATATGTTTGCAGCACTGTAACTTTGTCGTGTTTACATAGTTGATTACCGAATCTAGATCTGAACTATTGTCAATGTTTATGTGTATGCTTATTTGATTGTAATCTGTTTTGTGAACCCATTAAATAAATCCTACTAATATTATAAACGCGAAAGTTTGTGAGTATGGATGGATGGATGGATGGATGGATGTTTGTTACTCTTTCACGTAAAAACTACTGAATGGATTTTAATGAAACTTTACAATAATATAGCTTATACATCAGAATAAAACATAGGCTACAATTTATAAAGATATTTTGTGAATTGTCCAAAATATGACGATAAGTGTCAAGTAATTAGGAAAAAATCTACTATCTGCGAGCTATTCTGGCGTGCGCTGCCAAAACCGCTAGAGTTACACATATGTAATGTATGATAGAAATGTTTATCTTAAATAGTCCTACAAAAAAGCCCGCCACAGTATATATCTATATCTTATGTGTAAGCCATTACAGCCAAAATGTGTATAATATTATAAACGCGAAAGTTTGTTTCCTATTATGTTTGTTACTTCTTCTCGCTCAAACAGCTGAACGAATTTGAGTGAAATTTGGAGTGGAGATGCCTTATACCCTGGATTAACACATAGGCTACTTTTCATCAACATCATCATCAATTTTCATCATTATTCACGCGGGTGAAACCGCGGGGCGCAACTAGTAAATAAATAAATTTAACACTTTCTGGTAGTGCGTTGTAGACCGCGGGAGCCATTATAGCCATATTCTTTAGTAATAGTCACCTCCTTGGCGTAGGCCTCTCCCATTTCCTTCTACAAATTCCCTATTTGATATGGGAAAATACCACAGACAAAATACAATAAACAATGTAGCTCTTCCATTTGACAGGTCATTCTCATGACCCGTTAACAAGCGTGAATCCGACAGCCATTCATTAAACTAATTAGTTTGATTGATACTGGTGTACTTTTAATTATAAATATTAGCTTTTGCCCGCGGTTCCACCTGCGTTATTCCCCTATGAGAGCGCTCTTATGTTTTAATGTAGTTTTTGATATATTTGTCTAACAAACAAAACTAGTTCTTCAGCCTGCTACTAATTATTATAAATATAATTAATTACAAAAAGATGTATTAATTAAAAATTGATTATTTATTTAAATATTGTTATTTTTTTATTAGTTAAATAACGGGGTCCGCCCCTATAGGACAATAACGCGGGCGAAACCGCGAGCGACTGCTAGTTGAAATGAATGAAAATGAAATTAAATATATTAAACACAACAAACATTACAAAATACACAAAAAGTACAATTAATAATTAATAGTTACATTTTAAGTAACTAGTTAGGTACTGGTTGGAAAATCATTAGTAAACTAGGGTTACAACGAAATTATCTATATCTTTATCAATCTAAAGACAAAAACATTCGTATTTATATAACTTTTCATTTAAAAATCCGACTTCCGCCATTGTATTCGACTAAATATTTGGATGAAAAAAAAATGATGAAAGAACCATAGTGGTGAAAGGATTATGATACTTTCTGAATGCAAATGCTTGGTTTGCTGCTGAAAATATCAAAATCGCCATATGTATGCCTACAATATTTAAGGAGTTCCCTCAATTCCTCATGGATCCCATCATCAGAAATGGATTCTGAAAAAAATGGGACCAATCTGGAAGTTTATCTGAGTGATTTTTTCAAATCGGTTCATAAACGCCGGAGATATGAGATAACTAACATAAAAAAAAAAAAAACAACCTTATTGAGAACCTACTCCTTTTTTGGGAAGTCGATTAAAAATTAGTAGAATTTTCCTTTCAGAAAATGTAATGCGAAACACACATTTGAAATGCTAACACAACTTATGAGGGTATATTAAACTTGGCAGGCTCCAAGCCACGTCATGTAGTAACTAAGGGTTTGTTGGTTCGATGGTAACTTGGTGAACCTTGAAGTTTTAGCCGTGGACTTACATAAACAAAGCTTTATAGTGACGTCATAGCTTCGGGCGCACTATAGGTGTACAATTAAAAAAAAAAAACAAAAATAAATTTTCCAAAATGTGATTTAAAACACCCAACAGTTGCATACGTAGTCCTGATCCCATAAAAGGATCCCCTATGTCGTGGGTATCAGGAACTACGAGTACCTACCATGGTACTATTTGGGATAGGTGACCCAAATTTTGACAATAATAATAAAATATTTATTTTACGATACATGGGATATGTACTATAAATTATACCTGAACAATAACGCCATGAAATATATACCATATAGACTAACTTACATGGTTTATACCTAAAACTATCACTTTACAACTTTTGAGGGTTTTTGTGACAATACCGCTTCCCTATGGCGTCGGTTAACAAGCCAGAAATCTGGATAATCCTTGTACTAAGTCTGAAACTGGAGAAAAAAAAACATGGAAGTAATAAGTACGTACAATACTTATATATATAAAATGACATGCATAATGTTTAATTCAACTACAATGAAAAATAATAAAACGAGCAATAAGTGCATAATCGGACAGCAAAATTTTCAGTTAAAGATTAGATTACGATCTTCAATTATTGTAACTTGGCAAATTCTTCATATCAAAAGATTAAAGTTTGAGAACCATGACGACCTCCATGGATCTCCTTTTTTTACCACTTATGATGTTATTAAATCACCGCTCAATTAAATTGATTATTTAGTTATGAGGGCCAGTTTAGTTATGAAGGCTAGTATGTAGAACTCACGATTTTTGCCTTCGTAACTGAAGAATCAGATAGAAGAATACGTTCTACCTTCATTTTCTTTGTCAGTTTTTTTACCGCTCAAAATATTAAATCACCGCTCAATTAAATTGATTGTTCAGTAATGAAGGCTAGTATAAAGAACTCATGATTTTGGGCCTTCGTAACTGAAGAATCAGATAGAAGAATACCTTCTACCTTCATTTCCGTAGTCAGTTTTTTACCGCTCAAAATGTTATTAAATAACCGCTCAATGAAATTGATTACTTTTATGAAGGCTAGTATTTAGAACTAATAATTTTGGGCCTTCGTAACTGAAGAATCAGCTATGAAGGCCAGGATACCTTCTACCTTCATTTTCGTAGCATCCGTGGCATTCTCGTAGCGCGCATTCGATGTTGCCTTGTGGACGAATATTGCAAATTATGAAAACCTGAATTAAATTCTGCATAGTAAGCATAAATTCTTATATTTAAGCATAAGAAAATTTCGATTAGATATTTTTATAAAACGAACTTTTGTTAAATTCCGATACAAAAGACATCAACGCGCTATGCACCTCGCAGATACTGACCCCCAAATTCATAATAATTTTTTAAACCTATTTTACTTCAAATAGCTTTTGTCTTGTTTTAACGTATGACATTTTACATAAGACAGAACGGAACAAAAGCTATTTTAACTAAAACAGGTTTAAAAAATTATTATGAATAAGGCCCTGAGATTATAAATGTTTACTTAAAATGCACTACTAATTGATTATACATCCAAGTAAGTTCTTACTGATGCCGAGGTATGTCCGGCCTAAGAATATACCCCTTAATCTCCTCCCGTGGATGCCATAAAACTGACAAAGGTGTTAGGCATCGGCATCCTTCTGAGCAAAACCAATAGATCAGCCCCCTTATTCGCTATGACCAAACGTGATATACCTAACGCGGGCTCGTTACGATATCTGCGTGGAATCATCGCTAAATAGCATGGGTGACGTCACACGTTATTGATAAGGAATCTCTTAGGTCATAGCGAATAACCACCCTGAAGAGATTCCTTGTCAATAACGTGTGACGTCACCCATGCTATTTAGCGATGATTCCACGCAGATATCGTAACGAGCCCGCGTTATGTTTTGGTTATAGTCATCAAAATACTTTACTGTCTACTCTTTAGTTCTCTAGTAACTAACTTTATTCCAATAATTTTACTCTAGCCAACTTTATTTCAGTAAACTCTAGTTAATAAACTACTAAACGCTTCCAGGTTCTAACATCGCACCTCTCGACATCGGTTGGGAGCTCATCCACATATCATCGATGTGTGGGTATCTCTTACAGCTCGCTTTACGAGATCTTTTCTCCCACATACGTGCAAATTGTGGAATGAGCTCCCTTCTGAGGTTTTCCCGCTAAACTACAAAATTAACAGCTTCAAAAAAAATGTGAAAAGGGAGGCAACGCATTGGCAATGCCTCGGGTGTTGCAGATCTCAATAGGCGACGGTAACCGCTTACCATCAGGCGGGCCGCAAGTAAACTCATAGTCTAAAAAACTACTCTTTTTTTTTATACCACTTGGCAATGATACTTTGGCTATCAAGTAGTGTAATTAAAATTTAGATGTAGATGATGTAGTAGCTGCAACACCAAACTGCATCCCCAAATTTTGTTATCAGTTTTCTGAACTGCCTCCCATTATGGAAGCAAATTGAATAACGTATTCACGTCAAAAAGTCATCCTTTGTCCTGTAGTAGCTAAGCTTCTATCGGTTGATGATGTTATGATCTATTACCACCTTGCGGTACTTTACCGTTTGACGCAATGAAGCGTAGCTATGGCTTAATATTATGGGTTATTGTTTAGGGACACGTCAGGTGGGATCAATCGACTGTGACGAGTTACCAGCTGCATTTATCAAGTGTCATAGCTAATTATTAGTAGCCGTAGACACTGGTTATTTCTTGGTAAACCTGATCCTAAGCAGTAACAAAGTAACCAGTACTGCTGGACGAGGCCCATAGGATGCAATGGGGGGAATTGCCATAATACGATATATACAGGGTAATAAGAAGACTACTCCCGAAAACTGAAACAGAGCATTCAGACCATGATTCTAAAAATATTAAAGCTGAAAAAAACACGAAAAAAATGCTGCACTTTTGGCCCGCTTTTTTCGTGTTTTCTTTATAAATATCCATAAAATATCGTAAAAGGAACACAAAAACCTAATTTCTATAATTAAAAACACGTTAATGAATAAAAACGTCAAAAAAGCAATGAAAACCATGTAAGAAATATTGGTGCTACGAGTCGATCAGCTGACCGGGAGCGTTGAACTCGCGTGGCCGGAATAAACGCGTACATTAATACTAATAATAATTTATTTATTGAATCAGATACTTAAAATCCATTTTTTGTTAGTAGGTACAATTAAATTATTTGTTAAAAAATACATAATAGCCGTCAAACAGTAACTGGAAGTAGGTTATTAAAAACTTTTATCCGAATCCCGACCAAACAGAAAAATAAAAAAAATAAAATAAAAAAAATAAATAAATGCCTTCATTACTGGCAGATCGTAACGATCAGGAATGACCTGACCGATGAGGATGCTGTTGGACATTGCTGGCTGACAAATACGAAACAAAACGAAAAAAAAAGGTTTTCTCCGTATGAATCACCTCTCAGGCGAAAGCTATTTTATATAGCTATGATATAGGTAGCTTTACCGGTACCTCAGTATTCAGGAGCCGTCCTTTTACACGCTGTATATAAAAAAGATCCCTCCGTCTACTCCCGTGGATGTCGTAAAAATCGATTAAGGGATTACAACAGGGGATGGTTAGCAGCATCCACCTTAGTACTCAACACCAAACTCAACTGCGATGCCTGCCAAGCGTGGTGATTGGGCAAATCCCCCCCCCCCCCATTGCATACTTATGAGGGAGGCCTCGTCCAACAGTGGACGTCTCACGTCTAACGGGAAGAAGTAGGGCCGCGCCAAACACAAAATAACATAATAACACAATAACATGTACGTACAAATCTTATCCATAATAACATACACCTTCTTTCAGTAATCGAGTAAAAATAATGTAGGTGTAAGAACGTTTCACTGTGGATCAGTAGTACTACTGAGTAGTTCAACTAGTGATACACCTTGTATCTCTAGAACTACCAGTAGTACTAGCGACCCTAAATTGCATTTTGAGCATTTCCGCTTTCCCTTGGCATAATATTTATATCAAATATATACTTAAATAGGTAAATATATTTCAAGGCTTTAGGGTCAAGCTACACTACATCGCGTGGAGTCTGAATCGCGACAGTGCGCCGTACGCGTCCGATTGCGTTCCGATTATCTGTCATAAATACGACCTGTGGAAATTCCAATCCAATGTATAGGATGACAACCGAAATTTGGACTCCACGCGATGAGATGTAGTTTAACCCATATAGAACGCATTGAGATTCCTTGAACATAGGATACTTAACTATGACTTAAATGTTTTGATATTAATCTTATCGCATTGTGAATCAAAGTTTAAATGCAAAACAATTTAATAATCACAAAACATAATTTATCTGCCCTAACCCATCCCTATTCAAATTAGGACAACCTTTGAAATATTTCTATTGGTCGAGAATTTTCCATATAATTTTCATGAAAACTGTGAAAAGTTATGTATGTCTGTCTCTTTCTGTCACGTCATCTGTGCCATCCGCTGGCTCTCTCGCACGAGGGTTGAAACAAAACGCATCGTTCTACGCCAGTGTCTTCGAAGTTCAAACTATCAGCGGACGTTTGGACAAATAGTTTTTTTTAACGTCTAGTGTTTTTAAAATCGATTATACAATAATCGATATAAATTTATAGATTACAAGAGTGATTTAAAACAATTAATACTGAAATAAGTAACTAGTTGACGGTCTGCCGATCATACTAACAACGGTGATTAATAAACTGATTTGAAAGTGAAAATAAATCACATGAACTGAATGTATTTATAGGATTTTTTTTACCGTTTTTCGCGATGTGTCATTTTGGATTCGTTCTGGATGTGACTTAAATTAGTGTTAGATGATAATCATGCTAAAGGACTGAGTGAAGATGGAATACTGGATGGAGAACGCTGGCCAAGAAAATATCGGGAGGGCTACGAACAGAATCCAAAGAAACCAAGGTACCAACCTAAAGATTTGAAAAAGTATCTATGCAATAATATTGTTAAAAACTTTTTACAATTGTTGCAATGGCAGAAATATTAAGATTTAAAATCTCAAAAATTTACTGGCACTAAATAATATTATCTTATTTATTCTTTAAAAGTACTTTAAGTCTGTGAGGCAAATCCTCAACTTTGCCAATGTCAAGTTTAGTAATTATTTTGATAAAGTGAGGTCAAGTCGTCAAATTCTCTCATGTTCTAGTAAAGCGATGGCAGTTTCACTAGAATTTTCGTGGAAAATTTCCACCCATTTGAAAAGTCACGCAACATTTAAATATAAGTACACTTATATTTAAATTCACTACCATGTGCTCTTTAAATAAGCTACATCGGTTAAAATAGCCACTAAAATTAAACGATATAACTCAAAAAAATACTAGAAATTGAAATAAAATAAAAATGGACGACGTCTCGTTTCGAAAAAGCAGAAAAAAGTCCTAAAATAATAATTATTCATCGATGCGATGACTCGAATGGTTCTCATTGTGCCAGTGCCAACACTTTTCAAAACCCGTAAAGAAACAAAAATTGCATTATCAATTTTGAAATTGGAACGTTCGAATTCCTATTTGGCGCGAACACACAATGTTTCGAACGACGACGGTTCATTGACAAATGGAGCGTGTACTAAACGCACTTTCGTTTACAAATAAACCGTAAGTGTGAATATAATTTTGTTCACTGGGTTCCTTTAAGAAACCTAGTTTTTTAAATTTTGTTTTGTCAAATCTAGAGATGAGCAACTAACAATTCTGTTACTTGTCAGCACAACTAACAGAGCAACTGACATGTATTTTCTACACTCTTATTCTACTTTCTTGGTATCGTTATTAATTTCGTCTTTATCATGTACCTTGTTCTTTCTTGGTCACTTATCCTGCTTTTAGTAAGTGACCAGCTTGTTAAAAAAAACCAT
This sequence comes from Epirrita christyi, assembly GCA_951392215.1. Classification (NCBI taxonomy): domain Eukaryota; kingdom Metazoa; phylum Arthropoda; class Insecta; order Lepidoptera; family Geometridae; genus Epirrita; species Epirrita christyi. The sequence goes on from OX595861.1 coordinate 5,681,465, forward strand.
TATGGTGGAAGGATTTAGGGCAACTTGTAGTTCCTTTCATACACATCTTACTGCCTTTGAATTTTTGGTACTAGTCGATTTCATGAAGATGTTTCGTGACATTGTTTGAAAGAGAAGTGTTGATCAATATCAAAAGAATCATTTTTAACATTCAATTTGACAATAAATAACTCTAAGTTATTAATGTTTGCTAGGACCAATTACCTACTGCTGGCATACGCCTCCTTATGCGTCTAACAGTTGTCAGCGGACCGCGTTCAGAGGTATTTTCTTAAATGTCACGGAGCCATCAGTCATGACAGTATACATTACTCCGTTAGGCTTCAATGTGGTCCCTAAGATATTAAAGCGCATTGTGTAAATTAAGTCTAGCTGTCAAAACTCAAAAGGGCGATGGCGCAATGGAACTAGCTTGTCGTTCGATTCTTCGATAGCTCTTACACATATAGGTATAGCTTTTTTCTCTCGCTAGTATTGTCTTAAATAATCAAAAAAAAGAAAATATATATAAAATAAGCAAACACGTGAAACAAATTACCATAGGACAAGACAAAAATAGATTAAAAATTAGAAATAAATCATGTAGGTATAACAATACGTGTTGTGTGGATGCAAAAGACGACCTCTGTGGCACGGCGCGCGAAGGTTCGCCTGCGACGCAGGAGGTTGCGGGTTCGATTCCCGCCTCTGAACAAATATTTGTACGATCTGCAGATAATTGTTCAGGGTGTTCTGGGTATTTTTCTATGCATAATAACAAAAATATCTATCTATGTAATGTATTGTATTAAGTATATCAGTTATCTAGTACCCATAACACAAGCTCTGCTTATCTTGGGGCTAGATAATGTTGTGTGAAATGCATTTATATTATTTATTTATTTATTTATAAATAGGTCTCTGTGTCAGTATCAGACCTAGGTACGGTGTGGCGCTAGTTTTAGGCTGTTCTTAATTATAAAACGTTCCTAAATAATGATGCTGAACCCTAAAAAATAACCGGTTTAATAGCAAAACGTTATAATTGATCATAGTCGCGTGAATATGTCAAAGTCTCTGTTTTTTGGTCAATGGTTACGGATGACCGTGATTAGTAGAGAAAGTAAGTGTCGCGATTTGTTTATTTAGAGTTCTCCGCGATAGAACCTTGGTTTATTCGATACCTGTAATCATTCAATCATTCGGTCTCAGTACGAAAGACCTTCTAATCCAGCCTTAAATATGAATCTTTGGTATATATATATATGACTGTACTACAAAAGCAGATGGTTCGTTTTCCAAAATCAACTCTCGATCTAAATAGTCCGAGATTACGTCAAAAATAACAAAACATCGGACTATATTCTAATTTTTTTCAAACCCCTAGGTTCTTTTTCTTTTGATTAAGGCCTCTATGGAAAGTCTTCCATCCACTGACTTCCTGCAACCTTTATAATATCTTTAGTCCATCGAGAAGGCCTTCCTACTGCCATCTATCTGAGTACTTAAAACCCATACTGCCATGAGTGTAACACGGGTAAAAAAATCTTCCCGTGGTACTACTGGATCGCTTGGTAGGTCGGACGGGTTTTTTATACTCGGTACTACTGGTAGTAGTACTGGTGGTACTACGGGCAACAAACGGCCATCAGTAATCCGCCTGCCAAGCGTAGTGATTATGGCAAATCACTGCGCTATTCTATGAGGCTGTGTTTCCACCAAAGATGTGCGAGGTAGATGAGCGGTACAAAGATACGTAGCGAGGCTGTGGAACGGTGCGTAGATGAGCGGTGCGTGGATGTGTAGCGGGCTTTTTTCAGACTGACTGCTAGTAGTTTCTCGCTCGCGTCCATCCTTTGCACACATCCCTCGCGCACATCTCTCGCAACACATCCCTCGCAACACATTCCTCGCAACACATCCCTCGCACGCGAGGTTTTTATACGTACAAAACAAGCGATGTTTTGTACGTATAACTCGCTCGCTAAGCTGTTTCAACCAGAGATGCAACAAATACATCCCTCGCTACGTGTCCTTGCTCATCTCTGGTGGTAATGCAGACTTAGGAGGCTTCGTCCAGCAGTGGCCGTTTGCCAGTGCTGATGAAGTAGGCATAGGGATTTGACAAACATTCGTTGTTTGTTCCGACAAGAAACGTCAACGTGCAGAACGATGACGGCAAAAGATATGAACATTTGCATTGCAGAAATCTGAAACCTCGCCTTATCACTAACGAATTGACTGGTTTCTAAATAAATTCCAATGACTGTATAGGATAAATACCCTCAAACATCAACAACAATCCTACGCATTGGCGTTAAAACCATTTTAATCTTTGCGTCAATAGAATGACGCGTAGTAAACGACACCTCAGATTATGTAGTATGTATTTCGGTAATGCTATTAGTACAGGCAAATTAGCAAAACACAAGTCATTCTTGTCTTCTGTTTAGTTTTAATTTTCTTTGTTAATCTTTGTTGTTTGTGTGTGTGTGCCTTTTGTATTTTCCCGTGTCTTTTTTATGATGCATCATTGACACAAATAAATGCTTTTTCTTTCTTTCTTTCTTTCTTTCAAAAAGTGTGGACCTAAGTCGTGTAGTCGTGGATTTTCTTCGAGCAACACGGACTTCCTGGCGGGCCGGAATGGATTCTTATGGAAACGTTAGATGATACGAAATTAAATATTAGGCACAAACTTAAAAAGACCGTAAATTTTAAAATAGAAAAAAATTACTTGATGCAAGTTAAATTACGTATAGAGGGACAGTCTAGTTAGTGCATTATGATTTTAAAAAAACCACGTGCATGTAGGGAACGCAGTGTTTTTAGTTTTTTTTAGTTTGTGGCTCCGGGAATTTCACCCTGTTCCGGAGGGTGAAATTACTGATGCTTATTATTAGAGGTGATTTTTAAGCCATACAAAACAATTAGAAAAGTTTTCATGACTACATCTAATTAGTTCCACACTTTTGCAAAAAATCACCTAATTTGACTGTACTATATCCAGCAGGGCTACTCTTGGCACTCTACTCGATCCTAATTCAGGATTTAGTGTCATTTGTCGTCAGAGAGTACTAGATTCCTTGGTCATTTGGTACTCTTGAATTCAATACTACCGCACAATTTAGAGTGGAATTTTATGGAATTAAATGAAATCGACTTTTTGTCTGTTGTTCTTCACGCAAAGTCAATCGCGTGCTCTATCTCGATTTCAAACTCTATTTGGTTCAAGAGTGCCAAACAAGCGTTGAAACTGGATTCAGATTGGAATTGGATTGCGATTGGAACTGTTTTCAAGAGTAGCCCCACTGAGCAAGATTGAGATTAGTACCTACAGTGTTTTGGTTTATGTCAACTCCCAGTGTAGTCATACAATATCTTTAAGTATACTATGATAAGAATAAAAATCTTAAAACTCTGCGAGTATATTTTTTTTTAGTGAAAACTTTCCCAGACGAGCCGTGCGTAGAGAGGTTTTAGTGCCGACACTTATGTATGGTATTAAATGTTGGGGTAGAAAAAACATGAAAGTAGAATAAATGCAGTGGGAGATGAAAGCTAACTAAAGTTTAATGTGACGATGCCGTGGTTTATGTCAGTGGATGACTTCCTGCGTGTGATTTGAATTAACAAAAAAAGCAGTCAGGAGTCTAGGGATTATATTTCTTCGAGCAAATGCTTATACACACCAAAGCACTAACAGCTTTATACAACGCTTTGGTCAAGAGCTAGTTTGAGTGCAACTTTGCGTGTGAGCACCACGTGAGACCAAATACAGTCTCATGATGAAGCTGATGCTATACTAATTCACTCGTTACCAATATTGGAAACGTTATGGTGTCTATCCTTTTACACCATTCATTCCATTCCATCATTCACATTCATTCATCATTTCATGGCATGTCAAAGGACAACCTGACTGACAAATTACCGGTGTCATAAGTTAATATTTAGATTTAAGTAATAACAATATAAAGAAACTGTAAATTTTAAAATGTAACAGTCAGCGAACAAATGCTATTTTTTTTTATTGTGTGAAGAGGGCACTATACCTCAATTTAGGCTCCCTCTTTAACGCACGCATCAACCCGCGCGCCATCTCGCTCGCGCTAGCGAGCGTCGTGCACAAAAATATAGTTTTATGTTTATTAGTGGGAAAATAACGTGTTTATCAAAAAACTGATTTTAGCATTCGAATAAATAGTTATTACCTACTTGTTGTAGGAAAATTTATCTTAAAACACCGTAGGGTTCCTGAGATCTCATTCGTGTGCGGATCAAGGATTTTTCATTAAATTAAACTACCGATGTTATTTTTACATATCGTGTTTTCATATTTACACGATAAATGCAGAAATATAAAATATTCATATTCCAACATATTTTATTACTAAATAAAATAAATAAAATAATAATATAATTATCACTAGAAACGGGATATTTACCATGATTTTTGAGCCAAAAAAAAAGAAAGAGAAAAAGAAAAAAAAAAAGAAAGAAAGAGTAAGAAAGAGTGAGAAAGAGGGTAGATCGTTACGGCTACCAATAACAATAAATCTACTCGCAAAGTTTACCCGTGATCATGGCCCATGAAACTGTGCCGAAATATCGGGAATCAATGAAGCTCAAAAATCATGGTAAATATCCCGTTTCTAGTGATAATTATGTTAATAACCATGATAGTTTCAAAAGTTATAAAATAATAATATATTAATATTTAATTTTTTTTTCCTGTGGATACTGAGTTCTAAATCGTTTTTTTTGGGCAAAATCACATATTAAGCCTTCTTAAGATTACCCTGTTAAGGGAAGGTTACCGGGTAAGGCGTTCACGCTCGTTTTGTACGCGAACGAAGTTTTCTTCTATTTTGGCTTTCACTTCATCAAACTCCATGAAATTTTGTACACATGATCAGTACACTAATATCTAGACCCGTGCAGCGCTAGTTTTTTAAAAATTCTTTTTTTTTATTTATTATTTGATAACCATAAAATTTTATAAGAAACTAACGTACTACGTGTCTAGATATTAGTGTACTGACCATGTATACAAACTTTTGAAACTATCATGGTTATTAACATAATTATCACTAGAAACGGGATATTTATCATGATTTTTGAGCTTTATTAATCCCCGATATTTCGGCACAGTTTCATGCGCCATGATCACGGGTAAACTGAAGTCTTTGTGAGTAGATTTTTATTGTTATTGGTAGCCGTAACGATCTACCCTCTTACTCGCTCTTTTATTACGAACACCCCTACCATCAGTTTCATTGTCACACTTAACTCCATCTGGACACACCACACTAACGGTATCCGGACGAGCAACTGGTACAACACAATTTTTCCGATTCCTACACATTCTCACCACAGGATTCCAGACTCCAGACAATTGAAAACCATCTTCTCTATTAAAATTCCTGTGTTTAGTAATCTCAATTGCCTCTTGCACCAGTCTTGGTATGTAATGCCGCTCTGTTGAGATTACCTGTGGATTGTGTAGCTCAATCCAATGGTTTGAGCCAGATTCTATGAGGTGTTCCGCTATGGCTGACTTCTGTGTGTCGACGTTTTTGACCGCTCGGATGTGCTCCTTGACCCTACAAGCTATCGTACGTTTTGTTTGACCAATGTACAAACTCCCACAGCTACAATCAATCTTATACACCCCTGGTTTTTCAAGTGGAAAACTGATTTTAGTGTGAGATTTTCTGTGCCGAAATATCGGGAATCAATAATGCTCAAAAATCATGCTAAATATTCCGTTTCTAGAGATCATGTATACAAAGTTTTGATGGAGTTTGATGAAATAATAGCCAAATTAGAAGAAAACTTCTCGTAAGCGCTCTTTCGCTATCTGCCGGTGACATTCTCTTAAATAAGTTGTATGTTGACATAAATAAATAACTTTGTAATAATATTATTCAGGAATTCGGAGCAACTTGGAGACTGGCACCGGCTTCTAATTTAGATAACAACATAAAACCAGATGCAGTAATCCTAGATGATTTCTATTTTTAGAGATTTAGTACAATAAATGAGAACAGAAATAAATAAGTAAATTCGGCCAAGTTTTTAATACATGTTTTTGAGCACTTGAGATACTTACGTATATTTATTTATTTTTTTATTAAAAAACTATTATAAACCCTTACCAGAGGACCTAAAGTGATGTTATACGCACATGATTATATTAAATAATAACAATGAACCATAGCTTAAAAATAAGTAGGCACCTACTAAGGAAGACCTATAATAATACTAATATGTACAACTACTTTTCATCTTTCTCCAAAACACGTCTGCGCTATCTCCATGAGTTTCGGCAATCCGTAAATGAATAACCGGCTATGTGCGAGTCAGACTGGCGTACGAAGGGTTCCGTACCAGTATCTATAGTAATATAACTTAAAATTCTGTGAATATTTCAAGCGTCTACCTGTTGCCGTTATCAATATTGAGCAAAAATGAGCAAAAAAATCACGTTTGTTGTATGGGAACCCCCTTAAATATTTATTTTATTTAGTTTTTTAGTATTTGTTGTTATAGCGATAACAGAAATACATCATCTGTAAAAAAAAATACTGTATTACTATCACGGTTCATGAGATACAGCCTGGTGACAGACGGAAAACGGTAAAAAAATCACGTTTTTTGTTTGGGAGCCCCCTTAAATATTTATTTTATTCTGTGTTTAGTATTTGTTGCTATAACGGCAACATAAATACATTATCTGTGAAAATTTCAACTCTCACGGTTCATGAGATACAGCCTAGTGACAGACGGACGGACGGACAGACAGCGGAGCCTTGGTTTAATTTTACACTTTGAGTACGGAACCCTAGAAAGCATGTGATTTTTTATATTTTTTTATATATAAGTAACGTAACGTATGTAAATAACTTGGTTAATATAAATAACTTAGTTAATGTTAATTAAGTTAGTTAATTTAAATAACTTATTTAAGACATAAGCCATGCAGTAACGAATCTTGCTAATTACGCTGATTAAGTCACACACATAATATGTAGCCAACAGCACCTGAAAACCACCCCTATATTTACATATTTACCCCTATTAATGGCAAATCACACAGTTGACTGAGCAGTGCAATACCACCCCTAATTTTTAAATTACAAAGATTAACATAATCGTGCGAAGGCCCGGTGGGCCTGGTCAAGCGTGTCACGGGTTTTCAATATTAGGGTGTAATATTGTTATTTCGATAACACCCAACGGTCTTTTCATATTTTCTGGGTCGTATTTCCTATTAGTCAAAGTAGCAGGAAGAACGTGGAGTAGAGCTGCTAGAGACAGAGGTAGATGGAAAGAGCTGGAGGAGGCTTTTACCGCTGAAAGTGGTCCTTGCACACAAAAATAGAAATGTATACATGCATAAGATATAGAGTTAGTTACATTTAAGTATAGAATTTAAGTTAATCTTGTTGTGTAAGGAATGAATAAAGCTTATATTATTATTATTATTATTATTTCCTATTATCCAGCAAGCAATGGGCAGCCTCCCAATAACAGTAGCATATGGCAATCAGGAACACAAAAATGGAGATCATTTTGGCAGCCTTACCGCTGTCTAAGGACTGTATTCCAGAACTATGCCCAAGCGTGAATCGAGACTCAAGCATAGATTTGGTTACAGTTTTTAATTGAAATCTGTCAAAAAATCTATGCTCGAGTCACGATTTAGTTTGTGTTTAATTCTAGAATACGGGCCTTAAATCTTTTGAAACCATGGATTTAGTAACGTAGTATAAAAATTCCTTGTTTGAAACATGAAAGGAGGAATAGTTATGTCAAGAATTTTCCCCTATTCAAGTCTTAGAATAGGGACTCAAGAGTCCTTATTCTAAGATTCAAGTTTCATATTTCGTGACGTGCACGAGGACGTAGACGCAACGCGTGCAATTTATGAATTGCAGTTCCCATGAGACAAACCATTAGTATAAAAATTCTTTGAGACAAACAGACTGTCCCTACTCGGAGCGGAACGTCAACGTCACGTGATGACGTTGTATTTAATGTCCCCATTGGACGTCACACGAAATGCATGGTCACAGTTGCTACGTAACACGTTATGAAATAAATTAATTCAGTCATTTAACGCTTCGCTGGATGATCTCGTGTGAAAACTGGTGATTAGATGAAGAATATTATCTTCGAGGTGATTGACACAGAACAGTCAATTGAGTTCATCTTTCACTATTTAGCTCAAGCTGTTTTGATTTACCATCATCATCATCAAAAATGAATGAATGAATGAATGAATGATTTATTTATTTGCTTAGAATGTAGGTACAGTACAAGACAGATGATAAATATATAAATTATAGTCTCCAATACATTCTGCCGCCAAACGTGCTAAATTTAAGATGTCTTTACAAACTAGGTAGGTATATCTAATATGCAGGTTACAAGTGAGTCAGAAAACAAAAATACTCAATAAAATGATTAAACAGGTCTTACACAAAATAAAAAAATAAATAATAGGTAATAATGTCAATTCCAACCACCAACCACCAATCCATTGTTCTGAGAGAATGAAAACCCTATTAGTATAACTAAAATACTGCATGCACGGAGTAAAAACACTTTGACATAAGCCAATTGTGTAATTTACCCTTAAATCTGTTGAGGGCATTTAGGCTGAGGCCAAACGAGCGTAATTTTGTGAGTCGTGAGTCGCAGAATTTCGTTCGCAGAAATTCTGCCTTGCAGAAATTCTGTTGGGATGCCAGACGAGCGCATTTTATTCAGTTAGTCTCGAACGTTTATAGCGGATGTTTGTGTCGTGCAATGGAACCGTTGAAAATTTTGTGTATTTACGAAGCATATTTAGAAGACGAAGAAGTAGATAATGCCAGAAAAAAATGGCCGTTGTTCAATTTCAATTATCATTTTTTCTGTGTCCAGCATTTTGTGAGTAAAAATACGTGTCGACTCTCACGCAAAATGTACCTGACTGACGCTTTGCTCGGCCCGCGTCGGCCCCCTCGCCCCCCGCAAACTCAATTCGGTCCGAATAATGCGTGTGAGTCGGCAAGCAACTCATTTTGCGTCGCCGTGTGAATGAAACAGGACTTTTGTATGAAACCGAATGCAGCAGAATTTCTGCGAACAAAATTCTGCGACTCACGACTCACAAAATTACGCTCGTTTGGCCTCAGCCTAAGAAGTCCACTGCTGGACATAGGGCTCCCCCATGCCACAAGTAGACTTACACGAAGCCACAAGAAGATCACGTCACATTATTTGACGACCTCCGTGGCGAAGTGGGAAGGAGCCGGCTGAAACGCAAGAGGTTCGATTTCCGCTGCGGGACAAATGTATTGCATGATCTGAAATGGCATGCTTTAATATAACACCCAACAGTCACATAACTTAGTCATGATCCCACACTAAGATTCTTTGTGTCGTGGGTATCAGAAACTACGAGTACCATGGTGCCATAACACCCAGAAATATTTGTCTTGTCAGGAATCGAACCCACGAAACACACACAGCAACCTCTCGCATCTCAGCCGGCTACTCGGCCGCCACAGAGGTCATCAATGAGGGCTTTGCAACCACGATTAAAAAAAAAAGTAGTTCATATTGGTTCGATAGATGGCACTGATTCAACTGTAGCTGACAAGATTGTCAAATGTATTATCTGTGGTCTACGCGTACTAAGCTATTATCTAACTAATCTGTGGCTATTAGTCATAATCATCTCAGAAAATGGCTTACATTAAATGTGTTCTACCTAAGCGAGTATTATGAGAGAGATAGTGAATATGTTAAACAGTAGCTTTGCATACTTTGTTTGTATCTGTGGTATTAGGTTACTGTTTTAAGTGTAAGTATATTGTACGTCCTAGATGGACAAACTGTTTTAAACTTGTACCTACCTGTATAACATCTTTTGTACAACAGTAAACAATAAATCTTTTTCTGATTCTGATTCTGATTCATGATATTCTGTTTGTGTCTGCTTCTTGAGAGTGCGCTAGTGATTTCGTGTTGTTTTTATAAGTAAGCAAAAATAAATACAGAAACGAAAATATAATATCCACGTTGTTGATGTTGACATTTCACTTTATTTTGACACTTGACAGCTACGTAACAGAGCAGCGCCATCTATTTTCAACGCTGAAAGCATGATTTGAAACGGCCGTGAAAACCCCTCATTGCCACGATGAATGGCAATACTAGTAAATAGTAATAGTATAGTGGTAATAGTAATACTAGTAATAGTGGCAATAGTAGTAGACGCAGGAGGTTGCGGGTTCGATTCCCGCCTCGGAACAATTATTTGTACGTTCTGCAGATATTTGTTCAGGGTGTTCTGGGTATTTTTCTATGTATAATAAAAAATATCTATCTATCTAATGTATTGTATTATGTATATCAGTTATCTAGTACCCATAACACAAGCTCTGCTTAGCTTGGGGCTTGATAATGGTGTGTGAAATGTCCAGCATTTATTTATTTAGTAAATAAACTAATAAATCTTCGTTTTGGTTGCAGGTCCAGGGTTTATCGAGGAGCTGGACTTCGAGGCCTACATGGCCCCCGTCGGCGAGGGCTGCTACGCCCCCCAGTCCATCGACGGACGGCGCCCCGGGTGAGTAAACCGGACGACGCATTGTAGGAAGGCTCCCCTCGCGATGGACTGATGACATTGGATTGAGTAACAGAAACCAAACATCTATACTTTCACAGAGATGAGCTTTGTGTAATATAGTAAAAAAATATTAATTTCTATAAAGATTAATTGATCAATGAAATGATTGAGTAATGAATATTTTTTATATATTAATCTAAATAAATAATTGTATTATGTATACATATACACTATAAAATTATATATTTATATAATGAATCTATAAAATAACTATGTTTTATATAAATATATTTTATAATGATTAAGTAATGAAATAATTAAATTATTTTTACTCATATTAAATATATTAATTTTAAATTAGATATAATCATTCTTTTATATGATTTTTATTTATAACTAGCTGCGTCCCGCGGTTTCGCCCGCGTGAACAATGATAAAAATTTATGATAATGATTCTGAAAAGTAGTTTATGTGTTAATCCAGTGTATAAGGTATCTCCATTCCAAATTTCACTCAAATCAGTTCAGATGTTTAATCGTGAAGAAGTAAAAACACATACTCACAAACTTTCGCATTTATAAAATTATAGCTCACCCGCGACGAACTCTGTTCCGCCTTATAGAGGCAATAATTAAGGAGATTTTTTATTTTATTAAGTTCAATTTTCTATTAGGAAATACAAATAATTGATAAGATACACGTTATACATATAAATTTCAAATTGTCCCTAATGTCCGTCTGCTGGTTCTAAGCTACCTCCCCACCAATTTTCAGCCAAATCGGTTCAGCCGTTCTTGAGTTATAAATAGTGTAACTTACACTTTCTTTTATATATATAGATAGAAGATTAATCTTTGTTTCTGTGTAATTTTGGTCACCGTCATCAATACTTTTCTTTTTTTACGATCAGCCAGCTACAACATCATCTCTCTGACGCCAATATCCATCATTTCAGAGGTCACCAGCTACCCGAGAGCCCCCCCGACTCCGGCTCCGAAAACCCTTACAGCCCGGAAACGATACCTATATCAGTGCCCAACGTGCTGAGTGCTGATTATATGCTGGTACACGACCATCTACCAACCCATGAGATACTGACACAGAATGGAGACTATATCTACGAGGAGTTGAAGTCTGATGATGTGTTGAGGACCAATCTGAATGGGGTGGTGGTGCTGAACCATGATCTTGGCCTGGACTCTATGTACCAGAGCAGGTAATTTATTTATTTGATTTATTCATTTTACTTTAATCAGAACGGCATATTGTTACCAATTACACTAATTAAAACACAATCAAATAATAAAATACAATAAAAATAACATAGTCAACACAACAGAAAAAAACAGAATAATAATAATAAAAATATAAAAAACAATGGCAAAAATAACGTCAAATATAATGTCAAAAATAATGTCAAACAGCAACTTTCACATATTCTTCTCACAGAACCCCAGGCACTCCGACAGAATCACCTTCCATCCATCCAACAACACATCAAATTCAGAGCTCGCATCCAGGAGAGCATTGAGCACAGAGTGGGTTCGCGGGATGGGCGACTGGGCACGAGCTACTGTACGGCAAAACGGCTCCGAGAACAATTTGTGACTCCTGCCTCTACAGTAGTTATTGGGGACGTACAATCGCGTTAGCTCATCATGGATGTCAGGGGATCTTTCCACGAAGAACCTTAAACATGGTTAATATTTCTCTGGGAATGTTTTCGACCCATCACGTCTAGATTCTCAAGTTGTTTAGGCTCCCCCAACATGTATAACTTACCCAGAAGTATTAGAATATAAATTATCGTGGCTTGGTATCATTTTCGAAAAATTACGACTGTGCACCACGTACTTTACTAATCTCCTGCTAAATGACGTTTTGTTGACTTTTTAGAGGTCCTTCCTCACACCTCCAACCCTGACCCCCCCTACCCGTCTCATGTCCTTCGAACGTGGTTGCACTCGGTCCTTGTATGAGGAAGGACCTCTAAATGGTCATCGAAACGTCAGCAGGAGAATAGTAAAGTACGTGGTGTATGGTTGTAATTTTTCTAAAATAACACAGATGTTCTATTGGCTAAAACAAAAAGTAACCTGTTTTCCTACATTAATCTAGGTAGGTATCTTTATATTGTTTTTATACTACTAATTACTACCTAACTGTTTGCATACGGCCCATCTGATGGAAAGTAGTTACCGTAGCCTATGGACGCCTGCAACACCAGAGGCATCACACGCACGCTGCCGACCCTGAGACATAAAGATGAAAAGTCTTATGTGTGTATGTGTCTGTAATTTCACCGGCACCCTTCAAACCACCTACTCTGTGAACCAAGTGAACTAGCTTCCATAAAAAAAACTCACTTTCACCAACCTAACGCTTCAGGTAATTAACATAGTTTTTATAGAAATCTGTTAATTTGACATGCGTTAAGATAAGAGTCCCTTAAATAAGAGTTAGTTTTTAAAAATAGGTATAGGGTTTTTTACCACATAATTGTGCATGAAAAGAATTTCTAAGAGGTAACACCATAGGTCATAACGCCCTTGTCAGAGCTATATCTCAGGTCACTGATCTTATGCAGGGTGGCATAAGGTCAGTGACCTGAGATATGGCAATTTTCGTTGTTATAAGATTTGTCCTGGCTGCTGCCTTATTTAGGAGTGTGTTTTTACTGGACGAAAGTTTTAGTCATGAGACTATGTATGGCGGCAACGAGCTCACCACTATTCACGTCTATATTCCTACGACTGTACGAACTATGGTAAAGGACCTATGCTCTCTATGTAAGCTCAGAATAGACCCCTCCATCTCCTCCCGTGGATATCGTAAAAGTCGACTAAAGGATTACACCAGGGGATGGGCAGCAGCATCCACCTGATTATTCAGCACGAATGTTGCGATCACCAATCTGCCTGCCAAGCGTGGTGATTATGGCAATTCGCCCATTGTTTTTTATGGGGGAGGCTTCGTCCTGCAGTGGATGTCTAAAGGCTGTTGATGATGATGATGATGATGATGATGATGATGATGATGATGATGATGATGATGATAATGATGATGCTCTCTATATTTGTAAAACCTATAATCAAACAATCTTTCTACCTCAGGTACGGGCAACTAACAGAACTGGAACAGGGCATGATCAACCCCCAACAGGTATCCCTAGGACACGAGACCCTGACACCAGTGTACACCAGTCTCCAGGAGCCCAGCACGAAGAAGAGGAAGCACTCACAGGATACAAACGTCAAATGCGAGCCAGGTAAACGTTGCTGTTGAATGTTGTCGTCTCTTCGCTGACCAGTAGTTTCCAAAATGGAAATCTATCGCTGCTCCTGTTTTCCTACCCTCCTCTCAAACTATGTAAGACCCTTATCAGTCATCATCTCACTAAGTTTGTCATTCACTCCTCTCATTCATTCCACGCGGCTCGCTTCATTCACTAACTTTCATGGCTCGCTTAGTACCGATAATCTATTAGCTTTGTCTATTGCTGCTCTTGCATACTTTAATTCAGCTTCAGCTGCCTCATTTATAAATATTAAAATAACAAGTAGGCCTACCGGATAGTGATAGTAGCAATTATCAACTTGTAATGGCAGTTTTCATTACAATACTTCCTTAAACTCAATCAATCGGAACAGTCTTCCTAGTTCCAAACAATTTTCACTGTGACTGCTTTCATTTGTGTGGTTGTGTGTCTTGGCTGTGGGTGTGTCATATTGTGTAGTAATAAATAGGAAATGTTTAATTGCACATGTAATGTCTTAATCATTTTAACTGTTTTATCACTAATTATATGAATACGTAACAAATAAACCTATTGACTATCTATATAGCGGACAGTCAGTCACTCATGTTTGATAGTAACTTTTTGTTTGTCAAAGGGAGAAACTTTTGTTTAGGTCATTGACATCTAATGTCAACCACTACCAAGAATAAAAAAACATCAACCGTGGTCGGTAGGTTATTAGATTTTTTATTAAACAATTTCAAAAAATATTGAAGTAAAGGGTTATTGACCTTAACGTAAATTAATTGACCTTGACCTTTAGGATATGCCAAGTCAATAGTTTTGCTTGATGCGTTATAAAATACAATTGTTGTGTGCTAAGTTCAGATTTCTTAGTGTTTTTTTTATATTAGATTTCATAATTTAGTGCAATTAGTATTTTTAACAGGACACTAGTTTATTTTGTGACAAAAACAGGTATTACGGGTGTGTTATACCACCTGTAATATATTAATAATATTATTAGGGTATTTATTGTGATGACTGTTCAAGTGTGTGACTGTCAGCAGAATCAGAGTGAGTTTTACAATTTCTACACATATTATTCACGAGGTCTCTTTCAAACTTCACTTTAAACTCTCATAAAGATTTTTTTTTTCTCAAAAAATATTTTAATATTCTTGCCCAAGTGGCGTGGTCTAAGTGAAGTATCTTAGGTCTTGCCACAGTTAATGAGAATTATAATGTATGGTGTGTATAATGGTGGTATGATCAATTAGGTAATCAATTTTAAGTAATTTTGAGAGTTAGTAATTTTTAAATTTAGTCATGTCGGCATCGTAGCCAAAAAATATATAGGGCCTCACTCAAAGTAGTGTGAAGTATATAATGCGTTTGATTGACTACCATTTTTTTGTTTTTTTTTTATAGACAAGTACAAGTAAGTTTGTACCTAGTTTGTACAATATTATCTTTTCAATCGAGTTAAAAAAAATTAGGGGTTTCTCAATTCGACTGTATGTTTTTGTGTTGTATGTTTGTTACGCGATTACTCCGCCAATTATGAATTGGTTTTTATGATTATTTTTTTTGTTTAGTAGGTCATACTTCAGAGGTGATCCCACATAAATTTAATTGAAATTAATTAGCGCTTTCTGAAACAAGGTGGTTTTTTTTTTAAATTTACTTTTATTGATCTGTTATTTTATTGCAGCGGCTCTATCCCCTGAAGCGGTGAGCATACCACGCCCCGCGCCCTCAGTGGATGGCTCCGAGGCAGGGGACGACGCACCCCTGCAATGCATCAGGTTCGATCGCTGGTATGAGCCAGCAACTTACTTCACATAATGGTCCTTCGAGCCGGATATGTATCTGGCCTATTTATGACGAATATGTCATATGCCTTTGAATTTTTAGTCGTTCAATTCGTTGGAGTTGATGTATCTGGCTCGAAGCACCTGTGCCCTGCTCCCCAATTACATTAATGGAAAAAGGGAACGCAACAATGGAGATAGTTTTGACAGCCTTAGCGCTGTCCAAATCTTTTGAAACTTGCCGGAAAATGCCCGGTTTACATTATTCCAGTCCAGTGATCCAGCGAGAATTCAGTCCAGCGCTGGACTGGGTCTGTATCGTCTACATTCCAGTAATTTAGAAGCCAATAAAGTGGGAACACTGCAGTGAAAATGATTTCAAGAAGAGATCAGTTTGGAATGGCACTGGATTGGCCGTCTACATTATTCCAGTTGCACTGGATTGGTCGCACTGGATTCAAAAGTAGACCGCCATTCCAGTTACTGAACTGGAATGCTTACTGGATTCAGTGCATTCCAGTGCCGGTTTACATTTTTCCAGTAAGCAATCCAGCGCTGGATTCGATCGCTGGACTGGAATAATGTAAACCGGGCATGAAAGGGGGAATATTTAGGTCAAGAAATTTCCCCTATTCAAGTTTCATAAGATTTATATAGCGCTAAAGCTGCCAAAATGATCCCCAATGTTGCGTTCCCTGTTGTCATTTGCTGCTGTTATTTTATTGGGGGGCAGTTTCGAAGGAACAATTGTACGGCCTGGTTAAAAGACGGCCAATTTGTCCTTCGAGATTCCCATCCGGATCTTGACAGTCACGACCCGGCAACCACAACCCTGCAGCCACGACCAGGCAGCTGTAACCACACGTCACGGAATACCGCTGTATACAAAGTTCACTTCTTGTGTTCTAGTTGTAACTGCCATGATATGGATGTTACCTTTAAGGCCAAAGCACACCGGATGCGTATGCAGCACTTAACGTAGACACGCGCGTCTCTACCTATGTACACGCTTGCATGCACGTCACGCAAGCGGTGTGCCATGTCTCATACAGTTCCATACATTACAACGTCATGGTACGGCGACGTGCATATCTACGCCTACGCGTACACTGCCGGTTTGCTGTGGCCTTTAGCATGTCCGAAAGACTGGTCCAAAGTCTGTCAAAGTAGTGGTTCGCCCCGAACTGAGACCTCGCGATAACACCTTTATCAGCCCGACCACTTAACCAAGTAATTTCCATTTTTATATTATTATTTTTGAAAATTTTCACCTCGAGGTCTACCAGTACAGTACAGGATCTATCAGTAACAACTCTAATTTCCTACACATCATCGAAATAACCTTTGAATAGAGCTAAGCAACGGGGCGTAATACTACGGTTGGAAGTTTTCATCGGACAAACATACATACAAACGCTGATTCTTCCAACTTGACTCAGAGAACTCGCTTCGCTCGTTCAAATATCTTCTTTTTAATCTTATCTTTTACCAGAGCCATACAGAATAGGAAAATGAGTGCTGATCTGATGATAAAAGTTAATTTCCGATTTCGTTTCAGGTTTTCATCCTTCCAACAACCATTGTGGCATGTGCTTTTTGACTGCAATCTCAAACCATTGTGAGTATTACTTATAGAACCTTATGGCAATAAGCATAAGGTTCCATTACGCTCTTAATAATGACTTATAATTTTAATCTCAGAATAAAGATTTTAATAGTATCTTAAAAAAGAGTCTTTATACCAGCTAACTCTAAGTACGGTTGTCTATGGTTGATATTGGTTTGGATGGAGGGGTCTATTCTTAAGCCGGGCCCGCCACGGACATGCCATAATATTGAGTTGTCCTGCATACCTGTTACAGTATTATGGTAATAGCGAGCTGATCTGATGATTGGGAAGGAAGGTAGACAAATCTCTTCGATGGATAATAGTAGACTGATCATGTGCTCATTGATCTGCTCACAGTTCTGATTACTAATTTCATCATCATCAGCCAGTAGCAATTTTTTCATAATTCATTAATTTTCACATGTATTTTTGTCTATTATCTATAGGTATGTAGGTGTACTAGCTGTAAGTTTTCCTAAAATTGTAAAATAGTGCAATCTGCTTTTCTTTCAACTACAAGAATCCATTTTTACAAAATTTGAAAAACAAAAACTGTTTCTGTTCTTTGTGTTTCATTTCACGTGAACAATTTGATTGTGAAATTACTGAGTAGTTGGAAGAAGAAGTTTGCAAAAAGTTTTATTTCTAGAAGCTTTTCACGACACTGATTCTTTAATTTCCTCTTAGACAAACCGTCTCCTACGTGGTCGGGGCTGACAAAGGCTTCAACTTCTCTCAAACAGACGAAGCTTTTGTTTGCCAGAAGAAAAACCACTTCCAAGTGACGTGTCAGATACAGGTGCAGGGTGACCCCCACTATGTGAAGTCTGTTGAGGGTTTCAAGAAGATCAATAGCTTCTGCTTGCATTTCTATGGAGTTAAAGTGAGTACCTATTTAACAAGCTTTTCATAGCGCGAGCTCTGAAACTTCGTAGCCTTCGATAGGTTTATTGGTTTCAAAGTGTTAACCCACACTTATGGGAAATATTAATATTATGTTATTGTCAGCCAGTGGCATTTAAAAAAACCCACTGTATACCACGGTCTACGACTCAATTTGCTTCACTATATTTCGGCACAGTTGCTTTAATCATACCACGAATATAATCGGAAAACGAATCAAGTCGCAAATCATGGTAAATATCCCGCTTTTTGTGAAAATTATTATTGTAACTATGATATTTTCCAAATGTGTCTCTATTATATACATAACTAGTTTTATTCTTTATGTTAAAATTAAATTTACTAACATATTTGAATTATATCGGTGGTGCGGCAGAGAAGTAGCCGGCTGAGATGCAAGAGGTGCCGGTTCGATTACCGCTGCGGCACAAATGTTTGCATGATCTGTAATTATCACATCATGGTGTTGTGGTAACATGGTACTCATAGTTTCTGATACCCACGACTCGGAATCCTGGAGTGGGGTCAGGATTATGTATTTCACTGTTGGATGTTCTGTTATATGTATATTGTCTTGTTTTTTCTTAGGCTGAAGATCCCAGTCAAGAAGTAAGAGTGGAACAAAGCCAGTCAGATAGAACAAAGAAACCATTTCATCCTGTACCGTAAGTACCTACCATCATCAGGTAATCATGTCCCCACTGCTGGGAAACTGCCTGAGCAACCTCCCATAATACATCATCAAAAACCTGTTTACGTCATAAATACAAATTTCTAATCTTCAAATTTAAAAATTTGCTTCATAATCAGTTCGTTATTTAAATTTAGTATTAGGATTAGGATTAGGATTATAGATTGATCAAATATTCGATTGATCTGTCTGCGTTTGTTTTGTTATTATTGTATTGTGCATACATTTTACATAACGAAGTAGTTATGTTGTCAATTTCTTACGGTAAAATAAATGTGTATTAAGGTCAGTTAGTGTAGCTACTCTGCTCTCAAGATCAATCCAGGAATCAATAAACATTTCATGTCAAGCTTTAATATGTCCGAGCAAAGTGAGTTGTGTTGCGCTGCCAAGCTTTGTTTCTCTAATTACGTGTTATTCCTGTACATTGGTTACATAAAGAATTTTAAATTCATCTGCAAGTTCACCAAAATATTCTTCTGTCTCAGGGTGGAAATCCGTCGTGAAGGCGCCAAAGTCACTGTGGGTCGTCTGCACTTCGCTGAAACCACAAACAATAATATGCGGAAGAAGGGAAGGCCTAATCCTGATCAGAGGCACTTCCAACTAGTTGTGGCTTTGAGGGCCCATACAGCGCACTCTGACTTCATGGTGGCAGCTCATGCGAGTGACAGGATTATAGTCAGGGTAAGTTAAGTTGTTTTTACTGAACCTTTAACACTTACCTGATTTTTTTAGCACAATTTAGGGAGTCCCTCAGGGGTTTGTTCTTGTTCTGCTTCTGTTCAACTTATACACAAAAAGATAATAGTAAGAAACGCCATAAAAAAAATGATGATCCACTGCATGGTGACCAAAGTCAAAGTCAAATTATTTTATTTATTGAAATAACATAACACCCAACCACAAGGACCACTTACTTTACTCGTTAGTTCATCGTATAACTGGTTAATTCTTAGTCACCTTGCTTGGTCAGTGACCAGATTAAGATATAGCAGCCTGACCAGAGGTACTTCCAGCTAGTTGTGACATTGATGGTCCATAGTGGCAGCTCATGCGACCGACAGGATTATAGCCAGGATATGATTTGATTCCCTTTGAACTGAGTTTACTAAAGCTTTCGATACGGTATATAACACTTTTCACCCAAATTTAGGGAATTCCTCAAGTCCTTATTTTTGGTCTTCTTCTGTTCAAGACCCATGAGTATTAAATTTAAAATTACTGTCGTTCTTATCGAAATTCATGCTCATAATTAACGGTACCAGTGACCATTTTGCTTACGACTGTTTATCCATAGCATCAACAGCTGAAAAAAGATATTTCCAAGCGTGACCAAATAATCACATTCAAATGGTTATAATTGGATATGCTGTTGGTATTATAAGTGTTTTATTATTGTACTTGAGTGGTCACGGATCGTTAATACTGGACTTCAACACTAGTTTTTTCTGCATTTTTTTTTGTAACTGAAAATATGAATTCGTGTTTGGCATTATCACTTATTGCCACTGTAATATCTACCTATTAAGTAGCTGTGACGCACGCCAGCGTAAGAGACTAAGTAATAGATCCCTCCGTATTAGTGGATGTAGTAAAAGCCTTCAAACCAAAACACAGCAATGCAAGCACTACTGCTTGGCGGCAGAAATCGGTGGTAGTACTTCTCCGGACGAACTCTTTCACAAGAAGGTCTACTACTAACAAAATTTTATTATTAGTTAATTAGTTATTAGTTTTAGTTCTATTATTTTGGGACTCACAATCCCAAGTTACTTGAAAAGAGATGATGATGATTCCGTTCTTCCAGGCATCAAACCCTGGACAGTTCGAGTCTGACTGCCCTGAAGGATGGTGGCAGCGAGGTGTCTCGGAAAACAGCGTACATTTCAATGGAAGGGTGGGAATAAATACAGACAGGCCTGATGAATCTTGTGTTGTGAATGGTAAGAGTTGTTTCCTTATAAATAACACCCAACCGATAACACTAGGATTAGATATATAGAGAACGGTTGGAGCATGTTCAATCCAAATTTATTAGGCATCTAAATTATAAATTCAAAAAATATTCTGATACCTATGAAGACGCGTGTTTATACTATAATGTTCCTTTACTATACAATCGACGAATAATATCAGATATGCTACTGTTCTATGATATTATTACTAGTAGGATTGATTGTCCAGATCTGGTGCGTTGGGTTGGACTGAATGTGCCATTGTGTCGTACACGTCATACAAAGTTATTCCATGTCCCACACCACCGAACTAACTTCACGCGAAATTCTGTTCTTACTAGATTGGCCAACACGTACAACAGTCGATTCTCGCACATTGATCCTTATACTATGACTAAGTTGACATTCAGAGGGCTCGTTGTGAAAAATCTCACTCATGTGTGGGAGTAAGTGCACACTCACGCATAAAGACTTCTTAAAATCCACCTTTTTCCCTTTCCTACCTCCTCTTGCTTGCTTGCTTGCTGTTATATAAGCGTACAGATGAATAAATGAAAAGATAAATTAAAAAGGATAAATAGTATTATTGGTTGCAATGTGTTACCTCCTATGTGTATAAGTTGTACCTACTTACTTTATTAGAGGGATTGTAGGACCTTTTGATTGGGTATCTATGATAGTTACTACTGTCTAATTTGTTCAATTACTTTAATAATTGTATCATTTATTGGGTTATTCTCGCATATTTTATATCTGCCTTCATTCTGTTTCCAAGATACTTGTAGTTTCTTCTATGTATATGATTTGTTTAATCTAAGCCGTTGTTGGCGTGTCCCTTGTAGGTAGGTATATGTAATGTTATCCGCTTACTATTACCTTGTGCATTTAATGGAAGCCTGTTAGTGGCCGTACTTTCTGCAATCTTAGCCTTAAGTTTTTTCATAATGTATCGCTGTTGGTTTCCCAATAAATAAATAAATAAATAGATAGTTAGAAAATACTTTATTGCACAAAACATAAGCGAACTCAATACCTTAGGATTCATTAGGATTCCCTGTGTCATGTTTATCAGGAACTACGAGTACCATGTTATCACAAACACGGAACTATTATTTGCTGATCATGCAAATATTTGTACCGAAGCGGAATCAAACCCAAATCTAAATCCAATCCAATCTAATCCAAATCTTGCGTCTCAGGTGGCTACTTGCCCACCTTGCCACGGTCGTTATGATAGCGGTACCGTTATATAGCGAAGGTTATTATATAGATACTGTTACTTACGGCTTTGTAGGCTGGAAATGAGACTTAAGAGGGGTGAAGGCCTTACTTGTTAATGCGACGGCTAACAAAGCAAGCTGCTCTTTTATATTTATGGGGAAAGGAATGGTATACTCAGTAAGTACTCGCAGTCAGTGAGCGAAGCAAGCCACAGTGAAGTACATAATTTTCTACTGCTTAGCTCAAGCGAGCCGCAGTTGAACAAATTAATTTTCTTCAGCTGAATTGGAATTTTTGAGTTATCGTTTGTGTTAACAAAAGTAGAAAAAAGCAGTGGTGTCATCTCTAGTTAGTCGTTATCGTTTGTGTTAACAAAAGTAGAAAAAAGCAGTGGTGCCATCTCTAGTTAGTCGTTATCGTTTGTGTTAACAAAAGTAGAAAAAGCAGTGGTGCCATCTCTAGTTAGTCGTTATCGTTTGTGTTAACAAAAGTAGAAAAAAGCAGTGGTGCCATCTCTAGTTAGTCGTTATCGTTTGTGTTAACAAAAGTAGAAAAAGCAGTGGTGCCATCTCTAGTTAGTCGTTCAAACAAGGATTTGGTTATGAAGCAGAAAGGTTTCTGAATGTAATATCTTTTGGAGTTTAGTCGATTTGATAGTGCCCATAAATTTCGCAGCCCACGTCAGTTCAAGCAACGAAGATACGGTTTTGGGTCCTGCTAGGTTGGAATAGGTCGGAATTGGCCGTGGAGTATTCGGTGGCCGTGGTTTGTCCAACCTAGAATAGACTTCTCTTGTGAAAGCTTTACTAAGGAATAACACCAGGGGATAGGCAGGAGCATCCATCTGAGTACTTATCACCAACTTCGATCACCAATCCGCCTGCCAAGAGTGGTGATTATGGCAAATCCTCCCATTGTATTCATTGAGGTAGGCCGCGTCCAGCAGTGGACGTAAACAGACTGGTGATGATGATGATGATAGAATAGAATAGAATATTCTTTATTGCACAAAAAACAAATCATGTCCAATAAAGAATTCAGATGTGCGAACTTAATTCTAGGAAGCATTCTCTACCAGCTAACCTTTGTGTAGTGCGGATAAATTTATGTAGGTGGTGCATAATACGTTGAAAAGAATTAGGTAGTACTTTATGTACTTAGATGATGATGATGATGATGATGATGAGGTTGGAATAACTAAAAACTAAGTTGGTTAAACTAAATAAATTGTATAAAATGCAGGAAACCTGAAAGTGTTGGGAAAAATACTGTCACCTTCCGATGCCAGGGCAAAGCACAATATTGAGGAGCTAGACACCGCACAGCAGCTCAAGAATGTGCAAAGCATTCGAGTTGTCAAGTAAGTTATAATAGAAGACAGTTAAGTTACACGTTAGCGTACCACGTGACTTGCGCTGCAGCAATTTCTAATACAAAATCCTCTGCTGCGCAGTCACATGGTACGCCAACTTACTTACCGCTTACTATATACTTTCAATCATTAATATTCTGGCCCGTAGTGGATCTGGCCTAAGAATATATATCCCTACGTCTCCTCTCCTGTGGATGTCGTAAAAGCCTTCTAAGGGATGACACCAGGGGATTGGGCAGCAGCATCCACCTGAGTAGTCAACACCAAAACTTCGATCACAACTCCGCCTGCCAAGGTGTTTAAGGCAATCTCCCCATTGCATTCTATGGGGAAGGCTTTGATGATGATGATAACTTATATACTCACTAACCTCTACCCGCCGTTCTGCTCACGTATGAAATTAGTACAGGTGTTTTACTAACTAAAACTGCTTTCAGTAATTACCCTATCCGACAGTAAAAACAACATTTATTATTCATCCAGTATTCTACTCAAATTAGACGTACATATTATGCATAGACACACGATTTTCTTCCTAAAGGAGGATGCAAAGCGTCAATAGGCGTCTTTTCATTGTGAAGATTTCCTATGCCTTGTCCTTTGGTTCTAGAACATGGCAGTTTCATCAAGAAGTTTTCCTTTAATTTATTTCTAATTTAATGTAAGTTTCAGAATAGTGGAAAGTTGGCTATGTATCAAAATCAAAGTCACATTTATGTTATTTTTAATCCTGTTCCAACGCGACTAAACATAGAAGAATCAGAGGCCTTACCATGAGCTCTTATGCGATTCAGTTCAAAAACTATTCAGTACAAAATATCGGTTCGTCGTTGACATCCGTCATCATTGAATAACTTTAATCACAGAAATCTGTAGACCTTCTGCTACTGTCCCTTTAAATATAGCTGCGGACATCATGGCACCGATATTTTGTACTGAATAGTTTTTGGACTAAATCGCTAAAGAGCTCACGGTAAGGCCTCTGGGCAACATAATGTCTGAGACTAAAGTTTTTGATATTTCAGGTTCAACTATGATCCATCATTTGCGGAGCACTCTGGCCTGGTCGGTTACGATCCTTTAGGTCCGAGTCCCTCACTCGACACAGGTGTCATAGCCCAAGAAGTCCGTAAAGTCTTGCCAGAAGCAGTGAGAGAGGCTGGTGATGTGGCCTTACCTAATGGAGACACTATTCATAAATTCCTCGTAGTCAACAAGGTACGTCCATAGGTTTTGGTCTTTCGAGCTGGATTTTATCATTTTAGTCTATTGCATTATATAAATTCCACGTAAATAACAAGGTACGTCCATATGTGTTGGTCCTTTGAGCCGGATTTTAGCATTTTAACATTTTAGTTAATCGTTCTGAATCTTTTTATTTTGGTCTTTCAAGCCGGATTAATAACACTTTTATCCTTTGAAACGGATATCAATATTTTGGTCTTTCGAGCCAGTTTAAATATAGCCTACTTTTTCTGATATATCTAGAACCTAATTATGATCTTTTTTTTCATCTTTATTTCTCATGTCACTGGTGTTTCTTGGTCACACTGCTTCCTGAAGTTAACCTTGGGGCCCTAATGGTAAACCAGTGTTATGAGAGGGTTTAACAGCTATTACAATTCTTGCTTCTCAGGATCGAATCTTTATGGAGAACCTCGGTGCAGTGAAGGAGCTGTGCAAGGTCACAGGTCACCTGGAGTCCAGGATCGATCAGCTCGAGAGGATAAACAAGAAGTTGTGTAGTATTGGTCTACAAAGACGAGACAGTTCTAGATCTATTGTTAGTAATGGTAAGTTGTTGTCACTGTTTCTTTCCTTGTTACTCTGTGTTAGGTCAGAGACCTGCTGGTGGTATGGTACCCTGAAACGGGCCTAGTGACTGATGGTTAAAGAACCAGTAGGATGATAGGATTCCGTACTTCTCGCCACTTGCTCCTTTCATGCACAGTTTCATAGTAAGCTGTTTTAAGTGTATGAACTTTGAAAGTAAGGTTTTATTTTCTTAAATTAAAGTAAGAATAGATTCTGGAAAATGAGTTCTACAAAGCTAAATAATAAGCAATTATATTTGATATGAAACAGACTGCTATTATCTATCTATTAGATTGTTATTTATAAGTATAACAAGCGTAGCGTGTGCTGTCTTATAAACTTTTGCTGATGTTTTTTTACTTTTGACTACCTTCCTAAGGTTTTTAAGTTCTCATTTACTATGTATCAGCAACTCCCTGCTCCGAGGCACCACACAGGTGCTTCTCACCTAGTGGTAAGATAGACCATTTATGTAAGCCAAGCCGTGTTTGTTGCTTGATTCTTCTAGGCTTGGTCGCGTTGGAACAGGAGTAATTTTTGTTTATAAGACGATTCAAAATGATCCTTGTGATTTCAATGAATAAATTGTTTTGAAATCGCACCATTCTTAAGGTAGAAGTAGATACAATTAATAAACCTCCTTGTTCCAGATTCCCGCTACTCAGCCATTTCAAACTCATCCAAATCCTCTGGCGACAACACTTCCATCGATCAAATCCGCGATATCGCCCGCAACATAAAGAAGCACGAGTGTTGCCATAAACTGAGCCATCACTCCCCGAAGTTTACCCGAAAACAGTGCAAGAACTGCCACACTACCTCTAAATTCGGGAAATACTACAACTATAATATAACATGTGTGAGGTAAGATGATTTTACAAATATAAAGATACATAAAAACAACGTTGAATTTAAGAATAGAGTAATTTACTGATACTAAAAATATCATATCATTGACACGAAAGGCGCTTGAACCCACTGCATACAAACGAAATTTTTTAAATATGATCGATACACTAAAATCAACGATCTTTAGTGTATTATAAGATCGTTGACTAAAATATTAAAACTCGTGGTTTGTCAACAAATCATTCCGACTTAAAGATTTGTAAGGAAATCCCACTTTAGTAACCCATTTACTCACAAAACCCATTTTAGTATGATTGTATACAATGTAATGGGATACTGACAAACCACAGGTCTAGATATTAATGTAATGTATGTACAAATATTTAAGTAATTAATATCTATATGAGGAGCTTATTTTGTTTTGCATGGCTGGCGGTACACTTCTCTTAATGTTAAAACAATATATAAATTGGTTATGAATCAAAAAATGTTTAGCCTATTTAAAATATATTTCAGTTTTTTGCAAAAGTATTAATAGTGTGACGTCATATACAGTATAGTGCTGTCACTGTCTAAAAGGTAAATTATAAAATTTTCACTAACAAATTCATTCAATGTTCAGTAGGTACTTGCACGCAGTTTGTCTTGTAAAAACAGTTTGCATAACTAATATTGAGTATTGTTTTTGTCAACTACCTTAGAGAAGGGAAGCTTCACATTTTTAATTCCTTTTTTAAGAATAATCTTAACTTATTCCACAGATACCACAATAAAACAGAAGCAGACGAGAAAAAGCTCGACAATCCGACATACGTTGACACAGAAAGTCCATCGTCAAAAGACGAAATTAAAAAGAAAGACTCGTGTTTATGGATAAGAGACGATTTCTCTTATGGCAACACTAAACTGGGTTTTTGCTGTCGGAGAAAGGATTACTCGGACGAGAGTAGTGAGCTGGTTTCCAATAAGTTTCTGCAAATTGTAATAACTATATTGATTTTTATTATGGCTGTTTGGTGAGTGAATATATTTATAATCATCAAACTTTAAAACAAAAATATCTATGGCAACATCGTTCTCAAGAGCATAGACTAATATAAGCACTACTTTCAAACTTTCTAACTTATTTTATGTTTATTTGATCTTTTATGTCAAAACCTGACATCTTTGAGCTAAATTTGTATTTTTGTTAGTTTGTCTTTCGAGCCGGATATTTGTTCATTTTATTTTTATTTATAAAATTAATTATTTTGGTCCTTCGAGCCGGATACCTTATATTTTTTTTTTTTACAGCTTAGTTGTTATGTCAGCGCTATACTTCAGAGAGCACCAAGAGCTCATAAATATGAAAGAGATACGAATGCATGAAAAATTCACGAACTACGCACATTATGGCAAACTGAACGGTGTGACCGTACATCGGACGCCGCCCGATCAGAACCAAATACAGGTGCGAGTTATGTTTATTATATTTATTTTTATTAGAATGCATAAGATATTATGAATCTACATTCCCTGAAAACTTTATAGCAAAAAACATTGTCTTCAAGATATTTTCTATTTCAGAATTCAAAATCATCACAACATGCAACTGCAAAGAAAACTGCTAAAGGTGAGCAAACTTTATATTGAGATATCGTACTAATAGTGTTTAGAGAACACGTCTTCTTTCTTGTTAATTATATCAGTTTATATTTTTTTACTAAAACACTTAGTTACGAAATATCCACTTCCTACGATGTTTACAGGTATCATCAATATGTCCAATTCCCAAAATATATATTACCCATAATTTCCAATTCTAAACAATAGACCACCCTTGTACTTTTTAATTTTAATTAATTTTAAATTATTCAAATAAATTTTTGTTTATTTTGTAAATTCCTATATATTCTTAATCAATTTAATATTTATAATTTTCTGAAGATGTAGGACAAAACATTTTCTATTCTAACAGAGAAAGGACCGCACAAAACTACACAAGAGTACGTAATAACGACGCACACTGAGGCTCCCCCACATGTCTCATCAACAACTGTACTGAACAAGAACTATGCAAGCAATTTCGTCATCAGTAAGTATCTATACAGCTTACAATGATAAGGCCTGACCAATAAACTAATGAATAGAAGAATAAAACAACATAATTGGAGTCACTACACTAGATTCGTTTGTGAAAAGATGAAAGAAGACAAATTCAAAAACCAACTTCATTCTGAATTTTTCTCTTAATCGGTTGTATAAAATATGACAAATATGTTATTATTGAACGAGCGAAGCGAGTTCTCTGAGTCAAGTTGGAAGAATCGGCGTTTGTATGTATGTGTGTATGTATGTATGTTTGTCCGATGAAAACTTCCAAACCGTTAATCCGATCTTCATGAAATTTGGTATGGGGGTAGATAGTATTGGTACAATTTGTAGGTAAGGTTATGAGCTATATCGATCAGGGGGTTGTTGAGATATTGGGGTCCAAAAGGGGGTAAAAAAAATAAAAGTGAGACAGTCAGACCAAATGGGGTGTCTAATGAAAGCGCTTTGGTTGGACATTTCAAAACTGTTTTTAATAATTATTTAGCCTTAGTAGTTTTCGAGATATCAGGGAAAATAAAAAACGTAAAACCCCAAAATTCTAGGGTACTTCCAGCAATCCCACAATGCTGAAATTTGGTATGCTTGTGGCTTTTGTGTCACAACTATAGGGAAAAGTCTGAAATTGAAGAATTTAGAAACATGTACTCCATAAAACAAAAACCAATATAACATCCATTGTTGACCTCCCATTTCTAAGAATTTGAATGACGTTGGAGTTCTAAAGTTTTCACCAAAAAGACGTTATCAATTAATTCGTCAGGTACTTGATATAGGTACTAACAGGAATGTAGTATTACGCCCCGTTGCTTAGCCCTATTCAAAGGTTATTTCGATGATGTGTAGGAAATTAGAGTAGTTACTGATAGATCCTGTACTGTACTGGTACACACAGGTAGGTATTCATTTAATAACTTTTCATTTAAAAAACCGAATTCCGCCATTGTATTCGACTAAAAATTTGGATGAAAAAAAAATGATGAAAGAACCATAGTGGTGAAAGGATTATGATACTTTTTGAATGCAAATGCTTAGTTTGTTGCTGAAAATATCAAAATTGCCATATGTATGCCTACAATATTTGAGGAGTTCCCTCAATTCCTCACGGATTCCATCATCAGAACTGGATTCTGAAAAAATGGGACCAATCTGGAAGTATATCTATTCAAATAAAAAAAGAATTTTTCAAATCGGTTCATAAACGCCGGAGATACGCGGTAACAAACATAAAAAAAAAATACAACTGAATTGAGAACCTCCTCCTTTTTTGGGAAGTCGGTTAAAAAACCGACTTCCGCCATTGTATTCGACTAAATAAATTGGATGAAAAAAAATGATGAAAGAACCATAGTGGTGAAAGGATTATTATACTTTTTGAATGCAAATGCTTGGTTTGTTGCTGAAAATATCAAAATCGCCATATGTATGCCTACACTATTTGAGGAGTTCCCTCAATTCCTCATGGATTCCATCATCAGAACTGGATTCTGAAAAAATGGGACCAATCTGGAAGTATATCTATTCAAAAAAAAAAGATATTTCCAAATCGGTTCATAAACGCCGGAGATATGCGGTAACAAACATTAAAAAAAAAACAAAAAACAAAAAAAAATACAACCGAATTGAGAACCTCCTCCTTTTTTGGGAAGTCGGTTAAAAAACCGACTTCCGCCATTGTATACGACTAATTAATATTGGATGAAAAAAAATGATGAAAGAACCATAGTGGTGAAAGGATTATTATACTTTTTGAATGCAAATGCTTGGTTTGTTGCTGAATATATCAAAATCGCCATATGTATGCCTACAATATTTGAGGAGTTCCCTCAATTCCTCATGGATTCCATCATCAGAATTGGATTCTGAAAAAATGGGACCAATCTGGTAGTATATCTATTTAAATAAAAAAAGATTTTTTCAAATCGGTTCATAAACGACGGAGATATGAGGTAAAAAACATACAAAAAAAAACAAATTGTGAAGTCGGTTAAAAATATGGAAATGACTTAGTTAAGTAGTCGGCTGATAAAGGTGTTATCGCGAGGTCTCAGTTCGGGGCGAACCACTAGTCTAGAATATGTGGCATCATTCCAAAAGGGAATCAATCTAAACTAGTAATCATTGATAGGATAGGATCGTTGTTGGGTATGCATGGGGTGGAAAATTGAGATGAAGCAGAAAGACAGCTGCCACTTGAAGATTTCGGTATAATTAATACAGGAGTAACAAAAATAAGTAATTTAAGTGATAAATTCGTTTAAACTTGTTAAATTTACATGTTTAGCAATTGCAAAAACAAGACACACCTAAGATAATATAGACAAGTTTCAAATACTAATGTTTTTTTCAAAATTTGTGAATGCGGATACGGATTGCTCCATAGCATTAGTCTCTTGGGAACATTTTCCTGTAAGTTACAACTGTTTTAATAGCTACCCTATCTCAACTTTTTACACAACATACAACGATTGCTCTGATTAGGTACAAGATTCTTACGATGTATACCTACTAAATAACATATTTATAGATAAAAGCCTCATTTTGTGAATTTCGCTAAGAAGATGAACTGCTAGAATGAGATCCTGAATGAACTCAAAAGGAGGAACGTATCCAATAGTAGTCAATAGATTGTAGCTGACAACAAATCCAAATTTTCCACAGACACCGTCCAAACCTCACCACCACCATTGCCTGAGAGGGCAATATCTATCTCTAGACTAGCCGAAGTCATCGGCAACGGGTGTAACTTCGCGTTGAACACGAATAATGAGCTGGATCCAGAATGCCAGGTAAATCATACACAAAGTTTATATATCTATAAAATAACTCATACACCGTATAGTATTAGCATGGCTTGAGCACGTGACTTTCGAAAAAACTGACTCGTGTAGACATGAGAAACAAAAATCGTCTTAGAATGGTCCCTTGTAGTACACCTAGCTACTTATATTTTTTATTCTTGTAAGAAAAATATTATTTTTGTTCACATTTTAGCCATTAAATCTCGATCTAAAATTATGCAATATAGCACTACATTACACTAAGGTTAGCTGGAAGAAAATGCTAATAAGAATTAAGTTCGCCTATGTACTTGTTATTGTATTGTAAAGCATTTTCTATATAGGTCTCTATCATTCATATCATATAGGAGAAACAGAAGTGGTCTTATAATTCTCTTTTGTGGTAGCTACACTCAATCTTGTGTAATGCTTTGAATTTAGAAGTGGATTTTTGTTAAAAAATTTAAATCATCTAGTTATGAAGATTCTATTTTGGAGTTTTAAAACACTATCTCTCTTCTGATACTTATTTAAAAAATGTTTATCAATAATATCGAAAACTTTCGAAAAGCCCATGCCTGTCTTAACTAATCTATATTTTTTACGCATGCTGCTCTAAGGATATTGAGCGCATTTCTCTGTGGCTATATTCTGTAGTGGTAAGTAACCATTAATTGTAGTGTTAAATATACGTCCGTTCGTAAAAATGTATATAGCATGTAGCTTCAAAAAAATGGATGGACTGAATTCAATGTGGTTTACTATGAAATCGTAATATTGTTTCTATTTCAGTCCTCCTGTGGCGGCCTGGACCCTCCACAAACATTTGACAACCAAGAGCCTCTAGAACGTTCTAAACCCGACAAAGAGCTAAACGACACATTCACACGACCTCTCGAACCACTTCAAAAAGACAAGCTACCTATCATCCCAATGACCCCTGAGAAAAACAATCAAACTGAAATTTTAAAAAGTGACAACGATAGTTTTAAAATCAATGATGGAACAGAGGACATTGGATATTCAAATCTGCTTGATGGTGATAAGGCGAATGGAACGGATAATGGTAGTAGGATGAAGAGAGAGGTCAGAGCTAAGAGGGAGACGGATGAGATTAGTTCAGAAGAGATGGGGCTGACTGATCAGTCGAAGGAATTGGCTGGGGCCAGAGGTAAGTTTAATTTCCACAAGGACCATTTTCAAACGTCAAGCTAATATCAAGTGCCAAATAAAAGCAGGGGAGGGCGTGTAGTTTTAGATAAGACGCACCCTACCCTTTTTAAAACAATGAATCAGATTTTTTTACCGTAATTCAGCTGAAAATATCATTGAGATTCTAGGAACCTGTTTTTTAAGAACAACAGCTTTAATTAATACCTACGACCTACGTGGCGTGGCGGGCGAGTAGATGCAAGAGATGGGGGTCGATTCCCGTATTTCGGTGCGGGACAAATGTTTGCATGATCTTCGAATAATTGTTTCGGGTCTGGATGGTGCAATACCAAAGTGCTCGTAGTTCCTGATACCTACGAGACAGGGTATCTTAGTGTGGGATCGGGACTATGTAATGTATGTGACTGTTGGGTGTTATGTTATAATTGTTTTAGAAACTTTTGTTATATTTTCTAAAGTTTTTTCAACAGAATGTGACACAGTCCGCTTTGGAGTTTCCAGTATCAGCACTACCAATGCATCTCTATTCTCTGAGACGGTGTGTTCCAACACTGTACATAACTTCACGTATACTGTTCCACTGTCCCACTGTCTCAACCATAAGAACATCGATATCACTTTCAAGTAAGTAATAATTTATCTCTTGGTCAGTTATTTGATTTATAATAATAATTACACTTATCTTACTAATATTATAAATGCAGTATTGGTGTTGAGTACTCAGGTACTCATCTCATGATCTCTCCCTTAGTTGGCTTTTACAACATCCCAGGCGGGACAAATTCCACGAATCGGCATACATTTTTAAAACGTAAAACCAAAAATCCATACACGTACCACCGAACCCAAGACCTTGGATCGGAATTCACGGTCACTAGCCATTTCCTCAATATTGCTCTGCTTTTTTTGAGTTGAAAACTTATTAACTGACATATTATTTTTCTTAACAGGTCAACAAAACTCAAGGACTTCCGTCTCTGCGACTTGCACTGTGCCAACGATGACCCCTCCAAGAGCTGTCGAGAGAAGGAGATGTCCAAGCCTATCCCAGCAGTGGACACGTACATCTTCAAAATGCCGTTAGATTGCAACATTGATAGAATTATGAAGATTCGAGCTTACTTTGTCACAGGGAAACTACATTTTTCGGCTAGAGTAAGTACTTTTCTCAAGAAACTATTAAACCACTCTCGAAATCCTAACTAGACAGTAGAAAACCTTACCTTTCTAGATACTTATGAACCTTACTAGACACTTCGTCATCTAAACTTTAAAGATAAAGATAATTTATTTGTTCATCTTCAAAATGCTGTTTGAATCCAACATTATGAAGATTTGAGCTTACTTTATCACAGGTAAACTACATTTTTCGGATAGAGTATTTTTCTCAAGAAACTAGTAAACCACTCTTGAAAACCATACTAGACAGTAGAAAACCTTACTAAAAACTTGAGAACCTTTCTAGATACTCATGAACCTTACTAGACATCATCATCTACACTTTAAATATGAAGATAATTTATTTGTTCATCATCAAAATGCTGTTTGAATCCAATATTATAGAATTATGAAGATTCGAGCTTACTTTATCACATGGAAACTACATTTCTGCTAGAGTAAGTACTTTTCTCAAGAAACTAGTAAACTAGCCTCGAAAACCTTACTAAACACTTGGGAACCTTCCTAGATACTTGAAACCTTACAAAACACTTCGCCATCTACACTTTCATCTTCAAAACGCTTATAGAATACAATATTATTTGTTGGATTTAAGACTATTTGAACTGTATAACCGAACCAGGAAATCTAGACTTTTCTAGCCAAATCTGAAGGGGGGTCGAAAAATCATCAAAATAACCTCACGTAATGAATGGACGCTCCCTTATTGTGGAGATTTAAGCTTCTGATGGAATATCAATCGATGATATCGATGAATAATCCAAATACGATCCGAAATTTTTCTTAGCTGACAAATTCCGGTAATATTGGTGACAGCGAGCTGATCTGATGATTGAGGTGGATGGTGGACAAATGGAAGTACTTGATGGATAACAGGTCCTGTTTGGGCTCGTTTTGATTACTATTTGATAAACCAGCATCAACATCAGTCGGAAGTGCCATTCATTAAAGCTTTTCGAAAAAAAAAATTTTTTAACAAAAGTCTTGTTTATACTAAAATCGTGTCCAAATTGAAATTTGTACTCTGTTTAATTGTTGTTTGTAGTTTTAAATAACTTTTTCTTCCTTTGCAGGACCTGTGTAACAACATGCCGGAGCCATTTGTCGAATACAACATACGTATCTATAGACATTGTCATAATTGAAGTTATTATAAATAGAATAATAATTATTATAATAGTTATAATAATAGCCTGTCTTCAGGCATTGTGCCAGGCGTCTGTCACAACGTGAACATCTCATAAGTAGATCTGTAGTTTCTATTGTAGAACTATTGTTGTCGTTATTTATAATAATAACAATTACGAGATCACAATTCTAGTAGGTATGTTTAATTTTGGTTTGTAATTGCATATTAATGTCATTAGACAGTTATTGTGAGCCAGATTTATTATTATTATAATTCTTATTATTAAATCATTATATAACGCTTGTATTAGTAGCTAGTAGAATATGAGTAAATACATTCCAAAAGTGCAATTACTATGTATCCGTCCCAAGTGTCACAAAAATTACAAAAGTTACATATATTATTATTGAATTATTATTGGATTAAGGAATCTATTTTTATTAAGTTAATATTATTAATTTGACAAAATGTATTTTTTAATAAGAATCTACTCGGTATATATTATGTAGTAACGATTAGTCTGATTCTAATGTACCGTATAACGAAGAAGGGTTTAAAGATCTGAATTTTACAAAGTTAGTTACATTTTACAAACTTACAAAGTCATGACGTTAAAAAATCTCTTATTATCTGAAAAGTCTGCATTAATACCAGTAATTTTTTTAAATATTATTATAAGTATATCATCATCTCATTACTATTCAGAGTTTATTTAAGTTCCTTTAATTATAAATGTATCATTGGAGAAATGATGAAATTTTAGATTAACAGATGTTTGTTTTTTTTAATTGTAAATAAGTTGCATTGTAAGTTTTTAAGGAATTGTTTTTTTACTATTTTATTTTACAAAATATTATAAGAGATACGGTGGTAGCTATTAATATTTTAGTACATTTTTTAAAGTATTTTTCAGCTTTATTGAAGAAAATAATTTTAAGCGATATCGTTTATTCAATACTCAGTAAGACATAACATTAGGATTTATTAAATAATTTGAATTTAAATTTATATTGAGCCATATCATTTTACCTACATTTTATAACTCTAAAATTGTTTTAAGAAACGTATGAATGTCATTTTTTTTTTAACACACCTTTTGATATTTATTTATACCAAACCTTATTTACCTATCTTCATCGATCTTTCTAAACATTCCATGTCAGTACTTAATTAGTAATAAGAAAATTACATTTAGCCGAAATTATCCTTTGATGTTGATCTGAATATAATAGGCCAAAAGATATAACTGAGCGGTAGATATCACCATTAAGAAAAAACAATGTAGGTAGTATTTAGTTAATTTTAATTTTGAAATGTCCGTTTTATTATTTTCTAAAATACATAGCCTTGATAAAGTGAAGATAAAAATCATTTATCTTGTATTTTATACCTATTTTAAAATATAACATTTTTGACATATCATAATTATTAATAATTTAATTCTGTCTTTTGTGTACTTGTGTTTATTTGTGTACAGCAAAGAATAAATACCTAGATATCTAAATCATAGATGTAAAATACCTAATGGTAACGTTATTATTTAAATCAACTAATTTTCAATATTGTTGGTTTTAAATAATAACGTTCAAACCAACGTAAATTCTTTGAAAGCAAATTTTTTTTTTATATTTATTTATTGAAAAATGTTAAACATACTCCGTCGGCAGTCGGGCAATAAAAACTCCGAACAAGTTCATTGCATTATCTGTACTTTTCCGTCAAAATAAATTGTAATTGTGTAATTTAGTGTTTTTTTTTAGTAAAACTATAATATTGTTTGTAAACCTGTAGTAAATCTCAATTATTTTATTTTATATTGAAATATTTATAAACGTAAAATAAATAAGTAAAATAATATGGAACAAAAATGCCGTAAGTGTGCGTAGCTTACTGTGTTTTTGATAGTGGGTTCGTATCTAAGATAGTGGTATATTTGTAATTTTACGTCAACAAAATGTATTGATAAGAATATAAGAATATACATTGTAGCTGTTTTAATTGTTTTTTTTTACAATTAATCTAGGTTTGTTTCACAAACTTAATTTTTGTGTTGCAAAACAAAAGGAGTGCTTGAATGGGACTCAGTTGGAAGAGAAAGACTTAGGTGAACCTCTTCAGATCAGCTCGGAGACGTTCTGAGAAAGACCAGGTCAAGAGTACCTACCCTCAACTGATGAGCATGTATGAAGAATGTGAAAAAGCAAAAGAGGTAGGTATGTCAGGATCGTATAATTTTTGGTATTACGGAACACGACCTTATTTGTTACAAATTCTGAACGGCTAGTCCATCCTGCTTGCACATGGTAACGGCCCGGTGCCAAACAGGGATATAAATAATAAGGTCGATTTTAAAAGCTTTTATTTAACTTGCAATGTATGTAAGTTTGTTCGGGTGGAATCTTGCAAATGAATTTTAAATCAATTAATCTTTAACCGATTGAGCTGAAACTTTTTCATACCTGTCAAGTTCAGATGACAATATTTTTTTTTATGCTACTTGGCAAGCAGACAAGGTTACGGCCCACCAGATGGAAAGCAGTTACCGTAGCCTATGAACGCCTGTAACACCAGAGGCAACACACGCGCGCTGCCGACCCTGAGACATAAAGATGAAAAGTCTCATGTGCCTGTAATTTCACCGGCACCCGTACCCTTCAAACCGAAACACAGCAATGCGTACTGCTTGGCGGCAGAAATAGCGACTTGGTGGCGGCTTGGTGGTAGTACTTCCCCGGACAAACTCTTTCACAAGAAGTTCTACTACTAACAATACAATATTATGGTGACGGCGAGCTGATGTGACAACGGAACTCCTCGAAGATTAGCAGTAGCCTGACAGTATTTGGGCTCATGTTGATCAGCTCACGGTTCCGATCACTAATTTAATATAAGCTTGATGAAATTTCATTTTTCAAAAAACTTATTTGCATTCTCTTTGAATTGAATTTGCGTGTCTTTCGCCAGCCCCTTAGTTGCGAGACTTTTATATGCTAATGATGATAATTATAGGGTAGTTATGATAGATTATCCAATAAAATACTAGTAATAATATTAATTAGCTTTATATTATTATCACAATTAAGTGAGTGCTTTAGAGGCGTGCTTCGATCCATTGTGTGAAGGAAGTGACGCGTGCGTAGCCACCTGGGAAGCTGATGGTACAGCCATCCGCCGCGTGGAAGGATACCACACCGATCTGAACA
Source organism: Epirrita christyi (assembly GCA_951392215.1). NCBI lineage: Eukaryota > Metazoa > Arthropoda > Insecta > Lepidoptera > Geometridae > Epirrita > Epirrita christyi. The sequence goes on from OX595861.1 coordinate 5,719,096, forward strand.
CAAGGATCAATATTATACTTAGAAGACGTACGAGACATAAATAACACCCAACAGTCACATACATAGTCTTGATTCCGCACTAGGTTGCCCTGTCTCGTGAGTATCATGAACTACGAGTACCATGGTACCATAAAGGCCAGAGCACACCAGCTGCGTAGGTAGGTACGCAGCGTTGATCTTGGTTTCCTCGTTTCGGATTCTATCACGTAGTGAAACACTTAGCATAGCTTTCTCCATAGCCTGCTCTCTGCGGTATCTCTGACGAGAAGAGAGCTTTTACGAAGCAGTTATTAACATAACACCCACCAGTCACATACGTGATCATGATCCCTCACTAGGATTCCCTGTGTCGTGGGTATCAGGAATTACGAGTACCAATGGTACCATAATACCCAGACCCTGAGCAAATATTTGCAGATCATACATGTATGTCCCGCAGCGGGAATCGAACCTGCAACCTCTCGCATCTTTGCCAGCTACTCGCCCGCCGCGCCACAGAGGTCGTCAAAAGAGAAGGAGAGCTTTATATCATCATCATCAGTCTACAGAAGTCCACTGCTGGACATAGGCCTCCCTCCTAGAATGCCACGACGAAAGGTCTAGAGTCACCTCCATCCACCGACTTTCTGTGACGTTTATAATGTCTTTAGTCTATCGGGTAGAGGGCTTTTCTCTACCGGGTCTTCCAATTTGTGGTCGCCACTCGAGAACCTTTATTCCCCAGCGGTTGTCAGTTCTGCTATTTGACCTGCCCATTACCATTTTAACATGCTAATTCTGAGAGCTATGTCGGTGATCTTGGTTCTTCTGCGGATTTTTTCGTATCGGATTCTATCATGTAGTGAAACCCTTAGCATAGCTCTCTCCATAGTCCGCTGCGCGACTTTGAGCTTGTCTACAAGGCCAATAGTTAGCGACCACGTCTCAGTGCCGTAAGTCACTAACAACACTCACTGACTATTATAGACTTTCGTCTTGGTAGCTGTTACGAAAAGAGAGCTTTTACGAAGCAGATAATTATAAACGTATGGCAGTAAGTTCGTTTAATACTTACTAAGTAGGTTACTCCGGTGAAAGTGACGACAAGTGGGCCCCCAGAGTCACCACCGCAAGGCCCCACGCGGCCCTGCCCGCTCGTGCAGATGGTGGAGCCGATCACGTTGAATCCGTACACCGTCTGACAGTCCAAATTGTTGACCACCATAGCGTTCACCTTGCGTAGGCTTTGGTTGTTGGTAATGTTGTCATCTATTAATAAATCAAATCAAAAATAATTGTATATATTGAAATCACAAGGATCATTTTGAATCGTTTTATAAACTAAAATTACTCCTGTTCCAACGCGACCCAGCCTAGAAGAATCAGGCAACAAACACGGCTTGGCTTAAGGCGCCTGTGAATACGCAGTCTCACGTATAATGGACCATCATAGAGTTCGAATGCGGAAAAGGGAGTTCTTTAATTCATTTCATTAATTTAAGATAAGATTATTAAGGATAAGATTCATTAAGGGGCCTGCGAAGGCCGCAAGCAAATTCTATTTGAAGCGAGTGTCAAAATCAGCTATCCCTGTTTTGCACCGGGGCCTCTTCCTCTACATGCACGATGGGTGTACGAGCCGTTCGGAATTTGTATCAAATTAGGTCGTGTTCCGTAATACCAAAAATTATGAATAAAAACTTAATGTTTTTTTCATATCTTGTTGTTATTCTGTAACTTGACAATATATGCTATGTTCCTAAACACTGAATACCAGAAAGTACTTTGTTTTTAATACGAAACAAATAAGATGAAAACATGTCGTAAAAGTCGTAAAGATATACAATATGGAATTCGCTTAAATTTCGTTTAAAGGTAAGTATTTTGAAACAAAATCTATCTAGGAACCTAGATAAATACTATCCGAATCCGAATAATAGCCATAATATGGTGGAAATATGTTCGAATTACAAATGATTTTGGTATTACGTTTGCATGGGCAGTTCATCCTTCACCGACCCCTTAAGTACCTACTTAGATGATCCGTCTTACCACTAGGTGGGAAGCGCATGGCGTGGTATTATTTCTCTTATTGGCACCACACAGTGCCAACAAGCATAAAGTGAGCTTTGAAAAAAATTTAGCTACCTTAAGAGAAAAATAAATCAGTCAAGTGTGAGTCGTACTCGTGTGGAGAGGAATCCGTACAAGTAGGCGATCATAGTAACTATGTATACCAATTAAACATATCCACCTCCGTGGCCTGGCGGGCGATTAGCCGACTGAGACGCAAGAGGTGCGGGTTCGATTCCCGCTGCGGGACATTTATGTTTGCATGATCTTCAAATATTTGTTCCGGATCTGGGTGGTTGTGGTACCAATGGTGCTCGTAGTTCCTGATACCCACGACACAGGGAATCCTAGTGTGGGATCATGTTATGTTATGTTATTAGTCAATCGACAAATTTTATTCACTCTTTACTTTCTTCTTTTTTTCTTCTTTTTTTCAATTTTCATTTTCCCGTTGAATTGAATGACGTGGTAGTAGGGGTTTTGCGTAAAGCCCAAAATAATCATATTATTTTTCAACATTTTTGGCTCAGTAGTTTCTAAACCAATCATTTTAAAATTAAATATGTTTGATGTGTCACACAATGCATTAGATTTTTTTTTCTAGTTTTCCCCCCAAAATTAGCTCCCGAAATCAGAAATCGTTGATTTACGCTGTAATACATCTGTGATTGGGTCACCATAGTATACTTATTATGTACCAAATTTCAGCTTTTTTAGTCTAGTAGATTTGGAGCTTACAGACAGGCAGACAGACCTCAGTATTCTTATAATGGCACCCTAAGGAACGGGACCCTAAAAAGTACTAAAGATCCAGCAGAGTTCGGATACGCTCTACCGGACTTCCGCTTGACTCTAAATGAGAACCTAATGTGATCTTACCGTCGCTTGTGACGCCAAAGCCGGCGACCTGTGCCCAATTACCCTCGAAGGTCAGCCACAGCAGGAAGCCGCTAGGCAGGGTCACGGGGCTGATGTTGTCTGAAAGCATCACATTGTTAACACATTTTTTTTTCTTCTTAACGAGGGCTTTTCAACGTCGATTAAAAAAAAGTAGTTCAAATTGGTTCGATAGATGGCGCTGACTCAACTGTAAATGCCACGATTGTCAAAGCTATTATCTAACTAGTCTATGGCTATTAGTCATGCATGATATTCTGTTTGAGTCTGCTTCTTGAGTGTGCGCTAGTGATTTCGTGGTGTTTTTAGAAGTAAGCAAAAATAAATAGCACAAATCGAAAACATATCTACGTTGTTGATGTTGACATTTAACTTTATTTTGACACTTGACAGCTACGTAACAGAGCAGCGCCATCTATTTTCAACGCTGAAAGCATGATATGAACCGGCCGTGAAAACCCCTCATTGGCTTTCGCATTTGCCAGTTTCAAGTATCAATAAATTAATTGAAATTTGCAACGTTACACTCGTTCCAAATCGTCAAACTCTCAGTCAAGTCATGTTTAAGCATGTTTAAGTGGTGGCAGTTTTACCACGTTTTACCACAGAATAAAGGCAGGTTTAACTAGAACTTTAATGGTCAATTTCCACCAGTTAGAAAAGTCACGCAATACACTTCCATTTCATTTTACTACGCTACGCAAAATTAGACAAACAAACTTATAAAAACACTAGAAAATGAAATAAAATAAAAGAAGGCGACGACGTCTCTTTACGAAAATGGCGGGAAGAGTCGCACTTAGATATATCAACACAAGTTTTTTTTTTAGAAAGTTTTTTGACTGGCGTGTTTTTTAACTGATGTCAAGCGCTAACGCTAGCCATTGCAAATGCAATACCTGCTTTTAGATCACGTCCAACTCAGCACCCGTCATCCTGAGATTGTAGCTCTGTACATTGTGTAAAGAGGTTTGTAGCTATATACAATGTGTAAAATGGGTTGTATCTCTGTACAGTGTTTAGAGAGGAGGTAGCTCCATACACTGTGTACCTAGAGAAGGTTATACTTAGATCTGTACATTGCGTAGAGAGGTTTGTAGCTCTGTGTAGTGCGTAATGCGGGTTGTATCTCTGTACAGTGTGTAAAGAGGTTTGTAGCTCTGAACATTGTGTACAAAGATTTGAAGCTCTGTACAGTGTGTAAAGCGGGTTGTATCTCTGTACAGTGTGTAGATTGAGTTGTAGCTTCCTACAGTGTATAAAGTGTATTATATCTCTGTACAGTGTGTACAGAAGAGTTGTAGCTCTGTACAGTATGTAGAGTTGGGTTGTAGGTCTGTAGGTACAGTGTATAGAGAGTGTTGATTGGTAGCTCACTCGTGTACGTGATGAAGGGCACTGTGATCATGGCGATGTCGTTGTTCAGGTTGGAGGGGTTGTAGTTCTGGTGCATCTCCACCTGCGAGGACTGCACACGCACTCCGCCAGAGAACAGCGTGGTGGAGCCCAGCACTGCGGTCAAGCGCGCTCCCTGTGGAGAGGTGTTTATTGTATTTATTTAGTTTTCTATGTTTGGATGCTTTCACATCGTATTGTAAATGTAATGTCTGACAACACTTAGACTACAAGCACTCAGTGCCTACAATAATATTATTTTCACTCCTTTTTCTCAAAAAGACCGGCATTGTGGCGTACCAGAGCGAAAAAAAATAGCATTTCTTCCTCTAGGGGAAAAAGTTTTTTTTTTTAATTTTTGTCTATCAAATGACAATGAGCCTACAAAAACGAAAAACTCTTTAGTCATAAGTAGAATAATCATGAATAAAGACTACTTATTACTGTTTCACAAAAAAATAAAAACATTTTATTTTTGAAAATGGAACTAAAATCGGCGATCTCTTTAGTAGAATGCATGCAATGCGTTGCAGCTACAGAAGAAATAAAAAAAAGACATTGGCATGAAATCTTTGGAATTTTTCTCATTTCATATTGTATTGGATTTTTTGTATTTTCTCGCAATCGTAGTGAAAAGTAGAGTGTGACACACGGCGCTAAAAACCCATTAAAACTCGGTTTCTATTTATTCTCGTTTATAATGGGTCATTTTAGCTCCTTGTATAACAATCTACTATTAGATGATATTGGGACTGCCCCGACACGGAATATACACATTTGTGGGCCCGATTCTGCAGTGCATCGGAAGTATTTGCGCAGTACCATGCGGAAGGAATTCATGCCATCATGCGTAAAAATCTGCGTCCCTTAAGTGCAGAGTTCGGTGCAGGCTAGGGCATGTAAACCGGTTAACCGATTAACCGAAAAACCGATTAACCGACTGATTTTAGGTCGGTTTTTTACCGGTTTTTTCTTAGAAAATAACCGGGTTTTCGGTTTTTTTTAATGAGTAATAAGTCACAAATTCATTTCAAACTACGCTTTGCAGACTTTATTTAGAACGACCATTTTAATCCATCTAATTATATTACAACATAATACGTTAAAATTGCAAAAATACAGACAAACACTTCTCAGAAAACTTTATCATTGGACCGCATAAAACGTCGTTAGTGAATATCGTAGTGTAAATAAGCTATTACCTACTATTAAACAAGCAGAGCAAGAAAGCGAAGGCAGCGGTCGAACTGGCAAATTGTTAATTATACCAAAAAAGTGAATTAGACTTAGTAACTTTTAGGACTGATTAATGATAATATTTTAGACTAACTACTTATCTTGTTGATTATAGTTAACTACTCTATTTGAGTATGAGTGAGTTGAATATTACCGAATGTTTTAAACTTTACTTGAGTAAGAGAGAGAGTTTTAATATAAGACTAAATTATTTTAATGTTTAAAGATACCTATCCCTAAACGGGAGAAAGTCGAGTGGGCCTGACAGTATCCCGGCTATTGTGCTCAAATAATGTGCTCCCGAGCTGTGTTCCGTTTTGTCGCACCTCTTCGACCTCTCTTATACCACGGGGGTGCCATCTTCATGGAAGGTAGCCCATGTCCACCCTATCCCTAAAAAAGGGGATCGTACCGAACCGTCCAATTACAGGCCTATAGCGATAACCTCCCTACTCTGCAAGGTGATGGAGCGAGTGATCAACACTCGGCTTCTTGGTTATCTGGAGGAACACCAGCTGATCAGTGATCGGCAATACGGTTTCCGTCACGGGGGATCAGCTGCTGATCAGCTGGTGATCTTCTAGTCTACCTTACTCACCGTTGGGCAGAAGCCATTGAGAGTAGAGGAGAGGCTTTGGCAGTAAGTTTGGACATCGCAAAGGCATTCGATCGTGTGTGGCACAGGGCACTTCTATCGAAGCTTTCATCATATGGCCTTCCCGAGGGCTTATGTAATTGGGTCGCCAGTTTTCTTTCCGGGCAGTGCATTGAATCCGTAGTTGATGGATCCTGCTTGGACTCCATGCCCATCAACGCTGGCGTTCCCCAAGGGTCAGTGTTATCACCCACGCTTTTCATCATTCACATCAATTATATGCTACAAATTAGCGGTCTCCATTGTTATACGGATGACAGCACTGGTGATACCCTCTACTCTGGCCGTGCAAACGCCTCTCGTGCCGAAGTGGATGAAAATAGGTCAGCGCTTGTGTCTGAAGTGGAAAGCTCCTTAGAGCTCGTATCAGATTGGGGTATCCAAAATCTGGTTACTTTCAATGCCACTAAGATACAAGTGTGCGCATTTAGCGCAAAAAAAGCCCCATTTACCAACGCGCCGCAGTTTCAGGGCATTCCATTTTCCACCACCGCGAGCATTGGGATTCTGGGAGTTGAAATTTCTAACGAGGTCCAATATGGGAGTCACTTAGGAGTAAAGGCAAAACTAACTTCTAAAACACTTGCGAGTGCTTAATCGTGCAAAACAGTATTTCACGCCAACTCAGCGCTTTACAAATACAAATATACAAAGCACAAGTTCTGCCACACATGGAATACTGCTCTCACCTATGGCACGGGGCCCCCAAGTACCAGCTGCTTCGCTTTGACTCCCTACAAAGAAGAGCCGTTAGAATCGTTAACGACCTCAAGCTCACCAGTAGGTACACTAGACTGCCGCTGAGCCTGCGCCGAGATAACGGCTCGCTCTGTGTATTCTATCGACTCTATAATGGGGAGTGCTCTGAGGAACTATTTGATCATATACCCGCTTCCAGGTTCTATCATCGCACCTCTCGACATCGATTGGGAGCTCATCCACATATCATCGATGTGTGGGTATCTCATACAGCTCGCTTTACAAGATTTTTTCTCCCACATACGTGGAAATTGTGGAATGAGCTCCCTTCTGAGGTTTTTCCGCTAAACTATAACATGCACAGCTTCAAAAAAAATGTAAAAAGGGTCCTCCAAGGCAGGCAACGCATTGGCAATGCCTCGGGTGTTGCAGATGTCAATAGGCGACGGTAACCGCTTACCATCAGGTGGGCCATATGCCAGTTTGTCGAGACATAACATAAAAAAAAATATTTTGTTGATTTTTATAGTTTTCTCATGAAGTGAAATTTAATTTCTTTTAAATATATATAAAGAACATATTTAATATAATAAATACTCTATAACCTGAAGAGAAACAGTTTTAATACTACCAAATAAATAAGTAAATTACACTTAGTAACTAACTATTAGGACTGATTTATCATGTTGTTGAATTTTGTTACTTTATTCGAGTAAGAGTGAGTTCTGCACATTACAATACCTTAAAATTTTACAAGCTAATTTAATTGGTGCATCCTTATTCAAATAATAAGTTAATTTTTATAAAAATTTACGGTTTTATCTTATCCCAAGACACCTATATAAAAAACTCTAAAAATAACCGATTAACCGGTTTAACCGGTTTTTGAAACATAAAAACCGAGAAAACCGGTTTTTTAAAACAACCCGGTTTTTACATGCCCTAGTGCAGGCAAACAGCATCCCGAGGACTGTCGCGGAGAGTTTTCAGGGTTCCGTACCTCAAAAGGTACTAACGAAACCATTCTTTCTGTTTGATGTAATAAGGTGACGTCGGTCAATCACAAGGAGCGAGTGGATATTTTTGATGAAATTGGTAGGATCTTTTAAATTAACCAATAGGATAACATCAAAAATCGTGACGTAAATAGACTTTGGACATTGCGGATTCGCGGAAATGCGATATCGGAAGAAATATTTAAGTAATCTGGATTAATCAGGCTCTATACAGAGTGTCCCACACCTTTATGTCACATGGATATATATAAATATACCTACAAATACCTAATTATTTGAAGCTTTATCACCTTCTCTCTAGCCTCAAAGGTTTGCTGGATGAAAACTCGTTTAAGGGTTAAGCTCGCGTTTGTACATGTCTTTCATTATTACTAGTTAGTAAAATATTTTCTGTGTGCAATAAAGAATTATAAGAATGGAGAGTAAGAACTTTAAACAGAAGATAGGACGTTTTAATTAACGGAGAATTTGTTTTATTTTTTAAATTAAGAAGGCGTAATATTTGATTTTGCCCAACAAAATCGATTTATAACTCGGTAAATACGGGTTCTACGAGTTAAATATTTTGGAAAATGAAAATTTTATATGTTTGCATTTATTTTGTAAAGTTGAAAACACGATATGTAAAAAAAACCTCGATAGTTTTATTTAATGAAAAATCCTTGTTTCCCACACGTTTTGAAAGAAATCTCAGGAACCCTACGGGTTTTTAAGATAAATTTTACTACAACAAGTAGGTAATAACTATTTATTCTTATGCTAAAATCAGTTTTTTGATAAACACTTTATTTTCGCCATAATAAACAAAAAACTTCATTTTTGTGCACGACACTCGCTAGCGCGAGCGAGATGGCGCGCGGGTTATCGCGTACGTTAAAGAGGGAGCTAATTTGTAGTATAGTGCCCTCTTAAGTAATACTGCATTTTAAGATTTTAAAAATAACGCTTGCCTGAGCTTTGGCTTAAATCGGCCAAGTGAGGAAAAAAGCCTTCAATATTTTTAAGTTAACGATTGAAATGGTTATTTGAACACGATCAATTATTTTAAAGAAACAGTATACAAAAGTATATTATTATAGTATCATAGTATCGAGGTATAAAGGACCACATCCAATTAAACAATTAATCTAAAAATAAACATGTAAAACTGTGAGCTACTCTTGAAAACAGTTCCAATCGCAATCCAGTTCCAATATCAAACCAGTTTCAACGCTTGTTTGGCACTCTTGAAACAAATCGAGTTTCAAATCGAGATAGAGCACGCGGTTGTCTTTGCGTGAAGAACAACAGACACAAAGTCGATTTCACTTAGTTCCATAAAATTCCACTCCAAATTGTACGCTAGTATTGAATTCAAGACCAAATGACCAAGGAATCTCATACTCTCCGACAAAAAAATTACACTAAATCCTGAATTAGGATCGAGTAGAGCGTCAAGATAAGCCATGCTGATCTCTTTGATTATATAATCAAAGGCTGATCTGTATCTATTTTAACCTAGGTTAAAATAACAGTGTAGGGTACATGTTCCAATTATGTAGGTGCTTAGTATAAGTAAATAATTAAATTATTAATTTTCTGTTTGCACCCTACTACGCACACCTAAACCTACACACACACATAGAAGTACCTAATCATTTTATAGATAAGTGATAATGTCAATATCAATCATTAAAAGTATGAAAGTCAAGTAAAAGGCTATTATGCATTTTTATAACTAATTTAAATTGAATGTGAAATTCTATGGTGTCCCTAAAAAAGATACTTAATAATATTAAATACTTAATATTTTTTCACACCACATGCTCGACAATGTCCAATTAAATAACATGCAACCTCAACGTAAAGTAAAGCATTGTCTCTCTAGGGATATAAAGTTGTATGAAACTCCCTAGGGAATAAAGTGATTTGAATTTGGAACGTCAAATTCGTGTGGAAACTCGTGGAAACTCTGAGTAAAAAAATTACCATATGGCATTGTAAAGAGGTTTGTTCGAAAATCGAACTGGCCATCATGAGCAGAACTCAAAAAAAAAGAAAAAGGTGCGTTTACAAAGAATGTGAAACAAAAGAGATGTTTGGTGCTGAAATTTTCAGTGAACTTTATTGCAATATTTTTGTATTATAATATATTATATGTCAGTGACAATAGTTAGTGTTAACAAAAAATGTCGAGCGATAATGATTCTACTCCAGAGTTTATCAAAACAGACGATACTTATTTTATGGAGCCCTGGCTTTTTATTGTCTCGCAGTAGGTGTGAAAAGTAGAGTATGCTCCTCTGGAATAAAGCTTATCTTCGTCTTGGGCAGTTTGAACCCCTCGCTTCACTCAGGACTCTATATAACTCCCTCGCATTAGAGTCCCTCGTTACGCTCAGGGTTCAATATGCCGCCCGCGACATAAGACACTGCTTTATTCCCTTAGTGCATAATCTACTATTGTTTGTTACTTTACAATTTTTGTTCCATTTGAATGGGCCCATAGATCGGTACCATAAAAATAAAGAATGTGTTTTATCCTTATTTGGTTGGATCGAGTCAGGAAAGGGACTTTTTAAAAATAACTGAATGATTACTTACTTAAAAAAAAAGTCTCAATGAAGTAAGACTTATCATTATTCAAAGTACTTGCCCTTCATGTTGCATAAGTATGGGACATACTGTATAAAGCATAATTTTTATCTGGTAAGTATGTAGACGATAACAACTCACAAATTATTTAAAAACAGATTTATAGGTACATTGGTTTTGATACAGACCTGATATCTTCCATCGAACCAGCAGTGCGCTGCTGTCAGTAGCTTGGTGTTGCTGATGAGTGTGGAACCGCATACGGACGTGGCACCAATGGTCAGCTCGATAAGAAGACCAGCCTGCGACACACCAAATGTACCTCTACTAATTGGACAAGAAAGTCATTAAGATCATCTTCATCACCAGCCTGGTTTACGTCCACTGGAGGAGGCATCCACCATTGTATTCAATGGAGGATTAGCCATAATCATCACGCTTGTCAGGCGGATTGGTGATCGCAGTTGATGATAAGTACTCAAACAGATGCTGCCCATTCCGTAGTGTAATCCCATAGTTTAATCATTCGCATTAGTCCCGCAGCAGGAATCGAACCCGCTACCTCTTGCATCTCAGCCGGCTACTCGCCCGCCACGCCAAGGAAGTCGTCAAAACTCCATTTCAGTTCGCAGAACTACTAGTGCAAGTATAGTTAGGTGGGTAAGGTAGGTTTTTTGATGTCGGTTCGAAAGGTATAGAAAGTAGGTAACCTACGTTGCTTCGCCGCTATGAAACACTTCTTCGGCAGGCTTTATACGTGCACTGCTGGACGAAGCCTCCCACGAAGAATGCAATGGGGGGATTTGCCATGATCACCGCACTTGGCAGGCGGATTGGTGATCGCAGTTTCGTGTTAAGTACTCAGGTGAATGCAGCTGCCTATATAGTATCTAGTGTAGCCTTAGAGGCTTTTACTACATCCACGGGAGAAGGAGGAGTCTATTCTTAGGCCGATCATATACCACGGCATTTGGATAAGTTTTTGAGGTATATTCGTAGTTCCGTAGGTTCAACCCGGGTAACAGGAGGATAATAACATAGGAGTCAGCATTTTGTTGAGCTATGTTTCCAATCACCCCTGTTTATACGGGTCGACTATAGTACCTACGCCTTTCTAGCAAAGAAATTATGATCATACACGTCTTACTACCACTTCAGAGAGCTGATTCTAACTATTTTGCACACAAATGGCACGGACGTCTCGTGTAGTGTAGTGTGGATTTTTGTATGGAGACACTGATGAGCGCCCCTAGCGTACACTCTGTGAACCTCATTTTCCATACAAAAATCCGTGTTACACTACACCTGACGTCCGTGCCAATTGCTTGTCAAAACGTAGAATCAGCTCTCAGTGCCGTTTGGGCCCCATTTTTTACAGAAAACATTTCGGGGGTGTGAATGAATGAATGAATGCAAATCTTTTATGAATGAAAGTGAATGAGTGTGCTCAGGAACTAATATGAACTCATTCCCCATCTCTTTTGCATCAGCTAACATCTAGACGTACAGCATTGACAGTCTTTCTGGATTTAAGAAAGGTTTAAGATGATAGTGAATATCCTAGGCAAGCGTGCTCTATCTAAGGCGCAAGCCACATGATCTGCTGCTGGTATCATGACACGGGCATCTTTTCATTCCATTCAAATTTCGGCGTCCGTTCCATACAATTCGGTGTGTTCAAATTGCGACTTTATTTCCGTGCGTTTTGTACGAAATTTGAATGGAATGGAAAGACGCTCGTGACATATACGTGTCCGCGCCTGTTCCTATGTGGCTTATATACGTCTTATACCGCATCGGCATTTACCATCTGCTGAGATGGCGGGTGTAAAGTCAATCAGTAAAAAAAAGAAGATATAAGATTTTAGTTTCAATCCGAGACAAGACAAGGCGAGACCTCACGGACTATTGTAAATAAATGGCTCACCAAGTAAGGGAACTCGCCGAGCGTGGTGGGGCTGCCTCCCGCGACCCGAGAGCTGAGTGCCTCCGCCTGGCGGATGCGCTCCGCCTCAGCGATGCCGACGTGTTCGTGGTAGTGCAGCTGAATGGGCTGTACGGCCAGCGCCACACACGCCTGCAACACATAAGCAAATGTTTGACTTCCCAAATAGTTCCAAATCAGATAGATAGTAGTCTAAGTAGATCGGCCCCCGTAAAATAATACCTAACTTAGTTTATAATTAATAGGCTCCTTTAGAAACCGCAGGGCTATTCTCTATCTCGCGACAGGTTTTAAACAAGCGTAAATTGAGCAATCAGGGCTGTGTAACGTCGCTTTTCTCTTACAAAAGTTACCGTTTGACAGCCCTGCAGGGCGATTCTAAAACGTCGGAAACATTTCCGATCGGATTCGTTAGTTTTTCATTTCGATGTGGTAAGTAACTAAAACAATTTTCTCTGGTAAACCACAGTAAAAAACAATAAATATTGTATATTACTGTGTTTTACTAGAAAAAATTGTTAGAAAATAGTTTTACTTACTACCACATCGAAATGAAAAACTAACGAATCCGATCGGAAACGTTTCCGACGTTTTAGAATCGCCCTGCTGATTGCACAATTTACTCCTGTTGCGACCTGTCGCGATCTAAATAATAGCCCAGCCCTACAGTTTTATTTACTAAAGGAGCCTATTAATTATAAACTAAGTTAGGTATTATTTTACTGCTACTCCGTTGAATGGTAGTTATTAATCGAAATAATAATTGTACAAATTGCCCTAAAACCACAATTATCAACTTCACAAATCGATTATTAGCGACAACGTACCGAAGCGAGGACCAATAAGATAATCTTCATGCTAACTAGAGTCGCGTGTGTCGCCTCACTGAACGACTGAAAAACATTTTGATGTTTTATATAAGTACATACACATACCTACTTACTTACAAGCTCGTCACTAGCAAAGACTAGCAACGGACCGGCTTTGCTTGCTCATTCCGCGAGTCGCCGGTTCTTTCTAGAGATACTTAGTAGGTAACCTACCTATGGTCAGAAAAAAGCCTTTCTGAAAATTGAACACGAAGATAATTCAAGTTTTTAACTTTTCATTCATAAACAAGTCTCAATTATACGGTGTATCATACAGTAGGTACCTACCATGAAATAAAGGTATGACCTATTTTGTTATTATTCTCGCTTTATGGCTACACTCAGACCAAGCTAGGTCGAACCGAGTTTAAAAAAAAAAAAATATATATACCGGGAGTAAAAAGACTACTCCCGAAAACTGAAACAGTGCATTCAGACCATGATTCTGAAAATATTTAAGCTGAAAAAACACGAAAAAAAAAATGCTAACTTTTGGTCCGCTTTTTTCGTGTTTTCTTTATAAGTATCCATAAAATATCGTTAAAGGAACACAAAAACCTATTTTCCATCATTAAAAACACGTTAATAAATAAAAACGTCAAAAAAAGCAATGAAAAGCACATGAGAAATATTGGCCCCACGGGTCGATCAGCTGACCGGGAGCGTTGAACTCGCGTGGCCGGAATAAATGCGTACATTGCTGGCTGACAAATACGATACGAAACGAAAAAAAAAGTTTTCTCCGGTATGAATCACCTCTCAGGCGAAAGCTATTTTATATAGCTATGATATAGGTAGCTTTACCGGTACCTTCAGTATTCGGGAGCTGTCTTTTTACACCCCGTATATAGTGGTCACCCTCAAACCTTAGTTGTACCACATTGTACGTTAGGTTTTTTTTTTAATTCAATTTATTTTAATTAAATAAATTACAGAATGCGTTAGCGACTTAAGTCGTTACGTTAGGTACCCACCTACCTTTAATTTTACAATTTTACAGACAGACATGTTATTATTTATATAATTAGATAGGTAGGTAGGTACCTACTTTATAATTATTTATGTGTAGTTAATTTATCTAAGTACCTTATCCATTTCTTGGAAAAATTGACGCAATACATGACCTGAAAATAATGCATAAAGCGAAAGTAATGCTATTTGTTTGTTTGTAACTGCATGGTTACTGCTCATTCAATCATGTCGCGCAACTCGCCCACCCGAAACCGCTGAAACAATTCAATGGATTGATAAAGAGATTATGAATTTAATGATAATATGCTCCCGTCTACTTTAATTAGATAAGGTTCCACTGGCCCCATGTTTCACTGGCCCTGAAAAATATTACAACTCAACAACTTACATACTTACTAGGTTCCACAGGCCCTGAAAAATATTACAACTCAATAACTTACATACTTACTAGGTTCCACTGGCCCTGAAAAACAACTCTTCAACTTACATACTTACTAGGTTCCACAGGCCCTGAAAAATATTACAACTCTACAACTTTCTAGGTTCCACTGGCCCTGAAAAATATTACAACTCAACAACTTACATACTTACTAGGTTCCACTGACCCTGAAAAATATTACATCTCTACAACTTACATACTTACTAGCTTCCACTGGCCCTGAAAAATATTATAACTCAACAACTTACATACTTACTAGGTTCCACTGACCCTGAACAATATTACAACTCAACAACTTACATACTAGGTTCCACTGGCCCTGAAAAATATTACAACTCAACAACTTACATACTTACTACTAGTAAGTCGTTTTGATGTGAAAAAAGAAACAAAAACAAAAATTAAATTCCTGCAACGATGGAAAGAAATCATAGAACATGATATTTTTCAGGTTGAAGCCTACGGTTTGGACACAATTGTACCTATTTCATGTTTTTGGTCTCTGCCCACTGGTTCATTCTTGGTCATAGTCCTGAATGTCAAATGCCAAAGGAAAAATCTCTAAGAGAAAAATTAATAAACTCAAATTAAATAGTGGGGTGTTCAGTATTAGACTAGACGCACTCTACTTAGGCATGAGCAAAGCCTGGAGTGGATGCTAGTTATCAATAAATCACTAGATAAGATAATTTATTGGGATTATTATTATTTATGATTATATTTTTAATATATTATATAATTATGTATATACCTACATATATAATATATTCCTCAGTGGATATTGTGCAAGGCGACTAAGGATTAACCACCAGGCCCATGTAATTACCAGTAATTACCAGGCCCTGGTGGTCCAAGCAGTGTTGGGCAAACTTTCTCAATTGGGGGCCAGAAAGCTTAAGAAATTTTAGAGGGCCAGTATTATAGGAAAAATGCATTTGTGTTGAATTTTTAACCGACTTCAAAAAAAGGAGGAGGTTCTCAATATGGTTGTATTTTTTTTTATGTTTGTTACCACAGAACTTCGTCATTTATATAAACCGATTTGGAAAATTCTTTTTTATTTGATAGGACATACTTTCAGATTGGTCCCATTTTTAACCGACTTCCCAAAAAAGGAGGAGGCTCTCAATTCGGTTGTATTTTTTTTTTTTTTTTTTTTTTTTTTAATGTTTGTTTCCGCATATCTCCGGCGTTTATGAACCGATTTGGCAATTTTTTTTTATTTGTATAGATATACTTCCAGATTGGTCCCATTTTTTTCAGTCCCAGTTCTGATGATGGGATCCATGAGGAATTGAGGGAACTCCTCGAATATTGTAGGCATACATATGGCGATTTTGATATTTTCAGCAACAAACCAAGCATTTGCATTCAAAAAGTATAATAATCCTTTCACCACTATGGGTCTTTCATCATTTTTTTTTCATCCAAATATTTTGTCAAATACTATGGCGGAAGTCGGTTTTTTAAATGAAAAGTTATTATCAAAATCCAGTTTTGATGTTGAAATCCATGAGAAATTGAGGGAACTCTTCAAATATTGTAGGCATACATATAGCGATTTTTGGTATTTTCAGCAACAAGTTATTGTTTTGTATACCTTTAGCAAATAAAAACATGCAGATAGCCGAATTCAATGCCGGAAGTCGGTTTTTGAATGAAAAGTTGTCGAATGCATGTTCGAGCTGTGACGAAGTAAATTCTGTACTCAACGATTTGATGGACGTCTCTAGGTCAATTTCTCTATTTAATTTTGTGATTGCAAGGAGAGTTTCGCTGAAGACGTAACAACAAGAGAGACAAAGCTATAGTGCGACTTCACACATAGGTACGAATTGCGAACAATCATGAAACGCGGCTAGTCTAGCTGGCTCCTTTACCTATGCGTCTATTATTCTAAGTAGAATCTACTTTATACTTCTGGACCGTCAAAATATAATTATCGCGGGCCATATACTATTCATGTCGAATTACCGTCGGTCGGTGGGCCGGATTAAATGCTTTTGGTGGCCGAAGCTGGCCCGCGGGCCGTACTTTGCCCACCACTGCACCAGGGGATGGGCAGCAGCATCCACCTGAGTACTTAACAATAAACTGCGATCGCCAATCCGCCTGCCAAACATGGTAATTATGTCCCCCATTGCACGCTTTGGGTTGTAAGCTATGCATGCTATGGGGAAGGCCTGAACCAGCAGTGGATGTCTACCGTTTGATAATGATGATGATATACCTATAGGTATTTTGGGATTACTTTGTGTAGATATCAGAGCAATCGTCCAAGAACTTTACCACTGGTAGGTATGTAGTATAAGTACGTAACTACTTTAAGTAAGTACTAGGTACTGTAAATGCAAGTGATTGATTGATCCACATTTCTTTTGGACGGTCACGGTGAAGAATGAATGAATCGATAAAATAATGTACTTTATCATTGATTTATAACGAATTAAGTGTTTCATAGCGAGGTCATGTGTGGTTATCTACTTTTCACACCACCTGCTCGACAATGTCCGATTACATATCATGCAACTTCAACGTAAACTAAAGCATTATCTCTCTAGGAGTTTAAAGTTGTATGAAACTCCCTAGGGAATAAAGTGATTTAAATTTACACGTACAACATGTACGTCAAACTCGTGTGGAAACGCGTGGAAAATTTTAAGTAAAAATGCCCATATGGAATTGTAAAGAGGTTTGTTCGAAAATCGAACAGGCCACCATAAGAAGAACTCGAAAAAAAAGAAAAAGGTGCGTTTACAAAGAATGTGAAACAAAAGAATATTTTTTTATTAATAATTTACAGCCGCAAAAATCAAAACAAGCCCTGGCTTTTTATTGTCTCGCAGAAGGTGTGAAAAGTAGAGCATGCTCCTCTGAAATAAAGCCTGTCTTCGTCTTGTCTTGGGTAGCTTGAACCCCTCGCTTCACTCAGGTCTCTAAATAATTAACTCCCTCGCTACACTCGGGAGTTCACTTTAGAGTCCCTCGTTACGACACTGCTTTATTCCCTTAATGCATAATCTACTATTACCTACACCCGCTAACTATACCTACTTACGTCTGAGGGCGATGCTACACGAGCGTCGTCGCTGCGACGACAGAGCGGTGACGCCGCCCGTAGTTGTAGTTCCACATTCAAATCTGAACGACGTGCCACACGGGCGTTGCCGGTGCGTTGCGTGTTGTTGCGACGCGTGCGCATTTAATTTTTTTTCTACTTGCTTTATTACCGAGGAGAGAGGCTTGAAAAAACAGCTTGACGCCGTGTTTGGTCGGGGTACTGCCTTAACAGATTATCGAAGCATAGCACAGCTGCGCTAACGCAGCGTTCGTGTGGGATTTACTGCTTTGAAATCATTGCGTTGCGAGACGCAGCGCAGTCGCAACGCCCGTGCGGCATCGCCCTTACACTATAGTGTAAGGGCGATGCCACACGCAACTATAGTTCTGCGAACAGAAACGGAGTTTTGACAACCTCTGTGGCGCAGCGAGGGAGTAGAGCCGGCTGAGATGCATAAGGTTCTGGGTTCGATTCCCGCTGCGGGAAAATGTTTGTAAAAATGTTTGTTCCGGGTCTGGGTGTTTATGGTACCATGGTACTCGTAGTTCCTGATACCAACGACACAGGGAATCCTAGTGTGTGATCAGGACTACGTATGTGACTGTTGGGTGTTATGTTATGTTTACTTATTGAACGAGCGAAGCGAGTTCTCTGAGTCAAGTTGGAAGAATCGGCGTTTGTATGTATGTATGTATGTATGTATGTTTGTCCGATGAAAACTTCTAAACCGTTAATCCGATCTTCATGAAATTTGGTATGGGGGTAGATAGTATTGGTACAATTTGTAGGTAAGGTTATGAGCTATATCGATCAGGGGGTTGCTGAGATATTGGGGTCCAAGAGGGGGTAAAAAAAATAAAAGTGAGACAGTCAGATCAAGTGGTGGTGTCTAATGAAAGCGGTTTGGTTGGACATTTTTTCTAAACTGTTTTTAATAATTTTTTAGCCTTAGTAGTTTTCGAGATATTAGGGAAAATAAAAAACGTAAAAACCCAAAATTCTAGGGTACTTCCAGCAATCCCACAATGCTGAAATTTGGTATGCTTGTGGCTTTTGTATCACAACTATAGGGAAAAGTCACATGAACAAACATGTACTCCATAAAACACAAACCAATATAGCATCCATTGTTGACCTCCCATTTCTAAGAATTTGAATGACGTTGGAGTTCTATGATTTCATCAAAAGGACGTTATCAATTAATTCGTCAGGTACTTGATATAGGTACTAACAGGTATGTAGTAGGGCATGTAAACCGGTTAACCGATTAACCGAAAAACCGATTAATCGACTGATTTTAGGTCGGTTTTTTACCGGTTTTTTCTTAGAAAATAACCGGGTTTTCGGTTTTTTTTAATGAGTAATAAGTCACAAATTCATTTCAAACTACGCCTTTAAGACTTTATTTAGAACGACCATTTTAATCCATCTAATTATATTACAATATAATACGTTAAAATTGCAAAAATACAGACAAACACTTCTCAGAAAACTTTATCATTGGACCGCATAAAACGTCGTTAGTGAATATCGTAGCGTAAATAAGCTATTACCTACTATTAAACAAGCAGAGCAAGAAAGCGAAGGCAGCGTTGCATGAGCGCACTGGGCGCCACCGTCGTCGCTGCGGTCAGCGGTCGAACTGGCAAATTGTTAATTATACCAAAAAAGTGAATTAGACTTAGTAACTTTTAGGACTGATTAATGATAATATTTTAGACTAACTACTTATCTTGTTGATTATAGTTAACTACTCTATTTGAGTATGAGTGAGTTGAATATTACCGAATGTTTTAAACTTTACTTGAGTAAGAGAGAGAGTTTTAATATAAGACTAAATTATTTTAATGTTTAAAGATACCTATCCCTAAACGGGAGAAAGTCGAGTGGGCCTGACAGTATCTTGGCTATTGTGCTCAAATAATGTGCTCCCGAGCTGTGTTCCGTTTTGTCGCACCTCTTCGACCTCTCTTATACTACGGGGGTGCCATCTTCATGGAAGGTAGCCCATGTCCACCCTATCCCTAAAAAAGGGGATCGTACCGAACCGTCCAATTACAGGCCTATAGCGGTAACCTCCCTACTCTGCAAGGTGATGGAGCGAGTGATCAACACTCGGCTTCTTGGTTATCTGGAGGAACACCAGCTGATCAGTGATCGGCAATAGGGTTTCCGTCACGGGCGATCAGCTGCTGATCAGCTGGTGATCTTCTAGTCTACCTTACTCACCGTTGGGCAGAAGCCATTGAGAGTAGAGGAGAGGCTTTGGCAGTAAGTTTGGACATCGCAAAGGCATTCGATCGTGTGTGGCACAGGGCGCTTCTATCGAAGCTTTCGTCATATGGTCTTCCCGAGGGCTTATGTAATTGGGTCGCCAGTTTTCTTTCCGGGCAGTGCATTAAATCCGTAGTTGATGGATCCTGCTTGGACTCCATGCCCATCAACGCTGGCGTTCCCCAAGGGTCAGTGTTATCACCCACGCTTTTCATCATTCACATCAATTATATGCTACAAATTAGCGGTCTCCATTGTTATACGGATGACAGCACTGGTGATACCCTCTACTCTGGCCGTGCAAACGCCTCTCGTGCCGAAGTGGATGAAAATAGGTCAGCGCTTGTGTCTGAAGTGGAAAGCTCCTTAGAGCTCGTATCAGATCAGTATCCTAAATCTGGTTACTTTCAATGCCACTAAGACACAAGTGTGCGCATTTAGCGCAAAAAAAGCCCCATTTACCATCGCGCCGCAGTTTCAGGGCATTCCTCTTTCCACCTCCGCGAGCATTGGGATTCTGGGAGTTGAAATTTCTAACGAGGTCCAATATGGGAGTCACTTAGGAGTAAAGGCAAAACTAACTTCTAAAACACTTGCGAGTGCGTAATCGTGCAAAACAGTATTTCACGCCAACTCAGCGCTTTACAAATACAAACATACAAAGCACTCCAAATTGCAGCGCCCTGACGGGGTTCATGTACCTACCTGACTAACAGTAAATATAAGACCAATTACTAACTATATTGTATGTACATGTGAGCAATAAATAAATACAAATACAAATACAAATACAAATACAAGTTCTGCCACACATGGAATACTGCTCTCACCTATGGCACGGGGCCCCCAAGTACCAGCTGCTTCGCTTTGACTCCCGAGAAAAAGAAGAGCCGTTACAATCGTCAACGACCTCAAGCTCACCAGTAGGTACACTAGACTGCCGCTGAGCCTGCGCCGAGATATCGGCTCGCTCTGTGTATTCTATCGACTCTATAATGGGGAGTGCTCTGAGGAACTATTTGATCATATACCCGCTTCCAGGTTCTATCATCGCACCTCTCGACATCGATTGGGAGCTCATCCACATATCATCGATGTGTGGGTATCTCATACAGCTCGCTTTACAAGATCTTTTCTCCCACATACGTGGAAATTGTGGAATGGGCTCCCTTCTGAGGTTTTTCCGCTAAACTATAACACGCACAGCTTCAAAAAAAATGTAAAAAGGGTCCTCCAAGGCAGGCAACGCATTGGCAATGCCTCGGGTGTTGCAGATGTCAATAGGCGACGGTAACCGCTTACCATCAGATGGGTCATATGCCAGTTTGTCGAGCCATAACATAAAAAAAAACTATTTTGTTGATTTTTATAGTTTTCTCATGAAGTGAAATTTAATTTCTTTTAAATATATATAAAGAACATATTTAATATAATAAATACTCTATAACCTGAAGAGAGACAGTTTTAATACTACCAAATAAATAAGTAAATTACACTTAGTAACTAACTATTAGGACTGATTTATCATGTTGTTGAATTTTGTTACTTTATTCGAGTAAGAGTGAGTTCTGCACATTACAATACTTTAAAATTTTACAAGCTAATTTAATTGGTGCATCCTTATTCAAATAATAAGTTAATTTTTATTAAAATTTACGGTTTTATCTTATCCCAAGACACCTATATAAAAAACTCTAAAAATATCCGATTAACCGGTTTAACCGGTTTTTGAAACATAGAAACCGAGAAAACCGGTTTTTTAAAACAACCCGGTTTTTACATGCCCTAGTATGTAGTATTACGCCCCGTTGCTTAGCCCTATTCAAATGTTATTTCGATGATGTGTAGGAAATTAGAGTAGTTACTGATAGATCCTGTACTGAACTGGTAGACCTTGAGGTGAAAGTTTTCAAAAATAATAATAGAAAATATGGAAATTACTTATTTAAGTAATCGGGCTGATAAAGGTGTTATCGCGAGGTCTCAGTTCGGGGCGAACCACTAGTGATATTTAGCAACAAGTTACGCATTTGCATGTTGGCCAGCGGAACTCCACAATGATAAGTATTTCACGGCGAGGCGATAAGATATCTCGATTAAGTTAGCTATGCGATTATATGAAGTTAAAATAAATATTGTTAATTTATTCAGATGAAAATGGTAAGTACCATGGAAGTGATCTGATAATGAAGCCGCAAGTAAAATATTGTATTCTAGCCGTGTTTGGGCTTATTAAAACTGTCATGAGAAATAAATGGCTCTATTAATAATAATAATATTTTATTTATTAAGTCAACTGAGTCCAATTTGTTAGTAAAACGCAACCTAAAAACTAGGTTAGTAAAGTACTTAATAATTAACAATGATTTAGTCCTCTGGACGAGCTTCCACACCAGAGGACAGTCGAAACGATCCGAGAACGCGCTTAGGATGTTGTTGCTGCCCGTGCGAAGCCTGCTCAGCAGTGAGGTCGTCTTTTTGCGCCAGATAGCGTCAAACAAGTCGGTACGCGCGTCGGCAAACATACCCGAAGCGCTGCAGAAGCTATAAATGATTTTAATGGTAATATCCAGCGTTGCGCTGCGTCGTAATTTTAAGTATGGCCTTGATTGAATCCTATCGCCAAACTGGTTTTTTCACCAGCAAAATATCACCTAGATACCTCAGTCAAATTTTATTTATTGTATAGTTTTTGATCGATTGTTCATCATTTGGTTCCACTACCCTAGTTACTCCTTGAATTTTGGCTGACTGTACTACTTAAATAGCAAATTCGTCACAGGAACTATAAGATATTCGAAAACTGCTTACAAATTTAAGGGATCTATTAATAACTACTCGAATACCAACTTTCTGTCAATTCACAATTCGGTCTCGATTCGGTTAACTTTTAGTGTACTTAGTTATAAAATCATTTAGAAAATTGGGCCTCTGGTGTTGCAAGCGTCCATATATATAGGCTACGATAACTACTTTCCATCGCCGTATGCTTGTTCGCTTGCTTAATAGTATAAAAAAACCGTTGGAGAGTAACAGTAAAGGTTCTCGAGTAGCGACCACAAACCGGACGACGCGGTAGAGGAAGGTCCCCCGTCTGTGATCCGTGTCTTGAACGTAATACATTTTATAGGTCGTATGTCGGATTGTCGGTGGACCTAGTGGGGAACCCTCTGTGACGGATTAACCCTTAATCAAATTAGGCAATTGCCTAGGGCATCACGTCTGGGGGGGCACCAGAAGAAGCACAAAAAAATCCATCCTTAGATCATCACGTCACCAAAAACCACACCAAAAAGTTTCTAGGACTAATTTGAAAATTCGCGCGTTTTAAGTCGACATAGAGTCCGACCTAGAGTCATAACCCCGCTCCCGCTTGCCCACTCGCTAGTGCATTTGGCAATACGAATGCACCGGAATTGCGATCAGACAATCACAAACCACCCCTTCCCCGCGGGCCCCTCGCCTGGCGCCCCCGCAAATCCACATCACATCATAATAATCCACTTCTAAGGTACGTTACATCTCATCATCTTATTTTACAAACAACTAATGTTTTTAGGGGGTAAAGGTTTAAAGACCGATTCTAGTTTACATACGGATAGGGGGTACTATAGTAACAATTCAGTTGTTATGTCAGGACAACCTTGAGTCAGTTACAAACACACCATCACACTTAAAATTGGTTCTAGTGGAAACGGCTTAGCGAGCGATGTTTTTATACGTACAAAACATGCGAGGGATGTGTGCGAGGAATATGTACGAGGAATGTGTTGCGAGGGATGTGTGCGAGAGATGTGCGCGAGGGTTGTGTGCAAAGGATGGACGCGAGCGAGAAACTACTAGCAGTCAGTCTGAAAAGAGCCCGCTACACATCCTCGCACCGCTCATCTACGCACCGTTCCACAGCCTCGCTACATATCCTCGCACCGCTTATATACCTCGCACATCTTTGGTGGAAACGCAGCCTATAATAGTGACAGGTTTTATTATAAGCGTAAAATGGCGCGTCATTGAGGGAAAACGTAGTATTAGATAGGTATTTGTATTCTGTGGCGAACCTAACCGGTTTGACACCAACTGACCAAAATAGACACAAAAATGTATAATACCTACACGTTGACGATACCGATTTGTGTTATAACCGACATCAAAAAAAGGAGGAGGTTCTCAATTCGACTGTATGTTTTTGTATGTTTGTTACGCGATTACTCAGCAAATTATGAAAAGACTTTGATGATTCTTTTTTTGTTTGGTAGATCATACATAGAATAGGTACGCTTCAGAGGTGGACCACAAACTAAATAAGTAATTCTAAAATGGGTCTTTTATGAGAAATTCTGTAAGGTAGGTAGGTACTATTTATAATAAACTTTCAGAAGGTGCATGTAAACCTCCTATTCAAAGATTTTAATTCTACTTATAGAATAATATAAATAAGAAAGCGTATTACACTCTTGATGACTTTATTTAAGATAAGCTCGAGGATGAGGCACGACGCACAAGTATAATGAGGGCTTTTAATCTTCGATTAAAAAAAAGTAGTTCAAATTGGTTCGATAGATGGAGCTGTCAAGAAAATTCTTTTTATATTTGAATATACTTCCAGATTGGTCCCATTTTTTTCAGAATCCAGTTCTGATGATGGAATCCATGAGGAATTGAGGGAACTCCTCAACTATTGTAGGCCTACATATGGCGATTTTACTATTTTCATCAACAAACCAAGCATTTGCATTCAAAAAGTATAATAATCCTTTCACCACTATGGTTCTTGCATCATTTTTTTTTTCATCCAAATATTTTGTCGAATAAAATGGCGGAAGTCGGTTTTTTAAATGAAAAGTTATTAATAAGTAAATCTGCAATCAAAGTCTTAGCTAATGCGTTTATGAAAACAATATGAAGAAATCATGAAGTCGAAGATGAAAGTTGTAAATCTCGTTTTTTATCAGATAATGTAATAATTCAATTTTGCCAAAAACCTTAGTTTGTGCGTTTATCGTAAGCACGGCAGAACTATCGGAGGCTATTCTAAATAAAAATCATTTAATTTGGCCTCAAAATACAACTATTAATATAGTTATAGGGCTTTTAATATTTTGTGCCAATGCCCTCTGTTTCTAACAAGTTTGGGCCGCGTAAATCTAAACTCGGTGTATGAGTCAGCGCCGGTAGGTGCTGTAAATTACCATAGACTAACAAAATATAGTCTATGATATTACAGATACATTGTCGTGTACTCTTCGGTTGGCAAATGATACAAAATATTTTATCATTCAACACCTTGGTTAAGTTGTATTTATGAATCAATGAATGAATAAAAAAGCTTTGATTCTGGCACTCGCTACCGCGGCACGCTTTGCTCGGATCGTCTGTTTGTTCGCTATTCAATTAAATCATGCTCAAAAATTTTATTTTTATATTTTCGTCTTTGCCTTAGCTACCATGCTTTTTATGCTGCTCTTGCAAAAACTTTGGCTGTTCACACTTCTTCAATACAAAATTGTCACGGCTCGCTCCGCTTGCCAGTAAACATAATTATCCCCTTCACACCAGCAGTTTTTTTTCACATGATGAATATTAAAGTAATTTCGTGTACATTTTATAGTTGTTTAATTTTTTTGACAGATTTCAATGAAAAACTGTCAACAAATCTATGCTTGAACACTTGAGCTTTGTTCTGGAATACGGGCCCTATAGTAAATTTATAACATTGGGACGCAAAGTGTTGTGACCAGCCGAGCTTGTTCATTCATACATAGACTTTGGCTTTATGCGGCCAGACAGAGCAATGCAATGAAGCGTCATACAAATATTCTGCGTGGAATATGTTATACAGTTACTCTCGAGCCTCAGCTCTGAGCTGTCGTAACCGCGTTTCTGTTCGTTGAATAAATAATTAACGTGTATTTTACTAGGAAAAGGTAAGCGATTTGATTCTACATACATTTTTACTTTATTCTTAACACACTTAATGGGTGGAATCCAAGATTTAGCCCTTCAGTTATGCAAGTATTTACATCTGCGGACATCACGGGACCGATATTTTGTACTGAATAGTTTTTGAACTGAATCGCTTTAAGAGCTCATGGTGAGGCATCGGATCTGACCATTGAGGTATCATTTTAAAAGATCCCTTGGTCACAGGATCTATTAGTAACTAAATTATAAGAACAAGGGATCTATTAGTAACAAGGGATCTAAACGACAGAATCTATCAGTAACTAAGTACTCTTGAGATTTCGTGTGACGTAAGTGTTTTTTCTCCGAGCTATATAAAACATGAGAGCTGACTGTATGAATGAAATCGATGACGAGTTTACCCATTTGTTTGACTTTTGACGAGTTTACCCTATGTTTTTTCAATTACGATATTACCCTATGACCAAAGACCCCTAACCATAGAGAGTAATAATGTTCCTTGCCCCTAACCCATCAATTTGATATATTATTTGTAAACTAGCGTGAAAAGTGCATATATAGAAGGTCACTATTAGACACAGGCTTCCCTTCCCCCATAGAATGGTCTTATCCGCCTCCATCCACTGACTTCCTGCGACGACCTTTATAATGTCTGTTTTTAGCCCATCGAAAGTCCCTCTACTGCCTCTACTGTGAAAAGTGCATGGGTCATCATAATTTAAAAGGTCAATGACTTTTGCCTTTCCAATTTAACCAGTCATTTAAATATTTAATAGATGAAATTGCTATTTTATTGACTAACATAATATATTATAATACTCTTGTAACACGAGTTATCGCCTTCCACTGCGTGTAAACATGACAAAAAGTTCATGTATGTATAACCTAAAAGGCCGTCACACGAGTGCAGTCGTAGGCGTTCACACAAAAACTATAATATAAATCATAGTTTTTCATATGAAACAAACAAAAGAAATATGCTTAGTTTTTATTGAATTGAGGGAATTAACCCTGAATTGCCACATAGAGAAAATAAATACTATTGCCATGCGAAGTCAAACCAAGGAATTTTTAGACTATACGTACTCTCAATATTTTTTATAGATTTTAATGGAACACCAGAGGCCCAATTCTCTAAGTTATTTTAAAACTACACTGAAAGTTGACCGAATAGAGACTGAATTGTAAATTGACAGAAAGTTGAATTTCTGGTCCCTCATAACTTAATAATTATTGGTTTACTTTCAATTCATGGTGACCACCATTAGAGTAGGATAGTTATATATATCATTGGAAAGAGTAAAGAGAGACTCGAGAAAAAACTTTGAATCGTTCAAGTTTCGGTCACATTTCGATATAATCACATTACAGTGTTTATGTCAGGAGAATACCATTTTTGACATTTAAGACATCGACACAAGATCGAAACATGATCCGAACTCTGTTTTAACTATTGGGCCTCGGGGGCCGATTCTACTAAATTTAATAGAAAAACCATTCTTAGATCATGCAATTACAATTTTATTACGATTGTCATTAGAAATGGTAGTCTGCTAAATTTGTGATTGAACTGAATTGTTGTACTGAATTGAAACGATTGTTTCTGAATGGTCGTAATTATAATCCAATTGAAAAAGCATTGAAGTTAGTAGAATACGAAAAGTGTCAAAAGTGACATTTTTGAGATAATTCAATACAATTTGTTTAGTAGAATTGGGGTCCGGTTGGGTCACCCAACTGGTGGGTGTTCCGTTTTTAAAAACAAAACCTTACAAAAGTTGCATTCACGGTAAGTAGGTAATGACTTTTTGAACGAGACGCGAAATTAGAAAATTCTGTATTGGAGAGCAACTTAAAAATAATTCGAAGAGAAGAGACGGGCTCAGCCTCCCAATTACAGTTGCGAATGGCAATGAGTAACACAATAATGGGGATCATTTTGGCAGCCTTAGCACTGTCCAAATCTTTTGAAACTTGAAAGGAGGAATTAGGTGAAGAAGTTTCCCCTATTCAAGTTTCATAAGATTCAGACAGCGCTAATGCCAAAATGATCCCTATTGTTGCCTTGCCCATTGCCAATTTGCTACTGTAATTTGGGGGAATGCTCTAAAGTCTAAGCGAGCATTAATTACCAACATCATTAGCCAGTAATGAAGGCTTTTGTTCGAGTCCTGAGGCCCAATTCTCTAATTTAAAAACATTCAATTCGCAGTATAATCTCGTCTCAGTCGCACTGTCAGCTGTCACCTATATAGTAACTATTACTTAATCTTCGCATGCATACGCGAAGATTAAGTAGTAGTTACTATACGATACAGTGCGACTGACACGAGATATTATTGTGACTGGTAGGCGTCTCGCTGGAGTCTGTTTGGTCGGGATTCGGATAAAAGTTTTTAACTACCTACTTCCAGTTACTGTCTGACGGCTATTAGGTATGTATTTTTTAACAAATAATTGAAGTGTACCTACTAACAAAAAATGGATTTTAAGTATCTGACTCAATAAATAAATTATTATTATTATTAGCATGTGACGAACTCTGTGGCTCGGCGGGCGAAGGTTCGCTTGCGACTCAGGAGGTTGCGGGTTCGATTCCCGCTTCGGAACAAATATTTGTACAATCTGCAGATATTTGTTCAGGGTGTTCTGGATATTTTCTATGTATGATAAAAATATATATCTATGTAATGTATTGTATTAATTATATCAGTTATCTAGTCACAAGCTCTGCTTAGCTTGGGGCTAGATAATGTTGTGTGAAATGTCAAGAATTCATTTATTTATATCTGCAACTGAACGAGCGTTAGCCCTTTGTAACTGTACAATCAACTTAAATATGTTTATTATGCAACGTATTTTTATGACTGTGAATTATGTAGGTACCTATAATAATTTACAGTTATTAACATACAAAGACGTTACGTGCGGAGTCATAAATACTACATAGTAAACAATCTTGCTGCTGTTTGTTTACTTTTGACTACCTTCTTAAGGTTTTTAAGTTCTCATTTACTATGTATCAGCAACTCCTTGCTCCGAGGCACCACACAGGCGCTTCTCACCTAGTGGTAAGACGGACCATTTTTGTAAGCCAAGCCGTGTTTGTTGCCTGATTCTTCTAGGCTTGGTCGCGTTGGAACAGGAGTAATTTTAGTTTATAAGACGATTCAAAATTATCCTTGTGAGTTCGATGAATAAAATTCTTTTTGACTTTGACTTTGATCTACTACCGGCCACCATTACAAATTAGATACCTATAGGTACCTACTGTTTTGAGAAACATTCCACCACACGGTTCTTCGTTGTTTAGCATGGGTTTGGAAATCTTTGAAAGGTTACGGGTAGGGTGCTTAAGCCCTTTTGTACGCGAACGAAGTTTCCTTCTATTTTGGCTATTATTACATCAAACTCCATGAAATTTTGTACAAATGATCAGTACAATAATATCTAGAACCGCGGGTGCGTCAGCTTTTTAAAAATTAGTATTTTTTTAATTTATGATTTGGTAAATTTTATTAGAAACAAACGCACCACGGGTCTAGATAATATATTTGTGTACCTACTGATCATGTGGACAAAGTTTCATAGAGTTTTAAGAAAATATTATAGCCAAATTAGAAGAAGCAAAGCTACCTACCGGTGCTACCTAGTTTGATTCTATATAATTTAATAGGAAACTGAAAAACCACAAGTCTAGACATAAATTTCTTAATAGTGTCTAGAAAATGTCAAACCACAGGTCTAGCTAGACATTAAATTCATAATTGTGTCTACAAAATGTCATTGACTTGAATTAATTAATATCCAAATGAGAAGCAAACTTCTCACGCTGAAAACACAGTCTGTGTTTTTAGTTTTTTGTTTCATATCATTTTTGTTTTTTTATTTTTTTTTGGTATCTTCGGCGATACCCGTTTTACCTGGTTTTGTTTGACAACGATTAAGGTTTTAGCACGAAATATATAGGTACAGAAGGCAAACTCAGTACGACAAGCGGTAACAGGTGCATGCACATTGCACACATAGCCGCATAGGTACCCGCAACAATTTCAGTAGAACTCGGTCGAACGCCAGCCGTGATATGACACGAGTTTTACGTGGGTACGCATGTCTATGTGTTTCTATACTAAGCTGGCCTTCTGTATTTTGTGGTTTTAGTGTCTAGAACATCCGTGCAAGTAGGTACTTATGTACCACGCAGGCGTAATCGCAGGCAAATGCAAGAAATACCTAAATAAAATGAGAAATCTTTCGCAAGACTGTGGTTAGTAAATCTAGAAAGCTTGGTCTAAACCTTTTGCCTCACGTTTGTCACGCCGCAAAGATTTCGTAGGCACACCCATCATCATCACCATCAGCCTATAGAAGTCCACACCTATAGACATAGGCCTCCCCCCTTGGATACCACGGTGAACGACCGACTTCTTGCGACCTTTATATGTCTTTGGTTCATCGAGACAAATCAAATCAAAAGAACTTTATTTATTGAAATCACAAGGATAATTTTGAATCGTCTTATAAACTAAAATTACTCCTGTTCCAACGCGACCAAGCCTAGAAGAATCAGGCAACAAACACGGCTTGACTTACTTGTGATCTGTCTTATCACTATAGGTGAGAAGCACCTGTGTGGTGCCCCGGAGCAAGGAGTTGCTGATACATAATAAACTTAAAAACCTTAGGAAGGTAGTCAAAAGTAAATAAACATCAGCAAAAGTATGTAAGACTGCACATGCTACGCTTGTTATAGTTATAAATAACAATGATAATAATATAACAAGACCTTTGGCCTTCCTCTACTGCATCGTCCGGTCCCTCAATTACCAGTAGCAAAATAAAATGGCAATGGGCTTCGAGCAACACGGAAGGGAGTAGCCATTCGCAGCGTTCCCCTCTGTCAAACTACAAGCCAAAGTAGGCATATGCGTTTAATAAAACTAGTTGTTATTCTGTGCAAGGTTTGTTAGTGTGAGTGTCGTCATTACAGTGTTGTATTTGGATGTGTATATGCGGAATAGCGCTTGTGTGCGCATATCCCCCCGCAAAAAATTACATAACTATTTGAATGGTAATATATCGCTAAGGCTACTCCCAGTGACGGATTAAGACTACTTGATGCCCTAAGCAATCCACGCCCGTGGGCCCCCCTATCCGTAAGTCAACTAGAATCGGTCTCTAAACCTTTACCCCCTAAAACAATAGGTGTTTGTAAAATAAGATGATGAGATGTAACGTATCTTAGAAGTGGAGTAGGTGCGACAACAATAAAAACCAAAGCAAATGCACTAGCGGGCAGCGAGTGGGCAAGCGGGAGCGGGGTTATGAATCTAGGTCGGACGTGAATTTTCAAATTAGTCCTCGAAACCTTTTTTTGGTGACGTGAGAGTGAGACGTGATGACCTAAGGACGGATTTTTATGTGCTTCTTCTGGTGCCCCCCCAGACGTGATGCCCTAGGCAATTGCTTAATTTGATTAAGGGTTAATTCGTCACTGGCTACTCCCTTCCGGCCCGCGGCAGGAAGTCCGTGTTGCTCGAAGGCAATGGGTAACGCAAGAATGGCGATCATTTTGGCAGCCATAGCGCTATCTAAATCTTATGAAACTTGAATAGGGGTAACTTCTTTACTTAAATATTTCTCCTTTTAAATTTCAAATGATTTGGACAGCGCTAATGTTGTCAAAATGATCCCCATTGTTGCGTTCCCCATGGCCATTTGTACTGTTTAATTAGGGGACTGTTCGTGTTCGCCACTCGAAAACCTTTATTCCACAACGGTTGTCGGTTCTGCGAGCTACTAACGGCTATGTCGGTGATCTTGGTTCTTCTAAAGATTTCCTCATACAACTCCTAGCATAGTTCTCTCCATAGCCCGCTGCGTGACTTTGAGCTTGTGTGTGCCAATTGATCAGCGATCACGTTTCAGATTTATAATAAAAAAGGGTACCTTTTCCAGCAGTGAACTTCTACAGCTAATGATGATGGTAGGTTAGTAAAGCCCAGTTTCACCAGCCAAGTAGGATTATAATCAAAGTCATGGGGAGAGAGTCTAGAGTCTTTGCCGAGATGGGGGCGGTTGTGGTGCTCCTAGCAACACTGTTTCGTCATTATAACACTACTAAAAGATCTTGATGTAACTTTTTGTTGAGCCTCGAACATTTAATACCGCAGATCTTATCTTATCTTATGTAAATTAAAGAAGGTCTAAAAACTATTTAAATCTCTGTAAAATTTAAATAACCGTTGATTGTTTTTATACTTAGTAGATTACCTACTATAAAAAAAACAACGGTTATTTAGTCTAAATAATATTAGTGTAGACTGCGACCTACATGTTTATTGCAATTTTCGTAATTACTATACCCAGAAGCCAGCTTAATTGTTTTAAAAGTAGATTTATTTAGTTTACTTTAGATACGTAGGTAGGTTCTTGTATGTAATATAAACAATAACCTCACTTTAGTATTAAGGATGCCTTACCTCAACAAGAAAACACGGGACCAATTTGTTGAGGATCAATTTGTTGACCGTCTGCTTGTCTGTACTTGTGCATGCATGTCTGTCTGTCTGTATACCAAATATCTGCTATAAATTAAAGTGCCATGAAAAAGCTTCTAATTCAACGCATTCAAAAGATAATGCAACGAATGTACCTACCTATAATTTTTGTACGGAAATCGCGAAAACGAAAAACCAGCACTAAGTATACTTAGTGCTGGTTTTTCGTTTTCGCTTTTTTTTGGTATTATATATATATAATACCTCGTTTCATAATCATTTTTTAAACCTATTTTAGTTAAAATAGCTTTTTCATCCCATCTATTCAAAAAGGACTACTTGGTTCGCCTTTAAGTGCACCCAAAGGTGGTGTTTTCTGTATGAAGCTTCTATAAGTGCGCCGCAATTATCTTTGCCGCGCACTTTTTAAATTTGGAACATATCGAACTCAAATAAGTGCGCCGCAATTATCTTTTACGCGCACTTTTTGAATTTGGAACATCTTGAAAAGAATCAAACACAAATAAGTGCGCCGCAATTATCTTTGCCGCGCCCTTTTTAAATTTGGATCATCTTAGTGTTCAGCGCCAAAGAAGGCGAACTGGCTGGTACGACGACCCATATAGTCGCGCCACCGGCTGAATAAAAAAAAACAAATTAGAAACGCGCGAACTACGGCCCGCGATTTCGTAATTTTTAACCGACTTTACAAAAAGGAGGAGGTTCTCAATTCGGTTGTATTTTTTTTTAATGTTTGTTACGTCATATCTCCGGCGTTTATGAACCGATTCGGAAAATTCTTTTTTTATTTGAATAGATATACTTCCAGATTGGTCCCATTTTTTTTTCAAAATCCAGTTCTGATGATGGGATCCATGAGGAATTGAGGGAACTCCTCAAATATTGTAGGCATACATATGGCGATTTTGATATTTTCAGCAACAAACCAAGCATTTGCATTCAGAAAGTATCATTATCCTTTCACCACTATGGTTCTTTCATAATTTTTTTTTCATCCAAATATTTAGTCGAATACAATGGTGGAAGTCTGTTTTTTAAATGATAAGTTATTCATGGATTATTAGAAATTCATGGTTTTGTTTTGAAATAAAATATGAGGCGCCTTTTATTTTCTCATAGTGGGTGATGAAAAGTAGAGTGTAACACTCGGGCGCAAAATATATTTTTGGCTCGGGCGACGTACTTTGAATCCCTCGCTACGTTCGGGATTCTACTAAAGAATCCCTCGCTGTGCTCGGGATTGTACTCTAGAATCCATCACTCCGCTCTGGATTCAAAAAAGCGCCCTCGCCGTAAAAATATTATTTTGCTATTTCATTCGAGGTTTTCTAAGAATTTTATTTCGAGATTTTTCATTCGATTTATTTTATTCATACCTAATTGTATAAATGTCCAAGTTCATAATATACCATCATAAACTCTCACCAGACTTTAGGAGCCGACTGTACTACACGTGAAGAAAGAAATCGTTACCGATATTAAATTACTCAAATAGGTTATAATGAATTTATTACGAATTTACCCGATAACGAAATAGACCCTTCACTCATGGCACTACCTACTTATGTGTGACTGTGATCTGTAAGTAGGTATACTTACCTTAAACCGTTGCATTTTATTGAAAGTAGGTACCTACTCAGAAAGCATGCGTGCCTACCTACCTAGCTAATTATGTAAACATATTGGACATATTTATTATGTGTAGGTACCTACATAACCTTGGAATTTATTTTCGAATTGCAAATACCTACTAAGTAGGTATAAGTATCTACCACTTCTTCGAAATATTTTTCGTACCTATATATTGCGGCACCAATATAGGTACCTATTTTACTAAATATTATAAACTAGCATTTGCTCGCGGCTCCGCCCGCGTGGAACCTATAACCATTATTGATCAAGCGAGCGAAGTCCTTGTACCTACCTAATAACTGGCAAAATTGGCTTTCGTCTATCCGGAATTCCGGATGTATGTACGTACTCGCGTAGGTACCTACAGGTCGTATTTTTAATTAATCTTGACAAAACTTGGTATACTTGCCTACAGGTATTTGTACTAATATTTATTCTGTGCTACGGGTTCTACAAAATGTAGCATCAGTCCTTCCTTATTCTAAGGACAAAATCGTGTGCGTTATCCTAGCAAAATCTTGTGTCCTTTCAGTATGTGAATATCACGAATAATTCGTATTTAATCTCCTGTAAATGTGCCTGAAATAAAAAATTTGTGCCTTCAGCCGTTTTTGAGTTATTCATGAAAGACAGATTTTGCTGGGGTAACGGTCTTCCAGCAAAAACTTTTTTCCCTGGTTGGGCTAGGCCAGCAGAAAGTAGCTAGAAAGATAAGTTTTAATTTGTGCTAAATGTGCATCTAAACTCTGAATTTGTGGACCCTAGGATTTCAGAGATATTTCAGTTTTTGCTGGGGGAACATTTTAAAAATGGCTGTATCTCCGAAACTTTTAACCGCACAATCATGAATTTTACTACACATATAAGTGTTCATATAGGGTAATTTGTGCCAGTTCAATTTCTTGATAAAACTGCGCCTCTCGTATTTTAATGGGATTTTTCCAAAAAACTAAAATAGCTCCTAGCACTCAAACAAAGGCACCTATGAACTTTATTTAAATGCAAACTTATACCATTCTTTGTTAAGTAACATTTGGTAAAATTTCATAAGCCTACGTTAAGTACTTTACGAGATAGAGATACTTTAAAATAATCCGGTGGTGAAATTATTTTGACCCCCAAATACACGAGCTTTCTACGTGCTGTCCATTAAAGTGTTTAGCCAATAATTAGTGCCTCTATTTATCTCCACATACACCAATTTTCAGCTAAATCCATCAAACAATTACCGTAATATCATTAAAAAACGAAATTGAAACGTTTCAGGGGAATGAATGAATGAATGAATACCCAGCCAAATTATTAACCGACCAAATTCGAATGACTGTCAAAAAGCGAGATTCCAATACATGGCACCCACCTTCTTAAATTCATACATCAATATTTTAGTGTTTTGGTACAGTCATGTAGAAAAATTTATAGATTATTTTAATTTCATTTTAGAAAATAATATAACAAGTTAAAAATGGTATATAAGAAGAAAAACAGATTAATCACGTTCTCTTTTTTTTAACCGCGATGGAAAAGATACCGATACCAACTGAAGGTTGTTACTGTTTAAGTTTTAATTTAATTAATTGCAGTCGGTTTGTATGACTTATAGAAAAGTTAATTGGTTAAAAACGCCCCCTAGTGAGGGAGTGCTGCAAAAGACAATCGAATGTTTCTAATAAACGGATTTGAATAGTATAATACACCAGATTCACTGGTTCATAGCCTGTTTATATCGTCAGTAGTGCTGCATTTATTGGTCGACCTACTCTAAATATTGCGCTCATTTCCTAACTACCAAATTGCGTGAAGATAGGTTTTTGATGTTTGATACTGAGGTTCTCAACAAGTCCGCTAGGGGCGCTCATCATATTCACCATACAAATAACCAGTCAGCCGACTGCACTTTGGTTCAAACCATGGTATAAACTTATAATATAGAAAAGGTAGTTATACCTTTTTGAATAGGTATTATGTATAATATATAGGTATTATTGGTTATTCCGAGACATGATGGTCAACACCAGCCTACGTCATCGCCAGTGAGACTTGAGATGAGAGATTGAGAATGTATGCTGTAGGTACCTTCTTACTTTTGAAACAAGCTATATGGCAGACTTTATAAATAATAAATAAATAAATAAATGCTGGACATTTCACAGAACATTATCTAGCCCCAAGCTAAGTAGAGCGTGTGTTATGGGTACTAGATAACTGATATACTTAATACAATACATTACATAGATAGACATTTTTTGATTATACACTAGCTGGTGCCCGCGACTTCGTCTGCGCAGGATTAGTATTTCGAGTAGCTTATATTAGCGTGGCGTAGAAAAGAACTAACATTATGAAATTATCACATAAATAATTTTCGCGACATAATTCTTAGTACGTGCTTTTTCTACACTTCCAAAAAATACAGTTCGGTAGTTATTATTATGTTTATTATACTTAAATAACTTTTCATTTAAAAAACCGACTTCCGCCATTGTATTCGACTAAATATTTGGATGAAAAAAAAAATGATGAAAGAACCATAGTGGTGAAAGGATTATGATACTTTCGGAATGCAAATGCTTGATTTGTTGCTGAAAATATCAAAATCGCCATATGTATGCCTACAATATTTGAGGAGTTCCCTCAATTCCTCATGGATTCCATCATCAGAACTGGATTCTGAAAAAAATGGGGCCAATCTGGAAGTATATCTATTCAAATAAAAAAAAAAAATTCAAATCGGTTCATAAACGCCAGAGATATGCGGTAACAAACAATAAAAAAAAAAAAAAAAAAAAACATCCGAATTGAGAACTTCCTCCTTTTTTGGGAAGTCGGTTAAAAATGCAATACTTGCCTATTTAGTTACTTACCTAACCTTGGGTCTATACTACATTACTTTAAGTACAATGCGTTATTAACAAATCGCTAGTGCCTTGAAAATTCGTAAAACGGACACAACCTGCAATGACGTTTTCCCTCACTCGTCTGCCCGCGTCTGTTGCGCACTCAGCGATAAGCGACTTCTTCCCCCACCTCACCCACCGTGCGTCGGACCGCTCGGATTTTTTCCAACTTACTTGACACTTATCGTCATATTATAGACAATTCACACAATATCTTTATAAATTGTAGGCTATGTGTTATTCTGATGTATAAGCTATATTATTGTAAAGTTTCAATAAAATCCATTCAGTAGTTTTTACGTGAAAGAGTAACAAACATCCATCCATACTCACAAACTTTCGCGTTTATAATATTAGTAGGAAGGATAGAAGGAAAGAAAGAGAAAAGAATGCATAGACAGATGGTTTTGATGTTCATAATACCAGGCGATCATGGCATAGTAGAAAGTGGATTCATACGCCAAAAAGTTGTCTTAATTTTTTCAAAAATATATCAATTAGGCAAAACACCGGGATCACGCGAACGAAGTCGCGCGCGGGCAGCTAGTTGCGCAATTAGTTGCGCCTCGCGGTTTCACCCGCGTGAATAATGTTGAAAATTGATGATGATGATGAAAAGTAGCCTATGTGTTAATCCAGGGCGTAAAGTATCTCCATTCCAAATTTCACTCAAATCCATTCAGTAATTTTTACGTGAAAGAGTAACAAACATCCATCCATACTCACAAACTTTCGCGTTTGATGATGATGATGATGATGAAAAGTGGCCTATGTATTAATCCAGGGCGTAAAGTATCTCCATTCCAAATTTCACTCAAATCCATTCAGTAGTTTTTACGTGAAAGAGTAACAAACATCCATCCATACTCACAAACTTTCGCGTTTGATGATGATGATGATGAAAAGTAGCTTATGTGTTAATCCAGGGCGTAAAGTATCTCCATTCCAAATTTCACTCAAATCCATTCAGTAGTTTTTACGTGAAAGAGTAACAAACATCCATACATACTCACAAACTTTCGCGTTTATAATATTATTAGGATAGGATTCACTTAATAGCTTTATAAATTGTAGCCTATGTGTTATTCTGATGTATAAGCTATATTATTGTAAAGTTTCATTAAAATCCATTCAGTAGTTTTTACGTGAAAGAGTAACAAACATCCATCCATACTCACAAACTTTCACGTTTATAATATTAGTAGGAAGGATAGGATAGAAAATACCCAGAACACCCTGAACAAATACCTTCAGATCGTAATAATATTTTTTCCGAGGCAGGAATCGAACCCGCAACCTCCTGAATCGCAAGTGAACTTTCACCTCCACGCGAAAGTGGTCGTCAAACTCTGGTCCTCTGGTCTTTCACTTTGGTATTATGATAATACGATAAGTAAATTTTATGATAATTTTTGAAGACTTTAATAAACGACCTGTGCTTGTTGTGCTTATTTTAAGTAACCTGTCCAAAGATTTAATTAAAAGAGTATGTGTGTGTTTTAGTCATGTTATTTTGATTTATAGCTTTCTGGTATAACTTTAATTCTTGTTACTGTAACGAAACAAAAAAGTTTTTGAGATTTTGAAATCATCAAAAAAATTTATAAAAATTTATGCTGTAGGTACCTTCTTACTTTTTAAACAAACTATATGGCAGACTTTCATTTTGGTATTATGATAATACGCTTAGATATTACGATAAGTAGCGTTTATTATTATTTATTATATTATTATTATTTATTTATAATAATTTTTTAAGACTTTAATGAACGACCTGTGATTGTTGTGCCCATTTTGAGTTGAGTACGATGTACATAGATTTAATTAAGAGTATAAATGTGTCTTTGATGAATGTTGTTTTTGTTCTTATAACTATAACGAAACCAAAAAGATTTTGAGATTTTGATACAACAAAAGGTGGTAAACCCACGGAAAATTTTTTAAAAAAAATTGTGCTGTACGTAACTACTTACTTTTGAAAAAAGCCATTATGGCAGACTTTCACGTTGGCATTATGATAATGCGCAAGATAATATTACGATAGGTAAATTTTATAACAATTTTTATGAATTGATTTTTAAGATTGACCAAATTGTTCGTTTGGCTTGGTAGGTTAGGTACTCGACTTGATCGACGAACCATAAATCATACACAAACTTAACCGCAAATGCCTAGATACCGACACGGTTCCGTCGTGTATGAACAACCCAAGCTATTTTGTAGGCGACTGTACCAAACAAATTACATTACAATACCAACAACTAAGAGAGGTTAGCATGAATTATGAAACGGCCGCTTTTTAATAGTCATTCGAATTTGGTGGGTTAATAGCCTGAAATCATATCAGATCAGTTATTTTGAGATATTACTGTAATTATCACATGGATTCAGCTGAAAATTGGTGTATGTGGAGATGAATAGAGGCACTAATTATTGGCTAAACACGTTAATGGACAGCACGTAGAAAGCTCGTGTATTTGGAGGTCAAAATAATTTCACCACCGGATTATTTTAAAGTCTCTCTATCTCGTAAAGTACTTAACGTAGGCTTATGAAATTTTACCAAATGTTGGTTAACAAAGAATGGTATAAAGTTTGCATTTAAATAAAGTTCATAGGTGCCTTTGTTTGAGTGCTAGGAGCTATTTTAGTTTTTTGGAAAAATCCCATTAAAATACGAGAGGCGCAGTTTTATCAAGAAATTTAACTGGCACAAATTACCCTATATGAACACTTATATGTGTAGTAAAATTCATGATTGTGCGGTTAAAAGTTTCGGAGATACAGCCATTTTTAAAATGTTCCCCCAGCAAAAACTGAAATATCTCTGAAATCCTAGGGTCCACAAATTCAGAGTTTAGATGCACATTTAGCACAAATTAAAACTTATCTTTCTAGCCACTTTCAGCTGGCCTAGCCCAACCAGGGAAAAAAGTTTTTGCTCGAAGACCGTTACCCCAGCAAAATCTGTCTTTCATGAATAACTCAAAAACGGCTGAAGGCACTAATTTTTTATTTCAGGCACATTTACAGGAGATTAAATACGAATTATTCGTGATATTCACATCCTGAAAGGACACAAGATTTTGCTAGGATAACGCACACACAAAATCATAGTTTTTTTTGTCGCCGGCGATTTATGATTGGAGTGTATTTCCACAGAATAAATATCGAGGGCATCAAACCATAGGGGCGTATCCACAAAATGGCATTTTTTTTTATTTTACCTATGGATTTGAGAACTTCTGATCCATAATCTGGCAAAACACTTATATTTTTAGGTGTTTTAGTTTTTTTTATATTGACCAAAACATTATAGGCGTATAACTACAAATAAATACGTCGTGCCATACAGGCGTATCGTCGGCGTTTGTCAACATATGAGTTAAATTATCGGACCATACAGGCGTACAGTAACGTAACCGCTTGCATGATTTTACGCCTTTATGGTCGGACATATTCTTTACTAGCATTTGCTTGCGGCTCCGCCCGTATGGAAATATGCATTATAGCTAAATATACTATTCTGATGTATAAGCTATAATACTGTAAAGTTTCATCAAAGTCCGTTCAGTAGTTTTTGTGTGACAAACATCCATCCACCCATCCTCAGAAACTTTAACATTGATGATGTAACTAGGTATACCTAGAATAGACTAGCCTAGAAAAGACCCCTCCCTCTCTTCCCGTGGATGTAGTACACCAGGGTATGGACATCCACCTGAGTACTCAATACCAATACTGCAATCATCAATCCAACTGCCACGCCTGGTGATTATGGCAATGATGTCTCTGTGATCAACAGGGTCAAAACCGCCAGTGACCACCGCATGGTAAGAGGCTCATTGAATCTCAATGTTAAGTTAGAAAAGACCCGTCTGATGAAATCTACTCTGCGCCCAGTTCATTAGTCCTGTTCAAATTTAAACCCTGAGAACTTTGAGTTGGAACTCCAGAATTGCTTCCAATACCTGGCTAAATGCGATATAGTGGACGAGCTGAACAACAGGCTGGTGCAAATTGTCCAAGTGGACACAACAACAACAACTTGGTGGACAAGTCGAAGTTATTTAGGGCCCCTTCGCAAAAATAGAACACAGAAACTCTCTGAGTGCACTCTTAAATACATGGCAGAGCGATCAATTAACAGATCTTCAAGTACATGCAGCACGATTTGCGTCTTTTCAATACTAATTGTATTAAAAGTGCCTATAGAGCGCAATTAAGGCTTCAAAGTATTTGCTAGAGATCTGTCAATTGGGCTAAGTCAGCTTTCGAAAGCTGGAGATTGTACGTGAGCACGAGAAGTTTTCAATTGTACAACTCATCGCAAAATCCGGCTTCCAGCACGACGAGCGATGCAAGAGCCCGTTTGACCCGCCACTACAACGATGATATCCTGGATGTCAGCCTATACGAGATCCGAACAGCTCTCAAACAGCTTAAGACGCTATAGGTTCACATAATGCATTTAATGAGCTCTAGAATAGTTAAGTTTTTGATATGAGTTCTTATATTTTACGAAAAAAAAAACGTATTCTTAAGCTTTTTATCTAGTGAAATCATAAATTCAGTACACAATTTGAATTACTCCACTCGTTAAAAACATAAACAAAGATGAATATTTTTTAACCTTTGTAAAATTGAAATCTAATTTCAGACTAACTTCTAAGTCTTCTAACACATTTTTATTTTTGGAACTTTTGGTGACTATAAGTTATAAATTGGGTTAGTGAATTCATCAACAAAACCTAACTAAACTTTGAAGGGAATTTTTATATCATTATTTTATACACAAAACCAAGGTATCAGAGCGTGTGCTCACAACAGTGCTACTGAAAGCGGGCAGAGAACTGATACTAAAAGTCTTTCAGATGATTCAGAGATTCGATTTCAGAGATTTACCCTTTGAGCTGCCTGAGCCACGTCTATTGGTTGTTTTTAAGAGTAGTTACGAATCGCCTCCTCACACGTAGATTAGACGACTTCCAGCCTCCGAAATAAAACGGGTTTACTGTAGACCACATCCACACGCTCCGGCAGATTATACAGAAGACTGATTACTTAACGAGTATAATCTAGCGTTAGAGGACTACGAGAAAGCCTTTGATTCAGTCGAGACCGCGCTTTTAAGTTGTGGAGGAGGTATTGAACAAGTCAATATCGACCTCTCGCGCCATTTC
Source organism: Epirrita christyi (assembly GCA_951392215.1). Lineage (NCBI taxonomy): Eukaryota > Metazoa > Arthropoda > Insecta > Lepidoptera > Geometridae > Epirrita > Epirrita christyi. Next base: position 5,761,335 of record OX595861.1, read on the forward strand.
ATTATAACATCTGCATGATCGAATTAAATATGAATTCTGCCTGTATATAGAACAAACTCTTGGAATGTGAAGAAGGTTAGGACTTCTTACTGATAGTGTAGGAGTTCGAAGCCTCAATTGGCCGAGAAGTTCAGGACAGTCGATCGAGCTGCTTGCAATATCGAGAAGATAGGATAAGTCAGCGGCACGCCTACTCTCTTTATGTGGGAGGATATGGAATTTTCTGTAACGCGCGGAATAGTTAGACGTAAACTTCTTTAATCTGAACTGTAAATATCTAAGAAAACGCTTCTGTATTCTTTCAATTTGATTTATGTATAATGTCATAGACTGGGTTCCAAACCTGAGACACATATTCAAGATGACTCCTAATATAAGTGTAATACAGTATCTTTATAGTCTTTACTTGCTCAAATTCCGACGACATTATAATCATAAACCCTAAAAATTTAGAATGCCGAATACATCACCTAACTTCGATATGCCGATGTCATAGTCGGCACAATGCTCAGTGACCTCAATACCGTGACCGTCTCCCAACAGATGAAGGCAAGACGAACATCATGTCCAATGCCCATATCGCACCTATACTAGTACACGTTGCGAACGATACTGTCGAAGTTGTTGACCACTATGTCTATTTGGGTCAGACGATTCGACTAGGAAGGTCGTTCTTCGACAAAGAGGTCAACCGATGAATTGAAGTCGGCCAGAGCAGTGTTCGGAAAACTACGCCATATTTTCTCGTCACAAATACCGCAGAGCCTCAGGACGAAAGTCTATAGATCAGTGTGTGTTGCCAGTGATGGCTTACGGCACTAAGACGTGGTCGCTAACTATTGGCCGTATTAGCTCAAATTCACGCACTGGCTCATGGAGAGGGCTATTACTAGGGCTTCCACTAGGTGATAGAATCCGAAATGAGGAAATTCGTAGAAGAACTAAGATCACCGACATAGTTTCCAGAATTAACAAGAATAGGTGGCAATGGCAGGTCATATAGCTCACAGAAATTACAACAGTTGAGAAATAAAGGTTCTCGAGTGGCGACCACAAACCGGACGAGACGGTAGAGGATGGCCTTCCACTCGATCGACTAAAGACATAATAAACGTTGCAACCTCGCAGGAAGTCGATAGGTGGAGGTGGCTCAAGACCATTCGTCGTGATGCCTATGCACTCCCCCTAGAACCCCATCCATCCATCATCAGCTTGTAGAAATCCACTAGGTGCTGGACCTATGCCTAGCAATGGACAGTGGACAGGCTGATGATAGTGATTAATATTTTTGAATTTTTATTACATTTTAAGACAGACAAATTGTAAATGTGTTAGTTGTTTTTAATGTGTTGTTTCTAAATGTGTTTGTAAGATTTTCTTAAGTATTTTAGGTATAATTTCCAGATTTTTATCAAAAATTAGTAATACAGAATAAGTACTTAGTATTGTACTGGAGGAAGAAGCTGGTATTAGTAGATACTATTTCATTAGATAGGTCTGGATATTATACGCCTCTACGGAATTTTTACACAAAGTCAACTATTTTATCAAACCATATGGGCGTATAATTTGATTTTTCTGAGATGAAGGGATCCCTGTTAAAACTATTATGTTTTTTATTATACTATGGGCATCTCCATTCAGATTATTTGTAAAAAAACACATTAAAAAAATATGTTTTATCATACGCCTCAAATTATATGGTGAAGGGGAACACAAAATTCACTGAAAATTTTCAAACCATATGGGCGTATGAACGAAAAGTACTAGAAGGAGTTGGGCTACACAATTTTAAGTGCTATGATTATTTGAGACTTAAAATTAGATAGTTTTCCTGAAAACTTCAGTTAGATCTGACATCTCTGAAAAAAGTTAGACAGTTTTTTGTTCCTCCTGAACAGTAGCCCAAAGTCGATACGCCCATATGGTTTGATGTCCTCGATATTAGTACTTACTTACAAGTAATTTCTCCCAAAATGTAGGGAAGTTTGCTGCGGGCGCCATTTACGCGGGGTGTCATAAAAAGGGTACTGTACTTAAATTCCAAAACTATTTAAATTTCGATACTACTGTAAGTATCCAAGAATCAAAATTCAGTAGAACAGATTTTGATGAAACTTTACAGTATTATACATCAAAATAACATAACAAAGACGAGAGGAAGGTCCCCTCTTGATAAACTAAAGACGCAGGAAGTCGGTAGATAAAGGTGGCCCAACACCATTCGTCGAGGCATTCTAGGGAGGAGGTCAAAGTCAAAGTCAAAGTCAAAAAGAATTTTATTCATTGAAATCACAAGGATCATTTTGAATTGTCTTATAAACTAAAATTACTCCTTAAGGCTTAACCAACCAGTGGACTTCTACAGGCTGATAATGATGATGACGATGCGGATATAATTACATAATGTACATAAATGGTTTTACGTCAAACATAAAAATCAAATTACAAGTGTTTGTTTTTGCTCTGTTTGAGAAGACCCGTGCTTGCGTAAGTTACGTACTACCTAAGTACCTACATACTTAGGTATAGGTAGGTACTTTTAAGTGTTTGTGTTACCTTGCTTGGCCACAGATTATATTTATAGCCTTGGCGTATCGCGTCATACATACACAAAATGCTTAGGTATAATTATTTTGTGGTACCTACAAAGGCCGAAAAACTGTAACATAAATAATTTGTGGTCATGGATTTAGTGGATTTATTTTAGTACATCAAAATTCCTTGTTCGTGGTCGCGTGAACTGACAGAGATCACAGAGATCTCGCAAATCTCGCAATAGTACTTTCCTTACCTTCTAAGTCCATGGTAATGACATGACATGACATGACATTGACTTTGACTTAACTTAACTGTAGGTACATAATTGACGTCACCAAGATTCTATTTTTGTGTATTTTTGTATTTGTCTTTTCCGGTTTACTTTGCTTTCCTCCTTTCCTTCCGAAAACTTAAAAAAAACGCGAGTTTGTTTTATTTCTCCAGATTTATAGAACGATCGGCAAAGAATACCGAAGATGTCGGAAGATTCGCAAGTACGCGCCTTCTACAAAGGGAAGAACTTCTTTATCACTGGTGGAACAGGATTCGTAGGCCTCTGCCTTATTGAGAAGATACTAAGATGTATTCCTGATTCAGGGACGCTTTACTTGTTAATGCGGCCGAAGAAAGGCAAGGATATCAGCAGCAGGCTGGAGGAATTCCCGAAAAACCCGGTAACCTATTAAAGCCAAATTTAAAAACAAAAAATCTATAGAAATATTATGGGAATGGGGCGTGGGAATATCGGGATAAAAGGTAGCCTTTATGTTAATTCAGGGTAGGTATAAGCTATTTCTATTCGGAATTTAAACTAAATCATTGAGATGAGATTTATTTAGCAGCTTTCTCTCTCCATAGCCGGCTGCGCAACATTATTTTAGCCATACAGCCTTCAAATGTAATTTTAACTTACAGTGATGAGATGAGAGTTACTAAAACTAATTTAAATTTATTCCTCAGGTATTTGCACATCTCCTAGAAAACAATTCAGCAGACATATTCAAGAAACTTATCCCTGTGTCCGGAGACGTTAGCGAAGATGACCTCGGCATCAGTGTCGCAGATCGTCAGACGCTGTTGGATAATGTGAATGTGGTGATTCACTCAGCGGCTACGCTGGACTTCCAAGATAACTTGAGGCCGACAGTGAAAACTAACTTGTTGGGAACTAGAAGAGTCATGGAGCTCTGCAAGCAGATTAAAGATTTGAAGGTATGTAAATAAAGTTTATAACATCCACATAACACCCAACAGTCACATACATAGTCTTGATCCCACACCATAGGATTCCCTGTGTCGTGGGTATCAGGAACTACGAGTACCATGGTAGCATAACACCCAGACCCGAATCAAATATTCACAGCGGGAATTGAACCCGCAACCTCTTGCATCTAAGCCCCAGAGGCTGTCAATCCATGGTAGGAAACAAACTTGTACAAGATTAGGGCTACAGACAGCGGGCTATGTCGGGGCTGCTTGCAGGAAGAATTGACAATGGAACACGTGATCCTGCATTGTGCAGCCACAAAAGAGACCAGGACCAAGAAGGGTTTGCAGGAGCTACTTCTATCTTGCTCTCCATCATCTACGCCTTGGGTGTTTCAACATCATTCATTCAACGATGTTGCCACCAACCCAAAGTCCTGCTCCGTTTAAAGTAACGGAGCAGGACTTTGGGTTGGTGAAGCTGGGCTGGCTGGGGTAGGATTAGAGCAGGGGGACAATGCACAATACACCCCACAGCGGGACGTCAGTGCATACCCCCACTTAGAATTAGAGGCTGCCAAAATGTTCCCAATTTTTGCATTACCCATTGCCATTTGGGGGGCTGCTCGGCTCCAGAAGGGGTGGCGATAAAAGTATAATTTTGACCAGCAGACGTAAAATATTTTTCAGGTCATGGTCCAAGTATCATCGGCTTATGTCAACTCATATCTGACTGAGGTCCATGAGAAGCTATACGATGCACCGGAAGATGCTGAGAAGGTAATTTCTCTGGTTGGAACTTTGAGCGATGAAAGCCTTGATGAAATGGAACCTACGTAAGTACACTATCTGTTGTATTTTTTTTGAGTGAGAGTTTTGGCCGAAGGGAGTCAAGTTCAGGAAGTTCATTGAACGCCTGACACGAGACACCGCACAGGTGCGCTACACGTCGCCTTCTTCACTTTTAATCAATAAATAAGTTTTTTAGATATAAATTTGTTTATAATATGGTATATATTTCTATGTTATGTATAATTTGTTATACATTTCTCATTTTAGCCTGAAATAAATTTATTATTATTATTAGTTATATCAGTTGATAGACTACGTGACTGTCGGCTTCTATATTCTGTAATGCAAAAGTCTTAGGTCCCTCAAAGTAGCTTGGCCGAAATGATCGGACGACTTCCGTAGTGCAGCGGGCGTGTAGTCTGCTGAGACGCTAGAGGTGCGGGTTCGATTACCACTTCGGACAAATGTCTGATCTGGTTCCTTACTCTGGATTAACACATAGGCGACTTTTCATCAACAGCAACCAAACAGTAGTGCTCGCATTGCTGTGTTTCGCTTTGAAGGCACGGTGTCGGTGAAATTACAGGCACATGAGACTTTTCATCATCTTTATGTCTCGTGGTCGGCAGCGCGCGTGTGATGCCTCTGGTGTTGCAGGCATCCATAGGCTACGGTAACTACTTTCCATCAGGTGGGCCGTATGTTTGTTTGCTTGCCAAGTACTAGTATAAAAAAAAAACATCGTCAATTTTCATAATTACGCGGGTGAAACCGCGTTGCGTATCTAGTTAATAGTTTATTAGGTAAACCTACTATAAAAAAAAAGTTATCTTTCGAACTCGCAAAAAAACATGTTTCGGAAAAAACAAACACCAGATAATTACATCAGACTGCACCGTACCTTAATAAAAAAAACCTGTCAAGTGTGAGTCGAACTCGCGTAGAGAGGGTTCCGTACAAGTATGCTACCAATATTACTAACTACTAGACAAGATAATTCCAACCACTGTTTGATACTAGGTAGTTTTTTTTTTTCCTAGTTTTCCCACCAAAAAACCTGTCAGAATTCGTTTATTTATGTTACACATCCATGATTGGGTCACCTAACTCTACATATTTTGTACTTACTAAATTTCTTTTAGTCCAGTAGATTCAGAGAAAATAGGCTGTGATGACAGACAAAGACACCTGAGAAATCTTATAATGGTTCCTTTGTTACCTTTTAAGGTACGGAACCCTAACTTAATCTTTTTGTACCGACTACAAAAGATTCTTCTGAAGGCTATAACATGTTATTAAGAGAAAAAAAACAAAATAAAAACATACACAGACACCTATTTTAGTACAATTTTTTTTGTACCTTACCGGTATTTGAAGGTTAAGTATAATCGTATTTGTATTATGCATGTTTTTAATTTGCCGAGACAACAATCAAAGCATAAAAAAATGCGATATCCTTGAACACATATATAGCGCAGTCTTTTATTGATTCCCCGCATCTCCTCTCCATGATACAGCTACGCGTCCCAACAAGATCCGTTAGGATACCTTTTCTTTCGTTTTACGTTCCTCATTATGCCACAAATTATAGGAAGAATTCCCTCTTCATTAGATCAGCAAATAGCTATAAAAAACTGGTTGACTTCCATGATTTAGATCTCTTTAGTAATAGTCCATCCGTCTTCAAGCGCGTTCTTTCTGACCATTGGTTTGAGTTGGTTCAATAACTTTCCTGCTAATTTAGTTCTAACATTATATTGTTAGAACTAAATTAGCAGGAAAGTTATTGAAAAAAGAAAGAAAAGTAACAATATATTGTTACTTTTCTTTCTTTTTTACCGTTTGAATTATTTATGTAAATATTCAAGGCAAAACAAGTTTTTTTTTTTACTTTTATATGCAAAAACATGTTAATGGTAATTAGTTTTTTAATCTGTGGTTTACTAGTTATACATACTGTTTGTTTTCCGAATAAAATAAAAAAAAATAAATAAATAATAAATAAACATCTCTCACGCTTGGCATTTGATAATATTTTTCATCAATATAGGAAACTTAGGTATAAGTAGCGCACGTAGTCCAGCGTTGAGCGAAACATGGAGGGGACAGTTGCGCATGTTTACTGTCGCGCACGCAATACAATTATTATAAGATAGATAGAGATAGAGATCCCCCCAAGATACCTTACTTTTGACTTCTACGCAATAACGGTCAGCGCTAGAGATTTGTGACGCTACTTGTAGAATAGTTTGTTTGTTTGTAGAGGGTAATCTCTGGAACTACCTAACAGATTCCAATAATTCTTTAACTAATAAGAACATTAATAAATAAATAAATGCTGGACATTTCACACAAGATTATCTAGCCCCAAGCTAAGCAGAGCTTGTGTTATGGGTACTAGATAAATGATATACTTAACATTCATTACATAGATATTTTTTATTATACATAGAAAATACCCAGATCACCCTGAACAAATATCTGCAGATTGTACAAATGTTTGTTCCGAGGCGGTAATCGAACCCGCAACCTCCTGCGTCGCAGGCGAACCTTCGCCCGCCGCACCACAGAGGTTGTCAAAAATAATGAGAATGATGATTCAATATTGTAGAATGGATTTCTGCAAAGTCACGCTTGTATCAATTAATTATCTTAATAATGTTATTTATATTTTATTTGCAGAATTCTGAAGGACCATCCCAATACTTACACATTCACAAAACATTTGGCGGAACATGAAGTGGCCAAGTGTGCTGACTTGTTCCCTTGCACTATCGTCAGACCTACTATGAGTAAGTGCTTGCTTATTCATACTACATTCAGCCCCCCCAATTATAGTAGCAAATGGAAATGGAGAACGCAATAATGGGGATCATTTTCGCAGCCTTTAGCGCTGTTCAAATTTTTAGTAACTTGAAAGGAAGAATATTTCAAAGTCAAAGTCAAAAAGAATTTTATTCATTGGAATCATAAGGATCATTTTGAATCGTCTTATAAACTAAAATTACTCCTGTTCCAACGCGACCAGAAGAATCAGGCAACAAACACGGCTTGGCTTACATAAATGGTCCGTCTTACCACTAGGTGAGAAGCGCCTGTGTGGTGCCTCGGAGCAAGGAGTTGCTGATACATAGTAAACGAGAACATAAAACCCTTAGGAAGGTAGTCAAAATTAAATAAACATCAGCAAAAATATGCAAGACAGCACACGCTACGCTTGTTATACTTATAAAAAAATAATCTAATAGAAACATGTAAATAGGTAAGTACAGATATTGCAAATTTCCATTTTAGCAGTCGAGGGGCAGAGTGACATCAGGCCACGCGGCTTTATCATTAATATAGTCATCAAGAGTGTAAAACGCTTTCTTAATTAGATTCCTCTCTATGTAGGATTTAAATCTTCGAATAGGAAGTTTAAATGCACCTTCTGGAAGTTTATTATAGAACCGTACAGAATTCCCCATAAAAGACCCACTTACTTTCTTTAATCGAAATTTTGGTATGTATATTTAGGTTAAGAAGTTTCCCCTTATCGCTCCCAAAATGATCCCCGTTGTTGCGTTCCCCATTGCCATTTGCTACTGTTATTTGGGGGCTGGTCTGTTTATAGTTACTAGTAACATAAATAAATAAATGCTGGACATTTTCAAACAACACACATACACATTTCACACATAAATCGTATAAGTTTAGTAATATCGTGTACCATTGTACTGCTAATTTTAACTAATTTTATTATATGTGATAATTAACAGAGTGGCATCTGAGTGGCATCTGAATAGCATTTTGTGCGGTGAAATAACCATTTGTTTCTCAAAATTACTAATTAAGCAGTCAATTTTGTGCAAAAATAAAAATTGTTTTTGCATGATAAAATATAATCAAAACTTTGTAACCTATAACATAATACCCAACAGTCACATACGTAGTCCCACACTAGGATTCCATGTGTCGTGGGTATCAGGAACTACGAGTACCATGGTACCATAACACCCAGACCCGGTACAAATATTTGCAGATCATACAAATATTTGTCCCGCAGCGGGAATCGAACCCGCAACCTTTTGCATCTCAAACGGCTACTCTCCCGCCGCGCCACAGAGGTCGTCAAATCATTGGTACAAAATGATACATAAAATTAGTCTAATGCCGAGATAAATAGACGTTACTTAGCACGTACTAATGCTTAGACCTGTCCCTGTCACTGTCACACAAATGTTAAAACACGCGTATTAGAAAGAGACAGAGACAATGCTAAGCATTATTACGTGCTAAGTAACGTCTATTTATCTCGGCCTTAGTAAATGTATATCAGTAGGGACGCGAAACTAACTCATCATGCTTATTTATATCATAGTTTTCCATAATAAAGTTGTTATCTGATTTTGACGACCTCTGTGGCGCGGCGTGCGAAGATTCACCTGCGACGCAGGAGGTTGCGGGTTCGATTCCCGCCTCGGAACAAATACTTGTACAATCTGCAGATATTTGTTCAGGGTGTTCTGGGTAATTTTCTATGATGTATGATAAAAAATATCTATCTATGTATGTATTGTATTAAGTATAATATCACCCATAACACAAGCTCTGCTTAGCTTTGGGCTAGATAATGTTCTGTGAAATGTCCAGCATTTATTATTGTTTTTTTTATTTATCTGTGATTCTACTAATGCAAAACGTGTTTTTTTCAGTTGTGGCGTCTTGGAAAGAGCCAGAACCTGGCTGGACTTGTTCCAAGGTTGGCCCTCAGGGATTCCTCATGGGCGCGGCCAAAGGTACAGTTTGCAAATATTTGATCTGTAAAATTGTTAATTAGTGATTTGGGGAACTGGACATTCTGGGAATTAGTCATTCTGGGAATTAGTCATTCTGGGAATTAGTCATTCTGGGAATTAGTCATTCTGGGAATTAGTCTTTCTGGGAATTAGCCATTCTGGGAATTAGTAATTCTGGGAATTAGTCATTCTGGGAATTAGTCATTCTGGGAATTAGTCATTCTAGGAATTAGACATTCTGGGAATTAGTCATTCTGAAAATTAGTAATTCTGGGAATAAAACAAAAATGCAAAAATCAGATTTTACTGTGTTATTTAGTTTAACATTCTTATAGTTTTACTGTTATTTATTTATCAAACAAAGTGATTACAAAAAATTTGGTTAGTAATGTCTTAAAACCTAAGTTAGGTTTGTCTAGACACTAGGTTCTCGATGAATTAAGTTTTTATTTTAAAATACGTCCAAAACACGAGGAATATCAACAAACAAATGCATGAAATATTTTAAATACCTACATCACAATAAACTAGCTAGCAAACGCACACAAAAGCGACACAATCGCAGAGTGGATATTAGATAGTATTCCCGTGCAGTCACCGATAACCGGTTGCAGCTAGGTGCGCACTATTATTTATTTTTGTGAATTAGTAAGCGTTTTATTGGTATTTTTGTCCCTAATAGTTCAATGTTCACAACCCGTTGACTACCTACTCAATCACTGTTCGTGGGAAAAAATAATATTATTTGGCCTATTTTTCCATAGGTCTTGTACATACTTATATTTTTAGTAGTAGGGTAGGGAGTCAAAAGTTGCATATAATTCAATTTTTAGCAAAAACTTGATAAATACTATAAAAAGAAAAGTAACATAATATAAACAGCTTGTTATACTTTCGATCGTATGATAGCTAATTATATATATACTTGAAAGGGTAGTTTTGTACAATTTAACCTAAAAAAACAATTACCAACTTGAATTGGAACGTTGGTTGTAGATGTTTCATGTCAGTCTTTGTGTGATACGTATTTCGTATTCCAACCGAAGTTTACAAAGTTTTTTTATTTAAATAACCTCTATCAATTATTTTCCCCCCACTTCTTCAATTCTTAGCACGTATTCTTTCACGTAGCAGATGCGGTAATATTTTATATGCGTATAAAAACTAATCGCATCTGAAGGTATGACACACGTAGCAGATACGATAATATACGAAAATGATACATTCACGCCGAAACCTTCAAACTGTATTGTATTTCAATTTGTATACACAGATATAATCTGTCCATCTTTTGATATATGTCGGTGCGTACAGATGCTTGACGGTAAAATATAAGTCATCTGCTACGTGTGTGTTGCTCCTTGAGTTTAGTATAGAGAGTGATATGGACAGATACGCGCTCAGATACAGATAACTTACCGCATCTGCTACGTGTGATATGTAAAAATATGTCTTAGTATAAATTGTTTGCTTTTCTCAGGTGTGGTGCGAAGGTTACCATTGGCCAAAGACAATATTGCTGATTACATTCCGGTCGATGTGGTTGTCAATCAACTTTTGGTCGCCGGGTGGAATGCGGCCACAACGAAGTAAGTTCATAATAACTAGTGGTTCGCCCCGAACTGAGACCTCGCGATAACACCTTTATCAGCCCGACTACTTAACTAAGTAATTTCCATATTTTCTATTATTATTTTTGAAAATTTTCCCGTCGAGGTCTACCAGTACAGTACATGATCTACCAGTAACTACTCTAATTTCCTACACATCATCGAAATAACCTTTGAATAGGGCTAAGCAACGGGGCGTAGTTATACTACATACCTGTTAGTACCTATATCAAGTACCTGGCGAATTAATTGATAACGTCCTTTTGATGAAAACCATAGAACTCCAACTTCATTCAAATTCTTAGAAATGGGAGGTCAACAATGGATGTTATATTGGTTACTATTTTATGGAGTACATGTTTCTAAATTCTTCAATTTCAGACTTTTCCCTGTAGTTGTGACACAAAAGCCACAAGCATACTAAATTTCAGCATTGTGGGATTGCTGGAAGTACCCTAGAATTTTGGGTTTTTACGTTTTTTATTTTCCCTAATATCTCGAAAACCACTAAGGTTAAATAATTATTAAAAACAGTTTTGAAATGTCCAACCAAAGGGCTTTCATTAGACACCCCACTTGTTTTTACCCCCTCTTGGACCCCAATATCTCAGCAACCCCCTGATCGATATAGCTCATAACCTTACCTACAAATTGTACCAATACTATCTATCCCCATACCAAATTTCATGAAGATCGGATTAACGGTTTGGAAGTTTTCATCGGACAAACATACATACATACATACATACATACAAACGCCGATTCTTCCAACTTGACTCAGAGAACTCGCTTCGCTCGTTCAATAATAAGTTAAGCAAGTACCTTGACTTGGCCCACGAGATTACCGCTAATGGATTCAACGATTATCGTCCCGATAGTTGTTTCAGTGAATGGACTGATAGCGAAGAGCCTTGACCAACACCTTAAGAGGCTCTCACTAAATGGTTGGATCAAGGGTCAGATTCAGAAGGCTGTACTCCTGGACTCGGCACGCATAGTCTGGAGGTTCCTCTCTTTGCAGCCCTAGCCTCCGACCGCTTGGGCTTGCGGCCGGAGGTTTCCCGTTTTGATATATATTTTTTACTATGATTACTAATTATGTTTTTGTAGATAGTAGATAGATTATAACTTTATTGTACACCATAAACAAAAGACAACAAAAAAAAATAAGGATACAATGTTTCAAATCAGAGGTACAATGGGCGGTCTTATCGCTTAAGAGCGATCTCTTCCAGACAACCTTTGGATGGACAGAAACTATTTAACAAATAAGGACGGTGGAGTACATGTTAGTATAATACATGATAGTATTTCTTTATAGTATTTTTTTTATATTTTAAACGAGATTATAAATAAATTAATGCCATAATAGTAATTTATTGTTTATTTAAATTATAGGTCAGGATTGAAATTTATTGTTATTTAATGGTAATGTTTGGGTACTTGCAAATTAGTTATTCGCCTAGTTGACCTATAATTTATTATTAAACAAATTATATTAATTATTTATATTACTTATTATATTATTACATTGATTTATTTTAAAACTCGTTATAAAATACATTTTTCACTATAAAGAAATACTACTTATCTATAAAAACATATAGTATATAAAAAACAGTATAGTAAAAATTATATTATTATTTATTATATTATTTATTATTATTTTTTTACCTCCTAAATGAGCCAGCAGCCAAAACAAATCCTAATTTTAGCTATCAAAGGTTTAAAATATGATTATGTATAAGAGGGTAAAAGTTTAATCTATTTTTAGGTCCGGACTAACAATTTACCATTGTTCATCGTCAACTCACAAGCCATTCACGTGGTCGATGATTGAAAACACAGTCAATGGATTGCTGCACAAATATCCACTAAAAAGTGCTGTTTGGTAAGTTTTTAGGCGAAAAAATCTCTAGAACAAAGAATTGGTTTTTAGGGTTCCGTCCCCAAAGGGTAAAACGGACCCTATTACTAAGGCTCCGCTGTCCGTCCGTTCGTCCGTCTGTTACCAGGCTGTATCTCATGAACCGTGATAGTTAGACAGTTGAAATTTTCACAGATGTTGTATTTCTGTTGCCGCTATAACAAACAAATACTTACTAAAAAACAGAATAAAATAAATATTTAAGGGGGCACATCAAATATGATTTTTTTGCCGTTTTCATATGTAATGGTACGGAACCATCATGTAGCTTAAGGTTTTTAGCATAAGAATGTAAGTTCTCATTTCCATGTATCAACTGTTGGTACACCTAAATAAATAAATAAACCCTTAGTGCGTGAGTCCGACTCGCACTTGGCCGGTTTTATTATTGAAATTGTGTTTATTTTGTGTACCAACTACTTGGTCGTTTTATAATTATTTTGAGCATATTTCAATTATCTTTTTTTAATATTTTTCAGGTACCCTCATTTGAAATTCTTACCATCACTGTTGCTGTTCAGAATTTCCGCTATCTTCGTACATTTCTTTCCCGGGTTCCTATTGGATTGCTTGTTAAGGGTGACTGGCGGAAAACCTATGTAAGTGTAGGTGACACCGTATTGAAGAACTACTTAACTCGTTTGCATTGACATATATACAAAGGTGCAACTTCACTTGGAGTATATTCACAAATGTTTGCGTTATTTATCCAAGGCAAAATCAACCATGACTCTATCAGTACACAATGTTGTTTGCCTTGGCAAAATAATGCAAATATCAACGTAAATAGACCAAGTGACACCATTACAATGCTCGTTTGACTATAATAACCTCCCAATAACATCAGAGGCCCAATTGTTGTTAATAAAAACCTTCGAGCAACACGGACTTTCTGCCGCGGGCCGGAAGGGAGTAGCCTTAGCGATATATTACCATTCAAATAGTTCTGTCTTTTTTTGCGGGGGGAAATGTGCACACAAGCGCAATTCCGCATATACACATCCAAATACAACACTGTAATGACGACACTCACACTAACAAACCTTGCACACCTCAGAATAAGAACAAACCTCAACTAGTTTTATTAAACGCATATGCCTACTTTGGCTTGTAGTTTGGCAGAGGGGAACGCTGCGAATGGCTACTCCCTTCCGTGTTGCTTGAAGATAAAAACGGTCAAAATAAAGTTCACTATTGAAAATCACTCGTGACCTATCGTTAAAAGTAAAATTACCATCAATTGACAATTCTTAATGATAATTTTGAGCAATTGATGGTCATTTTACTTGTCAAACGTTAGGCGAGTGACTTTCAGTTAAGGAATAGGGGCTGATCATGTTTCGACCTAGTGTCGATGCCATAAATGTTATAATTGGTATTCTCCTCACTCACAATACAACAAAAAAAAGGGATTATATCAAAATGTGATCGAAACATGAAAGAATTATCAATCCTTATGGCTCCTCTACACAATCGGCGATGATCGTTGATCGTGTAATCGTCGAGTAATCGGCGCGATCATTGTACAAGTATCCACACGATCGTGTGCAGTAGTTGTGGAACGGCAAGCGTACAAGATGGACGTGGAATGTTTTGCTGCTGCAACCATTTAATAGCGGTATACAACCATTACGTCAATAACAATGATCGGCGATCGTGTGGGCAGCTCAACGCAACGCGCGGCGATTCCCTTTGATGAGTGGCCGAAAAACCGACAAATCATGCATTGCAGGCGATCATAGACGATAATCGGCGAGTACAGCCGAGTATGCCCTCTACACGATCGTGCTCGCAATCGTCTGTAATCGCCGATTGTGTAGAGGAGCCACTAAAGTTTTCCGATAATTTTGAATAGAATTTTAGCGTCTCTCCTCACTCTTTCTTATGATATATATTACTATCCTACTCTATTCTACGGTAGCCGTGAATATAAAGTAACTAAACTAAATTGTTATTACGAGGGAGCATACCAAAATTCAGTCTCGATTCGGTCAACTTTCAGTGTTGATTTTTAAAGTTGGTGGTACGACCCCCTGGCAACTGGACAGTCCTCTTTTCCGCACTTTTTGAATTAAGCTTCACGTCTCGTCGTACTTAAGTAATCCTAATATTATGTTACAGACTGATCCGTCTTCACACAAACGTTTGGAACTCGTTGAATCGTCTTGAGAAATTCATCTTCACCGAGTGGCTGTTCCATAACACCAATACATTGGAACTATCTAAGAAACTCAATGCGACTGACAGCAATCTCTTCTATATCGACATCAGCTCTTTGTCTGTAAGTATTTTAACCCCTCCCCCCCCTTCCTCCCCTAAGACGTTTTTTGAAGGGATCTCTGGCATTTTTGCAGCTAGAACATTCAGTTTGAGTTCTTTCACCATTGGTCACAATACCTCATGCTCGGTTCCCATGAGCTCTTATTGCGATTCAGTTCAAAAACTATTCGGTACAAAATATCGGTTCCGTGATGTCCGCAGCTATATTTAAAGGCACAGTAGCAGGTCTTATAGACTTCTGCGATTAAAGTTATTCAATGATGACGAATGTCAACGAACGAACCGATATTTCGTAGTTTTTTAACTGAATCGCTATAAGAGCTCATCCCCCCCGGGTCTCCGACCTGATCCAGGGTGTCCAGGATTGAACTAGTGACACAAAGATAAATAGATAGATTAACACTTTATTATTTATTTATTCATCAAACAAACTGATTACAAAAATTTGGTTAGTAATGTTAAACCTAAGTTAGGTTTGTCTAGACACTAGGTTCTCGAAGAATTAAGTTTTTATTTTATAATACGTCCAAAACACGAGCAATATCTATAAACAAATGCATGAAGTATTTTAAATACTTAAATCACACACAATCATAGAGTGGATAATAAGTAGTATTCCCGTGCAGTCACCAATAACCGGTTGCAGCTAGGTGCGCACTCAATATGCGTGGATGTGTGCGCTTGCGCTACAAAGGATGCTCCATTTTAAGCCATAGTTATTAAATGATATTTAAGAAATATTGTTTTAAAATGTGTTTATGATTTCTTTGAGTTACTTTATTTTTTACTTCAAGGGGCACCAGGAGTGCATAGGTTTAGAGAGCTTCATTTCTCATAAAATCTAAATTGTTCACTTCATCATCATCATCATCAGCCTGTAGAAGTCCACTGCTGGACATAGGCTTCCCCCTTAGAATGCCACAACGAACGGTCTTAAGCCGCCCCCATCCACCGTCTTCCTACGACGTTTATAATGTGTTTAGTCCATCGAGTGGAGGGCCTTCATCTACAGCGTCGTCCGGTTTGTGATCGCCACTCGAGAACCTTTATTCCCCAACGGTTATCAGTTTTTCGAGCTATATGACCTGCCCATTGCCACTTAACTTGCTAATTCTGAGAGCGGTTGGTGACCTTGGTTCTTCTACGGTACAAAGAGATATAAATAATACTAATTATTAGTATTAATACATATTAAAAGTAGCAGACACAATGGGCGGCCATATCGCCGAGAGCGATTTCTTCCAGGCAAGCTTTCGATGGACTGTAACGGACGGCAAAGTACTTGAAAGTAATTTTTTTTTGTAGTGGGAAGATTACTTCTTGAAGTTGCATCTTGGAGTCAGGAAGTTCCTCAACAAGGAATCCAATAAGACGATGGAAGCTGCCAGGAGCAAGGATTCTATGTAAGTTAATTTTAAATTATGTTTATGTTTCGGATTGGTGATCGGTGTTAAGTACTCTGGTGGATGCTGCTGCCAATCCCCTGGCGTAATCCCTTAGTCGCCTTTCACGACATCCACGGGAGGAATTGGAGAAGTCCTATTATTAGGGCGAGACCACCATGACAAATTGGTGAATTGTCAAGTTGACAGGATTCTATGAAAAACTGACAGATTTGACATGCCAAGTATGAAGACAAGAAACTAGTATCTCGTAAGCGTTAGGAGACTCGATATTTATTAGTAAAATCGAGTTTTTCATCAGCCGGCAGACATCCACTGCTGGATAATGCCTCCCCCCATAGCATGCATTGTAGGCCAAGACTACCACGGTCTATGCTTTCCCATTGCTGGGCAAAAACCTTTCAGTTTTCACTTATTAAACTAAACTAGAATATATACTACTATAGTCTGATTTTTAATCTTAGACAATTTTGCAGACAAAGATATGTCACTGTGTGTATAAGTGTTATGTATGTGTATCATATGTGTATAGTGTATACCGGGCGTAAAAAGACTACTCCCGAAAACTGAAACAGTGCAATCAGACCATGATTCTGAAAATATTTAAGCTGAAAAAACACGAAAAAAATGCTCACTTTCGGTCCGCTTTTTTCGTGTTTTCTTTATAAATATCGATAAAATATCGTTAAAGGAACACAAAAACCTAATTTCCATCATTAAAAACACGTTAATAAATAAAAACGTCAAAAAAAGCAATGAAAAGCATTTGATAAATATTGGCCCTACGGGTCGATCAGCTGACCGGGAGCGTTGAACTCGCGCGGCCGGAATAAATGCGTACATTGCTGGCTGAAAAATACGATACGAAACGAAAAAAAAGATTTTCTCCGGTATGAATCACCTCTCAGGCGAAAGCTATTTTATATAGCTATGATATAGGTAGCTTTATCGGTACCTTTAGTATTCGGGAGCTGTCTTTTTACACCCCGTGTACACATACATGACACTTTAACACACAGTGGCATGTTTTATATTGACATTTCTTTGTTTTTTCTTTTTCTTTTTTTTATTTAAATTTATTAAATTGTATTTTTTGTTTCGCTTTTCAGCCTTCTAGCGGCGCACGTTGTATGGCAGCTACTTTTAATCTGGGTCCTATGGTTCGTGTTCGCGTGCATCACCGGCCTCACGATGACGCAAAGCGCGTGGATAGCACCCACTATTTATATCTTGTACACCTTGTTATAGATAATAGAATAAACTATGGTGCCAAACGTTAAGCCGGGTCCGCTGCGCCATGTTTTGGTGTTTTCTAACCGAAAGAGGGCGTGGCCTTAGTTTTGTGTTAAGCCGGGTATTCATTATACAACATTTGTTAATAAACACTGTTTAATGAATACCCGGTTACAAATTGTGAAACAAGGTTTATAAACCGTATGTGTTACTCGTTTGGGTGTTACTATAAATAATATAAACTGTTTATAAACCGTGTTTATTAATAAATGTTGCCTAATGAATACCCGGCTCAAAAACATAAACATGTTTGCCGCGACGAACTGGCAAAACTGCAAACTGGAAAAAAAACAAACTGGCAAACTGGGGGGTGATCATAATTAAAAAAAAACACTGTCAACTCAAAAGTCGCAGCTATTTTACTAACATGTTTTGACAACATGTTTTGTTAGAAAATTTGGCGCAGCGGACCCGGCTTTGTGGCCTGTATGTATAAGTTGAAGAGAAACTCTAAACTCACAACCTTTTGAACCTCTGACATCTCATACATACCAAATACTGAAAATTATTCATAATAACCCTTTTTTCCTCCCAAAATACTTAACAGTTTTACTTCTAACTCTGGAATCTTACAATAATCTCAAGAAACTTTGGGCCAGTGTCCGTGAAGACATATTATGACCCCCATTTCCACCGTCTTAAGTGGCTTTGTTTCTACACCAACGTAATTTCTACAAAAATATGCGCGAATCTCTCTAGATCTAAGTGTATTACTTTTTGCTATGACTGTGTATTTCCAAATAAGAGAAACTAAATTACTTACATTAGTACTTACTATTACATATTATAAATATAAGTTTATTATTTTTTTTGCTATGACTCTTTATTAACAAATAAGAGAAACTAAATTGTTTAGACTAACTAGATATTATATTTGGTAAGTATTTCTTAGTGCCTTTAGATTTAAGAAACTATAAGCCATAAAAACTTACTTTTCAATTACTTTTGAACATTCATTTTTGATTTATAAAAATACATTCCACTGGTTTGTTAATAAATTGTATGTTTATTAAACTCGCTTCTATAGCAATGTTAAAACGTTAGTATGTACAGGTCGCGCAACGAGTTATAAGCGCTGACTTTCAAATGCGCAGTAGTTTTTGGGTCTGTTTAGCGGGAGAGGCGCGACGGGAGAGGCGGCCAGCGCCGGCGCGTTTTATAAGTCGCCTTCCGTACCGCGCGCCTCGCACTCGCGTCTCGCGCATATAGACGCGCACACATGTACACATGCGCAATCAACCCCACCACTTTCGCCGAGCGCTCATAACTCGTTGCGCGACCTATAACCATTTAGTTTTCTTTCATTACAGTAATGTATTTTGTGGTATAAACTATATTATGAGATTAAAGCAGTAAATAAACTACATATTTTGTATTATTAATGTTTTATTCATTAATTCACTATGGTCACTAAAACTAAGTCACACCAAAATCGCTACAGTAAATACACAGATTTTGGCTTCGGTTATGTGAAATGCAGTTATAAGTATATCGCCAACGAAAATAAAGCTAAATTATACAATTTTATTTTAATGAAGCTTTGGAAACCCTAAGGGATGCGAACTCAAGTAAATTATTACCTTGGGCCCTAAATAGGAAGCTTCTGATCACTATAGTCAAAACAGATATTAAAAATATTATTAATTTGCGGCATGGGGCATTTCTACAACATGTCGCATTCGTCCCTGGGGGCCAATGCTGTCAATAACATGCCGCCTTCCTCTCTGGGAGCCAATTCTAGGACAACGTGCCGCCTCCCTAGGGAGACAATTCTACATGGCGTCTTCCTCCCTATGGGGCAATTCTACGAAAACACGCAGTCTTGCCCTGGGGGCCAATTTTACGACATCAGGGGTGCAATTTATGAAAGTCATAGAGTGACTAAACGATTTCCAAATTTCAATACATCTGAAACTCATTGATGACAAATTTGTATACCTATAATATTAATACAAGTTCCTCCTCCAGTAAATCTCAAGAAAAACGGTGATTTGCGGCCTTTTTAATGATATTTAGTCACTCAGTGACTTTCAAAAATCGCACCCCAGTCCGCTTTCCTCCCTGGGGGACATTTCTACAATATGGTGTTTTCCTCCCTAGGGACCAACTAAGACAACATGGCGTCTTCCTCCCGGGGGCCCGATTTTACGACAACATGCCGCCTCCCTCCCTAGTTCAGTGCCAGTTGTATACAGCAAAAATGTTTATTTTCAATAGGGCATAATGCAACAGCATGTAAAAATGTACATATTGTAAATTTTACGAAAATATTTTTTTTTACATTTACTAATCGAAATGGACGGCCAAAACATAAAACATGGCAAACATTTTATTGTAAATTCTATTCTAGCCTTTACATAAAATATTGAGCTATATTTTGAAATAACGTCTTGAAATCAAAATCGGCTCGGCAGTAATTATACATAAATTCTAAAAATATAATCTACAAACATGTTTTTACTTATTTTCTTATACTAAATACTATTATTTCTAAATTATTATTAATTGTGACAGCACCTAAAAGAAATTGACTCTACAAACATGAAACATGTCTTTTCAGTTTTACCTAATCATTTAAACACTTTCAATGCTGAAAAAAACATACTGTGTTTTTGGGTGTTTAACTTTTGCGATTTTTTCCTTCTACATTTCCGTGCTACGCAGACGTTAGTGTTTGACGCGGCTCAACTACAGTGCAGGTCACACACACGTCTGTGTTTCAATTCAAAAACCGTATTTACACGTGAAATTTCGTAAAATGGTTCACAGTGAATGTGTTAATTGAACAATGTATTATAAATATTACATGATTCCATTCCCTTTGTAAGTGCTCTTGTACACGAGCGGAAAATTTCCAACGGCAGAGGCAAATGTAGCCGTCGACATCTGTCGGCGGCAGCCGTCAACGCATCGACGGCAGCCGTCGACCTATATCGACGCTTGCAGTTGTTGCAGCAGCTTCATGACTGCCGCAGAACTTCGTAATAAATAATAATAAATAAATGCTGGACATTTGACACAACATTATCTAGCTCCAAGCTAAGCAGAGCTTGTGTTATGGGTACTAGATAACTGATATACTTATTACAATACATTACATAATATAGATATATTTTATTATACATAGAAAAATAGCCAGAACACCCTGAACAATTATCTGCAGATCGTACAAATATTTGTTCACAGGCAGGAATCGAACCCGCAACCTCCTGCGTCGCAGGCGAACCTTCGCCCGCCGCGCCACAGAGGTCGTCAAATGTTGACATGTCAACGGCTGCAATTGCCTCTGCCGTTGACATCGTGCCGCTCGTGTATATGAAGCCTAAGAGATTTTAATGAACACAACATTTTAAGTAGCTCAGTTTTTACCGTTTCTATTATTATGGGCAAAAAAAACATAAAAACCCTTATTCTATAGTAAAGTTATATATAGTTAAGTAGCATTAATGTGATGGTTGCCGTGGTGTTCGGCCTACGAATAGACCTCTCCTCCCGTGGATTTAGTAAATATCCACCTGAGTACTCGCAACAATATGCGATCACCAATCCGCCTGCCAAGTGTGGTGATTATGGCAAATCCCCCTACTGTATTCAATGGGGGAGGCCTCGTCTAGCAGAGGACGGAAACAGGCTAGTGATGTGATGTTTCATTAAATTAATAAGTTTATTGCATAGCATGGTTATATTAAAGGGTTGGACTAAATACAATATCAACACTCATCAGCACTGCGTCCATAAAAACTGCCATGCCACTGATCGAAGGGTTTTTCGGAGAACAATTAATTTAACCGAAAACCGTGCCTACAGTTGGCTTTGCTGGTTGGCTTTTTGGTAAGTTTTTTTTATGAAGTTTTTCGTTTGACTAAGCCCTTTTGAATAAAACCATCTGTTCAATAAAACTACATAAATGTAAGATTAACTTTAGCTAACATCAAAAATGAGGTCTTACGATCACAATTAATTTAAACTAGGTCCCGTACTCCGGAGCTCATCTCAAACTGAACTCGACTCGAGCATAGTTTTTCTTTAGTTATTAATTTCGTCCTAAATGATAGAATGTGGATTGTGGACCTTAATACGTAAATAGCAAAGTTTTATATAATTCCATCATAGTTTTTCGCTATTGGAAAGAGTTACCAAAAATTAGATTTTTTAAATGTGATAAGAGATATGAGCATGTTTTTTTTTAAATAAAATCAGTCAATAAATCTACGCTTGAGATTTTTTTTATTGAAATCTGTAAGAACCTCCCTAATCTATGCTTGAACTAGAGATTTTTTTTGACAGTTAATCATATCTTTTCTGTCAGTTTTAATCATGTCATTAAATCTATGCTTGAGACTTGGAGTTTTTTTATTAAAATTTGACAAATCTAAGCTTGAGTTTCCTTTTGGACTACGGGCCTTTGGAAGCTTTGGAGACTTGAGTTTTTTTATTAAAATTTGACAAATCTAAGATTGAGTTTCCTTTTGGAATACGGGCCTTTGGAAGCTTTGGAAACAATATAGGTACAATAGACATAGTTATTTTAAGTAAAGAAAATATTATTATACTATCGACTGACCATTATAGGAACAAAATTATGAGAAATACAGGTTATCCAATGAAAATGAATACATTTTCCATCAAGAACACGTAACAGAAGGCCAATTCTCGTAAATATTTTAAAACTACACCGAAAGTTGACCGAATCGAGACTTAATTGTGAATTGACTGATTTTTTTTATTCTTCTCCCTTATAATAACCATTTAGTCTACTCTCGATTTATTACGACCGTAGATTAAGCGCGGTCACAGACCTACCGGTTTCACTCTTTTCTACCTAGAATGCAATACAAAATGTACCCACAAATACAAAAGTGTATGCGTGTGTGTGTGGATGTTAATTTGTGTTTGTGTGTGAGTATACCGGGAGTAAAAAGACTACTCCCGAAAACTGAAACAGTGCATTCAGACCATGATTCTGAAAATATTTAAGCTGAAAAAACACGGAAAAAAAATGCTTACTTTTGGTCCGCTTTTTTCGTGTTTTCTATATAAGTATCCATAAAATATCGTTAAAGGTAAGGTACCATAAGTGTCGTTATTTACACAAAAACCTATTTTCCATCATTAACAAAACAAGTTAATAAATAAAAACGTCAAAAAAAGCAATGTAAAGCACATGAGAAATATTGGCCTACGGGTCGATCAGCTGACCGGGAGCGTTGAACTCGCGCGGCCGGAATAAATGCGTACATTGCTGGCTGACAAATACGATACGAAACGAAAAAAAAAGTTTTCTCCGGTATGAATCACCTCTCAGGCGAAAGCTATTTTATATAGCTATGATATAGGTAGCTTTACCGGTACCTTCAGTATTCGGGAGCTGTCTTTTTACACCCCGTATATGTGTGTGTGTGTGTAATGAACTCGTCACACACTTACAGACCCGGACCGGCAAAAACGTCCGGTCAGCAAGCATCGCCAATCAGCACGTCTAGTACAGGTTTTGATAGTTTACGAAACTATATGAAGCTTCGTTTCCTTCCATACATTCACTTGCAGCGCCCCTAGCGAAAACGAGAAGAAAACTAAGCACGCTGTCAGTAAATGTATTGGATGGAAACAAAACTTCATATTGTTTCGAAAACTATCAAAACCCATACTAAGCCCCCAGAACGTTCTGGCAGAAACATTTCTATGACGTCACACACACAAGCACTAGATTACGACTCGGCGCCAATCAAGAATGCCCGGCGGTGGTAAATGTGTGACGATGAACCCAGTTTCAATTCTGTTCTTTGCTGTTCTAGAATAAATAAAGAATATAATCGCCAGCTTTGTGACTACCCTAAGAGTAGGATAATGTTATACAACTTTTGAAACTATCATGGTTATTAACATAATTATCACTAGAAACGGGATATTTACAATGATTTTTGAGTTTTGTTGATTCCCGATATTTCGGGACATTTTATTTTATATTTCATACCAAGACTGGTACAAGAGGCAATTGAGATTACTAAACACAGGAATTTCAATAGAGAAGATGGTTTTCAATTGTCTGGAGTCTGGAATCCTGTGGTGAGAATGTGTAGCAATCGGAAAAATTGTGTGGTACCAGTTGCTCGTCCGGATACCGTTAGTGTGGTGTGTCGAGATGGAGTTAAGTGTGACAGTGAAACTGATGGTAGGGGTGTTCGTAATAAAAGAGTGAGAAAGAGGGTAGATCGTTACGGCTACCTATAACAATAAAAACCTACTCGCAAAGACTTCAGTTTACTCGTGATCATGGCGCATGAAATTGTGCCGAAATATCGGGAATCAACAAAACTCAAAAATCATGGTAAATATCCCGTTTCTAGTGATAATTATGTTATACAAGTATATAACTAGAAAGAGAGAAGAAAGACGTGCCTATTAAGCTTAAAATTTTGAAAAACTTTGAAAGGATTGATAATTTTAGTTAAGTAACTTTCGTTTTAAAACGGGAAATTTTCACGTACCGAGGTTTCGACCCTAATCGAGGTCCTAATCAGGGTGGGTACAGGATCCGCGCTACACTCCCCCCGCGTCCCTCCATACACATCGTATACATACATGTAACATATTCGGTACGTGAAAATGTCCCATTTTACAAAATGGATTGATAATTATTTTAAAGCGTTCAAGTTTTGGTGGGACATTTACGTGTTGTATTGTCAGATGCATAGACTACCATTTGTAACATTCACACTAGATCACTATAATTAAGAGAATTGGACTTCTGTGTAAAAGCAAAAACCTAACAGCTGAATTAAACATTAGTTTTAATATATTTAAGTAACACAAATACATCAATTTTAAATACACTTTTTCCTCAAAACAAATTAATACATAGTTATTTTTTTAAATGAACTTACCTATATAATCTTAGAACTAAGACGTAAACATTATGCAAGCAAACTTTAAGAATGCTTAAAATAATGTTTTATTAATAATTATATTCAACATTTGTATATAAAACTACCTGAGGGTAGATTAATCACAACTCGTAATATGACAAGAGCCAGCGGGCAAGTTTTTGAATTTCCCCAAAATCCCCACTGGTGGGGTTTACTCGTGGGGATTTCGGAAATAATCCATGATAATTATCAAGCCCGGCAAGAGACAAAATGGGTAAAGTTCGCCCAGACAATATGCAAACAATAAAACCATAGACTATGATCAAAATCATCCCATTTGAATGAGGTTCACTTTTTAATCTGTGGCTAGTAAAGTTAACAGTTCTTTTTATGTCTACAGATGGCTCTCTACCAGAATGAAATTATCTGTCAATATGACTGAATGTCAGGGCACGAACAGTTTTACCCAAAAAATAAGTCGCCCCGATGTACTTGCGCCATAGACCAATTTCTATAGCACGGGAGCCATCTTTCTACCAATAGCAATCGCGCGCTAAAAAATCTTGCGCTGTTATTGGTTAATCGATTACACGGTAAAATCGCGGCCGTGCGCCATCTTGTTCATCAGTCGACTCTGTCCGACAGTGGACGAATCATGTCAGCGGGACAGAGCTATACTATACGTTCGGCTACTGTCGGATATCAGTCTGCGCTTTTCTGCGCAAACGAAAACAGTCAATCGGACTTATTTTCTGGGTAAAACTGTACGGCGTGTAAGATACTTGCATAATCTTTTGACAAAATAAATGCATGGTACAACAGTGCCATCTAGTTAGCATAAGAGAACTAACTCGGGCTCACAAATTAAAAAGTAAACCACACATTTAATATAAATTCCCCGTTTGCTTAATATTATTTCAGGGGCACCCTGTAAGATCTTATACTGGAAGAAAGTGTATTAAGGTTACAGCACACTGACGCGTAGAGCGTCGTCGTGCACGTCGTCGTACCATGACGTTGTAATGTATAGAACTGTATGAGACATGGCACACCGTTTGCATGACGTGCACGCAAGCGTGTACCTACGTGGAGACGCGCGTGTCTACGTTACGTTACGGTATGCTGTAGCCTTAAATCTAATTCCCATTTTCACAGACCAATACTTATTTTAGGGCTTTTGAAAAAATAGATTTTGCAAGATATCAGATGAACTTGAAATAAAAGACTTATCTAACATGATAAGAAAGATATTCTTTTAATTTTTGTTATCTCAACCATTTGTGATTCAATTTAAGTCTTATTTTGTGATTTAAATAACTGTGATGATTTTTGACTTATCAATTATATTACTGAAAGGTACTGACTGGGAAAATCAATCTAATTTTATAAATGCGAAAGTTTCGATTTCTGTTACTGAAATCACGCCAGCTAAATCAATTTTGATGAAGTTTGGTAAATATATTGATGATATGAATTGTCAAATTTTATGCAAATCATACTTTTAATCGAAGTGAACTCGCTGGTGGCAGATAGTTCTATCTTATAACCAATAACTAGGATAGAAAACTTGATATACTTAAATTGGGGGGGGGGGTAAATCTGTCAAAAAGCATTAAGGTAAGCGTCCACAGGTCGGCATCGTACGGTGCCGTGGGTCCGGGTTGAGTCGTTTTTACCTCGGCACAACCAATTGAGCACAGTAGTTGTGTCTTGGGACCGGAAAAGTACGCATCGCTGGGATCGCATTTAAATTCCCTTACAAGAATTCCGAAGCGTGCGTATCAATGGACGTACTTGTATTGGAATTTTTAATCCGTTTGGTACGATCCGTCCGATGCTGTCCTGTGGACGATTACCTTAACAAAGGTTGTAGTCTGAGTTTTTACAAGCAATTGACACGGACGTTTTGTGTAGTGTAACAAAGATTTTTGTATCGAAATTGAGGTTCTCACAAAATCCGTGTAACACAACACCATAGATAGATAGATAGATTATAACTTTATTGTACACCATAAACAAAAAACAACAAAAAAATAAGGATACAACGTTTCAAATCAGACGTACAATGGGCGGTCTTATCGCTTAAGAGCGATCTCTTCAAGACAACCTTTGGATGGACAGAAACTAATAACCATAAACCATAATTCAGTGTTAATTGCTTGTCAAAATCTTAACGACTCAAGAAAACAATTAATAAGTTCCCAATCAGAACCTTTTTAAAGTAAATGTTTACAAAAAAAATTGTAATACAACTATAATATTATATAATATTTATTACTAAATACTATAGTACCTATTATAGTTATTGTATGCTCAAGCGCCGACTTTGTTGCGTCTCTTGTTCAGTAGCGAGTTATTGCTCTGCTCTAACGCTTTGATTTGTACCTAGAAACATAAATAACAGTTGAAATTTTATTTTTGACGACCTCTGTGGCGCTGCGGGCGATTAGCCAGCAGAGATGCGACAGGTTGCGGGTTCGATTCCCGCCTCGGAACAAATATGTGTACGATCTGCAGATATTTGTTCAGGGTATTTTTCTATACATAATAAAAAATATCTATTTGTGTAATGTATTGTATTGATTATATCAGTTATCTAGTACCCATAACGCAAGCTCTGCTTAGCTTGGGGCTAGATAATGTTGTGTGAAATGTCCAACATTTAAAGGGGTCAACGCTTTTTCGTGAGTAACGGTGTTAATTAGGGTGAATATGGAGGGGTTAAAACTTTTCTGTGAGTAATGGGGTGAATAACGGAGTCAACGCTTTTTTGTGGGTAGGTAAATGTGTCTCGAAGTTAGTAAAGGGGGTACCTACACTGACCTGGTCATAATCGACTCTCATTGTGGCCAGCGAGCGGGTCATTTCGTCCTGAACATCAGCCCAGGTTTCACCCCCCTCTCTGAGTAACGCGTCCGTGTATAGGGGGGTTGCTGGAACCTTGGTGTAACCTCGAATCCAGGCACCGCTCACCACCTGGAAACGACAGAAATAGATATTAGAAATCACTGAATTGGCACATAGCACTAGAAAAAACTTAGAACGTATCTCTTTCTCTCGTGGCATTCTAGGGGGGAGGCCTCTGTCCAGTAGTTTTTTTTTATACTACTTGGTAAGCAAACAAGCATACGGCCCACCTGATGGCAACTAGTTACCGTAGCCTATGGACGCCTGCAACACCAGAGGCATCAAACGCGCGCTGCCGACCCACAGACATAAAGATGAAAAGTCTCATGTGCCTGTAATTTCACCGGCACCCGTACCCTTCAAACCGAAACACAGCAATGCGAGCACTATTTGCTTGGCTGCAGAAATAGGTACGGTGGAAGTACTTCCCCGGACGAACTCTTTCACAAGAAGTTCTACTACTAACAAATGGACTTCTATAGGCTGATGATGATGATGACGACCTCTATGGCGCGGCGGGCGAGTAGCCGGCTGAGATGCGAGAGGTTGCGGGTTCGATTCCCGCTATAGGACAAATGTTTGTATGATCTGCAAATATTTGTTCCGGGTCTGGGTGTTATGGTACCATGGTACTCGTAGTTCCTGATACCCACGACACAGGGAATCCTAGTGTGGGATCAAGACTACGTATGCGACTGTTGGGTGCTATGTTATGTAAGTCTATGTAAGTATACATTTCTATGATCTAATTGATTTGATTTTTCATTAAGCTTGATATAATATTATTATTATTGATTATAGAGTGACCAAGCAAGAACTAATGTGGCGGATAACACTAAATAGTACCTGTTGAATAGTAAGTCTCTTCGCCGGGTCTACGGACAGCATTCCCCGGATCAAATTTTTTGCGTCTGAAGAGACATTCGACCATTCTGGCTCCGGGAAGTCATATTGCCCTAGTCTGATACGCTAAAATGAAACAAAAATATTATTAAAAACAAGTAAAAAAAATTACGACCAATGTGGCGCAGCGGGTGCGTAGCCGACTCAGATGCGAGAGGTTGCGGTTCAATTCCCGCTGCGGGACAAATATTTGTATGATCTGCAAATATTTGTTCCGGGTCTTTGTGTAACGGTACAATGGTACTTGTAGTGCCTGATACGACACAGGGAATCTTAGTGTGGGATCATGACTATGCATATGACTGTTGGGTGTTTGTTATGTTATAAGTTTACGGTAAGGCACACTTCCGACCAACGTGATAGTGGGCGTCACTGACGCGCAGCTGTATCGCGCGATAGTGGCCGTTTCGCGGTGTATTCCCATTGAGCCCAACTGTCTTGAACTAAACAGCGAAATATCAAAATCTCACAGTGTCACTTCATCTGGTGGCCTAATTTAATTATCTAATATGAAATGAGAAGTTACTTCGGAAGATTAGCCCATTTCAAAGCACGTATTTTAACGAGTTTTAAATTCCTTACTACACGATATCAAAGCACACGAGACATAAAGACTTTAGCGTGACATACAGAATAATGCCGATAGTGCGCGTGTGATGCACTATAGTGGGGATTTTTTCCCCACTATAGTGTTGAGATGTTATGGGTGCAATTTTTTATGAAAAATTAACAAATTTGCCTTGAGTTAAGTGTCTCGTAAGCGTTAGGTGTTCCATAATTAGTTAGTGAAAACAAGCAAGCTCTTAACTTTCCAATTATCGTAACCCTCTAAGTATCTTAACCCTTCGACTTAACTCTTCACACTTAATTGGCAATACATCAGCACGGCCAGAGAACAGAGACCTTATAATGAGCTCTTATAGCGATTCAGTTCAAAAACTATACAGTACAAAATATCGGTTCGTCGTTGACATCCTTCATCATTCAATAACTTTAATCACAGAAGTCTATACACCTTCTGCTACTGTGCCTTTTAATATAGCTGCGGACATCACGGAACCGATATTTTGTACTGAATCACTATAAGAGCTCATGGTAAGGCCTCAGATGACACAGTTAGCCCCAGCAGTGGGAATACATACCTTCTTCATCCCCGGAGATATGGCAAGTCCATGGTTGGAGTAGAAGGGGGGGAAGCCACACAGCAGGATGTACATCACGACGCCCAAAGACCAGATGTCGCATGACTTGTCATATTTCTCTGGACCCAGCACCTGAAATAATATACAATAAATGTGGCGCGAAATTCAAATTTTATTGCGTTTTTGCTCATTACAGCTCATCAACACTTCTTGAGATAGTAAAAACTGATTTTGCGAAAACTAGGAGACCTAGCACACATGTTTTAGTTTATATAGTTTCACATATAGATCTTTACTTCAGCTACGAATACTCTTCAATGATTTTTACAGTGTTTTTTTGGTTTAAAGATATGCGTAGCCTTAACTAATGACATTTATGAGATACTATCAATTAAAACATGTGTGCTAGGTCTCCTAGTTTTCGCTAAATCTGTTTTCTCAATCTCAAGAAGTGTTGATTACCTATGATTTACAAAAAACACCATAAAATTTGAATTTCGCGCCACATGCGAGAGGAATCACCTTAAAGCTATTTTAGTTAAAATATGTTTTGTCTTGTTTTGACGTATGACATTTTACATCAGAGAGAAGAAGACAAAAGCTAAGCTAAGACTGAAACTATAATTCTTCTGTTTTCTAAGGAATTTGAATTTCGGTCAACAATAGTCAAGTCAAGAATCTGAACAATAATTTCTGCCGCAAAGCAGTAAAGTTGTGTTCCGGTGTGAATGGTATGGATATTACAGGCACATGAGACTTTACAACTTTATGTCTCAGGCCAACGGGCGCAGTGCAATGGCACTTAGGACGCGTCCTAGATGTACGAGACGTGATATTGCTGTTGTAATGGCAAGTAAGGTCAGTTCCGACACATAAAACAAAATCTTGAATTACCTCAGGTGCCACATAATAAGGCGTATAACACGGCGTTTGTAGCGTGTCGGCGGGCGACAGAGTCTCCTTGGCGAAGCCGAAGTCTGTCAGTTTCAATGTCGCGTTAGGATCCGCGCTGGTGTACAGTAGGTTCTCTGGTTTGATGTCGCGGTGAGCGATGTTTGAGTCGTGAAGATGACGGACGGCCATGCAGATTGAGTGCATTATCTGTATGAGTGAAATTAATGAAAAAACGCTCGATAAACGGCGCTGACAATTCTGTGCACGGCGCTAAAATTATTGAGAAACACTTTAGTCTCGGACCTTTTTCGAAATTAAAAACACACATACATAGTCAAGATCCCACACTAGAATTATCTGTGTCGTGCGTATCAGGAACTACGAGTACCATGTTACCATAATATCCAGACCTGGAACATATATTTGCAGATCATACAAACATTTGTCCCGGAGCGGGAATCGAACCCGCAATCTCTCGCATCTCAGCCGGCTACTCGCCGACCGCGCCACAGGGGTCGTCGGAGATAAACGTTGTCTACCTTTAATGAGTTTTTCTAGTAATAGCAACCTTGTGAAAGAGTTCGTCCGGGGAAGTACTACCATCATACCTATTTCTGCCGCCCAGCAGGAAGTGCTCGCATTGCTGTGTACCGGTTTGAAGGGTAGGTGCTGGTGAAATTACAGGCACATGAGATTTTTCATCATTATGTCTTTAACGGGCGCAGTCCAATGTCACGTAGGACGCTTCTTAGATGGACGTGGCCTAAGAGGTATTGCATTTGTAATGGGCTGGGGTTTCCGCTTAACATCTGGTGGGCTAAAAGCCAGTTCCGACATATACTTCAAAAGTTTTTTGAGTAATAATTTGTAGTTCTGGTAATATTTTAACCAATGTAGTTTTTTTTTATTCCACCATAAAATTAGATATAAATAAGTTTTTTGAAGTTGACATCCACGGGAGGAGAGGTCTATTCTTAGGCCGGACATACCACGGCAAGTCCACTAATTCTAATTGTTATGTACTAAAATGTTGGTGGACAATTTCCACCCTTTGAAAAGACAATATAGCAATGTGCTCCATGTGCTCTTTAAATAAGCTACACCGGTTAAAATGTCACCACAATTTTACAATACCACACACAAAAACACAGACGACCTCTGTGGCGCGGCGGGCGGAGGTTCGCCTGCGACGCAGGAGGTTGCGGGTTCGATCCCCGCCTCGGAAAAACTATTTGAACGATCTGCAGATAATTTTTCAGGGTGTTCTGGGTATTTTCTATGTATAATAAAAATATCTATCTATGTAATGTACTGTATTACGTATATCAGTTAGCTAGTACCCATAACACAAGCTCTACTTAGCTTGGGGCTAGATAATGTTGTGTGAAATGTCCAGCATTTATTTATGATATATTTATTTATTTAATTAATCTAGAAATAAAATAAAAATGGGCGACGTATCTTTTTCCGAAAGCGGAAAATCCTCAAAAAATGTATGCTTGAGATTTGTTCGAATCAATTTGAAGTACTTATGCCATTTTGACATGCGTAAGTTATCTCGTAAGCCAAGTGCAAATAGACATCAATTATAGTGCCTGCTACACGGTCGACAAAGGTGACCTTGGTCGGTTTGGACCGTGTAGACGGCAGTAACGGTGTTACTCGTTGGTAACCCTCTCAGTTTGCAACCACGTACCTAGTTGACCTTTCAACAATCTTAATTTCAACTCTAGTGACAAAGGGCGAATAGGGGGCGTTGGGTCAGGTGCTAAGCGTGTGGACGGAGAGTATTGCATTCGCTCTCAGCCACCGTCAGATACGCACTATGTGCCATTCACCCCCCCGGAAAGGGGTGAAATAGGGTGAAAACCTTATAATATCCGTAACTAAATAGCGCCTGATATTCCTGATTGCAGAATTGTACCAATCGCTCATAGTACGAACAAATAGTTTGTGTAAATTAGAGAATTGTACGAATTGATCATTTGTACGGATGGCG
Organism: Epirrita christyi; assembly: GCA_951392215.1. Taxonomy (NCBI): domain Eukaryota; kingdom Metazoa; phylum Arthropoda; class Insecta; order Lepidoptera; family Geometridae; genus Epirrita; species Epirrita christyi. The sequence continues at coordinate 5,793,876 of OX595861.1, forward strand.
ATGCTTCCCAGTTGGGAGCCATTTAAAGAACAGAGAAAAGTTATAACCGAAATACCATCCATCCATGTCCCATCTTTACTTCTCGAACGGCCATCAGCTGTGTCGTAGACGCCCACAACACAGGCCACCCTAGTAGGGTAGGTAAGTCCCTTACTTATCTAATTAAATTTTAACTCTTGGTAACATTCAACTTTATCTACCTACCTATCTTGTTAGTAATAGAACTTCTTGTGAAAGAGTTCGTCCGGGGAAGTACTACCACCGTACCTATTTCTGTCGCCAAGCAGTAGTGCTCGCATTGCTGTGTTTCGGTTTGAAGGGTACGGGTGCTGGTGAAATTACAGGCACATGAGACTTTTGATCTTTATGTCTCAGGGTCTGCAGCGCGCGTGTGATGCCTCTGGTGTTGCATAAGCTACGGTAACTGCTTTTCATCAGGTGGGTCATATGCTTGTTTGCTTGCCAAGCAGTATAAAAAAAAACTATATAATATATATATATATATATATATAATATAAGTAATGCTTGTCTTCTGTGTATTTTAAGTACTTAATTTTTTTTAATTGAAAAAAAAAACAGGCTAATTACCACTGTTTTTGTCACTTTTGCCCACGATCAATTCGATTTAAAATGATTCCCAACCACGCAAGTTTCAATTCTATACTTAATCTTTGTTAATCTCTGTTTGTGTTTGTGTCTCTTGTATTTTTATGTGTTATTCTTGTCATCTACATTCATTGGCACAAAAAAATGCTTTTTCTTTCTCTTTCTTTCTATCATCTGTTGTACCTAAGTCTGATTGATTATTTTTGTTTGTTTGTGGCATGTTTTCTTTTACAAAATAAATGGAAATGAGATCAAAAAATGCCTTTTAGGCGACCGAATAGTTGAAACAGACTCGACTGTCGGCCGTCCAAGGTCACTATTCAGAGATCTACCTATTGTTTTCTACGCCCCTGGGTATTGTTTGAGTTTATTTAGTTTATTTTATTTTATTCATGGCCATCCACCATTTTGTTTTGTTGCTTTTTTCTATTTGTATGCTTGCCAAATAAACTTTTTAATTTTTTTTCTTTGGTCCGTTGTGAATTCTGTATCTTTAGTAAATGGCGCGGGATTCGTTGGTTTTGGCTCATCAGCACTTTTCTAACTATACACCAGTGCAAACGCTCAAAAGTTAAAGATAGTTTATTTGTTTTGAATATGGTAATTTTACATAGGTGGTAACAATTTATAAGTCCATCATATTCAGTCATACATGATAACATAACACCTAACATTCACATACGTAGTCTTGATCCCACACTAGGATTCCATGTGTCGTATCAGGAACAACGATTACCATGGTACCATACCACCCAGACCCGGAACAAATATTTGCAGGTCATACAAACATTTGTCCCGCTGCGGGAATCGAACCCGCAACCTCTTGCATCTCAGCCGGCTACTCACCCGCCGCGCCACAGAGGTCGTCAACATTTAATGTTTATTTCTTTAACTTAAAATAAAATATACATACAGGTTTTGGAATCTCCTTTTAAGCAGATATATGCTTGTGTTAGGAGATCCCTCTCTTCAATAGCCATTTAAAAAGTAAAAAAGTAAAAGTACATAAACATTTGTAAAAAGAAAACAAGATAAAATAAAAGTAAAAGTGCACAAAAATTGATAAGTACCTACTTAAAAAGTGTAACGAAATATGTGTGGATGCGGGTGTGTTTGTGGGTGTGTGGGCTCGTGTTTATGTGAGTGGCACTCCTGCTACCACCAGTCTCTTAAGAGTCTGGGTATCACAGGAGGAGCCATTGTGTATGAGTAACATTATGATATACTGCACGTATATTGCTTGTTATAGTAATTTAACTAATTTTAGTTAATTTAATTCTTAATTTAAATTTACATAAATTTTTTTTGAAGTAGATATTTGTAAAACCTAAAAATAATTTGTTCATCCATTAATTAATTTATCATTGTTTTCATTATATAATGAACTTATATATTTTTCCAACTTAGTCCGGAGGGAGGTATAGGTATGCCATCATACAGGTCCAACCTAGTTTGGGTACCTATGTTTTCCATCCTGCATTGTACCACTTAAGTTAACCCATTGTTAAATTTAAACTGTATTTTTGTAACGTTTGTTGTGAAATAAATTATTATTATTATTATTAATAAATACCTCGGCTGCTTGACGCTCTGTGAAGGCACCCTCACGGTTGTCTTGTATCCTCTGAAACAGCTCTCCTCCATCCATGCATTCCATAACTACCAGCAGACATCCTCGGCCGCCGTATGTGTTTTCATATATATCTATGACCTGAAAATGTTTACAATACATATGTTTGATAACTTTTCATTTAAAAAACCGACTTCCGCCATTGATTTCGACTAAATATTTGGCTGAAAAAAAAAATGATGAAAGAACCATAGTGGTGAAAGGATTATGATACTTTTAGAATGCAAATGCTTGGTTTGTTGCTGAAAATATCAAAATCACCATATGTATGCCTACAATATTTGAGGAGTTCCCTCAATTCCTCATGGATCCCATCATCAGAACTGGGTTCTGAAAAAAATGGGACCAATCTGGAAGTATATGTATTCAAATTAAAAAAGAATTTTCCAAATCGGTTCACAAACGCCGGAGATATGCGGTAACAAACATACAAAAAAAAAAAAAAAAAAAACAACCGAATTGAGAACCTCCTCCTTTTTTGGGAAGTCGGTTAAAAATGCACAAACTCCACGATTGTTTCTTCCGTTTTTTGATGTCGTAGAATCTAAAGCGATAACATCTGAATTTACCTACCTAAATCCAAACACAACAAATATTTTATACTGTATAGGGAAAGACGGTATAGAGGGATTGTGCGCTTTTATAATTCGCACGTCACGTAATCGTAAACGTTGACTTGCACGATGTAACGTGGACGACGACGTCCAACGTTAAATGCGTTTTTATAATTCACAGCCGTGAATGATGTGATGTGATGGATGCCATTTGAATGCGCGAGACGGGGCGGAGAAGCGCGAGCACGTGGACTCGCTTACACATAAATTAACCCTTGTAGCTACGTACTACTGCAAAAATATCGCGACGGTTTTAGAAGAGAAGCTTGGTATATCGCAGCGTCATATCCGGGACGTGCATGTTACAAATAACGTTGTCGTCACGGAAATTTAAAAGCGTCATAATATATATTTCCATACAATTTACTTCCGTGTGTTATCGTCATATCGTTGACGTCCACGATAATATCGTCGCGTTAAAAATTATAAAAGCGCCCAACAAAGCCGCGGTGTGTCCGTTTTAAGAATATACCCCCCCTCTTCCCGTGAATGTCGATATGAGGAGCAGCAGCATCTACCTGAATACTTAACAATCAAATTGCGATCACCAATCCGCCAGCCAAGCGTGGTGATTATGGCAAATCACCCCATTGTATTTAATGGGGGAGGCTTCGTCCAACAGTGGACATAAGACAGGCTGGTGAAGATTGTAATAAATGATGGAAAAACAATTCAAAAAAATGTTATTTTTCCAAGTGCAAACGAAAACATGACTGCGATATCAAATCCCGTGTCGCCCACACGATTGAAACCCGAATTAGCAAAATAATGTAGGGATAATATTGATTTAAAGTTTTCAAGGGTATTCTTGTAATTCAAAGTCAAAAACAATTTTCTATGTTATGCCTTATTAACATACCGAGAAGTGTAATTAATAAAAACTAAGCTGTTAGCAATTGCAATACCGTGGCAAACGGTTGATTGTGATTTATGGAAGTGTTGCAACAGCGACATCATCAGTCCATTGTTAATACCGTATGGCTTTATTAGTTACCACACAAGGCTGAATTCCGTGCCGAGTAAGTTAGCCTCTTTGTGGATTCTGATAGCCTGGTATGCTAGATCTAAACTTATCATAGTCGGTTCGACGTGATGTACCTTTGTTGAGTAGGTACTAGGCTATCATAACTTGCAAAGGGATCGCCCAAAAATATTTTCCCGGTCCCAATAAAGACGCAGACCCACCGCGGCGCACGGAGAGGCTACGCACGTGTGTTAAGCTTCGCTTTGCAAGAAAATGTATGTGATCGTGTCCACTGCAACCCACGGACACGCTTATACGCATCAATTTTGACGTCATTGATACATGAGTGGCTTGCTCGAATAGGCGCTTACATAGCTCAACGCTGTCAAACGCCATGCACGCTGTGCATGCGGTACACGGCTACCTAGCGCTGTACATAGTCGTGGGTTATTATTCGTGTATAGTGTGTACTGCAGTGGAAACGTAGAGCCACGTTGTCGAACAAATAAATCCACGCAGCTAAAATGCGCCACGTGCTCGTGCACAGCATGCGCCGCGGTGGGTCTGCGCCTTAAAATGCACCCGTATGCTAGATCTACATTTATCATAGCGGGTTGGACGTGATGTACCTTTGTTGAGTACTAGGCTGTCATAACTCGCAAAGAGATCGCCCGATCATATTCTCCCGGTCTCAATAAATTGCACCCTATTGTGTGGCGGACAGGGAACATACCTCAACGATATGAATGCATCCACGGGCCCTCCAGTGGAGTTCCACTTCGCGTCTCGCTTTGATACTGTCGTGGAGCACTTTGAGCGCCCGTTTCGTCCCAGATTTCTTCTCTTTGCATTCTAGGACCTGTAAAAAATAAATATTTTGTACGTTTTTTGTCGAAAATAACACAACATAAAGATTTTTCTAACCAGTCCAAACTCGAAGAGGATCTTACAGATCATAATGTCTTGGCAATGGTAGATCGGTTAAGCGAGTCCAATAAAAGTCAAAGTCAAAGTATATTTATTGCTGAATTACATGTATAAAGATGTCATAGTTATTATATAATGGATCCAATGTAATCTACCCTTAAAGGGCGTGCAATTATTTATTTAATTTACAATCTTAGATTAATAATATCAATAGTTGAATATAAATAATCGATGTCAAACATTACAAATATTATAATATAAATGTCACATGAATTAAATAAAAAAATAAAAAAATGTCTAGTCAATGATAAAAATAATGATTAAAATTTAATTACATAATAAAAGATTTATCAGTCATGTATTCGCTAATTTTATAATAACATTTATCAAACAATATGGTTCTCAGCTTTCTCTGCAACATCGACGTTGGCAATTCTCGCAAAGATATAGGTATTTTATTATAGATGAATGGAGCCATACCGAAGAAGCTCTTGCGCATTAAAGTTGTCTTAGAGTTCCGGACACAAACTTTATATTGATCACGCCTATTACGATCAACGACATCAGACAACCGACAAAAAAGATCCGGATTGTGTCTGACGAACATAGCAGTTTCTAAAATATACAGTGAGGGAAGAGTCAGTATGTTGTATTTATCAAAGAAAGGCCTACAAGTATCTGTCACTTTAAGGTGAAACATAGCTCTGATACATCTTTTTTGGTATTTGAACACTTTTTCGATGTCAGTAGAATTTCCCCAAAATATTACACCGTACCTGATGTTTGAGGCAATCAGGCCGTGATATGCAATAATTAGAGTTTCGTCATTAACTATTGGAGACAGTTTATATAAAGCATAAACAAGGCTGTTAATTTTTTTGCATAGATTTTCTACATGTGGTTTCCAGTTTAGTTTTTTGTCAATATAAATTCCTTTTCCAATGCGTTTTTTATTGGGCTTAGTAAAGCCTATGTTTTTGTCGTCAAAGTCTCAGTCAAGTCATGTTTTAGTAAAGCTGTGGCAGTTTTACTGAAACATTGCTGGACAATTTCCAGCCCTTTGAAAAGTCACTCAATACACTTCTATTTCATTTCACAACACTCTTCTTCATCAACCGGTAGATATCCACTGCTGGATGAGGCCTCCCCCATAGCATGCAAAGCTTATAACCCATGGCATGAAATGGGGGGATTTGCCATTCACCATGCTTGGCATGCGGATTGCTGATCGCAGTTTAGGGGTAAGTACTCGGGTGGATGCTGCTGCCCACCTCCTGGCGTAATACCTTAGCCGTAGTTACTACTTTAAAAGTAATTTTTCATCAGAAAACTCATTCATCTATGACTAGCTCATATGATTTGCTCGCGGCTCCGCGCGCGTGGGATTATACTTTATAATTTATAGTTTAAGGGCCTTATTCATAATCATTTTTTTAAAATATTTTAGTTAAAATAATTTTAATAAAAATGTCATACGTCAAAACAAGACAAAAGATATTTTAACTAAAATAGGTTTAAAAAATGATTATGAATAAGAGGGTAATTATATGTATTTTTTTGTATTTATTTATTGCTCACATGTACATACAATATAGTTAGTAATAGGTCTTTTTTTTTACTGTTAGTCAGGTAGGTACATGAACCCCGTCAGGGCGCTGCAATTTGGAGTCAAGATCAAGAATAAAAATTACAGGACAATACTTATGTTAGTTATTAAAATACAAGTCAAAACAATTTAAAACAATGTCTTAATTACATAAGAGTAGAAATAGGTAGGTTTATCAAATTTAATATCTCGCATGTATACAATACAATAATATGTCAAAACTAAAAGAAGGTAAACAGTCAAATCAATATCTATGTCAATTAGTAGCTTGGGTATACGACAAAACCATAAAACAAAATAAAATAGGTTTAATGAGTAGGCTAGTCAAAAACAGGTAATAACTAATTTTTACATCAGAACATATAATATAAACATCCTATAATTTGTCACTAATAAATTCATCCAGTGAGTAATAACATTTCAATATGAGCATTCAACATGTTATTCTGATCTTTATAGACTGTACAGTATTGTAGCTTATGCTACAATACTGTACAGTACAGTTTCATCAAAATCTGTTCAGTAGTTTTTGCGTGAAAGAGTAACAAACATCCATCCATTCATAAATTCTCACAAACATTTATAATATTAGTGGGATGGGATTCAATGTACCAACAGATAAAATTGTTTCTCAATAGAATGCAATTATCAATTAAAGATGGCTATAAATGCACAAGGTCGTATTTACAAAGATTGTCACACTATCAGAGTGATGATAAGCAAGATACGAGCATATTTACCGAGAGACAGGGTAAGCAGGGTTTCTCGCGATTAGTTCCTTTGCTAACCGTCACTTCAGAGGAGGAGAGATTTAAGACGACTCCATTCACCGGATTCTTGAGACCTTTAAAATGTCGTCAGTCCATCGAGAGGGCCTCCCAGTTCCTACACTGCGTTTTTTTTTATACTACTGCGTAAGCAAACAAGCATACGGCCCACCTGATGGAAAGCGGTTACCGTAGCCTATGGACGCCTGCAACACCAGAGGCATCACAGGCGCGTTGCCGACTCTTTAAGAACTTTACATATATTTGAACTTGACATATATTTTTTTATTTTGATTTCAATGCGTATCCCAGAAATTATTAAAATTGTTAATAATTACTATTATAATGACATGGTAATAGAGGTATCTACCTAGTACCTACTTATGAGAACTAAATTATTTGTATGTCATCATGTATGTTGGAAGTGAGAATTATGACCATCAATGTAAAATTACCATATTCAAAACAAATAAATTATCTTTATCTTTAAAACGGCCTTTTTTGAAGAATCCCATACTGAAAACTGCGTTGTCCGTTCGTTGTTACCACTCCGTGTCCTGCCCACGTATTCTCTATTTCGCGACAGGTTTGTAACAGGCGTAAACTGTGCGATCATGGCTGGTAAACGTAGCTTTTCTCAGACATAAAGTTACCATTTGACAACCCTGATTGCACAATATTCGCCTGTTACAAACCTGTCGCTCAGATAGAGAATAGCCCTACCTGTTGTCTGTTGCTATATCAACTGCTAATTGCTAATTCTGAGGGCTATGTCGTTGAGCTTGGTTCATCTACGGACCTCCTCATTTCGGATTCTATCACGTAGTGAAACTCCGAGAACATCTTCATAGCTTCTAAATTGTTACACGGAATGGATGGATCCATGAATTATCAAAGAGTTCCTATTAGCCCAGCAAATGGCAGAATATATTTCAACATGCACATGAATATTGATTCGCGATTCTGTGAACTGTTTTGTAAACAAATCTGGCCTTCACAGTCTTGTAAATAAGCATCGTTTTTCCTTGTATGCCTACGTTATGAGAGCCAGTTTTCCTGTTAATAATAAATAATAGTTTTAAATATTATAACATTTTAAGTACATTTTAGCATTGTAAAATATCAACGACCTTGCCAATATTAGGGGATAAAGCATGAAATTGCCGTTTTATATTGAAAAATTTAAACATCATTTTTTCCAAGAAAAAATATATTTATTTAATGGAAGTATTCTCGTTATCTATAAACATTTCCGCTGTCATTTCTAGGAAGATCATTAAATGCCTTCGCGATTAGGGTTACCAGATAGAAAATTTAAAAGTCCGGAGAAGAAGCAAGATTTCCATTGAAAAATCGGGTTATTCCCGCTCGTCCCCACGTCTCGTCCCCACTGGGGACGAGCGGGAAGTTTTTTACTAAAACCTTCCCGCTCGTCCCCGAAGGGGCGAGCGGGAAGGTTTTAGTAGCCATCGTCCCCACTACGATATTAAGATGGCTATTTTTTAATTAAACCACAATAAATACCTAGAATAACCTACAATTAACTGTTTATTTATTTGACTTTATTAATTTTAGTCATTTTAGTCACTTAAGTAATTTTAGTCATTTAGTTCATTTTATTCATTATTCATTTTATTTATTTATTTATTTATTTTATTCATTTATTTATTTATTTTATTTATTTTATTTATTTTATTTATTTTATTTATTTTATTTATTTTATTTATTTTATTTATTTTATTTATTTTATTTATTTTATTTATTTCATTTATTTTATTTATTTTATTTATTTTATTTATTTTATTTATTTTATTTGACTTTATTAATTTTAGTCATTTTAGTCACTTAAGTAATTTTAGTCATTTAGTTCATTTTATTCATTATTCATTTTATTTATTTATTTATTTATTTTATTCATTTATTTATTTATTTTATTTATTTTATTTATTTTATTTATTTTATTTATTTTATTTATTTTATTTATTTTATTTATTTTATTTATTTTATTTATTTTATTTATTTTATTTATTTTATTTATTTTCAACTTTGAAGAATCGGCATTTGTATGTATGTATGTATGTTTGTCCGATGAAAACTTCCCAACCGTTTATCCGATCTTTATGAAATTTAGTATGGGGGTAGATAGTATTAGTACAATTTGTAGGTAAGGTATAAGCTATATCAGTCGGGGGGTTGGTGAGAAATTGGGGTCCAAGAGGGGATCAAAAAAATAAAAGTCTCACTTTTATTTTTTTTCATCAAGGATCAAGTGGGATGTCTAATGAAAGAGCTGTGGCTGGACATTTCAAAACTGTTCTTAATTAGTATTTAGACTTAGTAGTTTCTGAGATATTAGGGAAAATCTTAAACGTAAAAATCAAAATTCTAGGGTACTTCCAGCAATCCCACAATGCTGAAATTTGGTATGCTTATAGCTTTTGTGTCACAACTACAGGGAAAAGTCTGAAATTGAAGAAATTAGAAACTTGTACCTTAAAAAACATTATTTATTCTATCTATACATATATTCTATTTGTTCACTTTATTAGTTTTTACAAACTATACTCGCTAGTAGCGGTGGGTGATACGAACCGTAAATAGTTGCTGAAACTACGTATTGTGGGTAATACCATAAACTATGTATTGGTCTCGACTGAAACTATGTATTCTTAGTACCCATAGGTATTAAGGTATTACCAGTATCGGAATGTAGGTGTGCGTGAAATGAAACGCGGTACGACGATACCCGCCAGACTCGATACCCGCCAAAAACGATACCCGCCGGACTCGGTACGAAACGAAGTGCTACCGAGCCCGCGCGAGCGAGTGAAATAGGAATACTTCAAGCTGAGCCATTTCTAACCTAATCATCAGCGATTTGTTTTCATAATTGGCGAATATCAAAAGTCAGGGTAGGTACGTACCTAAGTATATACCTTGTAAGTGTTAATTTACATAAAACGGAAAAATTCAAAAAAAATATATAGCAGTGTAAAAACCTTGTAAATAAGTGTAAATAATACTTAAAACAAAAAAACTACGCAAAAAGTAACTAATCTATCTATCTATCTAAAAAGGAAAAAAAAGTGCTTACACATAAAAAACTTTCTAAATAAGTAAATACTGAATCACCTTAAGATATTCACTTTTGGTATAAGTGTGAAGTGAACTTGAAGCATTTGGGGACGAGCGGAAAAAAAACTTCCCGCTCGTCCCCATTCAAATGGTAGTGGGGACGAGCGGGAAGGTTTTAGTAAAAAACTTCCCGCTCGTCCCCAGTGGGGACGAGACGTGGGGACGAGCGGGAATAACCCGAAAAATCCTGAGGTTTTCTCGAATTTTGCGAACTCTCTCACAAACGTAATTTAAAGCGTTACAAGACAAAATTTTAATGAAAAAGGCATCATCGTAAAATAAATATGATAAAACTGATGATTAGAATAGGTTTTAAATAGTTTTTAAGTGTGAATATATTTGTGCAATTCAAATGACCAAAGTTGATTTTGAAACTAGTCTCTATAAAGAAGATTATTATATGTTTTTGTAACAAAAAAGATCTGAAAAATCTACTCTATTTTATTGAAAATGCAAAAAACCTGAGAATTCCAAAACCCGGCCGCAATCCTAAGAGCCTAAAAATCCTGAGATCTGAGGACAAATCCTGAGATATGGTAACCCTAACCACGATAGAATTCTGCGAATATGGACTCTGGCAATCGGTTGGGGCTAGGCCTAGCGAGTATGGAGGATGACGTATGGTTCCAGATTGCAAATCTCTGTTAAAACTGTTTGTCGAGCAGTGTAATGTCTTGCGTTATCGATAACATATCATGGAGCAATAATGGCGAAAATCGATTGACGACCAAACCATATTTGCGTGGGATATTCAGTGATCGATTTGAATCAAACATGAGTCACTGAACAATGAGTCAGTTTCGTTAGTAATAGAACTTCTTGTGAAAGAGTTCGCCCGTGGAGTTACCACCAAGCACTAACGGGTGCCGGTGATGTTACAGACACATGAGAATTTTCATCTTTATGTCTCAGGATCGGCAGCGCGCGTGTGATGCCTCTGGTGTTGCAGGCGTCCAAAGGCTACGGTAACTACTTTCCATCAGGTGGGCCGTATGCATGTCTGCTTGCCAAGTAGCATAAAAAAAAAAAAATTGGTGCAGCCATTCCAAGATCTCTAGCTCTCAACACTGTTTTTGAATCGATTCAAAAGTTTGCTACTCATGAAGGCTCATTCTCTGTGTTCCACCAAATAGCTCAGAAAAAAAAGAGCCGTCACGTAACTGACTGCTGACAAAAATGCTAGGCGCCAATTACTCAAACTCAAAATAGTATTCAATTCAAAGTACCTCCGATAATTTTGATAAGATTAACATTGCACGTGCAAAGGCGAATAGTGAGTTTCCGTGGTTCCCCCAGCGGGTTCATAGGGGGATAGCGAGTGTCCGTGGATCCTCAGTAAGTTCAAAAAGGGGGGTCCAAGTGACGACCTCTGTGGCGCAGCGGGCGAAGGTTCGCCTGCGACGCATGAGGTTGCGGGTTCGATTCCCGCCTTTGAACAAATATTTGTGCAATCTGCAGATATTTGTTCAGGGTGTTCTGGGTATTTTCTATGTATAATAAAAAATATCTATCTATGTAATGTGTTGTATTAAGTATATCAGTTATCTAGTTGCCATATCACAAGCTCTGCTTAGCTTGGGACTAGATAATGTTGTGTGAAATGTCCAGCATTATTTATTTATTTATTTATTATTTATTTAATGCTCAACGATGAACGATGACGTTTGATGAATCAAACGGCGTACGAGTGATGTATGTAGCAGATAGTACACACAGCACAAGTACACGGGGCCTAGTCTACAAATGTTACAGCTAAAGGGCGTGTGGTGTACATTACACGGGTTTTTGTATTTAAATTGAGGATTTCAAAATGTCAGCATGGGGCGCTTTTTCATTAAAAAAAACGTGTACTTAGTGTGTACATCACACGTCCGTGTTACGCTTGTAACATTTGTAGACTATAACCCTGTATACTTGTGCTGTGTGTGATACTATCAGCTACATCAATCGTACACCGTTCGATTCCCCTCGTGTTTGCACAATGATAATCAAAATGTTATCTACACTTTAGTGTGGCGTTTAGCGTGTTATTGAGGTGTTCAGCAAGATCTACATTAATAAACAAAGCATTCCGTGAACGGAGATTCGGTGATCCGGAAGGCAACAAACATTAAAAAATACAACCGAATTGGGAACCTCCTCCTTTTTTTGAAATCGGTTAAAAAAGCTATTACTACTAAAAAAAATTAGGGGTAAAAAAAGCCTAAAACTGAAGTCCATTGGAGTATCTATTCCTTTTGTCTAGCTAGATCACAAAAGGAATGTAGGTACTTATCTAAATTTCAGAGGTGCGTGATCGGTTTCTCGTGATCAGACAGGACAAACCCCAGGTTCAGGGGGCATTAAAGAATTTTCGAAATTCAACCCCAGAGACATTATCCTTCTAACCCTCTTAGGTTAGAAGGATAATGTCTAATTTTTGTATGCAAGAAAGAAAGTACATTAATTTGCCCCCAAACATGAAAAAAACAAAAACTATAAAATAAAAACAACAATAGCTTATCTTATAATAAAAAAAAACATCAAATAGCGTCATGTGTGTTGTGTGGGGTCATATAGGTCGCTGTCTCATCATGTATGGAAATCGCGAAAATAAAAAACCTCTAGGTTTACGTCCAGTGACAACTCATTAAGGTGATTGCTCTCGCATGTGGCGCGAAATTCAAATTTTATTGTGTTTTTTGTAAATCACAGTTAATCAACACTTCTTGAGATAGAGAAAACAGATTTTGCGAAAACTAGGAGACCTAGCACACAATTGATAGTATCTCATAAATGTCATTAGTTAAGCTACGCATACCTTTAAACCAAAAAAACACTGTAAAAATCTTTGAAGAGTATTCGTAGCTGAAGTAGTGATCTATATATGTGAAACTATAAACTAAAACATGTGTCTCACACACATGTGTCTCCTAGTTTTCGCAAAATCAGTTTTTACTATCTCAAGAAGTGTTGATGAAATGTAATGAGCAAAAACGCAATAAAATTTGAATTTCGCGCCACATGCAATCACCTTAATTTGGAATGCTAGAAAACTTTGTGCCACAAATAAAAGTCTAAAGTTAAGACTGCTTATACGAAAAACTCGTGTTTTAGAGAATTTCCGACGGCAATATCGTGGCTATTTGGTCAGCTTTTTTGAAGGTAATTTACTGTTACGGAGAGGTAAAGTCGTAATCAAGTGCACAGACAGAGCAAAAAAGTTTCTTTTTATCGACTATTTCAAACGAACTAAATTTTCCTATGCTGTTTTTCGAATCACGACGTCAGAGCTATCTTTCAGGTAAAGAAAAAGCATTTTATTGTAGCAAAACATTTTATTTGATACATGTTTCTAACAGAATATATAATCTCAAAGTGCACTGCCTGAGTTGTTTCCCGAATATGTTATTTTTTTAAATAAAAAAACGTTACCATAAAATGTATAAATTGGTCCAATTCAATGTTTTTTTTTTACATGTACTAGGAGATATTTGTAATTATTGTACACAATATATTAAAGAACAAGTATTTTTGAACCTATATTATTTTTTTTAGCGCTTTAAATGTCCTCAGTTATTTATTGCGACTTTTTTAAATACACCATTATAAACGAGCGCGCCAACGATTTCCGATCAGTACGCACCGGGTCCTCCCAGAGAGTGGACGTATCGCTCGTTCCCGCAGCCCGTCCCGATGCCGGGGTCAATGTTCTTGCGTTGGTGAACTATAGGGCGACTGAGACGTGGGTACGATTGATACTTTATAACATTATTCGTTAATGTACCATGTCATTATTCGTACCTATTATATATCTTCAAAAGTGGCCTATCCGAACGAAAGAGGCGTTTACTTCCAGCTTCCCCCACATGTCTGGCCCCACTGGGGGACGTTGGGAGAAAAAAGTACCAACGTCCCCCACTCGTGACAATGTGCAGAAATTTAATATTTAACAGTAGGAGAACTTTTTTTTCTGTTTTTTAAGTTTCCATTATGATGATCACTGAACACGATTCTGCTCTCAGAATTGAAAATAGTTGCCGCGAGTTTGAACTTTTTTGTTTTCTTTTGTCTCTTTGTTGTTCGATTGCTTTCAAAATCGATATCTGAGGATCCCTGTGATCACTGAACAAGAATCTGCTGTCAGAAATTAAAAAAAGTGGCCGCCATTTTGAACTTTTTTGTTACCGGACCGATTGCTTTCAAAATCGATATCTGAGGATCCCTGTGATCACTGAACAAGAATCTGCTGTGAGAAATTTAAAAAAGAAGGCCGCCAATTTGAACTTTTTTGATACCGGACCGATTGCTTTAAAAATCGAAATCTGAGGTTCCCTATGATCACTGAATAAGAATCTGCTATCAGAAATTTAAAAAAGTGGCCGCCATTTTGATCTTTTTTGTTACCGAACCGATTGCTTTCAAAACCGATATCTGTGGATCCCTGTGATCACACAATCTGCTGTCAGAAATTCAAAAAATAGGCCGCCATTTTGAACTTTTTTTCTAACTGGTCCGATTGCTTTCAAAATCGATATCTGAGGTTCCCTATGATGACTGAATAAGAATCTGCTGTCAGAAATTTAAAAAAGTGGCTGCCATTTTGAACTTTTTTGTTACCGGATCGATTGCTTTCAAAATCGATATCTGAGGATCCCTGTGATCACTAAACTATAATCTGCTGACAGAAATTTACAAAAGTATCCGGCATTTTTATTTTTTTTGTTGCTGAACCGTTTGCTTTCAAAATCGATATCTGAGGTTCCCTGTGATCACTGAACAAGAATCTGCTGTCAGAAATTAAAAAAAGTGGCCGGCATTTTGTTTTTTTTTGTTACCGGACCGATTGCTTTCAAAATCGATATCTGAGGTAAGTAGTTCGTTCTCAAAATTTTTGTTTGACTACCAAAAGGATCAGGAAAGTCTAAGGCGTGACACAAGTGTTCTGTGAGAAATAAATTAAAACTTTAATTTCTATCATATTAACTATTTTATCATAGCATAACTTTCTTCTTTTATTGTAAGTCTTATATATAGTTTTCTTTATGTTAGTGTGTTTTTTATAATAATGTTTATTGATCGTGAGTGATTGGTCCGTAACGTGAACAAGTGGCTCTGACGGAAGACCAGTGTTGGTTGCTAGCTTGTTTGTCAACCAACTCATGCTGAGGCAGAGCCATTTTGTTGCTGGAGTTATTACACTTCGTACCTTCGGGTCTGTTTTCTTTTAGTCTAAGTTTTTTTTATGTGACTCCTGTATACAAATAAATATATATTCTTTCTTTCTTTTCTTTTTCTCAGAATATAAATTCTGCTCGATAAGCCAACGTTTCAGACGGAACTTAAAACTAGGTAAACTGCCATCAGATGTGGTAGTTTGTTGTAAACTGCCGGACCTATTACGTGAGTTTACTAAGACCAACATTCCGTAACAGTATACCACCGGTCAAGTGCTACTCGCACTTTTTCCGTACAAGTAGGCCACTTTTTCATTTCTGACAGCTGATTCTTGTTCAGTGATCACAGGGAACCTCAGATATCGATTTTGAAAGCAATCTGTCAGCTAACAAAAAATATCATAATGGCGGCCACTTTTTTTTAATTTCTGACAGCAGATTCTTGTTCAGTGATCACAGGGATCCTCAGATATCGATTTTGAAAGCAATCGGATAACAAAGAAACAAAAAAGTTAAAATCACGACAACTATTTTCAATTCTGACAGCAGAATCGTGTTCAGTAATCATCATAATGAATACCTAAAAACAGAAAAAAAAGTTCTTAAATATTAAATTTCTGTGCGTTGTCACGAGTGGGGGACGTTGGGAGAAAAAAGTGCCAACGTCCCCCAGTGCCAACGTCTTTTTTCTCCCAACGTCCCCAGTGGGGCCAGACAGGTGGGGGACGCTGGGAGTAAACGGAAAGAGGAGCAGTACAGTGACTTATGTCACCTTCCATGGATGGGTCTCCTCCCATGGATGGGTCTCCTCCATGGATGGGTATAATGGGTATCCTCCTGTGGATGGGCGGAGGTAGGTGGGTATTATGTAAATTGTAAGTCATGCGTATGGTATCTATTTTCAAGTATCTATTTTTTATAGTATCAAGGTTAGTTGAGCCGGGTAGCTTTGGCTCTGGCTTCCTTACGCACACAAAGAGCAATGAAGTGTGCGTGATAGACTTACAGTTTTCTACCGCTCGTGAACATTTTGACTTGCGTTAAATTGTCCGCACGGTCTTAAGCAATTACGACTTGTTTTTACCCCTGAAATGGGATGGTGAAATAAATAATTTAAGAATTGGAACCCTCAGGGTGCGAGTTTAACTCGCACTTGTCTGTTTTATTCAGCCTGATAAAGCTTGACCGGAACCAAGCGGACGAAGTCGCGGGGATTCCAACTAGACGTGGATATAATAATACCATAAACCTTTTTGCTATAAATAAAATATCTTTTGTATAGGAACCTTTAATAAACCAGCCACCTGTTAAATCCAACCTTCATAAAGTTCACGGGTATTTTAACATAACCTCATTTTTATTGAAGTCGGTAAAACTGAAGGTACTTATTTGGATTGGCGGAATTTAAGCGGAAAGAAAGGACCTTTGGAGTGTAAAACAAAGTACAGGGTCAGGTTAAGTGTTTACCCGACTGTGAATGGGTCTTTATGGTTTTTAGATAGACGGACAGTTTTTTTTTATTATACATAAAAGTAGTACAAAGGCGAATTGAATGCTAATAACTTTTCATTTAAAAAACCGACTTCCGCCATTGTACTCGACTAAATATTTGGATGAAAAAAAATTGATGAAAGAACCATAGTGGTGAAAGGATTATGATACTTTTAGAATGCAAATGCCTGGTTTGTTGCTGAAAATATCAAAAGCGCCATATGTATGCCTACAATATTTGAGGAGTTCCCTCAATTCCTCATGGATCCCATCATCAGAACTGGCTTCTGAAAAAAATGGGACCAATCTGGAAGTATATCTATTCAAATAAAAAAAGAATTTTCCAAATCGGTTCATAAACACCGGAGATATGAGGTAACAAAAAAAAATATACAACCTAATTGAGAACCTCCTCCTTTTTGTGAAATCGGTTAAAAATACTAATAATGGCTAAATTTATTTATTTATTTAATTAGAACGGCATCAAATACCAGGTATTACAAATCGTTCATTCCATCCAATGTAACTTAACTATGAATTTGTGTGTTATTATGTATATACGTACCCAATTAGTGTAACTGGTATTTGATGCTGTTCTTATAAAAGTAATAGTTGAATAGTTACTGACAAATCAGAGTAGTTAGACATCAAAGTTCACCAAATCATAGCCACCGGAGCTATGATTCGGTGAACTTTGATGTTACTAAAATAGATCCGTTATTAGCCCGTTTTCGAATTACTAATAGTGGGAATAAGAGATTGGTTTTATCTGAGTATAATTCATCAAGAACAAGATCCGTCCAAGTCAAGTCCGTCTAAGAGATGACTGCCCTTAATCTGAATTTTAACCAGACGTAGCTGGAAAGAAATTCAGAAGTATTGTCTACCCACCTTATCTTGTCAGATCGAAACCTGCCAAACTTTCTGGCAGCCCGTAAAACCCTCTGGCTGCCGGGCAGTGCGTCATCTGGATTTCGATCAGATGGTCAATGAAGACTATAGCAATAGTATCCACACTATGGAAATGGGTTGCCAGATCTAAACCTGCCAAACTTCCTGACAGCCTGTAAAACCCTGGCTGCTGGGCAGCGCGTCATCTGGATTTCGAGCAGATATCAATGTAGACTAGCACAAAACTATCTTTATTGTGGAATTGGGTTGCCAGCTCCAAACCTGTCAAACCTGCCAAACTTCAATGAATTGGTGACCGCAGTTTGGTGTTAAGTACTCAGGTGGATGCTGCTGCCCATCCTGTTGTGTAATCCTTAGGCTCTTCAGGGAGGGTTCCCAACGAGTAACACCCAAACGAGTAACACTGTTACTCGTTGGGATTTTTTTTCCTATCGAGGAACAGTGTAACTCGTTGGGATACAAATTAAAAGAAGTATTCCCAACGAGTTACACCCAGTGTAACACTGTTACTCGATAGGACAAAAACATCCCAACGAGTAACAGTGCTACAAATTACGAAATTTTATTTTAGTTCGGTTATAAAAATATACGTAGGCTATTTAGTTGAAAGTGCCATACTTCGTTGCTATACTTTATCTTCGTTAGTCCATTTTTTATTTTTGTCCATACACTATCAACGCCAAAATATGGCATCTTTTGAACATTCACCATATTTTATAAGCCTGATTGAAAAAAATTATATTCACTGCTAGTTCAATCTCTAGTCCTTCAAATATGTTCAATAATCAAACAGCAATGGACGGATAAATCTTAGTGAAACAACGCAATCGTGCAGTTTGTAATTTTTACGTAGACAACACTGCACTATAAGATATTGCACAGAATTTCAGCAGCTGCAGAGATAAGCATTTTGCAAAGTGTTTCCAACATGCTTGAGTTGTATTACTGGTGAAGTATGCAATGAATATGATATAATAATAATATAATATATGAATATAATATTATACATATGAATACTGCTCTATATATTTTGGCTGTACAAACCGAACAGATAGAAAAACCCGGTAATAAACTTTCATTGTCTTGTATGACTTTATCCCCACAGCATAGGACAACTCAGGAGTAAGCGCAAGCCCATTCTAACTATACTCTTTCTACGGTGAATCACAGCAAGCGGCTTAATCTACGTTTGGCACTCGTACTTTTTTTATGGTGAGAATGACGAGCACTCCTAGCGTACTTTTTGGGCAACTCTGTATTGCAATATAAAAAAACACATATCAACTCTTGATTCTGTAGTCGGGAGAACAAGTGCAATTCTAAGACGAGGCCTGCAGTTCAGAAAATTTACAATAGTGTTGCCAATGTCTTAAAAAAGATATTTGGTGAAGTTTCCTCTGATGGTGAAAAATGGTTACCTCATGTCCAGAAATGAAAGTAGGTGCTGGCAACACTTTTGTGCAGTCAGGTTATCAGTGTGAGTCAGTGCACAGGGTACACAATAACGTACCACCGCAACAAAAATGGCGTTATCCAGTTCATTTCAACGAAACGAATTTGTATACGTGAAAAAAAATGGAGGTAGTGTTCTTCTTCGAGGAAGACATCAGTATTACGCCCGAAAAAAATACGACAGTGGGTTGGAAGTGTGGGCGTGTGTAAAAACAAAAATTTGCAACTGACTGTTTCGAGTCAAAGTATGTAACTAATTATTATGTGCTAATAGTGTTATACTATAAAAAAGCTTTTGACTCAATAGAACACAGTGCAATCTGGAGAGCTCTACAAGAAGCTCAAATCAACAATATCTACATTGAAATTATCAAAAATATCTATGGAAATTGCAGAAGTAGGGTGAAACTTGAAACACCAGGAAAATACATTAGAATAGAAAGAGGCGTATGACAAGGAGACCTCCTTTCTCCGACTCTATTTGTAACCGTGCTTCAATCAATACTGAGAGACCTTTGGAATGGCATGGGAATTAGTATAGATGGAAAAAATCTTACTTATCTAGCATTTTCAGATGATATTGTTTTACTATCAAGCAACACCCATAATCTTCAGTACATGTTAACGACTCTACAAGAAGCCAGTAAAACAACAGGACTAGAAATGAACCCGCAAAAAACACAAGTCATGACCAACGAAGAAATGAAAACGCTTTACATAAATGACGTACAGCTAGAATACGTGCATTTACCTTGGAAAACAAGTTTCATTCAAACCCAACAACAACATAGAAGAGATCGAAAGGAGGATAACTAAAACATGGAACAAATTCTGGAGCTTAAAAGAGGTGCTAAAGGGACCACTGTCATTAAAGTTAAAGAAGAAAGTTGTGGATTATTGCCTGTTACCAACGCTTACTTATGGGAGCCAAATATGGACATACACAGTGGAAGCAAAAAATAAAATAAAAAGATGCCAGAGAGCAATAGAGCGTAGTATACTAAGAATAAGACTAATATAAAAAATAAAACACACAGAAATCCGTAATAAAACTAAATTTATAGATGCTCTAGAACATGCACTAAAAATAAAATGGCAGTGGGCAGGACACACGGCAAGAATGAATAAAGAAAAGTGGGCCAATAAGGTAACCATCTGGAAAGGGCCGATAGGGACAAGAAGAGTAGGTCAGATGATATACTAAAGGTTTCGAATACCCCAAACTGGGCAGAACTAGCAGATGATCGCGAGCAATGGAAGGAGCTGGAGGAGGCCTTTACCCGTGAGGGGTCCTAGTCATAATCTTCAGTACAAAGAAAAAATGTAAAACACATATCTAACTATGGAATAAATAGGCTTTTTATTTTATTTATTTTTTATTATTTATTATTAATAGTGTTATACATTCTGCCGATGAATTTTGGCTGAGCTGAAATTGGCCAGTAAAGATGGGCATAGACAAATTAGTTCCTAAAAAAACTATGTAACAGCTTAACGCCTAACTTTGAAGTTAGGCGTTTAGTTGCGGCGGGCAAGTAGCCGGCTGAGATGCGAGCGAAAGCGGGTTTAATTCCCGCTGCGGAACAAATGTTTGTATGCTCTGCAAATATTTGTTCTGGTTCTGGGTGTTATGGTACCATGGTACTCGTAGTTCCTGATACCCACGACACAGGGAATCCTAGTGTGGGATTAGGTTGACTACGTATGTGACTGTTGGGTGTTATGTTATGTTACACTGGTACCAATCACCCAGGTATTTCCCTGATCCAAAACATCCTGATTTAGTGACCAATCCAAAACATTTCTTGCTGAGTGTTCAGCAGCGCGGCCTGTCTCTTTCGCATTCACCATTCGCTAAGTTAAATTTAGTTGGTCAATAAATGCACATAATATTAATTGTCAATAACTGGATTTTTATTTCCTTGTGTTTTATGATAATGTAGAATGTGGTTATTAAAAAGTCAAAAAAATTAAACTTAAATTTTAGAGCACAATTAATGTAAAACTTTTATAGATACAAAAGTATGATTTTAAAGAGGAGTTAAAAGTTACAAATGTTATTCGACACTTCGATGTTTATTTTATTAAGTTGATTGTTTTATTTTTAAATAAAAAGCAGTGATCAGCCATTAATTAAAGTGTTTTATTTTTATTTTCAGCTTCACCCAGACAAATATCTTAGTGTCACTCGTTGGGAATTTTTTTCCTATCGAGTAACACTGTTACTCGTTGGGATTTTTTTTTCTATAAATAATCCCAACGAGTAACACCACTCCCAGGGTGTTACTCGTTGGGACAAAAATTCCCAACGAGTAACAGTGTTACTCGTTTGGGTGTTACTCGTTGGGAACCCTCCCTCTTCAGCCATGTCTCACTAGTTTTCTCTTAGGCCCGATTATTGTACTACTCCTCTCGTGGATGTAGTAAAAGTCAACTTAGGGATTACACCAGGAGATGATCAACAGCATCCACCTAAATTACACGAATATTGCGATCAGCAAATCCGCCTGCCAAGCGTGGTGACTATAATTGGTGCATAATTAATTATTTTGTCCTTAGTTTGAAATTATTTATTTCTTGACATAAATAAGTACCTATATAACTCTCTATACGTCACTGAGCACAGTTTGCGTAAATATTACGCAAACTTTATCAGCAGTACAGGCGATAACGTAGAATTACTTTAGATTTACCTAGTATACCTATATTTTTTTAGGTTCGGAAATGTGTAGAATTCCCCAGCTAAGAGGCCTGAAATTAGCAATGGATGGGATATAATATAAATGAACTTGACACCCGACTTAAGGAAATCGTTTTTTTATTATTCTTATAGATTTTAGTTTGTAGTTGATAGATGGAGTTTTTTTCAAAGTTCTATAACTGTTTTTTAGAGAAACTACAAACGAAAATATTGTTATTACAAAATTGACTACAAACGAAAATCTATAAGAATAAAAATAAAAAAAACCTAAAGTCGGGTACCAAGCTCATAATATAGTCTGTACGGAACCCTATCTACACGAGTCCGACTCGCACTTAACCGTAATCAACCTACAGATCAGATAGATATAGATAATAATAAGGTAGTCTGCCTAAGATAATTTGGTACTTAACCGTTTTCTAAGTCAGCATGACAATATGGTTTATGTATTGTTCAAAGTCTACATTTGGGTGATAAGATCAAGGAAGTTTTGAAGGAAAATATTATAAGTATCGACCTCCATAGCAAAGCGGTCGAGTAGTTGATGACCATCATCATCATCATCATCATCACCAGCCTGTTTACGTCCACTACTGGACGAGGCCTCCCCCATAGAATACAATGGGAGATTTGCCATATACACGCTTGGCAGGCGGATTTGGTGATCACAGTTGGTGAGTACTCAGATCGATGCTGCTGCCCATCCCCTGGTATAATCCTACATCCACGGGAGGAGTGGGAGGGGTCTATTCTTAGGCCGCACACACCACATCAGTAATTTTACTACACGCATAAGGCTGCGTTTACCAGAGATGAGCGAGGATGCGTAGCAAGGGATGTATTTATTAAGAACCAATAGAATCACTTCATTTACCTAGCCTCGCTCAGCGCAGCTCAGGTGGAAACGGCTTAGCGGAGCGAGGTTTTTATACTTACAAAACAAGCGAGGGATGTGTGTGAGGGATGTGTGCAAAGGATGGACGGTGCACCTCACCCGCTCGCTCGCATCTGAAACCCGCTACACATCCTCGCACCGCTCATCTACCTCGCACATCATTGGTGGAAACGCAGCCTAAAACGATAAGTATGGAAAAGATGACGTAATACCTACGTTACGTACGGACGGCAATGTACTGTTAACCCGGGCAAGTAAATACCTACCTAGGTAGGTATTTACTGCAACCTTGCATATTCATTAACCTTACCATACGTGAACGAAGGTGATATTTTTAGGTACCTACCTAGGTACTAAGATGAGAGAATGAGATATTTTTTGCGAGAAGTTATTTTTAATTCAATCTAATTTTAAAATTAATAATTAGTTTAGTTCTTAGTAGAACTTCTTGTGAAAGAGTTCGTCCGGGGAAGTAGCACCATCGTACCTATTTTTGCCGCCAAGCAGTAGTGCTCGCATTGCTGTGTTTCGGTTCGAAGGGTACGGGTGCCGGTGAAATTACATGCACATGAGACTTTTCATCTTTATGTCTCAGAGTCGGTAGCGCGCGCGTGTGATGCCTCTGGTGTTGCAGGCGTCCATAGGCTACGGTAACTACTTTCCATCAGGTGGGCCGTATGCTTGTTTCCTTCCATGTAAGTAGTATAAAAAAAAAAAAAAAAACAGTAGAATGTTATACCTATTATCAATATCTGTATTACCTGAATAGACAATATTTTATTTTTTAAAAACGTTAGGTATTACTACAAAATATACTAGGTACCTTCAAAACAACAAGTTGTAGTAACAAGTACTAGGGAACTAGGGCCTAGTGTGGGATCAGGGTCTACGTATGTGACTGTTGGGTGTTATGTTATGTTAGGTGTTACATAATAAGTATATGATATATAAGTATACCTACCTAATACGTATTTTTACCTTGTAGCAAAATGCAGTTAAATGCTGCATTGACCCTGGTTTATTTAAAATCATGATTAATTTTTTGGTGGAGCGCCATCTTACTGAGAGCGATTAAAATGTGCCACCACAGAATAAATTTTAGTAGAATGTTGACCGAGCGCACTCGCTCGGTCAACATTCTACTAATAAAACAATTCAACTATAACAAATAAATAATTCTATATAAGCGAAGTCCTTGCAATAAACTGGCAAAATTTGCTTTCATCTTACCCCCTTATTCATAATAATTTTGAATCCTATTTTAGTTAAAATATGTTTTGTCTTGTTTTGACGTATGACATGTTACATCATCAGAGGGAAGAAGACAAAAGCTATTTTAACGAAAATAGGTTTAAAAAACGATTATGAATAAGGCTCTTAGTATTTATAAATCATATTTTGTACACAAAAAAACACGGTATCAGAGCTCGCTTCTTCTATCCGGTCGCAGACCGTTCGTTGAACCTATAGCGCCAGAAAATTTATCTTCGCTTGTTCAATTTGGTACATTGCAATGATGTTTGGTATGTGATTGTGAGATGACACATTATGACGCAGCTCGCGTCAGTGTATAAACCCACCTTCTAATCAACGAGAATAATAAGTGATGTATAACCGGCAGCGTATGCGTATACCTTATCACCAAGGCGGTCTTATCTTTTATCGTAACCCATTCATTTTATGTTGAAAGGGTTCGCAAGTAGCGCGAAATCGAACCAGCATCTATTGCGTCTCTACCGGCTACATACCCGCCGCGCCACGGAGGTCGTACTTTAGTACAGTGTTACTCGTTGGGAGACCTCCTGTAGTATTGATTCAAATGTTTGGCATTGGATCGACAATGTCCATGACCCAGATGCCCAGATTAATTCAGCTACGAGGCAACTTGAACAATGCAGTTCCAGGGAACTTGGCGTCATGCTATCTGGCTATACTTAATTATAAGAATCCTTCTAACGCAAAACTGAAATGTACAAAAAATAAGTTTATTGTTGAAAACTGTATGATGACATGGCTGGTCAGGGAGTCGATCGCGGTAGCGACATCGAGAGGGGACCTGATGTCGTCGGGGATTCGGTCCAAGTCAGGCGAGTGTATAGACTTGAGAGCTTTCTCGAGCTTATGCCACTCAACCACTGTCTTGGTGGGAGGGGAGGTGTCGGAAGGGGGGCCTAGCTTCAAGAGAACGGGACGATGATCAGAGTCAAGCTCGTGGAGAACTTCTATAGAACGCAACCTGAGGGCTGTGTTCTTTAGAAGGGCAAAGTCTAATATATCGGGTCGGTGCGCTACGTTAAAAGGGTAGTGAGTCGGGGCCATGGGAGGGATGATATCAAAATTTAGAGTGTCAACTAGTCTGTCGAGTTTGATTCCATTAGGGTTGTTTGCAACGCAATTCCAAAGGGTATTTTTAGAGTTAAAGTCGCCCGCCAGAATGACTGAGCTACCGAGATTTAAGAGGGCTTCAAGATCGCTTTTGAGTATAGTTTTACTGGGAGAGAGATAGCAAGAAGCGATAATGATTGAAGGATGACCGGTCATCGCAAGTCTACAAACAGAAGCTTCTAAGTCGATCAAGGGAGGAGTATCAAGCGGCATGCAGTGCAGGGACCTCTTGTAGTATATGACAGTACCGCCTTTCGCGCCCGGTCTGTCATTCCGAACCATCTGGAAATTCGCTATCCTAGGATTGCGGTGGCCGGGGTCTAAAAAGGTCTCCTGCACTAGCATAACGTCGATTTGATGTTTAATCAAAAAGTCTTGGACTGTAACGCGTTGTTTAGAGAGTCCGTTAGCGTTGAAGAACGCTAACGAGACGGAGCGGGGTTTAATTCTTTCCGGTTGTACATACATATTAGTACCCAGTAGTAATAAACAGTGTGACTAACATTTGACAAGTAAGTATATGACTTTCAATTGATAAAGAATTATCATCATTATCATAGAGAATTGTCAATTGATAGTCATTTTACTTGTCAAACGTTAGTCATAGTGACTTTCAGTTAGGGAATAGGGGGGCAGTAAGTTTGTTTTCTTTATAGTTGGGTTTTGCGGCCCACTGATTCTACGGTCTTGAGGCATTTTGCCCACCAATGACTTTGAGTTTGACATGCATGCACTACGGCATATTGACAACATCGTGATTTGGTTCAACGAAAGCGTAGGTATATGTCAAAATGCGTATTGCTCATTTTGCGTAAATGTGAGTTAATTTGGCATTATGCGTGTTGCACTTTTTGCGTGTATGTCAAAATGCGTATTGGACAAATTGCGTAAATGTCAAGATGCGTATTTAAAATTAGTCAAAAAGCGAGTTGGTTATTATGCGTCAGAAGGGATTTTTTTTGTATGAACGAAAGGAGGCGAGCGCACCTTGATTTGTGTATAGAATAATGACATAAAAATTCCCTTTGAAGTTTTGTTAGATTTTGTTGATGAATTTACTAACCCAATTTATAACTTATTAGATACCTTACCTAACCAAATGTTCCAAAAATTAAAACGTGTTAGAAGTTAGTCTAAAATTAGATTTCAATTTTAAAAAGGTTAAAAAGGAGGTATCTTTGTTTATTTTTTTTATCGAGTAATTCAAACTGTGTACTGAATTAATTTAATGATTTCACTAGCTAGATAAAAAGCTTAAGAATACGATATAGTTTTTTTCTTTTTGTAAACTATAAGAACTCATATCAAAAACTTAAATAGGTATTTTCGATTTTGTAAACTATAAGGGTTGAGTTAAGAATATAAATTTAATTAAAATAAGTTGAGTCGATATAAATACCTGAATGGGTTAACCTTCATTGGGTTGAGTTAAGAAGCACTCAAGAACTCATATCAAAAACATAAATAGGTATTTTAGAGCTCATCAAAGGCAAACACAAAGGTGTGTCATTTGCACTACCAGTTGTACTTCTTTGTATAACTACTGACACGGAGGCATTTTGTATAGAGTCTTAAGATAAATTATTGTTTCAATAACCATTCAATAAGACTTATCGCAAGAATGCAGCATAGCATAGTATCTATTCTTGGCATTAAGACTGAATGAAATGAGTATGTCTGCTATGTGATGTAGGTATGTCAAGTTATGTTGCTACCTAGTTAAATTATATACATACATACACACGTACGTAAATATATATAGGACATCAGCTCACAACTTTAATCCTCATGAAGGATATCCTCTGAACTCTTTTACGTGAATACGTGAGGAGATTCATCTAGATACTAGAAGGTATAATGTATTTCCAATGCCTGCCGCAGCGAAAAGCAATCACAGACCTTTAAGCGTACCTTAGGGATAATGGGTTATGAACGCGTGGTCCGACAGCACAGTCCGCTCGATCGGACGATGTGAACTTTTTTTCCTGTTGGTCCTATTCATCGGTCAGCGAGGAATCACTCATATGTTACGTAAGTTCCTGCTTCATTTATAATTTGCAAATTTGTAATTTTCCCTATGATCCCTTTTGATGAGATGCAAAATTCTTACATTGCCTTGATGACGATGGAAAAACTTCCCGTGGTACCTACTGGATCGCTTGGTAGTTCTACTGGGTTTATTTTAAACGTGTTACTACTAATAGTAATACTGGTAGTACCACGGGCAACAAACGCTATAAAAACACAAAACAACGCAACAAATAAACTCAAATATTTCACAATTCACATCCACGCGCTAGCACATTTCAAGGCAAAACTAATCCAGCACAAACGAATCTAGCCGCGCCTGGCCTTCTTACTTTGTGGTCTAACCATTGACTACACAACCAGTGGTCGATGGGACTGGCTGACCGCTCTTCTCGAAGGCTTTAGAGTAACGTCTGTACGTACTAACAAGCCATCATCAAGCTGATGATGGCTTCTGAGTTCAATGGAACTCATTGATGGATGATGACGGTCTCAAAGTAGTCAATACTTCTTGATGCATAGTACACTGGCAGTGTATGGGCTGTGATCTAATCCAGTTCTTTATCAATATTTTAGACTCCTTTCTTATAGCATGTTTTGAAACATATATACCTATTATTATTATATATTATTCAATACCTATTATATTCATAATATATCATATTATATTATTATTCAACTAAAAGCTAATATTTTTATATGCAACCTACTTCCTGTGCATGTATAAAAATAATCAAACAAGTATGCGTTAAAGGAGGATAATAGATTCTCTGCGACATGGGTCATTGCCTCGGCATCAGTATTTCATAAACAACACTGCATTAATCTCATTCATTATTTTATAATCGCCATTATCATTGTATGCCATTAATAATATAACTCACATCACATAAATTTGTAGATAATATAGTAATTGTTATAAAAATACTTGGTAATTCAGGACTGCTGTTGTAGGTAGTTGTAGTCAGCATCATCTCCAAGTACCCACCATATGGGTACTTGGAGATAAGGTATAAACTACACTATAAATAAATAAATAAATAATGCTGGACATTTCACACAACATTATCTAGCCCCAAGCTAAGAGCTTGTGTTATGGGTAGATAACTGATATACTTAATACAATGCATTACATAGATAGATATTTGTTATTATACATAGAAAATACCCAGAACACCCAGAACAATTATCTGCAGATCGCACAAATATTTGTTCCGAGGCGGGGATCGAAACCGCAACCTCCTGCGTCGCAGGCGAACCTTCGCCCGCCACGCCACAGAGGTAGATACTATAAAGATGCACTCAAACATACAGGTAAGTATGCAATACACCACAGTCATCATGGCAGAATTGCTGGAAGACCAATTGGCACACTGCTTAGAGACCTCAATATCTTCTCCCAACAGTTGGGTCTTCTAATTAACATGGGCAAGATGAACATCATGTCAAATGCTCATGTCACACCCATGCCGGTAAAAATTGGAACAATATCAACTAATATTTATTCTGTGACAATATCATAGAAGTTGATGACCACTATGTATATTTGAGTCAGAAGACAAATAGATAGGTCTAACTTCAACAAAGAGCTCAGCCGACAAATCCAACTCAGAAGGGCAGCGTTCGGGAAACGATCTTCTCATCACAGATACCACCAGTGACTCACGACGAAAGTCTAGAATCAGTGCGTGTTACCATTGATAACTTACGACACTGACACAATGGTCATAAACTGTTGACTTCATTCATAAGCAGGTTATGGAGAGACCTATGCTCGGAGTTTCATTATGTGTTAGAATCCGAAACGAGCAGATCTCTTAAAGGACCAAGATCACTAACATAGCTCTTAAAATTGCAAAGTTGAAGTGGTAAAGGGCAGGCCATTTAGATCGAGTGGCAACCACAAACTGGATGACACGTGTACCGATGGACCAAAGGCATTTTAAAGGTTGCATGAAGTTGGTGGAAGGAGGTAGCTCAATGAAAGAAAGAAAGAAAACACGTTTATTTGTCCCCACTTAAAGGAAACAAAATAAAAACAACAATAGGTACCTACCTACCTAAGTAGTAGGTAACTTTACAAAAACTAAAAAAAAAAAAAAACACCAAATGGCGTAATGCATGTTGTGTGGGGGTCAAATAGGTCCCTGTCTCAGCATACAGCTACACCGGACCTACAAGTAGATACGGCGCGCCGCTGATTTTCAGATAGGGCCTGCCCGAGTGACATCACGAACGTTGAAGACGAATATACTAAATATATTATGTAAATAAATAATTAATTCATCAGCAAACTAAAATATAAAGAAGTAGTTATACTACACAGTTATCAACAAAAAAATAATATAAAAGTATTCTGTGGTCTGTTAGTAGTAGTTATAGTACTCTCCTTGGTAATGGCGATTTGTATTGTCTATGGCACAGAGCACTTTTAGTCTATCTATGGTCAGTCAGTCAGTCAGTGTCAATTTAAAATTTATTTTCAAGTAATTAAGGTATACCCTCAGGGTATACTTACGTATTTTTGCGAAAAGTTTCTATCGCAATGCAAAATGAAGTGTGAAAACTGAAGTGAAGTGGAAGTTGCTAAACAGAAACGCCTAAAGAAGAAGACTTCGAAGAAGTTTGAGGAAGGGGGTTAGGCAGTGAAAGCTGGTTATATAGATAGCTCCACCCAGGCCGGACGTACGTAAAACGATGGTGAGTACATTACGTACCTAAGTTGTCAAGGCCATTCATCGTAGCAGTCTATTGGGAAGGTCTATATTATGTTTTAACAAGCATTCACTCATGGTTTCACTCGCATGATACATACATACCTACATAGATACAATCTTTTTTCCTTATAGGATAGGCAGAACCCAAATGGGTCCCTTTTTACTGTGGGTTGCACAATTGCAGGTAATATAGATGCAACCTATGGTGACCTCATCGCTGGTATTGCTCTCCCATGACCAACTCTGCTAACACTTTCTTCCAGTAATAAATAATATAATAATAATATAGCCTTTATTCTAATCAACTTTCTTTCGATTCCCGCCTCGGAACAAATATTTGTACGATCTGCAGGTATTTGTTCAGGGTGTTCTGGGTATTATGTATAATAAAAAATATCTATCTATCTAATGTATTGTATTAAGTATATCAGGTATGCCATAACACAAGCTCTGCTTAGCTTGGGGCTAGATAATGTTGTGTGAAATGTGTCCAGTATTTATTTATTTATAACTTAAAAATTAAAACTTAGTCTAAACGTAGTCTAGTATTTGAAACTTGCTTGATTACTGTAGATTTGTTTGCCAGTCGGCAAAGGCCTCCTCCATTGAATTCGTTAATTCTTTAAGCTTTTTAGACACCTCAAGTCTTTGATCGTTTTGATTATGTACTTTTCAATAGTTTCCATTCTACTTCTTTTCCTATCTGTTCTTGTGCATTCTTGAATTTCTTTACTTATTGTCGCTAAATGTGTTCTTCTGTCTTTTGTATCTCTTGCGTTAGTAAAATGGTTTCTATCTGAGTTTTAATAGTACCTATTCGCTATCCAGTTGTACTTTTTCTGTGTTCCTAAATCCTTTGTTTTCTCCTTAAGGTCTATAACTTGTCTCTGAGGGTGATCTCTAATTAACATTTCTAAAAAAACCATTAGTGGCTTATTAACCAGAGGCCTTACCATAAGCTCTTATAGCGATTCAGTTCAAAAAACTATTCATTACATAATATTGGTTCCGTAATGTACGCAGCTATCTTTAAAGGCAGCGTAGCAGAAGGTCTATAGACTTCTGCAATTAAAGTTATTCAATGATGACAGATGTCAACAACCTACCAATATTTGGTACTGAATAGTTTTTGAACTGAATCGCTATAAGAGCTCATGGTGAGGCCTCTGGTCAGCCAGGACTTATCACATGAGTCATTATTCTGAGGCCATCAAAAGTTATCCAAATTCTTCTATGCTTTCACAATTAATTAATCCCCACCAAAAAGGAGTTTTCACATGGTATTTACCTCAGGCTGTTCATGGTTCTGCAAGGAATGAACCTTGTTTTGCATTTTTTGGATAAAAGTAGACTATGTGTCAATCCAGAGCATAATCTAATATAGGTAGGTAAAAACAATCTCTTAGAGAATAATTAGGATTATCTACCTTCAATGCATCAAAATAAACAAGTTAACATGCACAGAATATTATCTTTGCAAATGCTGAACCAGTTTTCCCTAACCTTCGTTTAAGTAAAGTTACAGTAGTTAAGTATAGTTAGTAGTAGTTTAGGTAGTTGTAGTAGTATTTAGGTATAATTTATTGTACATTTCCCATTTAAGCCTGAAATAAATTTATTATTATTATTATTATTATAAGACTCTCAGTCAGCTTTTGCTAAATGAAAAATAAGGTACATTCCTTGCAGAACCATGATTGAGGTAAATAAGATGTGAATACTCCTTTTTGGTGAGGATTAATTTAAAAATGGAATAGAATAAATAGGATAACATAAAATGGGCTCAGACAAGGAACATACGATCAATAAAGATGATAGAAGAGAATATTGTGTTAAATTCGATACAGTTGCATGGTTATTTTATCTTTGTGTAATCAGTTATGTTATCAGTCAAAATAATTGTGGAAAATATTGCGAAATAATCTAACAGGGTCCTTCCCGGAACCATGGAGTAGGTATCTATCGGATAATTTGCGAATTATCAACATTGTGAGTCATGGACACTAGAAAATCCCAGCTATGTCGCATCTCTGAAGCGTAACGATAAAAGAACGAGTTATAGGCTAATTTTATACTTTACGTCATATGTATACAACTTTTTTAACTCTGGTTCAAATGCAAGATACTATCAAAAATATCAAATGCCCACAGTAAACTTACCTTTCCATTGATTCCAAGGCCGAGTACCGTGTTTGAGATATCGTAGTCATCCGTAATAGGCGTAGTTTTGATAATTTTTGTGAAATTACTCATTTTGACTAACACTTCGTCTTTTGCAACAAAAACATTCGGGTTTTTCAACAACTTCCTAACACACTATCACTTCGAAAGTACACAAATATCACACAGTATTATTGCACTAAGTTTTTTAAGTAATATTTACTCACGTTGATATTATGAAGGAATTAATTTGTAAATTTTATCTAATTTTGTACGGTGACAAAATACGACGTCGACGATAGCACGACGCGGTCTTTTAGCCAGTGCGCACAGACTAAAAATAAAAAGAGTACAGTTAACCCAGTGTTGCCGACAGTCAAACTCAAAAAAGTCCGAAACCGAACCTAAAAGGATCTAAAGTGTTAAAAGATCCGTATCTGTAAGATCTCTACCGTTTTTTTTTTGATTAAGTAATTCATAAATTAATACCTTTAATCGGTCATTACTCAACAAGAGATGTTATTTTATATTCAATTTGTCAATGTTGCTGTGCCACTGGTTAATTCAAGGCATATACCTTGAATTAACCAGTGGCACAGCAACATAATCTCGTTGTTTTTTACCTTACGTCAATTGAAGTGCTTTGTAGAACCAAACCTCATTTAGCATAATCAGCTCAGCGTTGCTGGTACAAGTTCAGTCTGAGAGAGACCAACTGAACTTGAGGTTACACAAAAATGCCGTGTAACTCCAAGCACGTAGTACGAAGTACTAGGAATCAAAGGCAAGAAAAATACAGAAAGACATCAACGGCGAGCGAACCGAGCCTCAAATTTTTTATTTTTGGGCCTGAAATACATTAACTTTTACTTTCTTAATGGTTACAATTATTAGCTTTTAAATATAGTTAAATTAGGTAGTATCTCATTTAGACTCTGTGTAAGTGTATACACCACACACTTTATCTACAGATAGCAATTACAGATAAGATTTTTTTCTGAAAATTAACTATATTTGGCATATTGTGTATACTTGTCTTGTGTGAGTGAGTACTAACAACTGAGTTATATATTTTTTTACATTTTAATCTTATTTTTACTTGATGATGTTAGCGTTATTTGGCAATATGATTGAACCAACGTTTATTTAAAGTAGCATTAGTGGCATAATAAGTGGAAAGGTAGTTTATTTCACGAACTATTAAACAATCACTAACTTATAAGGCGCCATTCTGGCCACCCTATTGCCTCGCTTCTACATTCTGATACCTTAATCCACCGTGGTAACTTCCGGCCGTTATGTTTTTTTGTGAAATACACACATTTTCTACATCAATTAAAAAGTATAGGTCAGATGTAGGTAGTCTATCCATCTTTTGTGCTAAGACTAGTTAATGGAAAATTTAGATCCTTAAAACCCCAGTGCCCAGTTAAACAGTTAAATTCACGGTGACCTAGTTATATCAACCGTACCCGCAGAGAGTAAAATATTTATAAATAGATATATTTGTATAATAATATTGATATGTACAAATAATAATATTATTATTATATTAATATTTAATATTATTATCATGAATAATTTACTCCGCTTGAAACTGTTTAATAGGACTCCCTGTCTAAAAAGTTATAGAGACGGTATTATACCAATGACATTTTTGTCCCTAAGTGTATGCTTGAATTGAATTGAATTGACATTCCATCAATCAATAAGTAAAGTTGGGTTGGGACATCAGCATAGATCCCTGTCGAATAGATCAATAGCCAATCTTCAACCGGTCGTGTTTTTATATTCCGTCAAAAGAGGATTTTTGTAGACATGCTGCAAAAAAGATTCGAAAAGTTCTGACAAGATCAAGATTCGCAAAAGGTCCGCTAAAACTCGAAAAAGTCAGAAAGTGGACCAAAAGATCCGCACCGGCAACGTGGGCACGGTGCGCGTTGGTTGCGAAATCGCGCAGGATTGCCAACCGAAAGGAACCAAATGTGATGCGGAGCCACCATAGAGTGCGTTCCATTTAGGTGACATTTACGTTATTGAACGAAATAATTAGTTTCGTTTGGTTGGCTATACTGTAAATTACGTGCTGTATCATTGCACTGTTTGTTTCGTCTTCCGTGAGATGGCGCTTTTGCCAATCAGTACAATGTTTCAGAAATCTTTCGTAAGATGGTGCTATGTATTCAAATCGAGAAAAGTAGGAGTAATAATTTTGTTTTATGAGGTAGCAGAGCAGGTAGACCGTCACTTCACCCTTAGAGAATTTATAGGTAAGTACCTACCTTATGTTATAATTATAAAAGGTCGAAACATTTTATGGACAGATTTGAATTCCTATAATTTATATAGCAGAGTGTAGGTATCTAGTTTAAAACTGAACGCCCTGCTTTTCCATTACGTCAAAATAAAATATTCCATATTCCGTAAGTACAAAGAACATTTTTGAACATCAAAATTGCGTCAAGCGCTTATTAGGCATACGTAGTACATCCAAGTAGTGTTTGTTTGTACTATTATTTATTCTGTGTCTGTGGTCAAGTGGCATGCGGTGGAGGCTTAAATAATTATTCAACCTACTATAATTGGTTCCGAACTAAAGATTTCGAACTGTGATTGGTTCCGAACGAAAGACGAAGCGTTTACCTACGAAGGGAGTCAAAACCGTCAAAACCTACGTACCGCAATGACCGCGAAGGTAGGTACTTACCTACCTAATTTTATGTTACCTAATGTAGGTAGGTACTAGGTAGCTCATAGACTATATAGTTTTCAAGGTGGCATAGTTTTATCAAAGTTGACATCATTATGTTAGAGAACTCCCTTTTCCGCATTCGAACTCTATGGATGGTCCATTATGCGTGAGAGTAAACTAGCTAGATAGTTAGCCAGCCTAACTCCGTCCAGAAGCACAGAAGTTTCCTGGGGTCTTCGCAGGCTTCGCGGAGTGACCTCGGGTTGTTGAGGATTTGTTCACGTTGAGTTGCTACTCCCACGCATTCCAGGACTACGTGGGCAGCCGATTCTTCTTCGGTCAGACACCCCCTGCAGAGTGGGCTGTCTGTGGCTCCGATGTTGTAGAGGTGTTTGTTCAGGAGACAGTGGCCTGTGAGTGTCCCCACGATGGTACGAAGGTCCGGTCTTGAAAGGTTGAGCAGACGACGCGTGAGCCGTGGTGAGACAGCCGGAAGGGCTGCTCTTGACTGTCTGCAATCCGTGGTCCGTGCCCAACGCTCGTTGTGTTGATTTAGGGTGCGAAGCCGCATCCAAGTGCGTAGCTGAGAAAAGGGTAGAGGTAGGAATGGAGATGGTCCCTCTGTGGTTGTTCCCGACCCTCTTCTAGCCAACTCATCTGCGGTATCATTACCCAGCGATCCACTATGTCCCTTTATCCATTGTAGAGTCACCTCTACCCCTACCTCTAATGTCTATGGTTGACATCGTACATCTTCACGCTTATCTTAACTTAGTACAGTCAAATTAGGTGATTTTTTGCACAAGTGTGGAACTAATTAGATGTAGTCATGAAAACTTTTCTAATTGTTTTGTATGGCTTAAAAATCACCTCTAATAATAAGCATCAGTAATTTCACCCTCCGGAACAGGGGGAGATAGGGTGAAATATAGTTATAATATCCGTAACTTAATGGGGGAAATAGAAGTAGTCGGTGCAATTTGGCATATACTTTGAACCTTTATGATCTACATTTCCACCAAGTATTTTTTAAATATGACATACGGAACATACAAAAAAAATCATTTACAAAATAAACTTTTTGTGGTTATTACGGCTCCGGGAAAATTAAGGTAGTCGGTGCAAATTGCTTATCAGAAAAATGATCGAAATACATTACCAGGTTTGCACCTTGGTGCGTCTCACAGAAGGCACTTTTCCATATTTTATTGTCGCTCTACTTCGGGGAAAATTAATGTAGTTCTGGAAATTGCCTTAAACTTATTCATTTGATTAGTACTACATCCGCCGGAAGTTTTATACTGGTATTTATTTACGGAAAATGCATTTGTTCAACACTGTGTTCCCTACATGCACGTGGTTTTTATTAAAATCATAATGCACTAAGACAGTCTCTCTATACGTAATTTAACTTGCATCAAGTAATTTCTTTCTATTTTAAAATTTACGGCCTTTTTAAGTTTGTACCTAATATTTGAAAGGGTTCCGTAAGTGCCAGAAACGGTGCAAACTTAGGATAAGCTTCTTTTCGTGTCATCTAACGTTTCCATAAGAATCCAAGACTACACGACTTAGGTCCACACTTTTTGCTAATTTACCTGTACTAAACTGATTTTGGAGGATGAGCAGTGGATAATTATTATCCTTGACTTATAGCAATTCCATTAATTGTTTGAGGAAATGGTATCTACCTTTATCAAATTGGCCGTCATTAGGTAGGTACCTATCTACCTATATAATTATGTTATGCACCTAAGTAGGTATTGCACCGCATCAAACGTACCTAGATACATTGACGAGCACCTGTCTGTCTCATTACGAAACCTGAGTTTAGACGCAAGAGAGCCGTCGATCGTGGGCAAATTGTGAACTACATTGTTCTGGTTACTTTTTGTCGGCATTTTGAATCATAAACTAAATAAACAGTTCATTACAGTTGTAATAGTATTAAAACGGAATAGATGCGCTATTGTATTGCCCGCTAAACAAAAAAGGTAAAAGGGGTCTCTTCCTGAAAAATACTCTACACCAGTTATTTTGTTTTTACCCAAAACAGAACTAGATGGCACTGCTAAAAGTGAACACAGGCTAGAACGCGCTATCGATGCGGTACGGAGATTGTTATGGTTTAACTGAATACTTTTATTATAATGTCGTGAATCTTCATCTTCACTTCACCAAATGATATTTAAATAATTTTTTATGTTGACATCCAATCCAATGAGGAGTCAAAAGTCAAATCTATCATATCAGGGTTATAGGGTTATGTTATGTGCTGGTGTGGTGCTGTGGTGAGGTTCGCGTCTCGGACATGGGGTGAGGACTGAGGACTCCCAAAAACCCCCAGGGTGTGTCCACTGTCCATCCTCAGCGCTGCGCATGTCGCACGCAGTCGCGATGGGCTCCGGGATCTCCTAATAAAGGAACGCACCGCCGCCCATCTCACGCGGCGCCTAAGCGATAGGCATAATAAATCTCGTCCACGTGATGATGTCACATCTCGTATGACGACCCATACAAAGTTATGGTTATCATTCGAGATTTGACGTCATCACGTGTACGTTATTTTACCGAGAATCACTCCCTGCCACAAAGCGCCTGGAGCCCTCACCCCAACCATCAGCCTAACTTCCCGATTATTCAAGGTCCATTACAACTAGGATTGCCAACCCTACTATATAATATAGTATCCTACTATATTAGAGGTCCAAATACTATAATTATAAACGTGTTTGGGACAATTTAAATTGAAAAACGGCTAAATGGCTAAATACCACTTTTTTCCGTTATGTTAGCTCAACAGGTCTCTCGCTGAACAGACTCTAATAGCTTCGAAAATACTATATTTGATTTGAAAAAAGTTGGCAACCCTAATTAAAACCTAGTTACACTACACCTATTAGCCGGTTACAGTTCGTATGGCGATTGAAATCAATAAGGAAACAATACATGATCGATATGACATGAGCTAATCGCTTGCAGCTCACGGCTGCGAATATTGCGAAATGACCAATTAAATACAAAGAGTTTTTGTTACGAGATCCAAGAGATGTGTGTTTCAAGTGGCTATGAAGTTAGCGATTTGTTTTTCTTCTGTCCGTTCGTATCAGCGTCGTCTGTTCAACTATTTGTATATTCAACCCATTTTCGTTTTATTCGTAGTCAGTAGGTAGGTACAGCGATCTTCGTAAACAAAAATAAAAAATGATCCTTGTGATTATATTATATATCTACAGATGCTTCTGTAAGCTAAAACTAAGGAAGCAAGTCAAAGTCAATAGGTACCTATGTAATTGTTTGGTTATATTTTTTATTTTTTATTTTACAAGATAATCAAATATCACCGTAGGTACCCTATAAAACAATATAACTATAACATCTACAACCAGTCGATCTCGAGTAGAGCCCTAGCTCTACTGGAGATCGACTTATTGTCGTTTTAGAGATCTCAAAATAACCTAGTGCGTGATCTATGTATGAGACTGTTGGGTGTTAGTAAGTATGTTAATTTTGTATGGGAAATACTCCACGCGGATAAAGTCGCGGGCGTTACACTAGTCTTTTATCATTTGAAATCCTGGATACTTCAATATTTCTGTTGGTCTATTCTCATTAGTTCAACTTACAGGGGCCTAATTCTCGGGAAATAGATATAATATCACATTCGATATTTATCGCAGGAACTGTCAAAATATCTACTGAATTGAAATTTCCGTGATATGGAGAAGTCACAGTAGATAAATATCGATCGAAAATCGTTAGATATGCATCGCTAGAGGGATAAATATAATATCACATTCGACATATTATATCGTAGGAACTGTCAAAATATCTACTGAATTGAAATTTACGTGATATGGAGAAGTCACGGTAGATAAATATCGATCGCAAATCGTAGATATGCATCGAGTGGTCAGGAGCACTCGATATTGGTTTATCTATTGAATTATCGAACACAACAAGAGCGCGACGCATCTTTTTTTGGTTGTATTCCCTATAGATAGGTAGTGTTTCTCCTCCCGGGGAAGGGTATCCACCCATGGATGAGTATTCTCCCATGGATGGGTCTCCTCCCATGGATGGGTCTCCTCCCGTGGATGGGTCTCCTCCCATGGATGAGTATCCTCCCAAGGATGGGTCTCCTCCCATGGATGGGTGTCCTCCCATGAATAGGTAGGGGTTGGTGGGTGTTATGTTATGTGTACCTATGGTATATAATTTTCATTCCCCTTAATTTGATAGCACGCGGTCTTTTTTATAAAGTTTTGAAAAGAAATACCCACTAAAGCGCCAAAGGCCACTATAGTTGCCTTGCATTTATACGGTTGAGCGATGGTTAAATCCAAAAATCTATGCCTAAAGCGCTGAGCGAATGGGTGCTTTTACCAACCGCAAATTTGTTGGTTTTTTGGTAAGTGTTTAAGATAAAGCCAGTTTATTACGAGTGTGTAACTAGTTTCGAAATGAATAAATAAAAAGCATTTTTTCAACATGCATCGTTTTATGAATATAATCCCAAAACTTCTAATAAATTACTTGTGGAAATCACCATTGTAAACAGTTGGTTCACTCCGAAGAAATTTATTTATTTTTCCGAATAGAACAAAGTCAAAGTCAAAGTCAAAGTCAAAAAGAACTTTATTCATTGAAATCACAAGGATCATTTTGAATCGTCTTATATAAAATTAAATTACTCCTGTTCCAACGCGACCAAGCCTAGAAGAATCAGGCAACAAACTCGGCTTGGCTTACATAAATGGTCCGTCTTACCACTAGGTGAGAAGCGCCTGTGTGGTGCCTCGGAGCAAGGAGTTGCTGATACATAGTAAATGAGAACTTAAAAACCTTAAGAAGGTAGTCAAAAGTAAATAAACATCAGCAAAAATATGCAAGACAGCACACGCTACGCTTGTTATACTTATAAATAATAATCTAATACAAACATGTAAATAGGTAAGTACAGATATTGCAAATTTACATTTTAGCAGTCGAGGGGCAGAGCGACATCAGGCCACGCGGCTTTATCATTAATATAGTCATCAAGAGTGTAATACGCTTTCTTAATTAGATTCATCTTTATGTAGGATTTAAATCTTCGAATAGGAAGTTTAAATGCACCTTCTGGAAGTTTATTATAGAACCGTACAGAATTCCCCATAAAAGACCCACTTACTTTCTTTAATCGAAATTTTGGTATATTTAGTTTGTGTTTATTTCTCGTGTTAATACCATGCACGTCACTTTTTATCATAAAACTATCCAAGTGTTTATGTGTATGTAATAATATTTCATAGATATATTGCGATATTACTGTAAGAATATTGATTTCTTTGAAACGCTCTCTCAAGGAGTCACGCGAATTCATTTTATAAATGGCACGTATTGCCCGTTTTTGCAAGACAAAAATAGCTTGGATATCTGCTGCTTTACCCCACAGTATGATACCATATGACATAACACTATGGAAGTAGCTAAAATAAACAAGCCTAGCTGTAGCTTCATCAGTAAGCTGCCTTATTATACGAACTGCATATGCAGCGGAACTAAGTCTACCAGCAAGAGCCACAATTTGTGGTGCCCACTGCAACCCTGCATCAATATTAAGCCCTAAGAAAATGGTAGACTTGACAAGATCAAGTGTCTCCCCATTTATTTTAATATTAGTTGGATAATGTTTTACATTTGGCAATGTGAATTTGATGCATTTAGTTTTTTTAGCATTAAGCAAAAGATTATTAACTGTGAACCACTCAAGAACACGCGATAGTGAATCATTTACACCATCGTAATTAGATTTAGATCTATCAACTTTGAAAATCAAAGAAGTATCGTCAGCAAACAGAACTATGTCACATATGTCTTTCACAAAAAAAGGGAGATCGTTAATGTAAACTAGGAATAAAAATGGGCCTAGTATTGAACCCTGTGGCACCCCCATGACAATAGTCGATCCTGAAGACCTTTCACCACCAACATCAACTTTTTGGACTCTATTGGATAAGTAAGAATTTACAAGATTAATTGCCTGATTTTGTATGCCATAATGTTTTAACTTGGAAATTAAAGTATCATGCCTCACGCAGTCAAAAGCTTTGGACAGGTCGCAGAAAACTCCGATCGCGTCCTGCGAGTTCTCCCATGCTTCAAATATGTGTTCTAAGAGCATGGTACCAGCATCGGCTGTCGAACGACCCTTAGTAAATCCAAATTGATGACTATGAAGAAGTCCGTGGAGGTTGAAGTGTGACAATAACTGAGTAAGAATAAGTTTCTCAAAGATTTTACTTAACGCAGGCAATATAGAAATTGGCCTATAATTACCTGGATCTTTTTCATTACCAGACTTGAACAAAGGAATTAATTTACTATGTTTCATAAGATCAGGAAAGACTCCCTCGTCAACACATCCATTGAAAATATAGGCCATACACGGCGCAATATCAATAATTATAACACCTAACACCTTTGTAGATATTCCCCAAAGGTCTTCAGTATTTTTAATATTAAGTGACTTAAATGTCTTAACAATATCAATGGCATTAACGTATCTGAAACTAAACGCGACCTCACACTTATCAACACTTAATTCCAATAAAGTAGATGCTCCAGAGGCAGTTGATTTTAAAGATTGAGTCACAATATTAGGTATACTAGAGAAAAAACTATCAAAGGCATTTGCGACCTCAATATTATTTGATAATATTGTATTGTTTACGTTTAAATTAATTTGTTTACTACGAGGTTTAGCTTTACCTGTTTCATTATTTATTAATTTCCAAGTTGTCTTAATTTTATTTGTTGATTTTTCTATTTTATTTCTCAAATGCAATGATTTTGCTGCATGACAAACTTTTTTGAAGGTCTTGGAATAGTTCTTTATGTACAAGATAAACGTTGGATCGTGCAACATTGATTCTCTAGCCGCATAGAGTTCATATAATTTATTCCTACTTCTATAAATACCGGTTGTAGCCCAATCAGCTAACCCGACATTAGCTCTAGCTTTACATTTTTTTAACTTAAATATCTCACTATGTTCCTCACATATCAACTTAAACAAACTAGTAAAAAGGTCATTCGGATCATCTACGCACGGTACAAGGGGCATTTTAAGTTCAATACTGCCCTGGAACTTCTTAGTGCGACTTTCTGTGATAGGCCGATAAGTGAATTCCTTAGGTTCATCTACAAAATTACAAGTAAATATAGCACTGTGACCATAGTGATCTGAGGTGAAATGTTTAATTACTGATTTATCAATTGGAACACTACTGCAATAAATATTATCTAAACAGGTGGATGTTGTTAGTGTCACCCTTGTAGGTTCTTCGAAGAGGTGATTTAAGTTAAAGCATTTAAATAAATTAAGCAGCCTCTCAGATAGAGGATTAACCGGAATATCTATATTGAAATCTCCGCAGACTATTAGCATTTTATTACAAACAAAAGTTTTAAGCAATGCTTCTTCCATAGTGGATTCAAATAATGCGAAGTCTGCGTCAGGGGGACGGTAAACGCTCACAATGATATGCCGCTCTAGCTCAACACAAGATAGCTCAATAGTCCTCTCAATAGTGAGATTTGCAACATCTTTACGTTCCTTGCATTTTAAAGTATTTCGAACAACAATTAAGGAACCCCCACGTATGGCGTTTTTGCGTTTGTATGAACTTACAATATTATAATTCTCATAATAAGGGAGTAAATCAAATTGTAACATCCAGTGTTCAGTTACACACATAATATCAACATTAAAACGATTTAAAAATAATTCTAATTCTAAGATTTTGCTGGGAAGGCCTTGCACATTTTGATGTACTACATGTAATGTGCCCGGCTGTCTCATTGTCGAACTCGTCAGTTTAAATGACTGTCAGCTACTCCTACTTGTTTGCCCTCATTAGTACTACTACTAACTACGGGCTTGTCGGTGAACTGCGTTATAGTACTTATAACGGGATCAAAAATATTAAATGCTAACAATTTAGCAATTATTAATTTACTATGTCTACTCAAATACATAGTATCTTGTGTCAAAATAAAATTACTAATAAAATTATTAGTATCAAAATACAAAACGTCTCTATGACGACATGTCAAATTATACAGCATTAAATTAAGATTCCAAATTTTTTGATTATCTTTAGTACTCAAACATTTTGAGTAAGGGAAAGCACATAAAATTAATTTTCCCAGTCCTGAATCTAGCTTTTGTAGCAAAGTCTCAACTAACTTAATAATATCCAAACGCGTTACACCACTACTCTCACCTAATTGTACTAAAAGAGTGGTGTTGTTGTCAAAGCAATCCTCCCTCTTTATAGTATCTATAAGTTTGTTAATAGGGGCATTAGGAAAGCAATTATTTGTCACAACTTGCCCTAACAGGTCACTAAGGAGCAAGCCCATCCCAACACCTATCTTATCTGAATACACCACAGTCTTCCGGGTCTGACAACAGGATTTAATCTGTCTAACCGGAGACTGCGTACCAGGTGTGGAAACTACTTCAACCTGAACAGTAGGTTTAGCCTGACTCTGCGATGCACATGTTGCAATGTGTGTTAAAGCACCTAAAGCTGATCCAGAAGGCTCTGATAAAGGAAGGTCCGTCTGTGAGCTACTATTACATACTTGTACATATGTGCTATCATCACTCAGTATCTCTACGATATTATTCATTTTCTGAATATTGTCAGATGCTTCTCGTTCAGCTTTTTTATATTTACACGTTACATCATGAAGTGATGTTTCTAAACTTTTAATTTCCTCTGACATATCAACTAACTCTTTTGAATTTCGTCCTATCAAATTATAGCAGGAATTAAGTTCCTCATTTAAATAACATTTTTGCTTAATATGCTTGGCATAACTTAGGACATTTTTATGCTTTTTAAGCTTTTTCTCAGTTTTTTTTATAAAATTACTAACGCCAAAGTTAGTGATTTTTGTATTATTTCAGACTGCTCATTCCAAGCAACCA
Source organism: Epirrita christyi (assembly GCA_951392215.1). NCBI lineage: Eukaryota > Metazoa > Arthropoda > Insecta > Lepidoptera > Geometridae > Epirrita > Epirrita christyi. The sequence continues at coordinate 5,837,697 of OX595861.1, forward strand.
AGTAATAATTAATCAACCTGCCTGTTAATGGAAAACTCAACAAACTATTCAAATGAAAAAAGTCGATCGTGCAAACACAATCCACAGAAAAACCTCAACTGAATCAAGAATTTGTTTTTTTTTAAGGGCCATAGACTTTTTTTTTGCCTTCATTCAATAGTGCTATTCAACTATGTAGTTACTATTGTAGTCGATTTTACTTTGAAAAGACAACCACATAATATACTTTTTGTAACTTTTTACGTCACTAATCGAAACCACAGCTGAAGCCTCTACGGAGGCCTCTGGCGCTTTACGGGATACATTCCAGGCAACTAAAGAGGTCTCTATCGGTTTAGAGAGCACACAGTCGCACGAGCAAGTGCCCCAATGGATACACATTCGGCCTTTAAAATAATAATAAAAGTGATAAGGTCCACAATCATCATAGAAGATGTGATAAATATTATAAGGAAACGAAGATAAATTCAATAAAAAATAATGCACAAAACTACAACAATTTAATATTAGTGTTGCAATCGAAACAATCAGAATAACCGAGGGAATAATTAAACAGAATGGCAATAAGATCATAAAATACGTATGCATAGCACAAAGTCTCGAAGCAAAGAGAGTAGTGGAAGTGTCTCTTGGCGTTGCGCGCTGCGTCGTCATCGCTGTTGTGATCGATTTACCATCGCGTAGCAGCAATTTTGTTTGTAAAAGTAGGGGAGAACTTCCCCCCTCTTAGTTCTTCGTCTGCCGTAGGAAGGAACACAACGAGGCGAGCTTTTTGAGCAGCGCTCGGATGGTTTTCGTTTTTTGCTCACGCCTATTTCACTCATTCGTAATTCCATAACTTACCTGTTTGTACAAAATTCAACACACCGATAGTAGTAATAATTATATTTAATAAACTTTTACGGAGCTGACAAAAATAATAAACAATAACCAAGGGATTTGAACTTGAAGGGAGAAACGTGTCAAAATTGACAAATCAATATTATTGTGTCATTTATAGTGATATAGTGCAAGGGCGGATCCAGGATTTTTTTGGGAGGGGCACAAGGGGTGGACGGGCAAAAAAAACAACAATAACTGTTAGAAATAAACTTGAAGTATGATAATTCAAGTTTATTTCAACAAGTTCAAGTATGTATAGGAAGGTTAATGAGAGTGTCAAAACAATAGAAAAATTAAATGTTTAATAAAGACAGCTTTCTTTTATGTTTCCTGCTGAAGATGTCCAGCACTTCATTAGCGTCCATTTTTGCCGCAACGTCTTGATGGATAAGCATTAAAGCCAATCCATTGAAACGCTCGTCTGTCATCCTGTTGCGAAGATAATATGACTTTGATCGGCGTAAGGTGGTTTCATTTGCAATTGAGTGAAAGGGATGCAACGAACAAAATTCGCAATTCCAGCCAGAAATAGACACGAGTTTCACTCATGTTCTTTCTTTCATGGTCTTCGGTATCCAATCTCGCTACTGCTGAATGATTTGCCAGAGCACGTGACGGTAGGAGAAGTGTTTATGTACGCAGATGACGTAGCTGCAGTTGTCCACGCTCAGTCTCTCGATCAGCTTGAGCAGCGGTTGAATGAGGCTGCCTGCCAGGTGGCCCAGTGGTTTGAGTGGAACGGACTCGTCCTGAACCTCAAGAAAACGCACTTCATTCATTTGTCCATCTCTGGTCATCAAGTCAGGAGGCTATCGGTATCGATCGAGTCAAGACCCATAGAGCAAGTCCAGTCAACCGCCTTCCTGGGGTTTCATATTGACAGAGGCCTAACCTGGAGTACACATGTAGACAAACTCTGTGCCAAATTGGGCAGCGCGTGTTACGCTCTATACAGAATATCTCGCGTGGTGTCAGCTGATGTAGTCCGTACCTGCTACTTCGCGACTGTACATTCGCTTCTCCAGTACGGAGCTGAACTGTGGGGGCGCGCTGCCGACAGGGAGCGTGCCTTCCGCATGCAGAAACGTGCTGTGAGGGTGATCGCAAAAGTAGCGCGGGATACGTCGGCGAGGCCATATTTCACTTCACTGAGGATACTCACGTTGCCCTCGCTCGTGATCTTCCAGGTTGCTGTGTACGTGAGGCAAAATATAGAAGCCTTCGGAACTCGTGGAGACGGGCACGCTCTAAACTGTAACACCCGTGGTGCTGGTAAGCTCGCGACAGTAGCTCACAGACTTGCCAAATCAGACAGGCTCACGCACATCTTGGGACCTGCTGTATATAACCGCCTGCCGGAGCATATTATAGAATCAGGTAGCCTTACATCTTTCAAGACTAAATTAAAATTATGGCTCATTGAGAAGGCGTTCTATAATGTGGAAGATTTTGTATGGAAAGTCAAATAGTTTTTTAGATAATCAAATCAAAATAATTTTTATTCATTGAATTTTGTTTGAATCATTTAATATGACAATTTGTATCTAATTTTTTTTTTTTTTTTTACAATTTTGAATTACTGACTTAATTTATATTAAGTAGGTACTTAAGTTATGTAATTATAATTTAGCCCTTTTTTGAAGTAATTGAGTAAGTGATTGTGACTGTAATACTATTATCTGTTCTATTGACCTGTAAATGTTATATTTACCAATATATTGATTATTTATTTCTGATTTCTGTTATTTTATTTTTAACAACTCTGATTATTTGATTTGCCATAAGTATACTACTGTGATGGAATCTCCAGGGGGCGGGGGGCACGTGCCCCCGTGCCCCCTCACTTAAATCCACCCTTGATATAGTATATCTATTGCCTCGAGAATACACATTTTGTCGCGGGATCGATATTTATGGTAGATAAAAGGTGTGATATGATAATATCATATCCCAAAAATGTCGCATGAACTGGGAATTAGGCCCCAGTTCATTTGAACTACTGAGGCTGTTCAATATCGCGTTTATCATGGCCCAACCGCGCGTGACTCACGATCAACAATCGGTGAAAGTCATGACATAGATTAAGTAACAGTATACAGGTAGAGTGCGTCTAGTTTAAAATTGCACGCCTTACTGTTTAGGTACGTCAATATAAAATGTTCCTTATTCTGTAGTGACAAGGATCATTTTCAATCGTCTAGCCTATGCCTAGGTACGTAGGTTGCCTAGGTAGCCGACTAAAAGTTCCTGAGACCGAATCCTGAGTTTTAGCAAGCAATTTACACGGACATATACGGTGTAGTGTTGCCTTGGAGCAAGGAACTCTTGGAGCAAGGAACAGTGTTGCACGGATTTTTGTATGGACAATGAGGGTCACAGAGTGTACGCTTTATCAGTGTTGCCATAGTAAATCCGTCCGTGTTACACTACACAATACGTCCGTGTCAGTTGTTTGCAAAAAACTTAAGACGTAATTGGTTTTAGGAAATGAGCATTGAATGACAGATGTACTAATGAGCTCTAGAATTTTTATGTTTTTGATAAGAGTTCTTATAGTTTCCAAAAAGAAATAAAAAGTAGTAGATTGTTATACAAGGAGCTAACAAGGGAGTAGGTAAATAGAAACCGAGTTTTAATGGGTTTTTAACGCAGTGTGTAATGTTACACTCTACTTTTTATTACGATTGCGAGAAAATAAAATAATCCACTAAGTACATTATGAAATAGTTAATTCTAAAGATTTCGCGCCAATGTCTTTTTTTATTTTTTCTGTAGCCCGTAGCCGCAACCAAAGAGATCTACCAAAGAGATCGCAGATTTTAATTCCATTTTCAAAAATAAAATGTTATATTTTTTATGAAACAAAGTAATAAGCCGAGTCTTTATTCATGATTATTCTACTTATGACTAAAGATTTTTTCGTTTTTTTGAGCAAGAGGAGTGAAAAAAAATCATTGTTATGGTGTATGGAAAAGATGTTTACTATTAAGTATAGGTAAATAGTGGAAATGGATGAAAGTTGGTAATAGCTATTGGAGAGAGAACATGCTAATTTAATGTTTATTGGGCTATAATAAGATGAGATGCGGAACCTACCAATACTACACGTATTGAAAACGATTAAGACAGGTGGTGACTTCCGTGATACATACATTTTATAATGTACAATGGATAGGTACATTAGTACAGCCTTTTAATTATAATATGTAAAAGTTTGTGAGGATGGATGGATGGATGTTTGTTACTCTTTCACGCAAAAACTTACTGAATGGATATTAATGAAACTTTACATCATTGTAGCTTAGATACATCAAAATAACATATTATAGGCTATAATCTATGATAGAGATTCCACACGGACGGAGACGCGAGCAAATGCTAGTTACTCAATAAATACGTACCTACACTGATCTGCCCCCCATATTTTTTTTTTTTTGTATTTTGACAATTCTAAGGTCATTTTGAGCAATTGATGGTAATTTTACTTGTGAAACGTTAGTCACCGAGTGACTTTCAGTTAGGGAATAGGGGGGTAGATCCTACACTAAGATTCCTTGTGTCGTGTATCACGAACTACTAGTACCATGGTACAACAACGCACATACACGGAACGGATTTTCAGTTCATGCAAACATTTGTTCCGCAGCGATAATCGAACCCGCACCTCATGCGTCTCAAACAATACCAATAAAGAACCAGTAAATTGAGCTTACGTGTTATGTAGCATAAAACTTGCAATGTCGAAGTGATAGAAGTTTTCGAACAACTCTCCCATAATCAAGTGCCATAGCAAAAGCCGGAGACTGTAACTGTGACAGTTGACCTGAGTAGGACACGTTGCGCAATGTAGGATCGGTGCGTGATGGCGAAAGAGCGATGCTACCGATAAGGACACCGCCCACTGTAGCAGGACGGGTCAATAGGATGAGATAATCGAGATTTCACTTCTCACACAATGGCTATAAGAAATAATGGGTACTTTACTTCCTTGTTTGCTCGTTTATTTTCCAACTAAAATACGGAAGGCAAATATGTCTAATTTTCACCAACCAAAAAACAATCAAATTTAGTTTTTATAGGAGTGAGAGTATCTAAACCGCGGCTGCGGGTATTCCAGTGCGCCCCCTTGAGATTTACGCCCCTGAAAGCCCCCCTACGGCCAGCCACTACGACGCTACCAGCGAGCGCAGCGAGTCACCAAACATTGAGTGTATTTTGGGCGCCAAGAGAGCAGATAAAATTAATAATACTTTAATGATAGGGGTAAGCAGAGCAAACATATTGTGTTTTAAGGTAAAACGTTTCGCAAGCGGCGCGAAATTCAAATTTGAGTGTGTTTTGTGAATTTCGCGCCACTTAGGAAACGTTCCACCTTAAGCGGAAGTTACCGGTAGGGCGCATAATATGGCCTTACGCGAACGGAGTTTGCTTCTATTTTGGCTATTATTTCATCAAACTCCATGAAATTATGTACACATGTACCTACACTAATATCGAGACCCATGTTGCGTCAGTTTTTTTTATTTTTTTAGCTATATGATTTGGTAACCATATAATTTTATAAGAAACTAACGCACCACGGGTCTAGATATTAGTGTACTGATAATGTGTACAAAGTTTCATGGAGTTTGATGAAATAATAGCCAAAGTAGAAGCTAACTTCGATCGCGTGCAAAAAGGCGTAAGAGCATTAAGAGCCTTTTTGATAGCTACCGATGACCTCCTCTTAAGCTTCCAAATAGCAACAAAAGAACACGTAGAAGATATCTTATGTTTCTTTCCACATAAGTGACTTGTTTGAGTTTACGTTCATAATCACGCACGAAATTGACGGCTCACCAAAGCGAGGAACAGGAGTAATTTTAGTTTATAAGACGATTCAAAATGATTCTTGTGATTTCAATAGTAGAATGTATTGGAGACTATTATTTATATTTATTATCTGTCTTGTACTGTACCTTCTAAGCAAATAAATAATTCATTCATTCATTCATTAATTAATTAATTCATTCATTCAATGAATACAAATCTTTTGATTTGATTTGATTTGAGCTAGTGCCTTATAGAATCTGCCGCCCCTAGGCCTCTGTTACCCTTTGGCAGCGACCTGAACGGCCTATTGGCAAATCGAGTACTGGCCACGTCCCAAGTGTACGTGACCTACGATGTATTGTTGTTATCTACAGATAACCGCTGGTAGGCTGAGTTCGTCACATAAATAAAATACAAAAAACGGACAAGTGTGAGCGTGAAACAGAGGGTTCCGGTCCATAAATTATTTCGAAATCGTCAAGAGTTTCAGCCACTATTTGTTAAAAAAAATATCTTACAAATTTTTACATCTTACTTACCCCATTCTAGGGGTAAAAAAGTAGAAATTCCTCAATCTCTTAGACATTTTCCGTTATTTGCGGCACACAGCCTCCTAGCATTCTAAATTTCGGAATTGTGAGAATACTGAAAGTTGGTACCTTAGAGTTTTATAATGTTCGTGATTTCCATACAAATATTAAATATTCTAATACCCGAGTTATATTTAGTTATATTTTTAGGTTAATTTATTTATTAGTCATATCTTAGTCTATATATGTGTTATATTTATTAGTCTTATTGGTCATAGAAATGAAAACATTAAATTTATACCAAAATATAAACCTTTAGGTAACTTAACTTCACATTTATCATTTAATTTCATTTTGTTTTTTGTATCTTCTTTTTTTTTCTCTTTTCGTCGTCTACGATTACTGTTTTTATGTTTACTTGTTTGTGACCTATATGTGGAAACTTTTAAATGGCCCTCTGGATACATGTAGGTAGTTCTTACATGTATTTTAGTTTATAGTCCGTATGTGTACTAGCTGTAAGTTTTCCCAAAATTTCTAAAATAAATAAATAAATTTATACTTTGGTATAAAAATGTTGTCCCTGTAGTCGTTCCTGAGAAAAAGGGTCTTGACTTGACAAATCCGTTTTTTCCTGTATCCGGAATTCCGTTTTTTTGTACGTAACCCTAAAAAAGGTTTAAAAATCTGTAATTTCGTAATCTTGTCGTGTCTTACAGCGATTACAATTCTAATCCCGTGTCGGTTGATATTTTGGGTCCGCATTGCGTGCAATGCACGACATTATTTCCGTATTGCATTATTGCAATTAACTTGCATTGCGATACCTACTTCATCAATGCAATTCCTCCGTGGGTCGGTAGGCGAGTAGCTAGATAAGATGTGAGAGGTTAAAGATAAAGATAAAGATTAAACATAATGTTAATATGATTACCTCTTTAAAATCATAAGTCACCATACAAGATTAAAATGTGTCATTTATAACTTTTCATTTAAAAAATCGACTTCCGCCATTGTATTCGACTAAATATTTGGGTGAAAAAAAATGATGAAAGAACCATAGTGGTGAAAGGATTATGATACTTTTTGAATGCAAATTCTTGGTTTGTTGCTGAAAATATCAAAATCGCCATATGTATGCCTACAATATTTGAGGAGTTCCCTCAATTCCTCATGGATCCCATCATCAGAACTGGATTTTGAAAAAAATGGGACCAATCTGGAAGTATATCTATTCAAATAAAAAAAGAATTTTTCAAATCGGTTCATAAACGCCGGAGATATGAGGTAAAATACAACCGAATTGAGAACCTCCTCCTTTTTTGGGAAGTCGGTTAAAAAGTCATGAATACTATATTATCATTTATTTATTAATAATTGTTTAAAATTAGCTTTAAATAAATTCTCAAATTAGTTGCAGGTTCGATTCCCGTTTCGTCACAAATGTTTGCATCATAATTGTTATAAAAAGGCCTCCCCCATATGCCACGACGACCAGTCCTGAGCCGCCTCCATCCACTAAGTTAAGCTGTAACCCAAGCCCGTTACAAATGCAATACCTCTTAGGTCCCGCCCACCTAGGTCGCGTCCTACTTGGCATTACACTAGGCCCGTTATCCTGACATATATTATAAAGATGAAAAGTCTCATGTGCGTGTAATTCCCCCGGCGTTTTCAAACCGGACCACAGCGATGCGAGCACTACTGCTTGGTGGCAGAAATATATCATCATCATCATCATCAGCCTGTAGAAGTCCACCGTTGGACATAGGCCCCCCTTAGAATGGACTAAAGACATTATAAACGTAGCTGGAAGTCGGTGGATGGAGGTGACTCAAGACCTTTTGTCGTGGCATTCTAAGTATTATATATATTCATTTATAGTTTATAGTGGTGTATTTTGTAGTCAAAACTGATCAAGAAATAATATAACATTTTAACCGACTTCCCAAAAAAGGAGGAGGTTCTCAATTCGGTTGTATTATTTTTTTTTTTTGTATGTTTGTTACCGCATATCTCCGGCGTTTATGAACCGATGTGAAAAAAACTTTTTTTATTTGAATACATCCAGATTGGTCCCATTTTTTTCAGAATCCAGTTCTGATGATGGAATCCATGAGGAATTGAGGGAACTCCTCAAATATTGTAGGCATACATATGGCGATTTTGATATTTTCAGCAACAAACCAAGCATTTGCCTTCAAAAAGTATCATAATCCTTTCACCACTATGGATCTTTCATAATTTTTTTTCATCCAAATATTTAGTCGAATGCTATGGCGGAAGTCGGTTTTTTAAATGAAAAGTTATTTTTAGTCTGCTTGGCAAGCATACAAACATACAGCCCACCATGGAAAGCAGTTACCGTAGCCTATGGACGCCTGCAACACCAAAGGCATCACACGCGCTACCGACCCTGAGACATAAAGATGAAAAGTCTCATATGCCTGTAATTTCACCGGCACCCGTACCCTACTAACCGAAACACAGCAACGCGATCACTACTGCTTGGCGGCAGAAATAGGTACGGTGGTAGTACTTCCCCTGACGAACTCTTTCACAAGAAGTTCTACTACTAACAAATTGCTTGGTAACTACTGCTTGATGGTAGAATTAAAGGTTGAATTTTGTAGGTAAAACTGATCAAGAAATATGATGTAACTAATACATATGAATATGCATAACAGCGGGTGTTATGAATAATTCAGTTGCAAATAGAAAGACGGATTGACTAGCTTTACATAACATATTTTTTAAATATTTACATCATAACTATTCCGATGATAATCATAATGAGTTAGGGTTCTTTGGTCATAGGGTAATTTCGTCATCGAAAAAATATAGTGTAAACTCGTCACTAGTCAAATAAATTAGATGAAATTATTTTGGGGCACCTTTACGGCCGAACTTGAATGTTGTGTTGTAAAGCCTATTGACGACCTCTGTGGCATGGCGGGTGAAAGTTCGCCTGCGACGCAGGAGGTTGCGGGTTTGATTCCCGCCTCGGAACAAATATTTGTACGATCTGCAAATATTTGTGCAGGTTGTTCTGTGTCTATGTATAATAAAAAATATATATCTATTGTAATGTATTCTATTAAGTATATCAGTTATGTAGTACCGCATAACACAAGCTCTGCTTAGCTTGGGGCTAGAAACTAAATATACCAAAATTTCGATTAAAGAAAGTAAGTGGGTCTTTTATGGGGAATTCTGTACGGTTCTATAATAAACTTCCAGAAGGTGCATTTAAACTTCCTATTCGAAGATTTAAATCCTACATAAAGATGAATCTAATTAAGAAAGCGTATTACACTCTTGATGACTATATTAATGATAAAGCCGCGTGGCCTGATGTCACTCTGCCCCTCGACTGCTAAAATGGAAATTTGCAATATCTGTACTTACCTATTGACATGTTTGTATTAGATTATTATTTTTAAGTATAACAAGCGTAGCGTGTGCTGTCTTGCATATTTTTGCTGATGTTTATTTACTTTTGACTACCTTCCTAAGGTTTTTAAGTTCTCATTTACTATGTATCAGCAACTCCTTGCTCTGAGGCACCACACAGGCGCTTCTCACCTAGTGGTAAGACGGACCATTTATGTAAGCCAAGCCGAGTTTGTTGCCTGATTCTTCTAGGCTTGGTCGCGTTGGAACAGGAGTAATTTAATTTTATATAAGACGATTCAAAATGATCCTTGTGATTTCAATGAATAAAGTTCTTTTTGACTTTGACTTTGACTTTGAGATAATGTTGTGTGAAATGTGCACCATTTTTTTATTTAATTAATATAAATATAATGTGTAAATAGTATATATCATCCACCGACTTACTGCGACATTTATAATGTTCTAGTCCACCGAGTGGAGGGTCTTCCTCTACCACATCGTCCGGGTTGTGGTCGCCACTCGAGAACCTTAATTCCTCAACTGTTGTCAGTTCTGCGAGCTATAAATGAGCTTCCATTGCCACTTGGTAGTTATGTCGTTGATCTTGGTTTTTAAATTGAACAGAATCTGAGTTATTTATTATTTAACTAATTTACCTATTAATTCTAATCAGGAAACAAGAATACTGTAATTTAATTACTTACCCAATCAAATTACCTAATTAAAAATGGGTTTGATGAGAAATAAAATGATTATTGTGTTTTAGACAAAGCATTTTTTAATTATCGTAATTAATCTAAATACTTTGAAATATACGGGTCGAAATTGTGAGTGAATCCGACGGGTTGCATTGCTGTGATAATGACTGCAACTTCTATTACCGACAAAGAATACACTTAAAAAAAACTAAGCGTTTTTTAAATTTAAATTTGTTTTTTTTTATTATTTTCGCAAAATTTAAATTTAAATTTATTTTATCTTCGTAGATGGTCTACGAAGGCAGCGCGTTGATGTCTTTTGTATTAGAACTAACTAACTAAACATACTACTTACTTGCTTGTTTCTTTGTTTCCCTTCATCATCATCATCATCAACATCAGCAGTCTTTACGCATGAACTTCTGTACGAGGCCTCCCCCATAAAATACAATGGGGGGGGAGGGGGGTCATAACCACCACGCTTGGCAAGCGGATTGGTGATCGCAGTTTTAGTGTTGAGTACTCAGGCGGATGCTGCTCCCTATCCCCTAGGTGTAATGTCTTAGTCAGCGTAACGATATCTATAAATAAATAAATAAATGTTGGACACATTCCACACAACATTATCTAGCCCCAAGCTAAGCAGGGCTTGTGTTATGGATACTAGATAACTGATATACATAATACACAATACATTACATAGATATTTTTTATTATGCATAGAAATATACCCAGAACTCCCTGAACAAATATTTACACATCGTACTAATATTTGTTCCGAGGCGGGAATCGAACCCGCAACCTCCTGCGTCGCAGGTGAACCTTCTCCCGTGGCGCCACAGAGGTCGGCAAGACCTATGATAGAGAGGTCTATGGGAGGAGAATGTTTCCCTTACTAACATTGAATATTAGTAAGGTAATATTAGTAATATTAGTAAGGTTAAATATTTTGATTTTTTTCTTTATTTATTTTATACTACTGAATAAATCGATCATACAGCATGGTAAGTAAATGTTAATAATTTAACGAGCCACAATGAAAAACCTTATCAGCTTTAGATGTCCATGGCTAAACTTATACCACTTATACTTATGGCGAACGGTCTAGAGCCACCATAATTCACCGACTTCTTGCAACCTTTATGTTTGCTGATGGGCATGTCAATGACTTTTACGCCATGATGCGCAAGAAAATAGCATCAGTTAAAAGCAGAATGCTGGGCAGTTCCAATAGTGTACTTGGGGCGCTGGCTGGCAGGTACGACAGTCGTCTGCAAAGGCACTGGGTATCGGCCCTTATCAACCCCAACTCTAAGCAGATATACTGCATTAATAGTTATAACTGACTAGTGTAGTGTATCTGCTTTCAGTAGGTACATAATTTTAAGAAATGTAATTTTAAGTATTGTAATTTTTGACATTTAATTTTATTTTATTTTGACATTTATAAATCTTAGTTGTTCGAATAAATAAATATATTATTATTATTATTTATAAGTCATCGGTCCACTGATGGAAGAAGTAAGATGTCAAAATAAAAATGACGTCACAAAAACATTATTGCTAAACGTATATCTATTTTATTTATTTATTTAACTCAAGCATCAAAGACTCATCATAAAAAAACAGTAATTACACTCAATATAATACAGCTAAATTACTAAAACACAAAAATAACAAAATAAAATCAACTTAATTTAAACTTAATTATTAAAACTATATAATCCTATCCTACTAATATTATAAACGCGAAAGTTTGTAAGGATGTTTGTTACTCTTTCACGTAAAAACTACTGAACGGATTTGAGTGAAATTTGGAATGGAGATACTTTACGCCCTGGATTAACACATAGGCTACTTTTCATCATCATCATCAATTTTCATCATTATTCACGCGGATGTAACTGCGGGGCGCAACTGGTAAATAATATTATTATAATAATTATAACTTAATATCAAGTTATCAAAAGCGTGCACGCACGAAACTTTTCACCGTATGTTTTCGACTTTAAAGCATTTTACACCGAAAATTCACGTAAGTACATTTCACGCACGCCTGGCCACAGTATAGTGACCCTAGACAGTAAGGTCATAATTGTATTGTGTTTTTCGGAAGTATCACAAAGATACCAGTTTTTTGTTCTACAATAAAAATAAAACTAGATTTCATTGTCTGATGTTTATGAAGCGAACAGTTTTGTTAGTGAGCTCCTTGTGAAAGAGTTCGTCCGGGGAAGTACCACAATTTTGCTGGCGTTGTCACGAGTGGTGAACAATGGGAATTTTTCTTCCAACGTCCCCCCTAGGGCCAAATTGTTGGGGAACGCTGGGAATATGCCATTTCTGCCGCCAAGCAGTAGTCTTGTGTGTTCTTTGACAACTTGCGTTGCGCGGCGGGCTGAGACGCAAGAGTTCGATTCTCGCGACGGGGCAAATGTTTGCATGACCTGCAAATATTTGTTCCGGTTCTTGGTGTTATGGTACCATGGTACACGTAGTTCCTGATACCCACGACACAGTTAATCCCAGTGTGGGATCATGACTACGTATGTGACTGTTAGGTGTTATAATATTATTATTGTTATTATTTTAACTTGTTTGTCATTGCTTCCTGCGACTTTTATATAATGTCTTTAGTCCACCGAGGGCCCTTTCTCTACCGCGTCCTCCGGTTTGTGTTCGCCACTCGAGAGCCTTTATTCCCCAACGGTTATCAGTTCTTCGAGCTATATGACCTGCCCATTGCCACTTCAACTTGCTAATTCCTTTCTCTTAGGTCATCAGATAACTTATTACTTGGGACCCCATTACACCGCAGTTCCTTCTATGGTAACTCTTTCACGGTCCAAGCTGTGCGGCTATGGAACGCGTTGCCACTAGAAATTAGACAGGCTTCCTCACAACACACTTTCAAGTTAAAAGTTAAACAGCACTACCTTTTAGTCGCATCTCTACCTAGCGTTATTTAAGCATATTATGTAATTATTGGTATTCTTTCATTGTTACAATTAACTTCGTATATATTATGTATTAGTTTATTATGTGAATATATAAGTATTAGGATTATACTTAGGTAGGTATTAGACAATATTGTTCATAACTTCTTATATATTTTAATTAGTTTAGAATACTTCTTAGTTTTGCTTTGTAGGTACACCGCAGTCTATTATAGCGTTGCTCATTTCGTTCCATCCAAAGGTTGCCTGGAAGAGATAGCTTTCAGCGATAAGGCCGCCCATTGTATTGCCACTCTATAGTAATATTACTTGTTTATTGTTTCTGTGGTGATCAATAAAGTGTTAATCTATCTATCTATCTATCTATTCTGAGAGCTATGTCGATAGTCTTGCTTCACGTCGCAGGAAGTCGGTGGATGGAGGCGGATCAAGACTTTTCGTCGTGACATTCTAGTGAGACCTATGTCCAGCAGTAGACTTCTACAGGCTGATGATGATGATGATGATGATCATTGCTTCATGATCAAATCAAATATTGATGTTGTATAATCAGGAGCACAGGTTAGTAATAATAACTAGTTCAACTGGTAAGGCGAGTCTAGATTCTAGATGGGGTGGGGGGGGGGGGGGTCTAGATAGGGGTTATTGCCTATCAAACTGGTAATCGCATTTGATTACAACTTTGCAGTACATTGCGCTGCGTGCTTTAGCTTCTTTTCCAAGAGCAGAAATATAAAGCGCAATGTACCTTTAAGTCGTATTCGAAAGCGATTCCCACTTTGATAGACAATACGGGGGCTGGTCCTGATGACGTAACCAGTGGAAACTATTGGTCTACTTCGAGAGCTGATTTCATGCTGTCACAGTACTGAATAAAACAGTAGGTTAAGTTAATGTGCTAGAGATTTTAAGGCTTCTTTCAATTATTCAATACAAGCTGGCGCCCGCGACTTCGTCTGCGCAGGATTAGTATTTCGATTAACGTGGCGTAGAAAAGAATATAACCTATATACATTCTGTGGCAGGCTTTTTTGTAGTACTACTTAAGATAAACATTTCCATCATACATTACATATGTGTAACTCTAGCGGTTTTGGCAGCGCACGCCAGAATAGCTCGCAGATGGTAGATTTTTTCCTACTTACTTGACACTTATCGTCATATTATGGACAATTCACACAATATCTTTATAAATTGTAGCCTATGTGTTATTCTGATGTATAAGTTATATTATTGTAAAGTTTCATTAAAATTCATTTAGTAGTTTTTATGTGAAAGAGTAACAAACATCTATCCATCCATCCATACTTACAAACTTTCGCGTTTATAATATTAGTAGGAAGGATTTGATTCATTATCATCAGCAGCCTTTTGACATCCACTGCTGGGCATCCACTGCTGTATGCAATGGGGGGGATTTGCCATAATCACTACGCATGGCAGGCGGATTGGTGATCGCAGTACTGGTGTTGAAAAGTCAGGTGGATCGGATCATCAGACTATCAGACATAGTGGAAATCGGAGAGTACGTATATGACTATGTTCTGCCCCAGTATTGTCTAACAAACTGGTAATCGCTTTCAATTACGATTTCGCAGTGCTTTGCGCCGCATGCTTCAGCTTATTGTCACAAGCAGAAATATTCAACACATAAAGCGCAATGTTCTGTAAAATCGGAATCGAAAGCGATTATCAGTTCGTTAGCCAATAAAGGAACGGGTCTTTGTACGTGACTTTGCATGAGGCTGTGTATATTACTATGTATCTGACTATGTATATGACTATAATGTTATGTGGTTATTACATAAGCATAGAAGCTATATGGCATAAAAACGGCTGCTCTACGCCCGTCACCGTCTATTGGTATTGTTCAAAAACCTTTTATGAAATGAACTTCCGAACTGATGGTGATTATAAGTTATATGAACTGTGAGCTGATCAAAATGAGCCTAAACATAATGAGTCAACTATTGTCCATCAAGGAGTTCCATTGTTGCTGTTTGCTCCGAGGTCCGCGCGCACAGTAGCGCGTCAGCAATCGCCAGTCTGCCGCGCGCAACGTCACCTAAATGCGCTAGTCGCTGCAAATACAGATTTTGATGTATTTGCAGATAGATGGCCAAAAATCGAGGAATAATGTATGCGCGTTTGTTAGAAACCTAGCTCACTAGTACCGTGGTAGACAGATTCATAACAGGTCATGTTAAAATGAAGATACGGCTTATATAATTTTTGGTTTTATTTGTTTTAAATTAAGTTATGGCGGTGATAATTAAGTTTGTAATTAAGTCTTAATATGTTTGTATTAATATTAGAATAGCTTAATAGATGTAACGCATTGTATTTTTATGTATCTGTGATGTTACTCTGTTTTTTGTGAATAAATAATTTGTAATTGTAATTGTAATTTGTAATTGTGCACCTTCTGTTCCATCATCAGATCAGCTTACTGTCACGATAATATTGTATCGTCACCAAAACTTGACAGATATGCATTTCAACTCAATTAGTTGGGTAGAACTAGTTTAAAATTATTTTGCAAGATTTGATCCACACGTAGAAGCTTTATAGTATAATGTCATAACTTCTCCTACCGTTAGAACATTTACTGTCATTAACCTATCGCTGAACCCATTGTCCAAGCTTAGTCACAAGCTCTTTTGTTATTGAAACATACCCGTGGAAATCATTGTTATTAACTAAATAATAACTAAATATAGCATAGATACGAAATTCCTATAAAATTTCCCGGCGTGCTATAAAAGGTGCTATAAAATTTAGTAGGGCTAAAGACTAAAGACTAAACCATAAAATCTTGATTTTACAATCATGAAACCTTGATTTTACAACCACAAAAACTTGTTTTTACAACCATGAAACCTTGATTTTACAAATATATTAAGGAAACTTTATATTATTTATCGTCCACGTACGGATAATAAGAGCACATAGACCTGTCCATAAGACTTCCGAGTGCGAATGAGAAAAGACATTTATACTCTGTTTCGCTCTCACGTTTTTTTTCCACGGCAGAGTATTTGGCCCTAGTAAAAGGCTGACCACCTATAAAAGGATAAAAGTGAAGTTTTGAGATTGCATAGAAACGATTTTTTTTGTAAAAAAATCTCCGTTTTTTCCACACTTGGACATGTCCAAGTGTGGAAAAAACGGGGATTTTTTGAGGCGCATTGGTTGAGGCATGCCTCAACCAATGCGCGCCATATAGTCCGTTTTTCTCCTCTTCTCATTTAATTATATCAACTGCCACACGCAGAACACCGCTTCACCTAGCTGGAGGGTACTCTACTTTTACCCAGAGGTTTACGTTATGAGATCAGTCTGTAGGAGTCAACTGCTAGTCATAAACCTCACACACAGAATGGCAGGACGGTATTAAGCCATCGACTTCCTGTAACCTTTAAAATGTCATGTCCATACAGAGGCCTTACCATGAGCTCTTATAGCGATTCAGTTCAAAAACTATTCAGTACAAAATATCGGTTGGTCGTTGACATTCGTCATAATTGAATAACTTTAATCGCAGAAGTCTACAGACCTTCTGCTACTGTGCCTTTAAATATAGCTGCGGACATCAAGGAACCGATATTTTGTACTGAATAGTTTTTGAATTGAATCGCTATAAAAGCTAAGGCCTCTGGGTCTGGACTTCCTACAACTGCGTCGTCCAGTTTATGGTTGTCACTCGAGAACCTTTATTCCCCAATGCCTATCGATTCTGGAGTTTCTTATCTCTACGTAAATATTATTATTTAATTTTCCTCATTGTGCTCTGCGTTGGTACAATTAAATAGGAATGACCTTTTAACAATAATCCGTGGAATTTCATTACGGAAAATGTACAGGTATGTGTTGAAATAGTTTTTAGTCACCGTTGATAGTTCGTGGATTATTTTTTACAATGGAATTAATAAGATAATTAAGTAGGTAGACAATAGCTTCTCAATTCTGGACCCCTGGATTTGACTTACTTGCAGAACCGATACGTCAAACTCATTCAAAGCAATCGTGAACAATTTGGGGGATATAACAACACCTTGTCTCACTCCGCAACACAATTGTATAGGTTTAAACCACTGGTTTTGTACTTGGACGGTTATTGGAGATTGCATCATAACGGCATCTTGGCATCTCGATTGGCCAGTCAACTTAAAATTGCTGCAGGTATGCCAGAACAGTCCAGGTATGTTCTATAGAGTCAAAGGCCTTTGTATAGTCCAAAAACTCTATGCACAGGGGCTGATTATACATCTCTTACTTTTGTATAATCTGCAGCTCTGTGTAGATGTATACTATGGTACCGTATCCTCCTCGAAACCCAACTTACTCAAGAGAGTAAGAGAGAGAGTGAGAGTAATCAAGAGATTACTCTCAACAGCAGTGTTAAGAGTCAGATCTTTAGTAACAGTTTGCTTAGCAACAAACGTTTGACACTGTCTGGTAAAGTAAAGACATTTTATTTTATTACTTTGTTTTGTAGCAAAAATCCATAAATCTATCTAATTAGAGACCTGAGTTGATTTATATCAAGTTTCTTTATTTGAAGGTCAAAACATGTGACATTTGGCCCCGTTTAATAAATTAAATGTTAAGGCGGGTTTTGATTGTGTCTGTGAAAAACAATTTATTAAAAAAAGAAAAATTTATTATCAAAAGATGTTAAGTGATAGTTTTTAGGTACTTATAAATGTATGTTAGTCTTTAACTATATATTTCTATGGGCTTATTGTTTAGGTATAATTTATTGTAAATTTCCCATGTAGCCTGAAGTAAATAATTATTATTATTATTTCACGTCATTTATTTTCAAACACAGGCTTAACCTAGACCTTTATGAGGCATTCCTGGGGCCGTTAATTATTAACCAACAGTAAGAGGCCCTTTTACAATAAGATTAAAAAATATATTATCATTGTTATTAAAATACGGTTATGTATTTAATTTAATAATACATTTTATTAATAGGTTTAATGTGTTCTGCCTAAGACTGGACCCATCCGTCTCCTCCCATGGATGTATAATATAGCGAACTGCAACTACATTAGAGGATTGGCAGCAGCATACACCTGAGTACTCAACTGTGATCACCAATCCACCTGCCAAGCGTGGTGATTATGGCACCATTGACCATTGCATTCGATGGGGGGACCCCTCATCAAACAGTGGATGCCTATCTGCTGATGATGATGATATATCTTCTACCTCTCGGAGAACAAAGTTGTCATTTTTTATCACAGTCTGCCGAAACTCATGGAGATAGGATAGCGCAGCTTGTTTTGGAGAAAGTTGAAAAGTATTAGGTATTATTATTATGATTAGGGTCTATCTTCAGTAGATGCCTACTTTTTTAAGCATGGTTGTTTATTTTTATTTTTAATCGACTTCATAAAAAGGAGAAGTTTCTCAATTCGGTTGTATTTTTTTTATGTATTGTGTGTTACCTTCGTCAATTTTATTAACCGATTTGGAAAATTGTTTTTTTATTTGATAGGATTATACTTCCAGAATGGTCCAATTTTTTAAAAACCCGGTTCTGATGATGCAATTCGCAAATTGAGGGAACTTCTTTTGAGAAGGAAAATGTTTTTTTTTTCTAAAGGTATAAATACAATATATACAACAACAACAATTCAACAATTAAACAAATATAATAGGCATACATATAGCAATTTGGGTATTTTCAGCAACAAGTTATTGTTTTTATTATCTTTAGAAAATGAAAACATGCAAATAGCCGAATATTTTATTTTATTCCCGAAATCCCCTTGATTTTGAACTTGCAGCTTCAAAGGGGATTTCGGGAAAACAAATTCCCGAAATCCCCTTAAAGGTGATTTCTAAAGGGGGTTTTAGGAATAACCCGAATTCAATGACAGAAGTCGGTTTTTTAATGAAAAGTTATATATAATCATATGCGTATAGCATCAGTTTGGGTCCATAAGAGACATAAATAAATAATTGGTTTTGTTGAGGTAGTGTATTCGCCCTAAGAAAAGACCCCTCCGTCTCTCGTTATGAAAAATCCCCGCATTCTAGGGGGGAGGCCTCGTCCACCTATGGACATCTGCAACTGTTGATGATGATTTCATTTTAAGGCTTTAGAAATTTTGTAAAATCTACGAAACCGGTTGAATTATCATTTCTAATGGTTTGTTACATAAAAGGAAAAAAAAAACCTATTCTCACATTTAATTTCTAATCATTTTAATAGACGACCTCAGTGGCGTGGCTGGTGAGTTGCCGGCTGAGGCGCAAGAGGTGCGGGTTCAATTTCTGTTGTAGTATTTAACATATAACATAAAATAACACACAACAGTCACATACGTAGTCCTAATCCCACACTAGGCCCTGTGTCGTTGGTATCAGGAACTACGAGTACCATGGTACCCTAACATCCAGACCCGGAACAAATATTTGCAGATCATGCAAGCACTTGTACCGCAGCGGGAATCGAACCCGCAATCTCTTGGATCTCAGCCAGTTACTCGCCCGCTGCGCCACAGAGGTCGTCTTTGTTACGTGGCTGTATGGTGCCATGGTACTCGTTGTAGGTACCAACGATACAGGAAATACTAGTTAATGTAAAATGTTTTATTTATTGAAATCACAAGGATCTTTTTAAATCATTTTTAACCGACTTCACAAAAAAGGAGGTTCTCAATTCGGTTGTATTTTTTTTAATGTTTGTTACCGCATATCTCCGGCGTTTATGAACCGATTTGGAAAATTCTTTTTTCATTTGAATAGATAGATACTTCCAGATTGGTCCTATTTTTTTCAGAATCCAGTTCTGATGATGGAATCCTTGAGGAATTGAGGGATCTCCTCAAATATTGTAGGCATACATATAGCGATTTTGATATTTTCAGCAACAAGTTAAGCATTTGCATTCAGAAAGTATCATAACCCTTTCACCGTTATGGTTTTTTCATAAATTTTTTTTCATCCAGGTCCGTCGAATGTAATGGCGGAAGTCGGTTTTTTAAATGAAAAGTTATATTTACTTAAGTTACTCCTGTTCCAACGCGACTAAGCCTAGAAGAATCAGGCAACAAACATAGCGCGCGCTTAATTTGATAATCCTTCTTACTATTAGTTGGGATCAAGACTGTGTGTCTTTTGGGTATTCATCATTATCAGCCTGTAGAAGGCCACTGCTGGACATAGGCCTCCCCCTTAGAATGCCACGACGAACGGTCTTGAGCCGCCTCCATCCACCAACTCCCCGCTACGTTTATAATGTCTTTAGTCCATCGAGTGGAGGGCCTTCCTCTACCGCGTCGTCCAGTTTATGGTCTTCCCCAACGGTTATCAGTTCTTCGAGCTATGTGACCTGCACATTGCCATTTCAAAGAGCTATTAGTCAGTGACATTGGTTTTTCTTGGGTATTCATTGTCTTGCCCTTATCCCAATTTATTTGGGGTCGGCGCAGTACGTCTTTCTCTTCCACTCTCTCCTGTCAGCCGTCACCTCATCATTCACTCCTTTCTCATTCATATCATATCTCACGCAATCCATCCATCTTTTCTTAGGTCTTCCTCTTCCATTCCATCCACTAACCTTCATATTCATCACTCTCCTAGTTACATGTGTTTCATCCCTCCTCATAACATGTTATTTAATTACGAGGGCACTATTCTACAAATTAGCTCCCTCTTTAACGTACGCGATAACCCGCGCGCCATCTCGCTCGCGCTAGCGAGTGTCGTGCACAAAAATGAAGTTTTTTGTTTATTATGGCGAAAATAAAGTGTTTATCAAAAAACTGATTTTAGCATAAGAATAAATAGTTATTACCTACTTGTTGTAGTAAAATTTATCTTAAAAAACCGTAGGGTTCCTGAGATTTCTTTCAAAACGTGTGGGAAACAAGGATTTTTCATTAAATAAAACTATCGAGGTTTTTTTTACATATCGTGTTTTCAACTTTACAAAATAAATGCAAAAATATAAAATTTTCATATTCCAAAATATTTAACTCGTAGAACCCGTGTACATACCGAGTTATAAATCGATTTTTTTGGGCAAAATCACATATTACGCCTTCTTAATTATTTTCTTATTTTGAAAGTATCTCATTGCAATAATGATAATGTTGAAGTAATTAAACTGATAATGTTAATTGAAGAAGGTTCTACAAAGGTTCTGTTACATAGTGTACTAGATGTTAAGTGAGTTGCTCACTCGGCCTAGTTTTGATGGTAGCTGACTAGCATAGCCATGAGGAAAATGTAAGGACGCAGCCACAATGACAGCCAACAGTCATATAGTCCTGAGGCCGCAGACAATAGTAGATTATGCACTAAGGGAATAAAGCAGTGTCTTATGTCGCGGGCGGCATATTGAACCCCGAGCTTAACGAGGGACTCTAAAGTTAACTCCCGAGTGTAGCGAGGGAGTTATATAGAGTCCTGAGTGAAGCGAGGGGTTCAAGCTGCCCAAGACGAAGACAGGCTTTATTCCAGAGGAGCATACTCTACTTTTCACACCTACTGCGAGGCAATAAAAGGCCAGGGCTCCATTAAATAAGTATCGTCTGTTTTGATAAACTCTGGAGTAGAATCATTATCGCTCGACATTTTTTGTTAACACTAATATTGTCACTGACATATATATTACAAAAATATTGCAATAAAATTCACTGAAAATCACAGCACCAAACATCTCTTTTGTTTCACATTCTTTAAAATCGCGCCTATTTCTTTTTTTTTCGAGTTTTGCTATAGTGGCCAGTTCGATTTTCGAACAAACCTCTTTACAATGCCATATGGGCATTTTTTTACTCTAGAGTTTTCCACGAGTTTCCAACACGAATTTGACGTTCTAAATTCAAATCACTTTAATCCCTAGGGAGTTTCATACAACTTTATATCCCTAGAGAGACAATGCTGTACTTTACGTTGAGGTTGCATGATTTGTAATTGGACATTGTCGAGCAGGTGGTGTGAAAAGTAATATTCTAATAGCGATGACGCCAGTAGAAAAAACCAAAATGTATGGGATTGACGTTAGCTATCGATATGTCACGTGGTCTATTGTATTGTATTACGACTGTAGAAATGGAATCGCTTCGAAGCGAATGCCGTTTGGCTAGGCCCTCTGTTCTCACCACTAGGATTCTCTGTGTCTTGTGTATCAGGAACTAAGAGTACCATGGTACAGCAGCATAGTTCCAGTAATGCTCGCATTGCAGTGTTTCGGTTTGAAGGGTATGTGCCGGGGAAATTACAGGCACATGAAACATCTCATCTTTATGTCTGAGGGTCGGCAGCGCGCGTGTGATGCCTCTGGTGTTGCAGGCATCTATAGGCTACGGTAACTACTTTCCATCAGGTGGACCGTATGCTTGTTTGCTTACCAAGTAATGTAAAAAAAAACAATTTGGCATAAATAAATTTGAGACTAAACTGCTCTTTTATTTTTAATTGTTATTTGAGAGCTATGCGTACTGTGCTGTGGTGGTTTCGGCCTGAGAATAAGTCTCCTCCAACTCCTCCAGTGGATGCCATAAAAAGATTACGCTAAACGATGGGGTAGCATCCATCTGAGACTGCGATCACCAATCCTCTTGCCAAGTGTGGTGATTATGGCAATTCCTCCGTATTGTATAGAGATACCTTATCCAGCAGTAAAAGTCTACTAGCTGATGAAGATAACTCGCAATAGTGTGTGTACCTTTAGTTAAACACGCATCAGTGATTCTGTTACAAATGACCAAGTCTCATCATGTTTTTGCCTGAATTTAACTTATTATAAATTATAAAAAACCAATTGTTAAAGTGACAAGGCCAATTCGCGTCACAAAGACTTTTCGGCTACATGGCCCTTCGTGACGTCATCCTTTGTTGGGTTTTTGATAAGCCTGAAAACTTTTCCACTGCAGGGATTGGGAATGTATAGGCAAGACAAAGGCAGGTCTATTTGACCTTGGCTTGCAGAACTGACAGCCGGCTCGGGAATTAAGGTTCTCCCTAAGGTAATCACTAGAATGGCTCGTCAATACAGTGACTTCTTGAAGGAAAGTACTTGATAAACTTGTTCCTAAATTGAGCCAATTCATTAAAATTATTAAGGACATACTCCATTTCAACAACTTGAAAGGCTAAGTTGCTAGTAAGTAGTTAGTATGTTTATTATTGTAAAACTTTTATATATTTATTTGTATAACTTCATTAGTCCTCGAACCTTCCCAGCTTACTCGGTATGGTTGCTTGTTTTTGCTGTGCGCACATGTGTTTATGTTGCGACCAAGATCTGAGCAATAATTTTTGGTATCTCTTTTTTATTTTTATTTGTGGTTGTTATGTGTTTTGTGCGTGTAAATAAATAAATAAATCACGAACCGAACGACGGAGTGTAACAATTCCCCCTCTCAATAGACTGTAGAAATTATAATATATGTATATATATATATATATATATATATATATATTGATTGTAGTCACATTGATCCGTAGTACATAATATTACATTATAACGTCACATTAAAATAAAAATAAAATAAAAATTATAGCCCTAAAATAAATAAAATAATAAACCTGTTTGGACGACCTACGTGGCGCAGTGCGCAAGTAGCCGGCTGAGATGCAAGAGGTTCCGGGTTCGATTTCCACTGCGGGACAAGTGTTTGTATGATCTGCAAATATTTGTTCCGGGTCTGGGTGTTATGGTACCATGGTACTCGTGGTTCCTGATACCCACGACACAGGGAATCCTAGTGTGGGATCAAGAGTACGTATGTGGCTGTTGGGTAGCTTGGTAGCTACTTAGGTGGCAATCTCCACTCGTCTCCCTGCAGATCCATGAAGGTGCAGGAAGTCGGTGAATGGAGGCGGCTCAAGACTCAAGGCCTATGTCCAGCAGTGGACTGCTACAGGCTGATGATGATGATGATGATGATGATGATGATGATGAAAAGTAGATGTACGCTCTAGATATCATATTAATAAGTTTATTTAAAAATTAATTTTTCACAACAATCTTTTATTAAATTAGTGATCGGAACCGTGAGCTGATCAACATGAGCCCAAATACTGCCAGGCTACTATTAATAATCGAGGAGTTCCGTTGTCCACCTTCCGTCTCCATCATCACATCAGCTCGCCGTTACCATAATATTGTATTGTCATCTGAACATGACAGGTATGAAAAAATTTCAGCTCAATCGGTTAAAGATAACTGATTTAAAATTCATTTGCAAGATTCCACCCGGACTAACATACATTATACATTGTAAGTTAAATAACAGCTTTTAAAAAACATCAGCGGATAATGCCAAAAATAACATCTGCTACACTTTACGACTTTGATTTATTGATAGAGAAATGTCACCAGTTGTTGATTAAATGTCAATGTCACCAAAATGTGACTTGAAACACGTTTCGAAAATTAAGAATGTTCAGTAAATAATCTGTATTAGGTACCTCTTACTTATTAGATGTCAGGGTAAATCTACATCATTATTATATTAATACTAGTCGCGCCCCGCGGTTTCACCCGCGTAAATAATGATGAAAATTGATGATGATGATGATGAAAAGTAGCCTATGTGTCAATTCAGGGTATAAGGTATCTCCACTTCAAATTTCACTCAAATTCGTTCAGCTGTTTGAGCGTGAAGAAGTAACAAACATAATAGGTAACAAACTTTCGCGTTTATAATATTATACACATTTTGGCTGTAATGGCTTACACATAAGATATAAATATATACTGTGGCGGGCTTTTTTGTAGGACTACTTAAGATAAACATTTCTATCATACATTACATATGTGTAACTCTAGCGGTTTTGGCAGCGCACGCCAGAATAGCTCGCAGATGGTAGATTTTTTCCTTATTACTTGACACTTATCGTCATATTATGGAAAATTCACAAAATATCTTTATAAATTGTAGCCTATGTGTTATTCTGATGTATAAGCTATATTATTGTAAAGTTTCATTAAAATCCATTCAGTAGTTTTTACGTGAAAGAGTAACAAACATCCATCCATCCATACTCACAAACTTTCGCGTTTATATTATTAGTAGGATATTGATATATCATATAATTATATTTATATGATATTAATTTCATATCATATATTATATTAATATTACATAACATACATAATATAATATACTTATATATACTAAGCAAGCAAACAAGCATGCGGCCAACCTGATGGAAAGTAATTAGGTACCGTAATTACCATAGCCTATGGACGCCTGTATCAGAGGCATCACAAAATCTCATGAGCTTGTAATTTCACCGGCACCGGTACCCTTACCCGTACTTTATCCTAATATCTTATCCCTATTATTATAAACGCGAAAGTTTGTGAGTATGGATGTTTGTTACTCTTTCACGTAAAAACTACTGAATGGATTTGTGTGAAATTTGGAATGGAGATACTTTACGCCCTGGATTAACACATAGGCTACTTTTCATCATCATCATCATCATCAATTTTCATCATTATTCACGCGGGTGAAACCGCGGGGCGCAACTAGAAAACTAGTTTATAATAAAATATTTAGCTATATTAATAAATATATTAATATATATATACAGGGTGTTTTTTTTAAATGGGACAGTATGGGGATATCCGAATCCATAAGAGATGCGGGAAAACTGTCTTTGGAACCATTTGCTCATTTTGTATGAAAATGATTTTGGCATAGTTATTTTTTTGGTCAAGCGTGAGTTCTCCATAAAAATGAGTAGATTTGATCAAAAAAAATTTTTATGCTTATCGACTCAGTTTCATGTAAGGATTGTTTCATTGTATCGGAAGAAAAAAATCTGAGCAGCAGAAGTTAGTCAAATTTTATAAAATGTTTTCTCATACAAATTGTAAGTAATCTGGTACCTACGTTAATAAAACTATCGTAATAAATTTTCAAAATGACCTCCCTCTTGCTGTTTCCAGGTACGGGCACGTTTCAGAACATCTCTAGTGGCATTAGACAAAGATGTGTGGTGAATGTTGTTCTACTGCTCTAATGGTCTCGTGAAATGAGAAAAATCAGAGCTTTCTACAGCTCTGATTTTTCTTAATATACAATATATACTTTGTAATATACAATGAAAAATTATGATAGACGTGAAATGCGACCTCACGCGACAGTGTAGCTGGCAATGGAGGTCCGAGGGGGGTCGTAGGACGCTAAAGAATAATCGTCGAATAAGAAGTGTAAACAGTCAAAGTGCTTGTTTTTAGTAGCAAGACTAGCTGAAAAATAAGCGCAACCGAGGCAGCGGCGAGCAGAGCGAGCCGCGAAAATTTTGTATTTCTGAAATGTAAACAGCCAAATTTCTAGTGATTTTAGTAGCAAGACCAGCCCAAAAAACACTATAATAGAAGCACAGACAATTTTTTTTGTAAATTAAATAGTTTTGTATTTTTGTTAACGCGATTTGGGGGGTCATGACCCCTACGACCCTCCCCCTCGGACCTCCATTGCCAATTGCCAGCTACAATGTCGCGTGAGGTCGCATTTTATGTCTGTCATAATTTTTCATTGTACATTATATAGGTTGACAGTAAAACGCGATCGCACTGCGAGTTATTCCCTATTACATACATTACAACCGGGAATGCAAGTAATGCCACAAAGTCAAAGTCAAAGTCAAAGTCAAAAAGAACTTTATTCATTGAAATCACAAGGATCATTTTGAATCGTCTTATATAAAATTAAATTACTCCTGTTCCAACGCGACCAAGCCTAGAAGAATCAGGCAACAAACTCGGCTTGGCTTACATAAATGGTCCGTCTTACCACTAGGTGAGAAGCGCCTGTGTGGTGCCTCGGAGCAAGGAGTTGCTGATACATAGTAAATGAGAACTTAAAAACCTTAGGAAGGTAGTCAAAAGTAAATAAACATCAGCAAAAATATGCAAGACAGCACACGCTACGCTTGTTATACTTATAAATAATAATCTAATACAAACATGTAAATAGGTAAGTACAGATATTGCAAATTTCCATTTTAGCAGTCGAGGGGCAGAACGACATCAGGCCACGCGGCTTTATCATTAATATAGTCATCAAGAGTGTAATACGCTTTTTTAATTAGATTCATCTTTATGTAGGATTTAAATCTTCGAATAGGAAGTTTAAATGCACCTTCTGGAAGTTTATTATAGAACCGTACAGAATTCCCCATAAAAGACCCACTTACTTTCTTTAATCGAAATTTTGGTATATTTAGTTTGTGTTTATTTCTCGTGTTAATACCATGCACGTCACTTTTTATCATAAAACTATCCAAGTGTTTATGTGTATGTAATAATATTTCATAGATATATTGCGATATTACTGTAAGAATATTGATTTCTTTGAAACGCTCTCTCAAGGAGTCACGCGACTTCATTTTATAAATGGCACGTATTGCCCGTTTTTGCAAGACAAAAATAGCTTGGATATCTGCTGCTTTACCCCACAGTATGATACCATATGACATAACACTATGGAAGTAGCTAAAATAAACAAGCCTAGCTGTAGCTTCATCAGTAAGCTGCCTTATTATACGAACTGCATATGCAGCGGAACTAAGTCTACCAGCAAGAGCCACAATTTGTGGTGCCCACTGCAAGCCCGCATCAATATTAAGCCCTAAGAAAATGGAAGACTTGACAAGATCAAGTGTCTCCCCATTTATTTTAATATTAGTTGGATAATGTTTTACATTTGGCAATGTGAATTTGATGCATTTAGTTTTTTTAGCATTAAGCAAAAGATTATTAACTGTGAACCACTCAAAAACACGCGATAGTGAATCATTTACATCATCGTAATTAGATTTAGATCTATCAACTTTGAAAATCAAAGAAGTATCGTCAGCAAACAGAACTATGTCACATATGTCTTTCACAAAAAAAGGGAGATCGTTAATGTAAACTAGGAATAAAAATGGGCCTAGTATTGAACCCTGTGGCACCCCCATGACAATAGTCGATCCTGAAGACCTTTCACCACCAACATCAACTTTTTGGACTCTATTGGATAAGTAAGAATTTACAAGATTAATTGCCTGATTTTGTATGCCATAATGTTTTAACTTGGAAATTAAAGTATCATGCCTCACGCAGTCAAAAGCTTTGGACAGGTCGCAGAAAACTCCGATCGCGTCCTGCGAGTTCTCCCATGCTTCAAATATGTGTTCTAAGAGCATGGTACCAGCATCGGCTGTCGAACGACCCTTAGTAAATCCAAATTGATGACTATGAAGAAGTCCGTGGAGGTTGAAGTGTGACAATAACTGAGTAAGAATAAGTTTCTCAAAGATTTTACTTAACGCAGGCAATATAGAAATTGGCCTATAATTACCTGGATCTTTTTCATTACCAGACTTGAACAAAGGAATTAATTTACTATGTTTCATAAGATCAGGAAAGACTCCCTCGTCAACACATCCATTGAAAATATAGGCCATACACGGCGCAATATCAATAATTATAACACCTAACACCTTTGTAGATATTCCCCAAAGGTCTTCAGTATTTTTAATATTAAGTGACTTAAATGTCTTAACAATATCAATGGCATTAACGTATCTGAAACTAAACGCGACCTCACACTTATCAACACTTAATTCCAATAAAGTAGATGCTCCAGAGGCAGTTGATTTTAAAGATTGAGTCACAATATTAGGTATACTAGAGAAAAAACTATCAAAGGCATTTGCGACCTCAATATTATTTGATAATATTGTATTGTTTACGTTTAAATTAATTTGTTTACTACGAGGTTTAGCTTTACCTGTTTCATTATTTATTAATTTCCAAGTTGTCTTAATTTTATTTGTTGATTTTTCTATTTTATTTCTCAAATGCAATGATTTTGCTGCATGACAAACTTTTTTGAAGGTCTTGGAATAGTTCTTTATGTACAAGATAAACGTTGGATCGTGCAACATTGATTCTCTAGCCGCATAGAGTTCATATAATTTATTCCTACTTCTATAAATACCGGTTGTAGCCCAATCAGCTAACCCGACATTAGCTCTAGCTTTACATTTTTTTAACTTAAATATCTCACTATGTTCCTCACATATCAACTTAAACAAACTAGTAAAAAGGTCATTCGGATCATCTACGCACGGTACAAGGGGCATTTTAAGTTCAATACTGCCCTGGAACTTCTTAATGCGACTTTCTGTGATAGGCCGATAAGTGAATTCCTTAGGTTCATCTACAAAATTACAAGTAAATATAGCACTGTGACCATAGTGATCTGAGGTGAAATGTTTAATTACTGATTTATCAATTGGAACACTACTGCAATAAATATTATCTAAACAGGTGGATGTTGTTAGTGTCACCCTTGTAGGTTCTTCGAAGAGGTGATTTAAGTTAAAGCATTTAAATAAATTAAGCAGCCTCTCAGATAGAGGATTAACCGGAATATCTATATTGAAATCTCCGCAGACTATTAGCATTTTATTACAAACAAAAGTTTTAAGCAATGCTTCTTCCATAGTGGATTCAAATAATGCGAAGTCTGCGTCAGGGGGACGGTAAACGCTCACAATGATATGCCGCTCTAGCTCAACACAAGATAGCTCAATAGTCCTCTCAATAGTGAGATTTGCAACATCTTTACGTTCCTTGCATTTTAAAGTATTTCGAACAACAATTAAGGAACCCCCACGTATGGCGTTTTTGCGTTTGTATGAACTTACAATATTATAATTCTCATAATAAGGGAGTAAATCAAATTGTAACATCCAGTGTTCAGTTACACACATAATATCAACATTAAAACGATTTAAAAATAATTCTAATTCTAAGATTTTGCTGGGAAGGCCTTGCACATTTTGATGTACTACATGTAATGTGCCCGGCTGTCTCATTGTCGAACTCATCAGTTTAAATGACTGTCAGCTACTCCTACTTGTTTGCCCTCATTAGTACTACTACTAACTACGGGCTTGTCGGTGAACTGCGTTATAGTACTTATAACGGGATCAAAAATATTAAATGCTAACAATTTAGCAATTATTAATTTACTATGTCTACTCAAATACATAGTATCTTGTGTCAAAATAAAATTACTAATAAAATTATTACACAAACAACACTCCACGCGATGTAGCTCAAACCTGAAATGACACAGTATAAATATTATTCGTTTTCATTTTATTTAAAAAAAAAAAGTAATTTGTTTAATGTATATTACTTAATGGACACGATACAATCACTTATAAGTAGGTACCTACCAAAAACATCATCCATTATGTAAATTGTAATTTTAAGAGAATTTTAAACAACTAAGTCGTAATTTTTACAAAATGTACTAACTAATCATTTACTTTTAATAAAAAAAAAACAGAAGTAAGTACCTACATACCTACAGGCTAAGAGTAGGCATTTTTTTAAATCCTAAATGTTGTTGGTAAAAGTAACAGTTATCCTATTACACACATCCATAATTCTAAGATTTCTCTACAATCGTGTGAAACTAATTCCTAGAACACTATAACCAATTGGCCATGAAGTCTAGATTTTGACATAGCACAATAGGTGCTTATTTGAAATCCCTGAAAGCTTTTAGCCTGATGTCATACTGATAACAATCGTAATATACGAAAATAATGCATTTCGCAATCAAAGACCAACCCTGAATGAGACAAAAAAAAAACGTAGGTATAAAAATCGCGCCTAAATCGGCCATCTTGCCGCTCACTCCCCGCCTGTCAAACGACATATAACCACGCGAAAATTGAATTTGGAACTCAGTCGTGCCGCGCAGACAGACCGCCTCGTAAAAAAGAACGCGCGTAGTTTTGATTTTTTTCTTTTTTCTTTTTTAAATCACATAATCAAAATGAAATATTTGGTTGTTTTTGCCGTTTTCGCGTTGGCTTTGGCTGCTGAGGAGACAAAGGAAGAGGATAGGCCGAAGACTTTCAGAAGACTGATCCCAGCTGATGTACTCAGAGGTTAGTGCCTTATTATTTATAAAAAAAAACATTTATGTCTGATTGTTGAAAAAAGAATTGCAATGATTACATTGTAATGCCAAAAAACATTTTAGATTACGTTTCGTTATAAAATACTAAGTAACATTAATACTGGTAGCACTTAAACTTAATTGTCTCTTAAGTACTACCTACTTAATTTAAAAATAAAACTATCCATAGTTCAGTAACTGTCAACGTAACCCATTTACTTCATAATAGTTCAAGTATTCAAAATATGGCGTAAGTTCGTAGGACTTGATATTGCACCACAAAATAAGATCACACTTGGTTCCTGGAGGGGTAGGCAGACAGATAATCCTAACATTTATCATTAATTTTTTCATTCTTTATACAAGCTCGTCGGCTCAGGATATTCTTCATCTCACATTTCTAACAGAAACCAAACTCATATAGTGCTAATAATAAAAAAAAAGAAGAAAGAAGGAGTCGAAAGTTTGGATCTAAGTTTGTTACTAAATCACTCGGTAATTGTTAAACCAATTTTGATGAAATTCTAGACATAGACACTTACTTACGACTTACTTTCTATTTCGGTACAAGGCAAGTAAAGCCACGTACAGACACTAGTTACATCAGCAGCCTTTAGACGTCCACTGTTGGACGAGGCTTCCACCATAGAATGCCCAGGGGGGGTTTTGCCGTAATCGCCACGCTACGGCGCTATGGCTACGGTAACTACTTTCCATCAGGTGGGCCGTGTGCTTGTCTGCTTGCCAAGTCACTACTTATATAATTACTATTTTTTTTTCTACTTAAAAAAAAATTCAATAATTAGTATTTAATTTTTTTTGTTTTTTTTATTATAATTAAATTAAATTATATAATAAATTACATAAGTAATTATTGTTGTTGGTTAAACTCGATGTGGACGAAGTCGCGGGCGTTCTACTAATTTATAATAAAAAAAGCTTCTACACGCGATGCGTGTAATTCCCTTGTTTATAAAGTAGTTTTCTTATATAACCAGTCGTTCTGCTTGGTCAGTAACAACGACAGTGAAATTTTATGCAATCGGTCATAATAAACAGTGAACCGTATTGTATTTTAACTAACTTCTGTCCGGCCGTGGCTTCACTTGCAATAGATCGGGATATAAAGTGGCCTGACTCAATCCAGGTCAATCTGTTTACCAAATTTCATCTAAATCTGTTTAGTCATTTTGGCGTAAATGAGTAACAAAAATATAGGATGCTCTCAAGTTTAATGAAATAATTATTTATTGTAACGTAGTAATCAAAAATATGTATAAAAAATTAAAATAAATAAATACCACAATTACTGTACCTGTAATTATTAATTTATTTAAATTTAAACCATTTATAACACAAAAATAAATAATAACCTCCTTATTCATAATCATTTTTAAAACCTATTTTAGCTAAAATAGCTTTTGTCTTGTTTTGACGTATGACATTTTACATCAGAGAGAACAAGACAAAAGCTATTTTAACTTAGTATATAAAATTAGTAATAAAATAAAATTGTTTTTAATTATAATCTACTTATTATAATATTTGTAATTTATTATTATTACACAATGTATTAATTAAGAAACCAAAACCTTAATATTTACGTATTTTGGAGAATCAAGCTCATTTAGGTGTTTTTTTTAATTATAGGTATTCAAATTGTCTTTGTCTACCTACACCTATATGGATATCTTAACTTACTTAGGTACCTACAAATTAAATATCACTGAATATACCAAAAAAGTTGAGTAAATATTTGAAATACAAACTTAAAAATACTTAAATATGACTTGGACAATGTCAAATGATTATGTAAGCTTTGAAATAGCGTCAAAATAAAATTTATGTAAAATTATTCATCTGGAATATTCCAACAGAAGTTTGAAGCCTTGATCTTATTTAAACGACTAAATTATCTTACATAATCATAATAGGTAATATAATCTGCCATTTAGAATCAGTTAAGTACTTAACTGACTTAACTTTTTAATAGAATTGTATATCTTAATCGGGTTTGAAACAGGTTCGAATTCTCGCCAGTCTGTACTAGTTGGCAAAAGTAGATACTGTTAAAAAAAACGTAAAAAAAAACGGCTGGATTTCTGACTTTGTTCCGTTATTTTATGCCAAACTAAAATGTACCGTTTTTTAGACTTCCATACAACCCCTGCTTCAATTTATGGTATGTCGTCTTTTGTCGATTTTAAAAAGAAACAAGTTAATAATTTGTGATGTCCGTTCAAACCTTGACACAAAAAGGTGGTCGTTTTAAATTTCGAACCTTACCTTTTTAAATTAATGATGACACATTCGTTTAAGGTTGTGATTTTAAACTTTTGTAACCTTTCATTAAGAAACCAAAAGGGCACTTGCAATGCGTCAGAGATTATGAACGCAACAATAGTGTTTTATTAACAAAAATTATAAACAAAATTTTTTGCATGAATCACTTTTGGGTCTTTTCACCTTTTCTGTCAGGCTTAAGTATTATGTCCATACCGCCTTGTCTTACGTAGGGCTTCGACTTTTGTTTAGATTTCCGGTTAGATTATTTCTTCTTCAAATTTTCTTTTGTTTCTATCATCAAAGTTTCAGTCAAGTCACGCCTCAGTAAAGCGGTGACAGTTTACTAAGACTTTATATTTAATTTTACTACTCATTTTTATCTTTAAATAAGCGACACCAGCTAAAATGCCACTAAAATTACACTGTGTTACTCAAAAACACTAGAAATTGTAATTACATAAAAACATATGACTTCTTTTTTCAAAAAAGGCGGGAAGAGTCATGCACGAATCACGTTTGGCTTCTTTTTTTTAACAGAAAAGTTTTTTGTCATTCGTGTAATTTTCATTCTTCCTTCGAACTCTAGATTGCAGAAATAAAAGAAAGTGTATCTTCACTGTTACATACACTAAATTGGTACATAAACATCGTGTTGAAATCTTAATAGCTATTGAAGCTGTAAAATCTAGAAACTGTATTTACAAAGCTCTTTCGAAAGTATAGAGGTTTAGAGAGGTATCGCTTCCGCTCACGAAGTTAGTAGATTTATTATACTTTCACAAAGTAATTTGTCTTGATTTTATAGAGGAATTGTATGCAATTGGGTATAAATCAAGTGACTAACTTTCCTTGACGTCACTGAAACTGGGATTTTTTCGAACCATTGGCATTAAACACATTGAACACATTGTAAAAATTTTGGAAGCTATTGTTTTGCGTAACATTTTTTTTGAATTATGACATCTTATTAAAAATTTGATTTTGCCAATGTCAAGTAGAGATAGATTATTTCAAATAATGTCAAGTCGTAAAGTCCTCGGTCAAGTCATGTTCTAGTAAAGCGATGGCAGTTTTGATAGAATGTTCCTGGACAATTTCCACTCCTTCGAAAAGACACGCAATACATTTATTTTATTTAAATGCACTACCATGTGCTCCTTAGTCTTAAGATAGGTGCACCGGTCAAAATGCCACCAAAATTACACGATATAACTAAAAAAAACACTAAAAATTTAAATTAAATAAAAATGGACGACGTCTCCTTTCGAAAAAGCAGAAAAAGTACCTACAACTAATAATTTGTGAAACCGTCCTGCGATTTGTTGCTCATGACTTTGACATATCGTTAGAAATTAAACTGTCATCAACAAATTACTGTTCTAGGTAAACTAAACTGTCATATCGATTACAGCTAAGTACTATGAAGCAGAAAGTGTATTATTGCAATGCATGAGCACGCGCGCTGTCGACACATCCGCACATGCGCTATTGCGACTATCGTCCTCCCGGTATGTCGAAAGCGAAGCTTCCTGTCACTATTGGCATTCGATTTTTAAATGTTTATAAAACAAACAAAGCTGTTTTTATGTTTTCAATAAAAACAGTGTAGTATTCAGTATGCTTGTAAAAACATTGATTTCGTTTGTTTATGAAATGTTAGCGATCGCACGCGGGTACACTCGCGTTTTTCTCTAAGAGAACTTAATTTCGAGATAAAAAGTAATGCTATGTTTTAATCTAGGTATCAATCTATTTGTGTACCAAATTTCATTAAAATTGGCCCAGCTATTTTGGTGTGAAAGAACGGCAAACAAACCATCACTGCTTACACTATTATATATTTATGTAGCGATTAAGATAGGGATAACGTACACGGTGAAAAGAGGCCCTTTGATGCTCTACCTACTCCTTCGGAGAAAAAAGCGTGTGTTTATGTATGTATGTATTCCCCCAAAATTTCCATGAAGCGACCTTAAAAATAATAAAAAACCATCCGAAAATTATGTAAACCCCCAGAATAATGCCTGAATCATTGTAAAATAACCTTGTGACAGCATAAGTGTCAAATCTAAAGCTTATACAAAAAATAAACGACCATTTTCCTCAATTTGTGTCAGAAAAACTTGTCCTCAACTTAAAATATGCAGTGTTTAATGCATCAATTATTAAGGCTTTGTTTTCATGTATACAAAATTAAAAATTCGATGAAACTAAAGTTAGCCCCACGCTTAGATAACATATACCGTGAGCTCCTATAGCGATTCAGTTCAAAAACTATTCAGTACAAAATTATCGGTTCGTCGTTGACATCCGTCATCATTGAATAACTTTAATCGCAGAAGTCTACAGATCTTCTGCTACTGTGCCTTTAATATAGCTGCAGACATCACGGAACCGATATTTTGTACTGAATAGTTTTTGAACTGAATCTGAAAGAGAACTGGCAGGAAAAATCCTCGAAAAAATACAGTCCCAAATGGCGGGTACTTTAACCTCAAACACACATTCACTCGCCTGAATGCGATATTTGAATGTCAACGAGAGACTAAAAAAAAAAAATTACTTCTAAAAATCTTATACATATGATATCAATACAAGTACCTCCTCCAGTACATTTCCTGAAAAACGGTTATTTGCGGCCTTTTTGATGATATTTAGTCACATTCAAAAAATCGCCCCTGATTACAGCGTATTTGATCTGTCAGGCGGGATATTTGGAAATCGGCACATTTTCCGTGGTATGTCTGTTACGTGACGCTACTATTAGACAATTGTATACTCCAAGTCGGCACGTAACGTCTTAAAGGACATCTAGATCTCATGAGACTGTTAAGGTAGTTAGTTAAACAATGAATTTGAGATTTGACTCAGAAAAGCTAACATAGAATATTTGCCATAATCACTACGTGTTAAGTACTCGCATGGATGCTGTTGTCCATCTTTTAGCGTAATTCCTTAGTCACCGTTTGCGACATCCATAAGAGGAGTTAGAGGAGTTCCTGTTCTTAGATTAAGAGAGGCCCAATTCTCTAAGTTATTTTAAAACAATAAAGTTAACCGAATCGAGATTGAATTGTAAATTGACTGAAAGTTGAATTTCTGGTCCCTCATAAATAACAATTTAGTCTACTTTCAATTCATGGTGACCACCATTAGAGTAGGATAGTTATATATTCTATTTTTGGAAAGAGTAGAGACTCCATCTACTTATGCTGAAACTAACGATAAAATTTTGAATCGTTCAAGTTTCGGTCCCATTTCGATATAATCACATTACAGTGTTGTATTTTATGTCAGGAGAATACCATTTCTGACATTTAAGACATCGACACAAGATCGAAACATGATCCGAACTCTATTTTAACTATTTTTTTATTAGTGAATTGAGCCTCAGTACGTCCAAAAGCTTTAAATTACATCATTATAATTTAATGTAATTTTTCCTGCTTCCTATAACGAGAATTATAAGATTAACTAGTAATTTCCTGGTGTCCTTTTTGCAGTAAAAGTGAATCAGAAGTGAACGGTAACCTTGGACGTTCTAGAACACGTAGGTTTGAAAGCCGTTCAAATTATAAATTTTATATACCTATCTTAGGATCTTGAAATATGAGAAAATGTTAGAATACATTATAGATGATTTTTATGTTACTGGTTTATAAAATTGTCCTAGATTTAATGATTATTTGTTTGTTTAAAATTTACTAAACCATGAGTTTGTGTGTAATTATGTACTTACCTATATATCTAATTTGTGTAACTGGTATTTGATGCCGTTCTAATTAAATAAACTAGTGGTTCGCCCCGAACTGAGACCTCGTGATGACACCTTTATCAGCCCGACCCCCTGACTGATATAGCTCATAACCTTACCTACAAACTGAACCAATACTATCTACACTGATACCTACTAAATTTCATGAAGATCGGTTGGGAAGTTTTCATCGGACAAACATACATACATACATCCATACATACAGACAAATGCCGATACTTCCAACGTGACTCAGAGAACTCGCTTCGCTCGTTCAATTAAATAAATAGCTATCCGTGATCAATTTTTTGTTGTTGTGGCAAGCCCGGTCAAAGAATAGACCGCTGCATCTCCTCCAATGTATGTAGTAATAGCTGACTAAGGGATAACACCTGAAGATAGGCAGAAGCATCCACCTGAGTATTCAACACCGATACTGCAATCACCAATCCGCCTGCCAAACGTGGTGATTATGGCAATACCCTATTGCATTCTATGGGGCAGGCTTCCTTAGAAGTAGACTTTTAAAACTCTGTCGAGACTTGTTCTCAGTCCCTCCCCCCTACATCTCTACCACTATATCCCTATACCTATATCCCTATCCCAACATCCCTTTACCTATATCCTTACCCCAACATCGCTATACCTATATCCCTATCCCAATATCCCTATTCCTATATCCCTATCCCAACATCCCTACCTATATCCCTACCCCAACATCCCTATACCTATATTCCTATCCCAACATCCCTTTACCTATATGCCTATCCCAATATCCCTATCCCAACATCCCTACCTATATCCCTACCCCAACATCCCTATACCTATATTCTTATCCGAACATCCCTTTACCTATATGCCTATCCCAATATCTCTATTCCTATATCCCTTTCCCAACATCCCTACCTATATCCCTACCCAATGTCGTTGGGTTATAAAGTTATTTATTAGTTAGTTAGTTCGTTTTTTATTAATGTTTCCTTTCATAAGATTTAAGATACCAAAAGTAGTCCAAATGTCATCATGATTCGTATGAGCTAATTTAAAATTCTAATTGTAGCCTTGAAGGAGATTTTAAGCTGACTGAATAGCAGTATTGTATTACATAATTTTATATAATAGGCGTTGCGAATCTTCTATTTTGTGCTTAAACTGAAACAGTATCCATTTTAAAAGAGCTGCAGTTATGATAATAAGTTATTGTCTATGAATAAGATACGGAGAACTCTTTCACAATGGGAAGTTTTCAGGGAGGCAATTAAAAAGAAAAAATAGTTCTTAAAAATCCGGTAGATGGCGGTGACTCGACATGGGTCTGTCTTCTAAATATTTTGCAAAAGCACCACAGAGAACAAATTCTTTTTGCAGAGAACTAAGAAGCATACTAACAAATATCAGAATTTCAACAAAAACTTTTTACGCAGTTATTTCACCAAAAAACGCGTACGAGCATGAGCGAGTGAAGTCAGTGACACTGACAGTTGGGGCTGACCGACATAATTTAGAGAACCAAATCAGGACAGGCGCCATCTATGCATGGATTTAGAACTATTTTCTTTTAGCTGTCAGAAAATTTCCCATTGGCTCAAAAGGAATCTTATATTCTTTGTGTTTGTCCAACAGTGATAATAACTCTATAGGTTTTATGAAAATATCCATATTGCCAGTGTGTATCCAGCCTAGAAAAGACCTCTCTCTCTCCTCCCGTGGATGTCGTGAAAGTCGATTAAGGTAATTACACCATGAGACGGGCAGCAGCATCATAAATCCGCCTGCCAAGCGTGGTACCACGGTGCTTGTAGTTCCATAACCACGACAGGGAATCCTATAGTGTGGGATCAGAACTATGTTATGTTATGTTGGAAACCCCCTCCCCCCAATATGGGAAACACGCATAAAATATGCCCCCCCATGTCCTCGCGGCTTCCCTATTCCTGGTACTGGTAGCAGCCACGGTAATGGCGGAGCCGAGGGTGCTAAGGAAGACCTCTCAATGGACTAACGACATTTAAAAGGTTACGGGAAGTCGGTGGATGGAGGTGGCATATGTTCAACTTCTATAGGCTGATGATGATGATCTTTAATGTGATTAACTTTGACACGAAACAGAAATATAAAATAGCTTAGGAAAAGACTCTTTTCATTCATGCTTTTGATTGGTTTAACAATTAAATGTCAAAGTCAAAAAAAGCTGCTCTGATTGGGTAATACATTAAGTTTACATTTCAAATTAAGAACCTACCTACTAAAATAGCTTGTTACCCTTTTAGTAAAATGTCATCAATATCATTAAAATAGTATTTATTACTCATAGAATAATTTATAGCCAATTAATTTGTTAGCTTTTAAAAATATAGGTAATTGATTCAGTTATATTTACGTAAGATAATGTCATAGAATTAATTAATCACGGTGAGAATTTGATAGGTCAATTGAGTCACTATTTATTAGTTACTAGGCTGTGTCAACTTAATTACTCAAGGATTTCATGTTTGGCAGAATGTCTCAAGCTGGCTTTATAAAAAGGTTTTGAATAAAAATTTGTATGAATATGATTAACATGGATGTAGTAATTAGTTCATAGGTATTTACATACTAAAATACCAAGCTATTAGTATTGTACAAATAAAAAATCTTGTTTTGATCGGAAAAATCTAACATGATTCCATTTTCGAAAATTTGATTTTAGACCTACTGTATATAAATTTTGAAAATGGAAATTAATTTTATTCTGATTCATTGTACGTAACTATTGGCACAGATGAACGAAATGATTGAACTTAGCAACGTTACGAAATGATATGACGTTACCGATAGACAAATGTGTCTATGGAAAGTTCTAGATTATAAGATTAGAACTACTTTCACTTCTCTTTGAAGATTGGCCTGAGTAGGCATTCGTAAACATGGGTCACCTGTTTATTCCCTATTCTATTTATTTTATACCAATAAACAGCAAAAAAAAAGATCCTACTGTTTAGACATTCAATTTCTGGCGTTGTCATGAGTGGGGGACGATGTAACTTTTTCTCCCAACGTCCCGCAGTGGGGCCGGATAGGTGGGGGACGCAGGAAATGTACCGTTGTTTTGGTAAATGGGACGAACGTGGAACTGGGCGAAAGTTTAAAAACCCCCAAAAACATGATATCGTAGACAGAGCAGAACATCTAAATTTAGATCAGGGTCACAGATAATACATTAGCAGAACAGCCACCATTGTTACAATTGCCTAACAATTGCAAAAACTGTGGATGTCCGCGCGTTAGTAATGCTCATTAAAAGTAGTTTTGTAGTTGGTTCGTTTATGGTGACTGTGACGAAATAAACATCTTAGGCGCGTTCCGTGCGTTGACATAATTGGAGTTAACAAGATGGTCGTGCATTATAATAGCCATAATGATCATCATCAGCCGTGTGATACCCACTGCTGGACGAAGCCTTCCCCATCTATTTGTTCGAGTCGTGGCGGTCGAGTAGCCAGCTGAGCCGCAAGAGGTGCGGGTTCGATTCCCAATGCTGGGCAAACGTTTGCATGATCTGCATATTTTTGTTCCGGGTCTGGGTGTTGTGGTACCATGGTACTCATAGTTCCTGATATCCATGATACAGGGAATCCTAGTGTGGGATCTGGACTATGTTTGTGACTGTTGGGTGTGTTATGTTATGTTAATCTCTTAGTTGGCTTTTACGGCATTCACGGGAGGAGACGGAGGGGTCTAATTCTAAGGTTAGACACACCACGGCTAATTCCCATTCTACTAGCAGTGTACAATAAAATTAGGAATAAATTATGGTACAGCAGCATAGTCCATAGTCACTATAAACATAGCGGTACAACACAAGTGAAGCCGCGGGAAAACACTAGCAGATAATAAAATTAAGTGAGATCTACTTAAACCCACTTTTGAGACCGAGTAGGATGTGCGTAGGTGAATTTAGAATCTCCAAATCTAGGATGGCTTAATTTGTCTAAATTGAAAATACGTCTTAAAATTAAGCTTCTTCTACTGGTTTTTTCTTGGTGAACCTACTTAGGTCAGTAACTAGCCTTTGGAAAGGTTTTTGGTTAGCTAACCAGTGTGGTGAAAGAATTCAATTAATCTCGCCAAAGGGCATAAAATCTATTATCCTAAACGTCTGTGAATGTTCGTTTATTTTGTCGTGTTCTCTCGCTAAAACAGATCGAATAATTTTGATGAAATTTGGTACACAGACAGATTAAAAACTGGATTAAAACATGGAATACTTTTAATCCTGAAAAAATATATTGGATTAAATCACACAGACAGTATTGAGGACAGCTTTTTCAAGTCATTTGGCAACAAAATACCTGTGAATCAAAATTGAATTTGACCTTTGACATAGGTTGTTCAGTAAGTACACCGTCTACCAGGCTCTCATAGCTCTTAAAGAGCAACAAGCAATAAACCTCGTCTACCAACAAAGTGGTGAATTTGTTTAATTATCCTACCTTCTCTAATATCATGAGAGCCTGGTACACGGTGGCCTGAACAACTTGTTGGGAATTTGTTGGGGAGACTGCGCGAGGGTATTGATTTGAATTGTCAGTTCATGAGAGCCCGGTACCTAGGTGAGCTGAACAACCTGTTTGAGACGAGAAGTATTGATTCTAATTTGCCCGCCTTCTATCTTGTTATGAGCGCCCACTACAAAGTAAGCTATTTCTATCGATCGGCCCGTTGATGCTAAAGGAGTTAGTTACATGAAACAATCGGCGATATTGTGATGAGAGCCTGGTACTTGGGTGGCCGGTACAACCTGTTGATAGTTTTCATTCAGACTTCGTCGGAATAGAAAGGTAGATTGATATCTAGTACTGTTATGCTGTTATGATCTCCTGGTATAAACCGTGCTGATCTACCTGGTTGTACTGTATTCACAATCTATACAATTCTGTATAGATTATACAAATGTATACAAATCTATCCAATTCTGTACAGATTATAGTATCTTGAAGTGGCAATTTCGATTTCATTGTTTTTTTCAGTATTTTATTGCATATTTTAGCCATATTATTTGCATCTTCATACATATTTTGGGTTGCATTAAGAAATCCAGTTAAAAATGATACAATTCTGTTTCGCTACCAGTGTGAATGACATAGTTAGGTATCTATTTACTGTTAAATGGCTTCCTATTTTCACTTTCATCGCATTCGACCGTGAAGCAATTCCAGTTTAATTAGTTTTACTGGTTTATAACTGTTTCTGTTAGCAATGCGATGATGCCCTTTTTAACCGACTTCAAAAAATGAAGGAGGTTCTCAATTCGACTGTACCTAAAGGTTTTTTTCATAAAGTTCATGAAAAAAACCTAGATTAACATTTGTTTTATTTTGGATAAACAATTGGTAAGTCAAATTAATGATTTATTAGGCTGCAAATATTTGTTTGTCGTGATTTTCTGTCAGTTTTTGTTGCGTTAGCGCTATTCTGTCACCTTCTGACTTACCTGAACTTTAATGAGTTAGACAGTGACAAAATTCGTCTATCACCGCCTTAACCAAACAATTAGAAACTGTCCTCTCAACTGGAAAGCTACATTATTTGGTATTAGTCAACTAGAAAGTTAGTAGCTTGCTAGTTTAATATTTGATTTGATGAGTGTACTAAGACAAGTAAATACGTAATACATAGATAAATATGTTAGTTTGAGTCACAATACGGAAATATATTACGTTCTCTCTATAAAGCGGAAAGCATCGGACTTTTTCCGCTTTTTCGAGAAGAGACGTCTTCAAATTAAATTTTTAACCGACTTCCCAAAAATGGAGGATGTTCTCAATTCGGTTGTATTTTTATTTTATTTTTTTATTATTTTAATTTCTAGTGTTTTTTTGACTAATATAATAATAATTAATTTTGATGGTATTTCAAAGCTTATTTTAAGAGCACATTGATAGAGTGAATTTAAATATGAGTGTATTGTGTGTCTTTTGGCGAAAAATCAAATGGGTTGAAATTGTCCACTAACATTTTAGTAAAACTGCTGCCATTTTGATAGAACATGACTTGACTGAGACTATAACGACTCTATGATGACAAAATAATAAACCTACTTGACACTGTCAAAATAATTAAAAGAAGAAGTAGATAGGGCTTCGGTCCCAGTAGTGGGTTGATTAGGCTTAGGTATCTCTTTTAATCCGTCTAATGTCACGGCCATTTTTCGCAAATTTGGGCATCTGTCACGGCTATTCCGCGAAGTTGCGCAATACCGCAAAACTGCGGCGCGCATGATTAAACATTAAGTTAACTCTAATATTTTGTATTGAAACTATCTAAAACAATTATTTCATTAGATTAGGGTTGAAATAAGCTGACTAGTTATGTAAGAATCTATACTGTTTTAATTTGCAATAAAGCTAAAATTTTAAATTCGACCTGAGCACTTTTTTCATTTTATTGGTAAAAAAAACCATTAAAACCTATAGGACAAGGATTAATTAAATACTAGTACATTATTACAATTGTTTTAGACAGAAAAAACCTACAATTATCATAAATAATAGTTTAAAAATTAAAACGGCGATTAAATTCTCTAAGTTAAGGACAAAAACTAATCCATGTTTGGAAGCCTTCTAGTCAAAACTAAGTTTATGTTTCTCCTTACAGATTTCCCCGGCATGTGTTTCGCTTCCACCCGCTGCGCAACAGTCGAGCCTGGCAACACTTGGGAACTGGCGCCGTTCTGCGGCCGCTCAACCTGCGTAGTCAGTGAGGACCAGCCTCCACGACTTCTGGAGCTCGTCGAGGACTGCGGCCCGTTGCCCCTGGCTAACCCCAAGTGCAAGCTTGACACCGGTAAGCATGCATGACATAACACCCAACAGTCACATTAGCCCTGCCGGCCTAGACCAAACGGTATTCGCTTCGAAGCGATTCTATTTCTACAGTCGTAATTCAATACGAAAGACCACGTGACATATCGATAGCTTACATCAATCTCATACATTTTGGACTTTTCTACTAGCGTCATCTCTGGTTACCAAGAGCTCTATAGCGATTCAGTTCAAATACTATTCAGTACAAAATATCGGTTCATCGTTGACATCTGTCATCACTGAATAACATTAATCGCAGAAGTCTATAGACCTACTGCTACTGTGCCTTTAAATATAGCTGCGGACATCACAGAACCGATATTTTGTACTGAATAGTTTTTGAACTGAATTGCTATAAGAGGTCATGGTAAGGCTTTTGTCCTTGGTAACACGGTAATCCATACAATAGGTCATCAACATAACTCTCAGAGCCAACAACCGCTGGGGAATAAAGGTTCTCGAATGGCGACCATGAAACAAACGATGATGTGAACGACTCCCGTTGAAAGTTGGTGGATGTAGGCGGCAAGACTACTCGTTGAGGTTTCTAAGGGGGATATAATTCAGCAGTGGTCTTCTATCGTCTGTGAAGCAAATTTTTACCTATAGTGCTCGTATTTTTTGCGTAGCCACCTGCTGA
This sequence comes from Epirrita christyi, assembly GCA_951392215.1. Lineage (NCBI taxonomy): Eukaryota > Metazoa > Arthropoda > Insecta > Lepidoptera > Geometridae > Epirrita > Epirrita christyi. The sequence continues at coordinate 5,882,454 of OX595861.1, forward strand.
CAATACAATATTATGGTGACAGTGAGCTGACCAATGCCATGGTGTGTCTCGGCTTAAGAATAGATCCCTCCTACTCCTCCCGTGGATGTAGTAAAAACCTTACTAAGGGATTACACCAGGAGATGGACAGCAGCATCTATCTAAGTACTTATCACCAACTGCGATCACCAATCTGCCTGCCAAGCGTGCAGGTGATCAAATCCAATTGTATTCAATGGCCTCGTCCAGCAGTAGACATAAACAGGCTGGTGATGATCATAATGATGATGAGCTGACCAGGAGCCAATGGAACCGATTGCTACACTTACTTATTTCATACTTGAATTTCAGAAAAGCTTTTTAAGAAAAAAAAATTAACTCCAAAACTTACTTTTCTTAAATATCGTTTCAGACGCAACCAACAAGACCGCTCCCTTCCCCGGATGCTGTCCAATCTTCACGTGCGAGGATGGAGTGAAACTGGAGTACCCTGAACTCCCCACCCCTACTGAAGACGAGAAGAAGGAAGCGGAGAAGGAGAAACCCAAGGCTTAAATTAAAAACAAAATAGTTGACAGTGACAGCGCTTCGACATTGACAGCTAGCGCGTTAGGGAAAATTGGTCTCAAAATCCAAATTGTTATTCTAACTTTCTTTTGGCATGACTAACAACGGTCATTGGACCGTTTTCTAAACTATTTCATATTTCCTGTCAATACAATGACAACAATAAAATGTCATTATTGTATCTGAAATCAGATTCCTCACAAAGAGACAATAGATAGCTAGTTTTTTTTAGAAGTTTATCTGCTTTTATTTGAATACCTGTCTAATTATATAATGTTTGTGATAAAAAAATTAGAAAAATTAATCAATAAAAAAATACAAAATTTCTATACCATGTGTTTTATTAAGTTGCTTATTTACTGTTACTGAAAACCACATCAAAACTGGGCGATTGAAATCATTGTTAAGGAATGGGCATAGCCGCAAATAGCCTATAACCTACCAAAATGGCCTAAAATGGGCCTAGAAGTATAGAACCAAAAATTCGACTAGACATACGCCCCACATCGGGGCATTGCCCAATTGTCCAGCACACTCTCGTTATTATTTGAGTGTAGTCCAGAGTTCACATGAACTGAGCTGTGTTGGCCAGTAGGAGGTAACCAGGCTTTCGATGCGATGGATGTAGGTTTGAATACCGAACGAATGCGATATTTAGTGGGTCAAACTGGCTTGCAATTTTCGGCAGGCCAATAAATGTAAAAAAAAAAAATATTTTCATATTAATTGTAAAAACTAAATCATGTGACTAAAACACATAAATAATCAAATTAATATTTAAACTGGATTTTAGAACTTCATAATTATAATAAATACACAAAAAAAGTAGTGACTATCAACACTTTATAATTATTATTTATAATAATAAACATACAGCTAGACAATTCTTAAATAAAAATTGTTTTAACGTAAATATTTATTTAAGTTTAGAGTATAATTACTTAAAACAATAAACTATATTAAAAAGTAGCATTTAATAATTTTATAATTAAATAAAATTGTATTTATAATTGTCGAAGCGGTATAATGCATATTTTAAACATAACAGTCTATAAATACATTTTAATTTCTAATCTAAACACTGATCTTAACGTTATGTGATAATACATATTTTTAAACATTATTATATTTATACTATACGATAAAATATAACCAACTATAATGTTAAAATCACATTTCGCCTAATTTTTAACATTTAATATTGCAGAAAATAGACACCGACCGCATTACATTTGAGCTTTTCGAAATTTCCAAAAGCCATCAAGTTACATCAAGATACATTTACACATTTCACTAATGCACAAAAATAGAATTAGATATAGTCACAACATGACCAAACTCAGGGCATTGTAGTATAAAAGACATGAATAGATGTATTAATTATAAATATACTAAATTAACTAAAAATCTCAATTAGAAAAGTGTATATCTACATAAAACCTCAGGATATTATTTTTAACAAAGAAATTGAAAATAAATATTTGGGCAATAAGCTGATTACATAAGTAAAATAATTTAAAATAAAACAATTTTTTTTATGTTTTTATTATGAAATAATTAAGCTTGTAGGTACTTATTTGCAAAAATCAATTAAACTCTGTTCACCACATCATCTGTTAAAATGCGTGAATTATATTAAATTAAAAGTAATAAAATATAATTCATGACAAAATTATTAATATTTATTTGTAATATAGTTCAAAATTAAGAGTAGTTGACAGCTGCAAAAATATTTAAATATTTTATGTCTATGTATTTAGAATATCATTCATGAAAATATATATTTCTTTTACACATTATTTTGAAAATAATAATTATTTGATATGTCAGAATGTTGTACATCACAATCGGAGAAGCTTAAATATTATTTAATAAAAAAAAATGGTCAATTATCTTTTTGAAAGATATTTCGCAGCTTGATAGACATGATTTCAAAAAATATTTCTAATTTGTCAAAACAAAAATAAGAGGTAGTATGCTCGGAAGTTATATTTAAGCTTTTAATATTTTAAACTATAAAAATGGATAAAGATTAAAAATCTCGCTACATACTGCGATTATTATTATGTTATGTACATTTTAATATAATTCCTCTCATTTTGACCTTTCATTTTTACTTACTTACAATTTTTTTATTAACACCTCTACTAATAACACCTGGATATGCCTTCATTTAATAAAAACGTGGCAAAAATAAAAAAAACTTCGTTCGTTCTCAAGAGCTCTATATCTACCCAATATTCATCAACAAGCATTCCAAGCTTAGAAAAAACTATTAAGATGCTTAACAAAAATAATGAAACAAGCATTTAAGATTCTTACAGTCCTAGAGAGAAACCACAGTTAAAACGACAGTAAAAAATATAGATTTCACTACATTTTTTACCTTTAAAAGTTCCGAGCCAAAAATGTCAGTATGTCATTAAAAAAACTTGCAATATTTAAACGGTCTGAACATTCGAGAAGTGAGTCTACCTATCAATATGCCAAAGACTATTTATAAATACTTATTAAAAATAAACTATCTATTGTTCTTATTTCAAACTCTTCTATAGATCAGAAATAGAATGCCAAACTGCATAACGATATCTTTTTGAAAGAGTTTAAAGACAAAGACAGGTCACGTTAAATATCTATGCCAAATAAGTGAAGTGATTACATTGCGAAAGTAAGTACAAGTTTGTTGCATTGCAAGCTGTCCAACGCAATTTGCAGTGAAGTTTCAACTTTATTTTAAAGAATTAAAGCAAAAAACTGCTTAACCAAGGAATCTCGACCATACAATTTGCGACCAGATTGTAAAAACCTGTATATATTTATGCCAAACACGAAGCTGAATTGCTAAGTGTTACGCCACAACGTGTACGCCAAAAAAACAGAAAAAGAAACAAACAGCTAATTCAAACTATAATAACCATTATTTTGCATCATAAACTCATTCAAATATTTTGTCATTATTAAATAAGAACAGAAAAAACATATGAAATCTTTTTCTGTTCATGTGAAATTGTAAACACGTAAAACAATACTTTGTTTTTTTAATACCAGGCCCAGAACTTTTTCTATGGTCTATTATATACTTAAATAGAGACGAGCTACAATTTCTTGGCATTTTCCCTAAAATCGTATTTTTGAAGCTCAAAGGATTACAGAAAATTAAGTACAATTGATTTCTGGAATATCTCTCTTTAGTTCAATGCTATTGTGTGAAAAATCATTTTTATGTAAGTACAGGCTTAGTTTAAAATAAAATACTGGTTGTAAAAAAAAAACTTAACACTCCCAATTACATACACACACAACACATACGCTAAGTACATACACTTAATGCACATAATTTTCGATAGCTAACGAATAAAAACTTGAAAAATGTGGTCAAGTTTTGTTTTATTTGTTAAGTTTTTATGAAAGAAAGTTGTCTATTGAATTTATGTTAAATAACGGTAAAAATTACCTCCTATAAAACTAGTAAAAATTACTAATAATATTGCCCAATCCTGCTCCTGAGATTACAATTTTAAGTTCAGAAAAATCTACTTATACAAAAACATAAATCTTTCTGGATAAAGCTTTTTGTTTTGAACCAGGACCTTTTTCGGGGGAAGTAAATGTGCCTTTAGATTTAGAGAGCTGTCTGTTTCTGTTGTCTGTGTGTCTGTTTTTATTCAATTAAGATTTAAAAGTTACCAAATTGGTGCTAACACTACTTCAATAAATATTTTCTTAACAATATAAAAAAGAAATAGTATAAATAATTATAAAATCGAATAATAAAATTTGAAATTTGCGTCAGTTAAATCATTTTTCACACAATAGCTCCAAATTATTGGCATCTAATGTACAGAAACATCAAACTGCAGTAACATCTATAACAACGAGCTACACATTATAACATACACCTATAAAATGTACCTACACTCCTATAAAAACCTTTTTATAAATGTATACAATATTTTTACTCTGATGACAATTTTAACACCGACTACAGTTACAGTTTGTAAGCATCATTAACATTGTAACAACAAGCTTTTCACACTATTTTTAACAATTAAAATAAATATATTCATTAAAATGAATGTATTTGATAAATAAATAGGTTAAATATTCAATAAGTTAATAATTTTAAATTTCATTATATAATTAAATAATATGCCGTTTTGATAACATATAGGTAAAGTATACTTAATTTGTGTTAGTAAATATTCATTAACAAAAATTTAGTTTTTAATATGATATGGTTAAATAAAAATTGCACAGGTTTTTATAATTTGAATTTGAATACCTCATAAAAACTCTCATCTAAAATTGACCAGCCACATTTTTACCACACCTCCAATTTATTCAAATTTTTTAACAATAATTTAGAATGTCTCCTCCCTATTTCAAGCACATTTTGATAAGCAAAATATAATTTTGACACATTTATTTTGCGTACAATGATGTTTTTTTTATATTTTGGCAGTTCATTACAGTATTTTTAGGATAAAATCAAAAGTTATGTCGTTTTCTTAAAATCCCCTTAAGTTTTTTGAGCAAGTCGAAAAACTTTAAATGGGTTCTGTATGACCGTGAGGATTTTTATTTACTAAATAGTAAAAGTTTCATTTCGAAACATTAAAATTATATTTCTACTCATCTTTGTGCGAACGTGAACTCGACTTTTTTCAATATTCACTACATTTAACAATTAATTTTACATTTCTAACAATTGTTATTAAAACCCTTATCAATAAAAAACGTCAATTAGTCAAGAAAATAGAAGTTATTGGAAAATTTACACGAAGTCAAATAAAATTGATAAAAACTACTAATTTTACCAATTTTAATGTGAAAAGCATTTAGAAAATAGTCCCATCCGTGGCAAGATTTAGTTAAACCTTTATGAAATACATTTGTAGATATTTTTGGTTAAGATCTTTTAATTCAAGTTTAGAATACAGCGCTGTGCTTTTATTTTAAAACAATAGCATTCAAAAAGAAAATCAATCATGCGTTGAATGTTCGATGTAATTGATAAATAAAATATATTTTTAATAATATTAATTATTGTTCTGGTTTGGATAAATATATTTTTATCAAAAAAATCTAAAACATTGCACATCGCTGCAGGTAAAGACAGTTCCAGCAAGTTTATTCGTCCACTTACTTTACGGTTATTCCGCAAATAATTATTGAAAAAATAATCAGTTGCCATTTTGTTTAATAGAGATCAAGATATAAATTTGATTTTTTGAGTTCACATAAAACATCAACGTAAATATTGTAATATAATATTTTAACATTAGTTAAAATATTTAACAGTTTCATTAAATATATGCCCGTAAAATTATTATTTTTGAATTTATACGTGCACTATAAAATTCGAGCATAAATATCTTTTTTACCTCACAAGCTTGGAAAGGGTTTTAAAATTAATAAGCATTTGAATAGAAAGGTTCGATTTGAAAAACCTTTTCCACGCTAGTGGATAAAAAGCAATTTTGCACGCAGATTTCGAATGTCATACAAAACCTTTTCCTCCTAAAAAGTTAGGTGAAAATTTGTGTGTTTCACTCGGCAGCAAAGCTTATTTTGCATTTCGTACCATTAAAACTCTTGCTACGCTCAGGATTCTATTTTCAATCCTAGAATGTTTCGCTTAGTCAGATTTTAATACAAGTACTCGCACCAAACAACAAACCGGCCTTGCATAAAAAATAACTAGTTAGGTACCTTTAACGTTATTTTTCAAATAATTTTGCGAAGTAACCACAAAGTTGTGCCAGAAGAAATAGATTAATATTTTTTTCGTGGCATTTTACTTTTTTTTTGTAACCGCTCAGTCTTATGACGTTTTTGTAACTTCTTTAATAACAACAATACCCCGCCAAACAATTCTGCGGCTGTACCATTGTACCATCATCTGCAGCTACCTTCGCGTATACTCTAAAAACTGCCACTGCGTCGCCTTCGGTCACTATTCATTCGTTCGTTCGTCTCTTGGTTTTTTGTTGGTCACCGGTCAGTGACCAGGTTAAATGTATACTATATTTTAACAGTCGCAAAGTTATTTGGCGTGTAGTATGATCTGTTTATTCCGGCTTAAGGCGATGCCACTGTACAATGGTCTGCCGTGGTTTGGTAATCATATCCTGCCAATGCTTCGTTTCGGTCGCTCCAGAGCCGTTTTTTCCTGCAAAATTTAATAGTAAATTACTTGGTATCAAGCCATGGTGTGTCCGGCTTAAGAATAGACTCCTCCATCTCCTCCAGTGGATATCTTAAAATTCGACTAAGGATTGTGCGTCCACTTAAATACTCAACATGAATTACCAAGCGTAGAGAGGGCTTTCAACTTCGATAAAAAAAAAGTAGTTCAAATTGTTTCGATAGATGGCGCTGACTCAACTGTAAATGCCAAGATTGTCAAATGTATTACCTGTGGTGTACGCGTACTAAGCTATTATCTAACTATCCTGTGGCTATTAGTCATGATATTCTGTTTGTGTCTGCTTCTTGAGTGTGCGCTAGTGATTTCGTGATATTTTTAGAAGTAAGCAAAAATAAATACCACCTGAGGAAACTATATCTACGTTGTTGATGTTGACATTTAACTTTATTTTGACACTTGACATTTACGTAACAGAGCAGTGCCATCTATTTTCAACGCTGAAAGCATGATATGAAACGGCCGTGAAAACCCCTCATTCCAATTGTATTTTATGGCACACGAGTTAGTACGTGTTTAGGTATTGTGATAATTTCTGGTTGATCATATTCCAATTTCTTATGATGTGATTCTCTTCAGCAAATTAAAGTGAGTTCGATTATCGAAAAATACACATTTTTATAAAGGCATTTTATAATAATTATATTGTTAATATAAATAAATTATAATGAATGAAAATCAAAATTTATATTTGTATTTTTGTATTTGTATTTATTTATTCATCCATAGACATAGCACCATGTACACACATGTGTATTAGAAATGTGTATTAAATAATATAAAGTATAAAAGAATAAATCTTCTTAAATTTAAATCACACCTTCACAATTCAGCAAAAGCATTGTCATATTGTATATGTTTAAAAAATAACAACTAACTAAGCATTTATTACCATAAAATATAAATTAAATGTCAGGTACTAAATAAACTAAGCAAAAATTAAAAGCACAATCAATAATAAATAAATATAATAAATATAATTATCTAAGTATATCAAATTATTAACTTAATTAAATATACCTTCTTAAGTATAGTTTGATTTTTATTCATTATAGTTTATTTATTATAAACTCAAATGATGATAAAATCAAATCATATTAAGTGAACTTATTAAAGTATAATTTGATTTTAATTTAATAAAATGACTGGGACCAAGGATATTTACTTCGGTTTGTATCATACAGTAATTTTCCATCATGAATGTAGAAAATATTGAACTGATTACAACTTGTGAATACTAGAAGCTTATTATTGGAAATTTCATAAAAATTCTTGTGGTACAACCAGTTTTATGATTGCTTTTGTAATTAGTATAAATTTGACGATTTAGTAAAGAAACAGCTCCAACCGCCATTTTTCGATTTATGACCCGCGACGTAAAGGGCATCACACACGTAGCAGATGCGGTAATATTTTATATGCGTATAAAAACTTATCGCATATGAAGGTATCACACACGTAGGATACGATAATATACGGAAATGATACGCGGAAACCTTCAAACTGTATTTCAATTTGTATACACAGATATCATCTGTCCATCTTATGATATATGTCGGTGCCTACAGATGCTTGACGGTAAAATATAAGTGATCTGCTACGTGAGTGTTGCTCCATGAGTTTAGTATAGCGAGCGATATGGACAGATACGCGCTCAGATACAGATATCTTACCGCGTCTGCTATGTGTGTGGCACACTTAAGGCCATTCCTTGCCTTAAGTGATTTGGCGCACATTTATGTACTTACTGAAAGCAGATACCTATACAATACACTTTTCAGTTGTAACTAGTTGCTGCGCCGATACCCAGTGCCTTTGCAGACAACTGTCGTACCTGCCAGCCAGCGCCCCATGTACGCTATTGCAACTGCCCCAGCATTCTACATTTGACGAAAGCAAATTTCGTGCGCATCACGGCTAAGACGGGCTCACTTCGCTCCCGACGCTTACTTACCAGCGAGCAGAATCCTGCCGATGAGTTCATTCCTCCCAATATTATCGAAGTCCATAACTTGCACGTCCAGCGAGCATTCGCGGATCTTCTCCCAAGGCACGTTGAAGGAGAAGGAGTCGTTGAAAACGGGGTTCAGGGTGCATTTGAAGATGGCCGTCTTGCGTTTTTCTATACGCTTATCACCAAATTGTAGCCACACTTTTACGTATGGATCTGAAAGGAAGACAAATTAAACTGATACAGATTGATTGCGTAGTATGTTCGGCATAGAATAGATCCCTCTTTCTCCTCCTGTGGATGTATTAAAAGGCGACTAATGGATTACGCCAGGGGATGGACCGCAGCATCAACCTAAGTAATAAACACCAAACTGCGACCACAAATACGCCTGCCAAGTGGCATTTTTTTATTTTGTTGTTGCGATATAGGTTACTACTGCTCTGAAGTTAGCCGTTTGGCATGGCGTTAGACAATTTAGTTCCTTAAAATAACTTTTTGAATGCCAAAAAGCTAACTTCAGGTAAGGCAAAAGGCAGATGCAAAAAAAGTCTAGAGCAATAATAATACCTCGTAGATTTTACTAAAGTAAAAATGGATGGATGGGCTCTACCACAGGCTTGGAAATCCTGTCTTTATGGGACGTACGATAGTGAAGTGATTGAGCCTGATAGAGACACTGTTAGTGTAGCCTGTCTGGCCGCTCCTGGCACGCCCGATGGTTGTGACAGCGACGATGATGGAGCACCGCAACCCGACCGGAATGACGTCATCGAAAAACGTGTGATGACGCGGACACAAGCACTCCCCCCACCCCCGCGCCGGACGAGCCGAGAGGAGCGAGCTCAGAGTGCGAGGAGGGACGCGGAGGGAGTGTAGTGCGGATCCTATACACACCCTGATGAAGACCCTCGATTAGGGTCGAAACCTGTTGGTGCTTCCACCAACATATACGTACGTGAAAATTTCCCGTTTTTACAAAATGAATGACCTCGTAGATTGCTCTTTAAAATAAGAAAGGCATTGGTTCTTTCTTAGTTATCCTTCGTTTGCAATTCTAGACACTGCCCTACTGTGTCTAGTACTGCAGCTTGCCAAGCGTGGTGTATTGCAAATCCCCCCATTTAACACTATGGACGCTATGATGAAGGCTTCAACCATCAGTGGAAGTCCAACGGCTGATGATGAGATTGAAAAATCAGTCGTGGTGTGTCTGGCCTATGAATAGACCATTATAAAAAAAAAATTTAAAAGTAATAGTAACGTCTTCAAAAGTTAACATTATGAATAAGTGACAACCGAAGGAAGGTATTAATAGTAGATTATGCACTAAGGGAATAAAGCAGTGTCTTATGTCGTGGGCGGCATATTGAACCCTGAGCGTAACGAGGGACTCTAGGAGTTATATAGAGTCCTGAGTGAAGCGAGGGGTTCAAGCTGCCCAAGACGAAGACAGGCTTTATTCCAGAGGAGCATACTCTACTTTTCACACCTTCTGCGAACAATAAAAAGCCAGGGCTTGTTTTGATTTTTGCGGTAGTAGATTATCAATAATCTCTAAAGCGTCTATTTTGATAAACTCTGGAGTACTATCGTTTGTAATTTTTTATCAACATGAATATTGCAATAAAATTTACTGAAAATCACAGCACCAAATACGCGTGTTCTTTTGTTTCACATTCTTTGTAAACGCACCTTTTTCTTTTTTTTTTGTTGAGTTCTGCTTATGGCGGCCATTTCGATTTTCGAACAAACCTCTTTACAATGCCATATGGGCATTTTTTTACTTAGAGTTTTCCACGAATCTCCACACGAATTTGACGTTCCAAATTCGAATCACTTTATTCCCTAGGGAGTTTCATACAATTTTATATCCCTAGAGAGACAATGCTTCACTTTACGTTGAGGTTGCATGATTTGTAATTGGACATTGTCGAGCAGGTGGTGTGAAAAAACCATAACACAGGTATTTTAACCTATTTTGGTTTTTTGATGCACCCTCAACCATGATTTGTTTAAATAACTACTATGCAATAGAAGTTTTTAGATATATATCCTTATACCTAGTAAATATGTAACAGACGTTTGATATAAATAAAAATATTCTTAAAAATATTCTTATATATTAGATCATTATCTAACATAACATACAAAACATAACATCCAACAGAAACATATACGTATTCATGATCACACACTAAGATTCCCTGTGTCGTTGGTATCGGGAACTACGAGTACCAAAACACTCAGAACCGGAACAAATATTTGCAGATCATAACATTTTTTGTCCTGCAGCGGGAATCGAACCTATAACGTCTCGCATCTCAGCTGCCGCGCTACATACATCGTCAATGGTGGATGAATACATCCACCATTGGTGTAATTCAATTTTCACCTTTGTATTCAATGGGGGAGGCTTCGTCCAGCAGAGGACGGTAAACAGGCTGGTGATTATAATGATGAGATTTAAAAATGAAGATTTACTTCATCATCAGCGGCCTTTAGGCTTCCAGCTGGACGAGGCCTCCCCCATACAATGCAATGGGGGGGATTTGCCATAATCACCACGCTTGGCAGGCAGATTGATGACTAGGTCAGTGTCAGAATTGCAAACGAAGGATAACCAAGAAAGAAACAATGCCTTTCTTATTTTAATGAGCAATCTACAAGGTATTTTTGCTCTATTATAGACTTTTATTTAATCTGACTGTCTTTTGGCTTACCTGTCATTCTCTAAAAACTAGAACGCTAACTGGAATTCACTCAAGTGACCGCACTCACTTCGAACGCTCGCCAGTGAGGCGCCACAGGCGTTTTCGAGTTGTACGGAATACGAAATTTGAATCTCACCGCGGATTCAGCTCTTCGAGGTTCGAGTGATGTTTATACAAAATGTTTCTACTGAAGTTAGCTTTTTGGCATTCAAAAGTTATTTTTAGGAACTTAAGACGATACTCCTTGAAAAAATTTCCCACGCTAACTCCGCCCATGAGCCCCGTTTTGAAAGTGACAGCGCTATTACTCACTTGAGCCCGAGAAAAGATGCGGTATAGATTCTGTCCCGCCCAGAAGTAAATGACGTAAGCGACATGAGATAAAACTTCGTTTTTCTTAAAAAGTAGCAAATATAAAAATAAATCATCTTCTATTTTTTTACGTTCTGTGATTTTCTACCGAGTGGTATAAACTTTTTCCGTCAATGTCTTCTAGATTCGAAGCATGGACGTAAAAAAGGATTTAGGAGGACTGGTTTCAAAAAAATAAATCTATCGAGAAAAGTTTTACCAATCGTGTTTCTGATCTATGATTTCGTTAGATTACATCCTCTAGTAATCACTGTATAAACATCAAGTTTGTAACTTTTACCTTTACTGAGTGAGAATGTAACGAAGTGACTCCAAAGTCAAGGAGCCTCGTCTTAATTGTCTAACGCCATGCCAAACGGCTAACTTCAGAGCAGTAGTAATCTATATCGGCACACCAAAATAAAACAATATAAATCCACGATAATAATTAAAAATAATCACCCAACAGATTAAATATCGTTTTAAATTTTAATGACCATTATTTACAGAGTAGCTGAAAATGGAGAACCGCCCTTAATGAAAGTGGAGACCCGCCTTTAATTGGTCTTTCGAGACGGTATCTTGATTTATGAAGGACCATTTGAAAGTAAAATTAATTTTGTTGTTGTTAATAATTTTTGTAAACTTTTTGTTGCTCTTCCAAGTTAAGAAGGGAGTTGATTTGATACAATTTAAGTAAAGTTGAATAACACTGTATTATGAAGAAACTAGCATTTACCCGCGGCTCCTCCCGCGTGAACCTCTGTTTAAAATTATATTATTAATTAGTAGTGTATTTAGTTTGTAAGTTTGTTACCCTTTTCTTTTTACCTGAATAAATAAATAAATAAATAAATAGCTTATATGTTATTCTGATGTTGTTATTGATCATCTTGTTTCATTGATGTTTTTTATGTGAGTGTTTAGATAAATGAGAGTGTGCTTTTCTTGTTTAAATTATTATTATTGTAACACTAATTTATTGTAAATCTCGTTAAAAGTTTTTTTTACTATACAGAAATATTATCTACAAATACATAAATAATAGTATATGAACAATTTTTAATTATTATTCTTTTATAAAGGTAATAAAACAATTATGAAACTAAATAAAACAAATAAATGTAAGTACTACACTCGAGAGCAATGAATCCGGGTCACTTAAAGAATCCTAAAAATCTCGGAAACTAAAAATGCTAGGTTAATGCAATAAATTGTATTTAATAGACAATGTAATACTCCTTAAATGAAGGTATTAAAACTTCTTAGTTATTGTAAAGTTATATCATAAAAAAATCAAATTTGAAAAAGGGCCACTTTCGAAGATGGAACTACGAAATTACAGCATTTGGTTTTGCTTTTGTTTGTAATCTGTCATTTATCATTGTTTGATTTCTGTTTTTTTGTTGTTTTTTTTCTGCGTAAACGCAGTAATGGAAGCACGAGGAGGCAATACGAAGTATTAAAATTCAAGAAAATCGTAATAAAGTTCAAAAATTTCATGTTTCCTATTTTTGTTTTAAGGAGAGATCAGCAGTTTTTTTCTTTATGTAATTTTGTGTTAATAAAATGTATGGTGACTCATATTTTTTTTACCTTCATTTAAGGAGTATTACATTGTCTATTAAATACAATTTATTGCATTAATCTATCATTTTTAGTTTCCGAGATTTTTAACATTCTTTAGTGACCCGGATTCATTGCTCTCGAGTGTATTTACCTCCTTCTTTTTTTATTTATTTCTTTATAAGCTATTTAGATAAATGAGAGTGTTTAATTAATAACACTTTAGTTAAACATTTATTACATTTTTTTACATTCATTTTCATTTTCATTGATGCTTACCTGACTTCCCGTTAATGTCTTTGGCCTTTAGGTTCCTCGCTTTTAGAAGTGTCAGCGTCAGCACACTGTTGCTCGGGTGGTAGCACAGAGAGGTCAGGAGCTCACCACACTTGTCCTTAGCTGGTGGTTTGAGAGCCTTCCAGAATGATGGCTTCTCGCTGAAATCAACCTGGAAACCCGATCAAATATAAATAAATAAATAAATGCTGAACATTTCACACAACATTATCTAGCCCCAAGCTAAGCAGAGCTTGTGTTATGGGTACTAGATAACTGATATACTTAATACATTACATAGATATATATTTTTTATTGTACATAGAAAAATACCCAGAACACTCTGAACAAATATCTGCAGATTGTACAAATATTTGTTCCGAGGCGGGAATCGAACCCGCAACCTCCTGCATCGCAGGCGAACCTTCACCCACCGCGCCACAGAGGTCGTCAAAAAAAATAATATAAAAATAATAAATAATATGATTAAATTCTTTCGGGAATATTTTTTTACTCATTTACAATTATTTAACTAGCATTAGTGCCGTCATGTGTGCAGCCTAAGAATCTCTTCGTCTCCGTAGTACTAACGGCTAGGTACACCAAAGCATGGGCAGCAGCATCCGGTAGACTTTCACTGCAGGACGAAGCCCCCCATAGAATAGGGGGCCGTAGCGACCATGTTTGGTAGGCGGATTAGTAATCGCAGTATAGATGTTAAGTACTCAGATGGATGCTACTGCCAAACCCCTGTCGTAATCTCTAGTCGGCTTTTACGACATCCATGGGAGGCATTGGAGGAGTTCTATTCATAGGCCGAGACCACTACACTTAATTCCATCCAGTAGAATTACCCCCTTATTCATAACCATATTTTAAACCTATTTTAGTAAATATCTTTTGTCATATTTATTTATTTATTTACACGCACAAAACACAAAATAAAACAAGAGATACAAAAACCATTGTTTCGAACTTGGTAGGAACATAAACATATTATGTAAGCACATCTAAATCAAAACATCTGTCTTGTTTTGACGTATGACATTTTATTTTTGTTGTTAGTTAGTAGAACTTCTTGTGTAAGAGTTCGTCCGGGGAAGTACCGTACCTATTTCTGCTACCAAGCAGTAGTGCTCGCATTGCTGTGTTTCGGTATGAAGGGTACGAGTGCCGGTGAAATTACAGACACACGAGACTTTTCATCTTTATGTCTCAGGGTCGGCAGCGCACGTGTGATGCCTCTGGTGTTGCAGGCGTCCATAGGCTACGGTAACTGCTTTCCATCAGGTGGGCTGTATGCTTGTTTGCTTGCCAAGTAGTATAAAAAAAAGTAGTGAGAACAAAACAAAAGCTATTTTAACTAAAATAGGTTTAAAAAATGATTATGAATAAGGCCCCTAGAGTTAAGAGTTGGTACAGAACGACAGACAGATGGCGCCTGTTTAAAATATGGAGATGATAGAAACAAATCGTTACCAAACAGACAAGACCTTACTTTTCAAGTTATTTACCCTCTAACTTAGTTATTGTTTATCTTGGAGATTGGCGTCAATGAGCTCATAATTTATTCTGCTAACTAGACAATGTACCTACCTACGTCAATTTGATCGTATTAGACCTTTGTAGTTTAGAAAAACATACTGCAGGGTAGGTACTAATAATATGCTTATTCTTTTTAAGGTTCCGTACCCAAAGGGACCGAACAATTATACAATCATTTCTAAGATTGGTGAAACAAGCATTTGAGTTTGTCTACTTCATCATCATCATCAATCAGCCTGTAGAAGGCCACGGCTGGACATAGGCCTCCCTCTAGAATGCCACGACGAACGGTCTTGAGCTGCCTCTATCCACGAACTTCCCGCGACGTTTAGTGTCTTTGGTATAGGGCCTTCCTCTACCGCGGCGTCCGGTTTGTGGTCGCCACTCGAGAACCT
The DNA here is from genome assembly GCA_951392215.1 of Epirrita christyi. Lineage (NCBI taxonomy): Eukaryota > Metazoa > Arthropoda > Insecta > Lepidoptera > Geometridae > Epirrita > Epirrita christyi. Next base: position 5,898,006 of record OX595861.1, read on the forward strand.
TTATACCCCAACGGTTTTCGTTCTACGCTACGATCTATATGACCTACCCATTGCCAGTTCAACTTGCTAATTCTGAGAGCTGTTTATCGAGTATTATCTTTAAAGAGTTCTTATTGAAAAACCTATTCTTCTCGCTGTAACATAGTTGTTTTCAATGTACTTACTTATAAACTAAGAACGCGAAAACGCATTTAGTGCCTTTTATTGCCCTCTGTTGATGAGCAGACGCGCTATAGGAAATGTAGGATTACTAGCGCCATCTGTTGTTGAGTAGACACACTGTGTGTTAGGCTAGCACGCATAATAATAAAAGTGATTTTGAAGTTGGTGATAATTAGTGGAAATGTGTGTGAAGTCTGCAGTCGTAGTGAATTAGTATTTTTGATAATTTTATTAAAAGTGTAAATTTGGTTAAAACGAAGTTCAGTGTGTTTATTTTACCCCGAACCATGAAATCAAATCAAATAAAAAATAATTTTATTCATTAAAATCACAAGGAACATTATAAATCATCTAAATTAGGTACTCCTGTTCCAATGCGACCAACCCTACCTCATGGGCGTAGCCATGTAGCCAGGGTGGATGTAGCCAAGGGGTACCATGGATCCGGAACAAATATTTGCAGATCATACAAACATTTGTCACGCAGCGGGAATCGAACCCGCGACCTCTTGCATCTCAGAAAGCTCCTAGCCCGCCGCGCCACAGAGATCGTCAAAATCAACCTCCAGACAAAAAATCAGACAACTCACAAAATCAAAACAAAATCAGAAAATTGACAACTTGAAATTAGTTTTTAAATTACGTAAAATCGTAACAGTAATTTAAATAACATCCATTACGTGACGTTAAAATTACGCTTTCTCTGGAATTACTATTCATATGTCATCCTTTAGTAAATTAATGTTAAAAGTAAATGAAATAGCTATTTAGAAATTATGTAAATCGCTACGTTTTGGCAAAAACCGTGTCTTTATTGGCCATAAAACTTGGATATTTTCAGATGGTAATTCTGTAAAAACACATCATTTTTATCATTTTTATTTTTCATTTTTTGGAGTTCAAACTCAAATATATTTGACGACCTCTGTGGCGCGGCGGGCGAAGGTTCGCCTGCGACGCAGCAGGTTGCGGGTTCGATTCCCGCCTCGGAATAAATATTTGTACGATCTGCAGATATTTGTTCAGGGTGTTCTGGGTATTTTTCTAAGTATAATTAAAAAATATCTATCTATGTAATGTATTGTATTAAGTATATCGGTTATCTAGTACCCATAACACAAGCTCTGCTTAGCTTGGGGCTAGATAATAATGTGTGAAAGCAGCATTTATTTTGTTTATTATTTAATATTTCTCCCGTTTTTGAATTTCAACACTTCCTCATAGCATAGGAGTTTCACTACGTGATAAAATCTGAAATGAGGAAATCCGTAGAAGAACCAAGATTACCGACATAGCTCTCAGAATTAGCAAGTTGAAGTGAGACGCAGTAGAGTAAGGCCCTCGTCTCGATTGACTAAATACATTGGAAGTCAGTGGATGGAGGAAATTGGATCGTTCATCATGCCATCCTAGGGGGGAGGCCTATGTCCAGCAGTGGACTGCTACTGGCTAATCTTGAGTTGTCATCAAACCTGACTTAAGTTTCGTATTTTGTCATGTTCTAAAATATATTACCTATACCCTGATTTTTTATTTGAGACATTTTTTGTAAACAAACAAATGTCAAGATATGCCACTGTCATCTATGTGTGTCATGTATGTGTGTCATATGAAAATTTACACGTATGGTGGTTGACATTTGTTTGATTACAAAAATTGTCTGAAATAAAAAATCAGGGTTTATAGTAGTAATTAGTTACTTATGTCTTAAAGACAGTAAACTTACCTGACATAAAGGCAGGAACACCTCTCCGATGGAGTCATCTCTCGAGAACCGATCGTAGTCAAACACGTGGAGATGAAGAACCTAAGAAAAAAGGTCTTATTATTCGTCACCAGGATTCCTGATTAGCGAGAGAGAACGTGCTTTAATCACGCAAGCTTATTGCTGGGACTACCTATAACCTTAACACTAATAATAAAACAAAGAGGAGGTAGCTAGATGGGAAATAAATAGTTTTTTTCCCAATGGAAACGTAATCGTTGGGAAAATTATTTTAGTGCTCTGGGAATCAGATATTTTGAATACTTTTCGGGTTATTCGTACTGTATGAACTAGTAAAGCTAGGGTTAGTGCCTTAATTATGACAGCTGTAATAATGGGGCGACGCGTTTGGAAGTCATTTATTATTTTGACGTTAGGTGGACGGTCACCCTCTTGATGGCCCGATGATACTGTGACGGTCGTGGAAGGTTAGTGAATAAAGGCGGCTCAAGATCGTTCGTTATGGCATTCTTTGAGGGAGGCCTGTGTCCAGCGCTTCGTTATGGTATTGTGCTATGGGGTAAGTCAGGAGACATAACGAACTCGTTTATGATACAAAAGAAATGTATAAGAGCTATATGTTGCGCCAGCCCTTTAGACTCATGAAGACCTTTATTTAAACAGCTTAATTTACTAATCCTAGCTGGTATTTATGTTTATGAGATCTGTAGATTTGTAAGACAACAGTCAAATCTTTTTGTTAAAAAACGAGATTTGGAATGAAAATATGAATCGCGACATCCAAATCGCCTAGTTCTACCTGCAGCAAAAACGGCACTCAGATCAAATAACTGCTACCACATGGCAATAAAAGTGTATAACCACGTACCTAATAATATTTGAGATTTCCCTGAGCAGAGATTCCCAAGTGAATTACACAGATGGTTAGTAAAACAATGTTTTTATAATATAAAATAATTTTTTGTTCATAAAATGTTGGTAGTTATTAGTTTTGTGACATTCAATATTACGTTTAATTATTATTATTAAAATTTAATTTACTATTATTGCTATTATAATGACATGGTAATGGATGTATCTACCTAGTAGGTACCTACTTGTGGGAACTAAATTATTGTGTTATGTTGGACGTGTAAATTATGACCACCAATGTAAAATTACCATATTCAAAACAAATAAAATTCTCTTTATCTTTATCAGCAGTGGACTTCTGCACCACTTCTTAAGAGGAGGTCACCGGTAGCTAGTTAAAGGGCTTAATATAATCAGTACACAAATATCTTGACCCGTGGTGCGTTAGTTTATTATAAAATTATATGGTTGCCAAACCATAAATATAACATTTAAAAAAAAAACTGACACACCATGTATTAGTGTACTCATGCATACAAAGATTCATGGAGTTTGATGAAGTAAAAGCCAAAATAGAAGCAATCTTCGTTCGCGTACAAAAGGGCGTAAGCGCCTTACCAGTAACCTCCTCTTAAGAAACTTTGACTTCATGCTGCTTTTTCAGGTTAATCATCATAATGATACCTTCTAAAATCTAAAAAGGCAGTGAAGAAATACAATTTCTGAGCGACTTGGAATTATAAAGCTGAAATTAACGTACCCGACTCTGTAGTTTCTGTATCGGAAACCCTTCAAAGTAGAAGGTCTCATTCCACCTCGGATTCAAAGTACGTCTCTTGATTTTGGTCTCCAGACGATGTTTCTTATCTGGCAGCAGCGTCACTCGGACGTAAGGGTCTGAAGTCCCACTAAGATCCTTTGCTGGAAGCTCCTTACCCTGAAATAGTTAGGGATGATATTTAACAAAGTTGTAATTACCCTGATAAGAAAAACATAGGGTAAAAGTTTTTAATTATCTGGGATCTAAGTGCACTTATGGTTACATTTTTCACGAGAAAATAGGTAATAATGATTGATTGATGTAGCAAAAATGCAGGATTACCCAAGAAATGTTGATAGTTTTAAATATGACGGCAGGGAAAAAAACCTGAAAGGGGATTTTAAAGGGGATGTATGAAGGGGATTTTGGGAATAACCCTGTAATAATAACAGAGGATCTAATTTTTTTTTCATTTTTCAACTTTATGACTATGAAAAACATAGATTCACTATACTACAGCTGTCATATATAACATTGGTTTTATAGTAACTAGTAGGTATCTACCGATATCAAAATAAAATAAATTTAAAATAATAATCAATGCTTATATGAATCAAAGTATAGTAGTAACTAGTAATTAGAGAAGATAAAACCAAAGTTTTAAAATTATTTGACCTATTTTTGTTTTTTTTATGATTTTTACACAGAATGCAAATGGGTCATACCATATCTCTAAGTATCAAAACTGTAAGAGCAAGAGAAAATCAACAGAACAACCGAGCATCCAGGATGGGAAAATCAATACCTATTGGTCTTGAAATGGGAAAAGTTCGGTTTGGTTATCTGATTGGAACTTTGTAGCTCTGTGGTCAATTGATAAGCAATAATTGATTTTATAAGCATGAAACATTGTTTTCTGTTCGACTTAAGACCAAAACAAAAGAGAGGTTGAAGTTAGCGAAACCAATTATCGCACCCCTCAGCTCGTGATGATGTGATTTACACGTTATTATTATGATGAAAACAATAAACGAACGAATGTGAAAAGATTTATGATGGTCGTGTTGAACATTTTGGCTGTGGTGACTCCTTAAGTCATAAGTTATGACTTATGAAACGTCGACACTCATGTTAGGACGGGTCCCAGACTTAAAGTCGTTTAGTGAGTTATGGAGAGGGCTATGCTTGATATATCTCTGAGGGATAAAATATGAAAAGAAGTCATCAGACAGATAACCAAAGTCAATGGTTCTTGACATAGGCAAGAAGATTACCCAGCTGAAGTGGCAATGTCAGGTCTAAAAAGGCCACTTTATGTTAATCATAATATGATCCTAATATGAATCACACAACGAAAAAAAGACAAATTGCTAAGGACCTGCTGCGAATTTTAAAAATGAATTGCTACCATATGAATTGCTCAATGTGGTCTTTTTAGACCTGCTCGTCTACCGAAGAACCGACAAACGTTAGAGTATGCAAGTTCATGTAGACCGCGTGTAGGCTAAACTGGCCTTCACTTAGGCGAAGCAACGACTTGCGTGGAGTGGCTGGAAGCAGGATAAAGAGAGCCGAAGATCAGGCTCATTGGTGCACCATGGGAGAGACCTATGCCCTGCAGTAGGTTGTTGATGATGATGATGAATATGGTGCTGAATAGTATGACCTATATGCTACATTATTATTACTCCTATGCTAAGACTATGCTTAGGTCTTAGAACAGGTGGCAATTACCACTATTGTCTACCTGCCCCCCTATTCCCTAACTGAAAGTCACTCGGTGTCGGTGACTAACGTTTGACAAGTCACTTTACCATCAATTGCTTAAAATTATCATCAAGAAAATGGCAATTTTACTTGCCAAACGTTAGTCACCGAGTGACTTTCAGTTAGGGAATAGGGGAGCAGGTTAAGCATACCTAGTTTTTTTTAACTTTTGCGATCAGAACACAGTTGAATTATTATGGGTACATATTGCATTATTTATTAATAATATGAGTGTTTAGGGGACAAAAAAAATTAAATAAACCCAATAAACACACGTCATGATAAAAGAAATGAATAGAGGTTAAGCATGGAGTTAATTTACTACGCAGTTACTTTGAATGAAGCAATTAATTGACTGTTTGGCTGCAAGAATCAAATTTTGCTATCACCAACAGGTAGGTAGGTCACATAGAAGCTTCAACAGTTTTCACCAAAAATCCTGAAACTTAAAAAAAGTTCAATCACATACCTGAATGATTCTCAAAATCAGAGTTGTGTTCTGGAAGTCGTATTCCAGAGAGAAGTGGATCTGGCCTACGTTCTCCGAAGGCTCCGAGTTATCGATGTACATATCCACCAGGCTGATTGACCGGTTCTGAAGGAACGCCATCTGTTAGCGCAAAGTGGAACCACTTTAAACCAGCGCTAACGTTGTAAGTAGCTTCGAAGCGTAGCTGATGGGAATTTTCCCGTGTAGTCATTGGGAAAATATATTTTTTCTACAAGAATTTCCTCGCAGAAAATATGTTTTCCCTCAAGCCACTATTATTTTGTAATGAAAGTATGTTTTATTGAATTAAGTAAAATCAAATAGAGTCTACAAAATGAAGTAATCTGGATGGTTTTTTATGACCTCTTGTACTTGCTTTTAAGTTATTAAAACGTAGAGACGAGATTTCCATGTTACCATTTGAAAACGCTCTTCTTTATTATCAAAATATCTTAATAAATATGATACAAAATATTTAAATATTAACAGACATGGGACGAGGTTCATTCATGCAAACTTTATAAGGTTTAGTCCACGGGAGCTCATGCATAGTGGACTTTTAAAAATGCCAGGTAGGGACGAGCTAATTTCAGAATTATCAAAAAGATATTATAAAAAATAACTGTGTAGGCACTCGTGATTTGTGCTTTCAGCTAATTTAGCTATTTTGCATATTTGTGTTTTTGGAGAGAGTGCTAGCTAATCTTCGAAACTACTTTGGGGAATTACAAAAATAAATCTACTGAATTATTCTAAAATATGTAGAGATACTTTGATTATTTTATTTTTTTTCTTTATCATATAGTATTTATCAAAAAATTGCTGTGAAATTACAATTACAAACTAAAGTGAATTCCAAATACTTATAATGAGTTTACTGAAATTATTTGAACAGAGCGTGGCAAAATTTTAAATACATAATCAGCGTAGAAATAAAATTTTGCCTCGCACCATTTTTATTTTATAATTATTTTTAGTTTATTTTTATTTTCTCTACAATTTATTTCAATTAATGTGCTTTCTACAAAACCTAGTCTAATCTAAAAAGTAAATTATCTCATATATACAAAATGTCCTCATTTTATATTCAAATCTAGAAAAATATATCAACTCCAGCTTTATATTGGCGATGAAATAAAAAATCTAAATACTCTTTTAAAGCTGAATTCTCAGTGCTATTTACAAAGTCGTGTAGGTTAATGCTTTCTTAAGAGGCCCCTGATCGCACCTACTTTTACACAAAAGTCCAATGATAACGCTTGAAAAAAGCTTGAAGAATTAAGACGCTATAGGTTCACAAAATGCCTTTAATGAGCTCTAGAATATTTAAGTTTTTGATATTCTTATAGTTTACAAAAAGAAAACAAGTGTATCGTATTTTTAAGCTTTTTATCTAGTGAAATCATAACTCAGTACACAATTTCCCACTTTCCCACCAAATACTTTACTATTCGTAAAGTACGTGGTGTATATAGTCGTAATTTTTCTAAAATGATACCAAGCCACGATAACTTCAAATACTTTTTAACCTTTTTAAAATTGAAATTATATTTTAGACTAACTTCTAGCACGTTTTAATTTTTGGAACATATGGTAACTTATAAGTTATAAATTGGGTTAGTGAATTCATCAACAAAATCTAACAAAACTTTAAAGGGAATTTTTATATAATTATTTTATACACTAAACCAAGATATCAGAGCGTGCGCTCGCTTTCTTTAGATCACACAATTTTTTTTATTGAACCCATAGCGTCTTAACTTAAGTTTTTATGATGTGGTTTGAAAAGCGACCTCTTAACTGATGGTCTCACTGCATCCGAAGCATCTTAAAAACAAGCGTCATTTCTGAAAAGCAAATTCTATTAGTTTTTAATCTATTTTGTTCGTATACAACCTCTTCTACCTACCATTTTTGAAGGAGAAAGCATGGAAAGAGAATCCATAGTTAAGACAAACACAACAAACACAGTTCAAACTAAAAGACAGTTAGGAAATCTATTTTCTACACTATTTTTACACAATTCTACGACACAAAACACATAATCCTTGTAGTAAAATGTTCCTTAGACTGTACAAGTCGTGTGATTCTGATTTTCAACAGATTATTTGTGTTAGGATTAACGTCATTATTTATCTATCGTGATTATACAATAAGTGAGCAAATCCGTCCAGTTTAGACACAGGTGTTTTGTTTATTTTAGGGTTACGTATGTCAAAAGGAACCAACGGAACCATCATAAGATCACTCAGGTGTTTATCTGTCTGTTTGTCAGACTGTCTGTCACAGTCTGATTGAATATTTAAATGCTTGGTTTAGAAAATATTAAAGAAAATATATGTGAAAATTGACCATTGGAAAATTTTGATTAATTTATGGATTGTTGGTCCTTTCTCATAGTTAACACGAAAGGCTAAATTAAAATCCTTAAATTACCACGGTAAACTTATACTCCTAATGATAAAATACGTATACCTGATTTTTAATTTCTGTAAATTTTTGTAAACAAAGAAATGTCAAAATATGCAACTGTGTGAATTAATGTCATGTATATGAATCATATGTGTAAGTACACGTATGATACACAATAATGACATTTATTCACACAGTGGCATATTTTGACATTTCTTTGTTTACAAAAATTGTCGGAAATTAAAAATCAGGGTATAGGTAAACAATTATGTTAATTGACTGACAAGTAAATTAATCAACTTGTTATTATGGTAGTCTTCTTATACGGAATCCTCTACATGTGAGTTCGTCTCACATTTGACCGGTTTATTTGAAAACATTTGTTTATGAGCCAAAGTTCAATTATTTGCAAAATTTATAAGTATGAAGCTGTGAAGATTCTTTTCGTTCCAAAAGTTCTTTTGTGAATGTTCCTTTGTCCGAAGTAAATGATAAAGTCTAATGGGAATTTGTAAAATTCCTTTTATTCGCTTGCTATTATTAAGTGAAATTTTGGTATCGAATGGTTAGGATTATTTTAATACAGCAAGTGTACTACAAAATCTCTGCCGTGGTGTTTCCGGCTTAAGGCGTAGAATAATGTTACGCCAGTGGACTAGACCAAATACTTCAGACGTCAATTTCAGTGCTTTAGAAGCGTTTTCAGCAGGGTGAAAAGTCAGTTCAGACCGTTTCAGGAGTAGCTCTATCACATAGTAGAAGATCAGAAATTCACCCAAGTTTCCGTCGTTTTCAGACGCCTGAAACATGTTTTCAGTCCGTTTCAGGCGTCTGAAAACGACGGAAACTTGGGTGAATTTCTGATCTTCTTTCTGACCTCTATCCGATGACGCAATAACCTGAAAACCCGTTTTCAGGCGTTTTCAGGACCTCTTATAGGCCTTTGAAGTACATTTCAGTATATGGCGAAATTTTCAATAGGAGTGAAAGAGGATTAACTAGTGCATATTTTTTCTATTAAACCCGAACCCCACGCTCGTAACAATAATATATATATATAAAATTTTTGTTAGTGAAGTTCTACTGAACTTCTTGTGAAAGAGTTCGTCCGGAGAAGTACTACCACCGTACCTATTTCTGCCGCCAAGCATTAGTGCTCGTATTGAGTTTCGGTTTGCTGGATACGGGTGCCGGTGAAATTACAGGTACATGAGACTTTTCATCTTTATGTCTCAGGGTCGGCACGGCAACGCGCGTGTGTAGCTTCTGGTGTAGCAGACGTCCATACTCATAGGCTACGGTAACTGCTTTCTATCAGGTGGGCCGTATGTTTGTATTTGCTTGACAAACAGTATAAAAAAAAAATTACAACTAGAGGTTTTCTTTTTATAACTCTTCTTAGATTAGTGAATATAAATGTTAAAATGTATAAATTAAAAAAATCATATATTCTAGTTATAATTATTACAATATTAAAACAATATCCAAAGTGAAGTGTTTTTTGTTTGATAATTTATAACTACATATGTAGTTCTAAATGGCATTGAGTGTTTGTTATTTTTTTTACACAAATATTTGTCAAGGTTTTTTTAGAAAGTGTACAATTGGGTAGTCAAATTAATGATGTTTTTTTTAATTATGCAAATAAGTATTAATAATAGTTTATACGGTAATATTTAGAGAATTGGGTGCTCGCGCTGTTGCGGTAGGACAGAGCTAAACAAACTTGTATTTTAGTATGATTAAAATATCACGAATTGAATTAAACTTTGGTTTAGAAACAACGAACCAGAAAAATATCAGAGACGTGAGTCGTACTAAAAAGATTGACGATCGCCCCTTAAAGTTATCTGGATCAGTTATATGAAACCGTTCTTAAGAATAAGTATCTTGTTTTGTTTTGTACGTGAATACGTCATTAAATTTTTTTTGCTTCCATATTGGGAGGCAATACATAAAACTGATGATAACAAAATTGGGGGAATTACAGTTTGATGTAACAGTTAAGCTGGGTCTGCTGCGCCAAATTTTCTAACAAAACATGTTAGCAAAACATGTTTTTGTTTGTAAAACACCAAAACTGCAGCTGCAGCTGACATGACCCAGCTGTAGGTACATATTTGTTATCTACATCCAAATTTTTTCCACTCGATATCTAAAGGATCAAGGAATTTGTTACGTTGAGCGAGACTGTGACGTGCGGTAGAGCGCCGATTTTTTTAAGTTCGTTTCGCTGCATCACATAATTTCGTATTCACGTAACACACATGGACGTGTCCATGACACAGCCACACCCTGTTTTTTTGTATTAATAGTGACCATTGAAAAAGTCTGGCGAAACCGTATTGGATACAGTCCCGATGCTTAACTCCCAATCCATTTAACCTTTTATCGATGTGGGTCTTTCTGAATTATTTATGTGGCTTCGTGGGTTGAATATTTGGATTCAATCGCGCTTTGCGACAAGGCCCGTCTATTATGTTTGCTTTCACTGTTATTGAGACTCGAGGTAGGTAACAGAGTCTGTATAAGGTGGATTTGTGAGAATCTTTTGATCCATTGTGGCACAAAATATATAGGTACAGAAGGCAAGCTCACGGCATTACACACAATGATCTTTTTCACACCACAGTCACAAAATATAGATACCTACAGAGGGCAAGCTCAGTACAAATCAAATCAAATCAAAATAATTTTATTCATTGAAATCACAAGGATCATTTTGAATCTTCTTATAAACTAAAATTACTCCTGTTCCAACGCGACCAAGCCTAGCAGAATCAGGCAACAAACACGGCTTGGCTTACTTTGATTATCCGTCTTACCACTAGGTGAGAAGCACCTGTGTGGTACCTCGGAGCAAGGAGTTGCTGATACATAGTAAATGAGAACTTAAAAACTTTAGGAAGGTAGTCAAAAGTAAATAAACATCAGCAAAAGTATATATGACAGCACACGTTACACTTGTTATACTTATAAATAACAATCTAATAGATCCATGTATGTATATATAGATACATAGGTATGTACCTACAGATATTGAAAATTTTCATTTTAAGTGGGGCAGAGCGACAACAGGCGCAACAAACGATAACAGGCGCATGCACACATAGACACGCGTAACCACGTAGAACTCGGTCGACTCACGACTGGCGTTTGTCTGAGTTCTACCGAGATCGTCGTAGGTACGTGTCCATGTGTGCATGCGCCTGTTATCACTTGTTGTACTGAGCTGGCCTTCTGTACCTATATATTTTGTGATTGCGATGTGAAAAAGATCACTGTGCGTGATATGTCCGGCCTAAGAATAGACCCCTCCTCCTCCCGTGGATGTCGTAGAAGCCGAATAAGGGATTATAATCAGGGGATGGGCTGTAGCATCTATTTGAGTACTTAACACCAATACTGCGATCACCTATCCATTTGCCAAGCGTGGTGATTATGGCAAATCCCTCCATTGTGTTCAATAGGGGAGATTTTGTCCAGCAGTGGTCATAAACAGGCTAATAAATGAAGAAAGTCTATAAACAATGATCCTCCTTTTTCATTTAATAATGACCTCCGAGGAATTTCTCCTGAATTTGTCAGTGTCAAGTAAGTATATTATATTGGATGCTAAAGGCATGGAAGAAGGCTAAAGGTTAGCTTAGTACGCCATCTGGATCACCAAGAAAAAACTAGTGCAACAACAAAAAAAACGAATTGTCTTTTGCTCTAATTTATTCCGTAAAAACATTTATTTTAACTCCTGAATAGCTACACTTAATTGCAGCAACCTGACGGGATATTATTACAATGAGGTCAGTTCGTTGGCCTAGATACAAGCCACTTTCATACTTGTAGGCTTGGTATAATTATTAGACGTAAATTCACTTATTTAGACAATTCTAAATGATTCTTGTGATTTTTTTTATGGCATCTGAGGATTTACTTAATTTTGCCAATGTCAAGTTATTGATGTAATCAAACAATGTCCAGTCGTCAAAGTCTTCTGTCAAGTCATGTTCTAGTAAATTGATCGCAGTTTACTAGAATGTTCCTGGACAATTTCCATCCCTTCGAAAAGACACGCAATACAATTATTTTATTTAAATTCACTACCATGTGCTTTATATGAGCTACACCGGTTTAAATGCCACCAAAATTACACGATATAACTCAAAAAAACACTAGAAATTGAAATAAAAAAATTGGTTGTCTGTAAAGTTGGTTTACTGACGATAGTTGAACGTGACAACGATTGTGCTTCTTTGTCGCTCGTTCCGCGCTCTCGCTTGCACTTCAAGCCTTACATGGAACGCCTCAGAGCGAGGTAACGCCGCATGAGTCATGTTTTTTCGTGCGTGCAGCCGGCTCTATCGAATTATAAGACGTTGTCACGTCAATAAAAAAGGACGACGTCTCCGTTCGAAAGAGCAGAAAAAGTCTCTTGTGAATTCAATGAATAGAATACAATGGGGAGTTTTCTGACAGCTGAAAGAAAATAGTTCTAAATTAATGCATAGATGGCGCAGTCCAGATAAGGAGAGATAAGGTTGTCTTAATTTTGTTGTTCAGCCACCAACTGTCAGTGTCATTGACTTCACTCGCTCATACTGTTCGTTGGTGAAGTATATCTGATAAAGTTTTGTGTTGTTTGTAGAACAAAAGTGAGAAGTTGGACTTTGTTAACTTTTCCACAAATACAAGTTTTTTTATTATGCATAGAAAACACCCAGAACACCCTGAACAAATTTCTGCAAATCGTACAAATATTTGTTCCGAGGTGGGAATCCAACCCGTAACCTCCTGCGTTGCAGGCGAACCTTCGCCCGCCAAGCCACAGAGGTCGTCAAAAAACAACCATGGCGTCAAATCTTCAGAAGACAACCATGGCGAGTCACCGCCATCTACCGGAATTTTAAGAACTATTTTTCTTTTTAATTGTCTCCCTGAAAATTTCCCATTGAGGTTAAAGATTTTTTTTATTCACAAGTACAATACACTTTTCTTAAGAATAAGAATTAAGTATAGGTTAGTAGTAATTACAAACACAAAAATCTATTATGTGCAACTTAAACAATATTGGACTATATTCGATTCAATTTTGCACAGTGCAATTTAAGTCCATTTTTATGTCATCATCATCATCATCAGCGGGCGTCGACGTCCACTGTTGAATGAGGTCTCCCCCCAAAGAATGCAATGGGGGGGATCCACTCAGGTGGATACTGCTGTCCATCCTCTGGTGTACTCCTTTAGTAAGCTTTTCCAGAACGACTGGTAACCCTACGCATGCAACAGTGTATTGACAAGTGAACATTCTAGTAAACTGCCATCGATTTACTAGAACATGACTTGACAGAGGACTTGACGACTGGACATTGTTTGATAATTATCTATGCTACTTGACATTGGCAAAATTGAGTAAATAATCAGATGCCATTAAAAAAAAAAAAAAACCATCTGTGATCTTTCTCAACTTGGACATTGGCCAAAAAATGGCTTGTTTAGTAAAACTAAAGCTTTCAAAGTGTAGTTAAGGCAGTACCCCGACCAAACACGGCGTCAAGCTGGTTTTTTCAAGCCTCTCTCCTCGTTAAATAAAGCAAGTAGAAAAAAAAATTAAAAGTCACCACATATTTGACATTTTGTCATCAAGTTCCACGATTGGTTTAATGATTTAACGTCGTAAGTACTCGACAATAAACCCATGAAAAAATTTAAATAAATCATGATTTCATACATCTTCTCTTAAAGTTCACGTTACTGAATTTTTTGGTTTACACAATTGGATAGTAAATGTAATAGTAGAATTATTACACGATTATTTTTTTTTCAAATGGGTTCTCTTTATTTTTTATGCATTATATTTCATGAATCCGTGCGAATCTGGCTGTGCGCAAGGAGCGGACCAGTCAGCCGCCGGTTCTCGGAAGGATGGCTAGTGGCAGCACTATTAGAACGGACTACATAGGTGTTACTACAATAAATAATTTGCGATGTATTGTAGAGGCGAAGTCCTCAAGGTCATTCGGTCAGGGTAGCGCCTTAACGGCCGTTGGTAGTACAGAGGTGACTACGAACACAAAATAGAAAAAAGCGCCGCCGATTCACTTAACTTTGTGTCACGAACTTCAAACTAACATCAAAGTTAATTGACTTCTTGACGCGTCTCTCTTTATTACAGTCTCAAACGCTATGTAAATTACCCCTTAATGCTATTAATGTTCGTAGTTAACTTACTAATAACGATAATCATGTTCTAAATACTACTACTAAAGTATAGTTAAAATCTCGCTGCAGACTCGGTCATAAATCATTCGAGTGTTTCGCTCTCTTTCCCACTCACGGGCCTTATGGGCAGGCCACGCCCACACGTAGTCCTGTGCATTACTGCAGTCGATGAGTGATATCGATAGTTTTATATATTTATAAACATATAGAACATCTACACTATCTTTTAATGCCTTGAGCTTTCTCAAAAACTGAAGGCGAGCACAAACGATGTCTCTTCTTTCCATCAATTGCTTACGTCCATCCGGAGCCACTTTATACTTGTATCCAAGTTCTAAAAGTATATTGCGCATTGACGAAACAGAACATTGAAACCCGTCAATCCTCTCCTTTGCTCTACACAATACTCTAGCCGTAGAGGGGTATTCGCCAGCTGAGTAAAACGATGTCACAATTTTGACTATACTATAATACTCCTAATAATATTACTACTTTATCCAGAAGATTTTTTTTTATACACCATGTTCTCCTTTTTCTGTGTACTTATTATGCTTGCACAGATATAAACACCATATTTGTGTCGCAGAAGAGGGCTGTTCGTGCAATTTATAATATGGGCCCCAGAGAATCACTTAGAGGAAAATTCCTCTTCTTAATCTAATTCTTGACATTTCCAAGTCAATATATTTATGAAAACCTGAGGCCCAATTCTTTAACTTAAAAATAGTTAAAATAGAGTTCGGATCATGTTTCGATCTTGTGTCGATGTCTTAAATGTCAGAAATGGTATTCTCTAAACATAAAATACAACACTGTAATGTGATTATATCGAAATGAGACCGAAACTTGAGCGATTCAAAGTTTTTTCGATAATTTTAGCATTGAAGGTGAAGTCTCTCTTTACAATTATATATATAACTATCCTACTCTAATGGTAGTCACCGTGAATTGAAAGTAGACTAAACTGTTATTTATAAGGGAGCAGAATAGGTACCAACTTTCTGTCAATTCATAATTCAGTCTCGATTCGGTTAACTTTCAGTGTAGTTTTAAAATAATTTAGAGAATTGGGCCTCAGATGTATGTACGCAAAAATATAAACATGTTCAGTAAAAAAAGCGACAATCATAATGTAAATACTAGGAACAAAGATTCCCACTATCAGGCTTCATAAAGTTAGTAAATAGTTTACGGGACAATGTGTACGCTTTAACAAGATCCCAAGCGACGTGCTAAAGTTGTCGATAAATAAATTTAAAAACTTAATTAAAAATAAACTATCTAAAAAAGTCTACTATAAAATCTCAGCCTATTTAGATGATAATAAAGGTCGGGACTGAACTGAACTTGCTCCAACACAGCCAAAATAAATGTATATATATACCTAATATTAAAATTGCAAACTATATTTATATTATTTTATAAAAAAAGAAGAGTCCAAGGGATATAAAAAAAATCCTATTAACTAAATAATATTTGAATTTTAAATTGTGTATTTGGAAGGAGTAATTTTAGTTTAAAAGACGATTCAAAATGATCCTTGTGATTTCAATGAATAAAACTATTTTGATTTGATTTGATTTTTTTAACCGACTTCCCAAAACAGGAGGAGGTTCTCAATTCGGTTGTATTTTTTTTTTAATGTTTGTTACCGCATAGGTATCTCCGGCGTTTATGAACCAATTTGGAAAATTCTTTTTTTATTTGAATAGATATACTTCCCGATTGGTCCCATTTTTTTCAGAATCCTGTTCTGATGATGGAATCCATGAGGAATTGAGGGAACTCCTCAAATATTGTAGGCATACATATGGCGATTTTGATATTTTCAGCAACAAACCAAGCATTTGCATTAAAAAAGTATAATAATCCTTTCACCACTATGGTTCTTTCATCATTTTTTTTTCATCTAAATATTTTGTCGAATAAAATGGCGGAAGTCGGTTTTTTAAATGAAAAGTTATTTGAATTACTGTTGATTTCATGTGGATAACTGTTTATATATCTCTATACTTTACTTAAGTAAATGATATTATGTTAGGAATTATCGTGTCTTATGTATAACTAAGAGATACCATTAATTGTGGCTGTATAACTTGAATAACTAATTTATATAGCTTAATAGTTGTAACTGTTGGTCTTTTCAATAAATAAAAATAAAATAAACGTTACCCTCTGTGGCGCGGTGGGCGTGTAGCCAGCTGAGATGCGAGAGGTTCGATTCCCGCTGCGGGACAAATGTATGATCTGCAAATATTTGTTCCGGGTCTTGGTGTTATGGTACCATTGTACTCGTAGTTCCTGATATCCACGACACAGGGTATTCTTGTGTGGGATCAAGATCACGTACTGTGTTGGGTGTTATGTTTTAACATCTGAAAACTTCGTTTAATAGTATCCAATGGATACCGCTCTGAATACTTCACAATTTTGAGTCAAAACTTTCCCAAAGAATTCGTTAAGCTAGATGAGTAATGGGCCATTATCCAAAGTCTGGGGAAAGTAAAAGTACCCAGTGAAGAATCACACTAATCTCATTTCTCATCTCATCTCACTATTATTAAAAATACGAAAGTTTGTTTGGATGGATGGATGTTTGTTACTCTTTCACGCAAAAACTACTGAACAAATTTTGATGAAAGTTAACAATATTAAATCATGTAGGTACATGATAGAAACTATAATTTATTTACCACTTATAGACTGGACTACCGGGACCACGCGGACGAAGTCGCGAGCGGGCCTTTATATAAATGCGAAAAGTTATGAATATGTTTGTTACTCCTTCTCGCTCAAATGGCTGATATATATAACCTACTTAAAACATCTAACAGTCACATACGTAGCCCTAAGCCCACACTAAGATTCCCTGTGTCGTGGGTATCAGGAACTACAAGTACAATGGTACCATAACACCCAGAACTGGAATAAATATTTGCAGAGCGTACACACATTTGTTCCGCAGCAGTAATCGAGCCCGCAACCTCTCGCATCTCAGCCGGCAACTCACCCGCCACACCACGTAGGCCGTCAAAAAACCCTGGATTACCACATAGGCTATTTTTCATCAACATCATCATAAATTTCCAGCATCATTGTTCACGCGATTGAAACCGCGGGCGCAACTAGTACTTCATAACCTGTGAGTCAAAATTTTCCTAACGAATTCGTTACCCTAAATCAGTTCGTTAGTTCTTCGTTACAAGCTTTCATGCTTCAATCGAATCAAATAAAATTATCAATGTTGCATGATTTTTCTCTTATTCCGTTAAGTGACTTTCAATCTATAAAAGAAAAGACCGATTAGCTTGAAGGCCCATTATTTTGCTACATCTGAAAAGTTTTTTTTTTCTCCAATGGTGTACTTGGTATGTAATTTTTTAAACAGATACCACAGTATTATATTAGTGCAGTTGCCGTGGTGAGTCCGGCCTATAAGGCTGTCCCCAGTAGGCAAACTGTTCGCTACCGACTGATTTAGCGGCGTATCGGTTTAGTACGCCCTTCCATATATTTGAAATGGAGTGTTCACAGTTTGATAGTTTTGCGCTCACTCTACGCAGTTTGCAGCGTTACGCGCGCCTACTGTCTCAGTGTGCGGCCGACTCACAGTAAAACCGGTTCCAGTCGGTAAATTGTTCTGAGTGTGCCGCTGACTCAATTTCAGTTCGCCACAAATTTGCGGCTCAGTTTGCCTACTGGGGACGCAGCCTTAGAATATATCCCTCCATCTCCTCCCATGGGTGTTGTATAAGCCGACTAAGATATTAATAGGGGAGAAAGCAGCATCCTCCTATAAGTACTCAAAACGAATACTGCGATTACCAATCCGTCTGCCAAGCATGGTGAAAGTAGCAGTTCCTGTCGTTGTTTATGGGGGAGGCCTCGTCCAGTAGTGGAATAGACCTGAATTCGTAAATGTCTTAAGGCATAATATGGCCATGATATATCAAGGCCAAAAATAAACAAATCGATTCTTACACTCCTCTTACTATTGATAACATTAGGATAAAAGAGGCAACCGAAGAAAAATATTTGGGTTTAACATTAGATGGAGGCCTCACGTGGAAGGCGCACATAAGCAAAGTAAAATCAAAACTATCGTCCTTATTAGGTTCACTATACGGTTGCGTGCGATGTCTTCCGCGTCGAGTCCGATACACTGTCTACTTTACGCTAGTTAAACCACACCTAGATTATCTTGTTGAAATATGGGGCAATGCCAATAAAACTACACTAAAAGACCTTCAGATAAGACAAAATAAAATTTTAAAATTACTTTTTAATTATGATTATTTGACACCGACAAAACAATTGTATAGAGAAACAAAAATTATGAACATTCACCAAACATATAGCTATAACACCTGCATTCTAATCAGAAAGATTTTAGACGGTCAAACACACACACAAACAACATTCAAAACAAATAGACAGAAGAGGAAAAGAGTAGTACTTCGTAATGCGGACAATATTCACATCTCAAAGGTCCGTACGAATTATGGTAAGAAAACCATATGCTTCGAAGGTGCCAAATTGTTTAATGCTCTCCCAAAAGAAATTAAAACCAACAAAAGTTTTAATATATGTATTTAAGACTAAACTAAAAAATCACATAATAACAAAATTCTAAATCCGAACCTGTCTTGTGGCAGCATTCTCGCTGGCTCGACCGGTATGGCCCCGTCCGACACTGTTCGCCAAACGCGCGATCTTTTCTACTTGTACCCACACTTAGATAAAAATTAGCTATAATTGAAACAAAAACAAGCGCAAAGCTCCTTTTACATGTTTACTTGCTATAACTTTACGTACTCGTAGGTACTGCAAATGTTACCTACTTATCTTATATAATTACTTACTAATTACTTTTACCTACAACGTTCTGCATGCTCACTGTTTATTTTAGAACTTAAGTTTAAATTAGTAATTTCTTACCAAGTGAAATGTAATTTCTTTGGAGAATAAATATCTTTAACCTGAATATGTGATTTTTCCCAACAAAATCGATCTAGAACTCAGTATCTACGGGTTCTAAGAGTTAAATATTTTGGAATATGAAAATTTAATATTTTTGCATTTATTGTGTAAAGTTACAAACACGATATGTAAAAAAACCTCGATAGGTTTATTTAATGAAAAATCCTTGTTTCGCACACGTTTTGAAAGAAATCTCAGGAACCCTATGGTGTTTTAAGATAAATTTTACTACAACAATTAGGTACTTAATAACTATTTATTCGTATGCTAAAATCAGTTTTTTGATAAACACTTTATTTTTGTCATAATAAACAAAAAACTTCATTTTTGTGCACGACACTCGCTGCGCGAGCGAGATGGCGCGCTGGTTATCGCGTGCGTTAAAGAGGGGGCCTAAATTGTAGTATAGTGCCTCTTAAATCATAGTACGTAGCTTCTTTATTTGCGCGGCATACCTACTGATCCCACCTATTTACAGGGAGTGTAAAGAATACTCCCGAAATCTGAAACAGTGCATTCAGACCATGATTCTGAAAACATTTAAGCTAAAAAAACACGAAAGAAAAATACTTACTTTTGGGTCGCTTTTTTCGTGTTTTCTTTATAAATATCTATAAAATATCGTTAAAGGAACACAAAAACCTAATTTCCGTCATTAAAAACATGTTAATAAATAAAAACGTCAAAAAAAAACAATGAAAACCTCATTGTAAATATCGGCGCTACGGGTCGATTAGCTGACCGGGAGCGTTGAACTCGCGCGGCCGGAATAAATGCGTTCATTGCTGGCTGACAAATACGATACGAAACGAAAAGAAAAGTTTTCTCCGGTATGTATCACCTCACAGGCGAAAGCTATTTTATATAGCAATGATATAGGAAGCTTTACCGGTACCTTCAGTATTCGGGAGCTGTCCTTTTACACGCTGTATAGTGGTAAGACGGATTATCAAATTAAGCCAAGCCGTGTTTGTGGCCAGATTCTTCTAGCTTGGTCACGTTAGAACAGGAGTAATTTAATAAGAGATGATTCAAAATGATCCTTGTGATTTTAATGAATACAATTCTTTTGATTTGATTTTGATTTTATCGTTTACTTGCTAGCGCTGGTAAAACAACATTGTGTAAATTGATATTATTTGGGAAATAAAATGGTATATTTACTTTGGTCATTACTTTTTATTTTATTCAAAGGTATCATCAGATTTTATTCAGGGTGTACATTCCACAAACGAACTGGCGAGAATCTCTGAATTATTCATAGCTTTTGCCCGAGTGAAGAGGCGTGTATGTTTTCAAGTCCAGCTTGTAAACGTTCAGATTTTAGAACAAGATTTTGAAGGTATTTAGGAGCCAGAACTATATTCTCTTCTATCATTTTGTCGTGTTACCCACGACACAGGGAATCCTAGTGTGGGATCATGACTACATGACATGTGTCTCCATTTTGTAAAACGGTAAATTTTCACGTACCGATATGTTGGTGCAAGCAGCAACAGGTTTCGACCCAGAGGGTCTTCATCAGGGTGAGTAAGATTCGCACCACACTCTCTCCGCGTCCCTCCTCGCACGAGGAGGTGCTTCCACCAACATATCGGATTATATGATTCACTAAAGTTATTTTACGTATACGTGTCTGTTGTGTGTTATGTTATGTTATTATTTTCGTTGCAATCATCATCATCATCAGCCACTGGACGCTCGTCCACTGCTGGGACAACGCGACGATGCCAACCCCATATAAAGCAACGGCTCATCACGGCAGGTGGATTGGTGGTCGCAATTTTGTTATTGGTTTGACGACCTCCATGGCGCAGAGGGCGTGTAGCCGGCTGAGACGCAAGAGATTGCGGGTCCGATTCCTACGGCACTACGGGTACCATGGTACCGTAGTTCCTGATACCCACGACACAGGGGAATCCTAGCGTGGGATCAGGACTATGTATGTGACTGTTGGGTGGTATGTTATGAGTACTCAGGTGGATACGACATTCACGGGAGGAGATGGAGGGGTCTTTTCTCAGGCCGGACACACCATGGCGCATGTTCTGCTATGCGTTTTTTTTTCAATAATATATCCTTCAGCTTACGGATTTGGTGACTCTGTTGCTATCAGTTTTGGCCTGTATTCCGGAACTAAACCTAAAATAAATCGGCCCCAGTATTCTCTTTCTCGCGACAGGTTTGTAATAGGCGTAAACTGTGCGATCATGGCTACCAAACGTCGTTTTTCTCATACAAAAGTTAAAGTTTGACAGCCCTGTCCCCCTATTCCAGTGATGGGCAAAGTACGGCCCGCGGGCCAGCTCCAGCCCGCGAAAGCATTCAATCCGGCCCGCCGACCGATTCGACTTGACCGGACCGTCAAAATATAATTCCAGAAATATAAAGTAGATTCTACTTAGTAGTATAATAGACGCATATAGGTAAAGGAGCCAGCTAGACTAGCCGCGTAGTTCATGATTGTTCGCAATTCTTACCTATGTGTAAAGTCGAACTCTAGTTTTATGTCTCTCTTGTCGTTACGTCTTCAGGGAAACTCTCCTTGCAAGCAGAAAATTAAATAGAGAAGAATTTGACCTAGAGACGTCCATCAAATCGTTGAGTACAGAATTTACTTCGTCACAGCTCGAACCTGCATTCGATAACTTTTCAAAATAAATGAAGAGTTCCCTCAATTCCTCATGGATTTCATCATCAAAACTGGATTTTCATGTTTTTTTTTTGATACAAATGGGACAAAGAATTTTCCAAACTTATGAGGTAACAAAAAAAATACAGCTGTATTGATAACCTCCTCCTTTTTTTAAGTCGGTTAAAATTCAACACAAAATGCGTTTTTCCTACAATTCTGGCCCTCCTCAGAAATTTCTTAAACTTTCTGGCCCGCAATTAAGAAAGTTTCCCCACCACTGCCCTATTCCCTAATTGAAAGTCACTCGGTGACTAACGTTTTGACAAGTAAAATTACCAGCAATTGACAATTTTTATTGATTATTTTGAGCAATTGATGGTACTTGTCAAAAGTTTGTCACTATAATAACACAGTAGTTCAGAGGCCCAATTCTCTAACAAAAAAATAGTTAAAACAGAGTTCGGATCATGTTTCGATCTTGTGCCGATGTCTTAAATGTCAGAAATGGTATTCTCTTAGCTTAAAATACAACACTGTAATGTGATTATATCGAAATGTGACCAAAACTTGAATGATTCAAAGTTTTTTCGATAATTTTAGCTTAAGTAGATGGAGTCTCTCTTTACTCTTTCCAATTATATATATAACCATCCTACTCTAATGGTAGTCACCGTGAATTGAAAGAAGCCTAAATTATTATTTATGAGGAAGCAGAATACCAACTTTCTGTCAATTCACAATTCAGTCTCGATTCGGTTAACTTTCAGTGTAGTTATAAAATAATTTAGAGAATTGGGCCTTGGAATAAACGGCATTATTATTATTGAACGAGCGAAGCGAGTTCTCTGAGTCAAGTTGGAAGAATCGGCGTTTGTATGTATGTATGTATGTATGTATGTTTGTCCGATGAAAACTTCCAAACCGTTAATCCGATCTTCATGAAATTTGGTATGGGAGTAGATTGTATTGGTACAATTTGTAGGTAAGGTTATGAGCTATATTGGTCAGGGGGTTGCTGAGATATTGGGGTCCAAGAGGGGGTAATAAAATAAAAGTAAGACAGTCAGATCAAGTGGGGTGTCTAATGAAAGCGCTTTGATTGGACATTTCAAAACTGTTCTTAATTAGTATTTAGACTTAGTAGTTTTTGAGATATAAAAATAAAAAATGTAAAAATCAAAAATTCTAGGGTACTTCCAGCAATCCCACAATGCTGAAATTTGGTATGCTTGTGGCTTTTGTGTCACAACTACAGGGAAAAGTCTGAAACTCAAGAATTTAGAAACTTGTACTCCATAAAACAGAAACCAATATAATATACATTGTTGACCTCCCATTTCTAGGCATTTGAATGACTCTGGAGTTCTATGGTTTTCGTCAAAAGGACGTTATCAATTAATTCGTCAGATACTTGATATAGGTACTAACAGGTATGTAGTATTACGCCCCGTTGCTTAGCCCTATTCAAAGGTTATTTCGATGATGTGTAGGAAATTAGAGTTGATACTGATAGATTCTGTACTGTACTGGTAGACCTCGAGGTGAAAATTTTCAAAAATAATAATAGAAAAATGGAAATTACGTGGTTAAGTAGTCGGGCTGATAAAGGCGTTATCGCGAGGTCTCAGTTCGGGGCGAACCACTAGTTATTTAATAGACCAACTTGATATTTAATATGCGCTCATACAACTTATTTAAGGGTCCTTTATAACATAAACAGAGTAACAGCGTTTGTTTGTCCTTTTTATATACTTTATGTACTGTATACGTGTTTATGTACTTTGGTAATGAGAAAAGTTTTGCGGTTGTTACCCGACCCTTAAAACCTGGCCTGTAAGTACGTACAAAGTAAGCTTTAAGCTTTTATGTATATGTATATCTTGCAACGCTTAATTGAAATATTCGGACAAGAAAAAAGACTATCTTATGTACTCTACAAACATATTATACCTATGCAGCCCTCAGGGTGACAACGTCAACTTCCCAAAACGACAACTTCCGAAAACGACAACTTTCGAAAACGACAACTTCCGAAAACGACAACTTTCTAGAATGTCAACTTCCGAAAACGACAACTTTCGAAAACGACAACATCCTAAATCGTCAACTACCTAAATTGACAACAAGGCCCTTGCAAGGTCACTGGCAAGTGTGGTTCAGTTACCGTATGGCTGATCCCAACACCCCGGTACTGGCATTGTGTCTGCCCCGGTTCCCAAGAAGCTATTGCAGATGGCTGGCGTCCAGAGGCCGTAGACAAAGTAACATTCTAATAGCGATGACGCTAGTATAAAAGTCCAAAATGTATGAGATTGACGTAAGCTGCCGATAAAAAAAAAAAAAAAGAAAAGTAAATCATAAAATTTGAGTGTTGACAAAGCTTGTACTAAAATGTTTATTCGGCGGTCTCCACACTAGGCCAAGCCTGTATCGTGAAGACCAACATTGATAATGAGGGGTTTTTACGGCCGTTTCAAATCATGCTTTCAGCGTTGAAAATAGATGGCGCTGCTCTGTAACGTAGCAGTCAAGTGTCAAAATAACGTGAAATGTCAACATCGACAACGTAGAAATAATTTTCGTTTCGTTGTATTTATTTTTGCCTACCTCTAAAAACACCACGAAATCACTAGCGCACACTCAAGAAGCAATCACAAACAGAAATTATCATGACTAATAGCCACAGACTACTTAGATAATAGTTTTGTACTCTTGCACCACAGACAATCTTGATTGATACAGTTGAGTCAGCGCCATCTATCGAACCAATTTGAACTACTTTTTTTCTTTTTAATCGAAGATGAAAAGCCCTCATTGATTGATATGTCACGTGGTCTTTTGTATTGTATTACGACTGCAGAAATAGAATCACTTCGAAGCGAATGCCATTTGTCTAGGCCGGCTGGACTGCTACACCTCAGCCCGTGACTCCACTGGTACTCTGGGCAACTTTGCCAAGGCTACCTATCGCCAAGACCTATGCTTAATTGACACCTGACTTGTGAGAGACATCCCTGACCAAGTCGCCTTACTCTAAATTCAAAGCATAGACAGTTTTGATTGAAAATTAAATAAAACAACTTTGATAACCTATTAGGACTACCTACCGATAATCAAATAAGATTTTGACCTGTCCTCGAAATGGACCCGAGAACCTTCGGTCTGCCTCGCTGTTGCAATGCCCCAAGCACAGGGTTCTTCTGAGATACTACATACCTACTTACAATATACACTCGAGAGCAATGAATCCGGGTCACTAAAGAATGTTAAAAATCTCGGAAACTAAAAATGATAGATTAATGCAATAAATTGTATTTAATAGACAATGTAATACTCCTTAAATGAAGGTAAAAAAAATATGAGTCACCATACATTTTATTAACACAAAATTACATAAAGAAAAAAACTGCTGATCTCTCCTTAAAACAAAAATAGGAAACATGAAATTTTTTAACTTTATTACGATTTTCTTGAATTTTAATACTTCGTATTGCCTCCTCGTGCTTCCATTACTGCGTTTACGCAGAAAAAAAACAACAAAAAAACAGAAATCAAACAATGATAAATGACAGATTACAAACAAAAGCAAAACCAAATGCTGTAATTTCGTAGTTCCATCTTCGAAAGTGGCCCTTTTTCAAATTTGATTTTTTTATGATATAACTTTACAATAACTAAGAAGTTTTAATACCTTCATTTAAGGAGTATTACATTGTCTATTAAATACAATTTATTGCATTAACCTAGCATTTTTAGTTTCCGAGATTTTTAGGATTCTTTAAGTGACCCGGATTCATTGCTCTCGAGTGTACATTTAACAACTAATGAACTTGCATCTACAATTTTTTTCTATAATATACAAATGTCACGAGTGATCAATAATCATCGAATATAATTATTATTTAATGTGATCGTCTTTTGTTTCTTTTTCATTTGTTTTTTTGCTTCAGTTTTGATCGTCTTTTGTTTCTTTTTCATTTGTTTATTGCTTCAGTTTTGATCGTCTTTTGTTTCTTTTTCATTTGTTTTTTGCTTCAGTTTTGATCGTCTTTTGTTTCTGTTTCGATCGACTTTTATTGTTTTAGTTGATTTATATATTGATACGAAATCTTTTTTCATGTTCATGTTCTCGCTGTACATATGTCGTTTTGATATTTTTGCTACTAGGTCATGTTGCTAATAGGACGTTATGCTAATAGGGCGTACTGCTTAAATGTCATTTCGATACGAAAGGCTAGTTGTCACCCTGTGAAAGCAGTAAATGTATTGAGTATTGAGACTCGCGCTGAGGGTTCAGATGCGTATTTTATTCAAAATCATCTGTCCTTTTTGAGTTTCATACACTTTTTCTACAAACATCACTGAAATTATCACGAGGCAGAAATCGCTTCTAAGCGATATGACGACTAATTGTACTTTTAATTACCATGTTAAGTTTTTGTTTATTTTTTATTATCTTTAGGTGTTCAATAAAGTATTTTCCGTTCTATTCTTTCCTATTTTTAAATAAGATAGAGTCTGTTCAGTGAGAGACCCGTCGTGGCCAAATTGTGAACTAACGTTGAGAACTACTATAACCATAATTAGGAGCTGGTTTCTGTCGGCAATTTGAATTAAAACTAAAGAAATAGAAACAGTTGTAATAGTATCAAAATGGAACAGACGCGTTATTTATTGTGTTATTGTATGGCCCGCTAAACAAAAAAGGTAATTAAGCACAGCAGCGCCCACCAATCCCAAGACGGGGGTCTCTCGCTGAACAGAATCTAAAAAAGTATTTTTGTTTTTTCAATTTTATAGACTTTTTCCTTTATTTGTGTCACAAAACCTATAAACATTCATATTTCAAGATTGTGAAGTTACTGGTACCCTGGAGGTTTTTCATTTTCACGATTTTCATGCAGAATTTAGACATTAATTCATTCATTTTTAATGCATTAAGTTTGAAACTTTTTTACGACACTAAAAACTGACAGGCTTTTAAATCTTTCTTCTATCTATACTATAATAAAAATGTAGTACGGTGTGTCTGTATATACCTTGAAGAAAAGTAATAAAAATATGACTGAATATGATAAGGATGAGTAAAAAAGAGTACATACACACATAAACACACGCCTTTTTCGTGAAAAAAACGTGCCAAATGAATCATTTAACATAATTATCAAATGAAAGAACTTATTACGAAAAATACAATTTTTTTACAAAATTTAAAAATGTGTACTAGGTAGTTTAAAATATATTCAAGAAAATATGAAAAAAATTACTATTTATTTCTCTTTCTCATAAACTAAAAAAATAAAAAATTATTAAATAAATATAAAATAGAATATCAAAATAAGTAAATAAAATAAATAAAAAATAGGGAATATTGGGCCTAGCTCATTGTTTACAGGAAAACCTAATTTAAAGTCCTTAAATTCCCACGAGAAACGGAAAATACTCGTAATTAAAAAATGTGTAGGTAACATGAAATGTGTTGATTGACTAATGTACGGAACCCTCTTCATACGAATCCCACTCTCACTTTACTGGTTTTTGTTAGACTATGACCCCAACTAATATACTATAGATTAATTTTATAGTTGAACAAAAAAAAAACATACAATGAATTAAACCCCTAAAAAATCTAAACATCTGATAACATGGCGTTCAATTTCTGTTGGACTATGATCCAAATTTAAATACTATAGATTAATTTTAAATATAATTGTGGTTAAATAAATAAAAAAACGTATAATGAATTTAACCCCTAAACATCCAACAAAATGGCGTTCATTATATTAGCAGCATTCGCAGTATAAACTCGATCACGTAGTTGAGATGAATAATTCAAAGGGTGTAAATAAAAGCTTAGAGACAGGTAAGCATCAAAACCACCTGAGCATCCTTTATTTCAAACAAATTAGAGACATAAAATACTTCGGCTTTTATGAGCAAACGTATTAACAAAACTTTGAATTAGGCGAGCGTATGTTGATCATTAAATTTAGCAGTATCCTGCCTCAGATGAGACCCCTCCATCTCCTCCCATGGATGTCGTAAAAGCTGAGCGATTACACCAGGGGATGGGCAGCAGCATCCACCTGAGTATTCAGGACGAATACTGCGATCACCAATCCGCCTGCCAAGCGTGGTGGTGGTAATTCGCCCATTGTTTTTATAGCTTTGTCCAGCAGTGGCCGTCTAAAGGCTGTTGATGATGATGGTGATCATGTGCTGTGGTGTGTCCTTCGCCTCCTCCGTCTCCTTCCATGAATGGCGTAAAAACTGACTCAGGAATTACACCAGGGAATGGGCGCAGCACCATTACTCCGCCATTAAATGCATTAACTGGTTGCCAATTCGCCATCGCAGGAATACTCACATTCTCTCTCTCTTGTACAATATCTAATTAAATCTTTCGACTCCTCCCTAACTCAAGGAGCGCTTTCAATATCTTCATCTCTCCCACTCTCACACATTGCGCTCCTCTGAGACCTTGCAACTTAAAACACCCGAGCACACTTCCACTTTCTACGAATATTCCTTTACGGTACAAGCTGTCCGTCTATGGAATGCTCTCCCTCTTGTTATCAGAACCGCCAAATCTCTTCCTGTCTTCAAAAGATTATTATTCAATCACTTTATGTCCGTGTCGCAAAGCTGTTAAGTTAGCTCTATTAATATGTTCAGATCTATATATATGTAGACGACGTGCCTCGCTAATCTAAAAACATAAAAGACACGTTAAAATAAAATAAATTAATAAATATTAAACCATAAAAGTGTAGGTAGGCGAGAAAACCTACCATGTACTTACCACAATTAAAGTACCCTCCGTTTGCGCGCGGGCGATGGTTGGTCAGTTGGCTTGTCAACCGGAGACGGACAGCATCTTGTCCCACGCGCACTCGGTCGGAATTCTTCAAATCCTTACAAAAGTGTTGTTTATTCTGGTTTCTCACCACTCCACGCTCCCTATCCGCTACAAATTGGTTCTTCGACCGGATCATACGTGGAACTTGTGTAGAAATCGCCTAAATGTTCAGCACTCCCCCGCCACGCAGCCGCCATTACGAAACAACGGTGCGGACACGTAGCGCTTGGAAAAAAGAGGAACTCTTGAAGAAGATGTCGAAAGAAGACCCGACGCGCGATGTAAAGTCGGAAATACTGAAGAAAACTGAAGGGGAATGTTTGCAAAGAAACGCCCAAAGTTTAATGCCCGTTTCCCTCAAAAAACAATCCAGCTCAGGAAAATCAATCGAAGCACGAAAAAAGCAGTTAGAATATGAAGCCGCAAAAAAAGCTGTGCAGCTTGAAAAGACTTTGATTGCGCAAAAGTTAGCCGCCGACATAGCCGCCCTCGAAAGTGAGGCGTCAAAAAGCCGTCGAAGTTCTCAATACCAGCCTACTGAAATAGATTCAAACGGTAAAGTGCAAGAGTGGCTCGAGAACAGTCACGAAGCCGAAAATAAAAGAAATATCGGCGCGGACGTGTACGACGTTGGGCGTGACGCTGCCGAAGGCAGTGGCGGTGCTGGCATGCAACACCTCGTTAGTGCTATCTACCAATCTAACCTGCAAAACAAACACTTGATGTCAAGATTAGCTTCGTCAAAAGACTTACCTCATTTCTACGGAGATCCTCTCGAGTGGCTGGCTTACAAACTAGCTTACGACGAATCTAGAAAAGTATGCAATTACAGTGATGCAGAAAACATGTGGAGATTACGCAAGTCTATAAAGGGAGAAGCAAAAGAAACAGTTTGTTCTCTTCTCATCGGGAACACGGCTCCACAAACCGTCATTGAAGCGCTCGAACTCCGCTACGGCAGACCTGAAACAATAATACACAAAATTACATATCAACTTAAGAAAATACCACCACTATCACAAAACTACCACCACGAAATTGTGTCTTTTTCAATCAAAGTAAAGAATTTCGTGGCCGCAGCAAAAGCAGTGAAACAAACTGATTACCTAAGAAGTCCTGAATTGGTGTCCTCTGTGCTCACAAAGTGTCCTAGTGCGCTCATCAACAAGTGGGCTGACTACTATGGCGCGAACTGCAACATAGAAAAAGCTAAGTTAGAAATGCTAGCTGAATTCCTATACAATGAAGCAAATAAAATATCAGCCGCAGGTTTGACTCACCTACAAACCCAATCTGATAACCGTAGGAAGCCTGAAGACCGAAGACCGCACTCAGTCTTACTCGGAGCTCAGCATGATGTCACGAACAGCTGTCTTTTCTGCAAGGTCAACAAGCATAAGCTACCTGAGTGCGCACGATTCAAGCGCGCGTTGACAAAAGACCGATGGCGCTTCGTACGAGTCAATAACCTGTGTCATAAGTGCCTACTGGCTTCTCACAGCCGCGACAACTGCTCTGCAGCTGCCTGCCCCGTCGATGAGTGTGGACTTCCTCATCACCGTCTTCTGCACTGGAAATTTAAAACCAGTGCAAACAGTGAAAAAAGTGAAAGTGACAATAAAACTGAAAATAAAGTGTTAATAACCAGTGATAGTATAGTGGACAAAGTGAACAAAGACTGCTCAGTGAATAACGAGACTGTAGCTCATGCGATGGACAGTTCAAAATCGTGTGTGTTTCTGAAAGTAGTGCCCGTAAACATCCATGGACCGAAGGGTGTGTTCCGTACACATGCCCTCTTAGACGATGGTGCGACGGTATCGTTAATATCAGCTGATATCGCAAACCGTGTCGATCTTCATGGGCATAAACAAACCCTCTGTGTTCGTGGTGCATGGGATACTGAACTGATGTGTGACAGTGAATCAATAAAATGTAAAATTACAAACATAAACAATGACTCATTTGATCTAAGTGTGAGAAAAATAAGTGAACTTAATTTACCCCTACAAAAAATATCTAATATAAACTTAAAAGACTATGAACATTTGTACCACTTGGACAGATATATTTCGTGTAGTGAAAACGTGAAACCATCGATATTAATTGGTCAAGACAATTACCATCTTATCGCACCCATAAAGACAATCATTCGTGGCAAAAATGAACCTTGCGCCACACTGACACCGCTAGGTTGGTGTGTGCACGGCGTTTGCCCTTCGAAACGTCAATATTCAAGTTTAGTGTCCGAGTGTGCTATGGTGACAGTGGAACAGCTGAGGCGCCCCTCTGCCCCCGCCTCCAGTTGCCAGTCCCGCCACGCCTGCGTCTGCGCCACCGCCAACACCTCCCCACTGGCGGCCGCGCACACAGGTGCCTGCGAGACCACAGCTGACGCATCACCACAATACACGCTCACAAATGTAAGTGAAAAAGAGTCCACTTCTTGTTATCGCCAAAATGATTCGATACACACGGACCCCGAGAATGACTCACAATTACACGAACTTGTACGAAAATCTTTCATGTTTGAAAGCATTGGTGTTCATAATAAACCGAGACAAAACAAAGACGAGTTGAAAGCCATCCAAATGGTAGAAAATTCCGCTAAATTAATAAATGGAAAATGGGAAGTTGGCTTACCATGGAAAGATGAAAATGCGAAGATGGCAAATTCTTTTTGCAATGCGTATCGTCGACTGAAAACAATAGAAAGAAAAATGTCAACTGACCAAGGCTTTGCCTTGAGATACAAAGAAAGAGTTCAGCATTTGCTCGCCAACGAGTACGCTTGTATGTTTGAGTCCAGTGAAAATGACCATAGAGCTACGAAAGTATGGTACTTACCGCATTTTGGAGTTGATAACCCAAATAAGAAAAAAATGCGTCTTGTTTTTGACGCTGCTGCTACCTCAGCCGGTCAATGCTTAAATGACTATTTACTCCAAGGTCCAGACTTACTTGAGTCCTTACTCGGAATTATGCTACGGTTCCGAGAACGGCCAATCGGACTAACGGGAGACATAAAAGACATGTTTCTTAGAACGAAAATTAGAGAAAAGGACCAAAATGCTTTAAGATTCCTGTGGCGAGACCAACAGACCGAGAACGAACCAATAAAAACGTATAAAATGACGTCATTAATTTTTGGCGCCAATTGTTCCCCCTTTATAGCACAGCATATCAAAAATATGAATGCGCAGCGATATGCTACTGAGATGCCACATGCAGTACATGCGATAACAAAAAGCCACTATATGGACGATTATATTGACTGTTTTGACAGCATAGACGTAGCCCTAAAAACGATGAGAGATGTCACATACATACATCAACAAGGCGATTTCGAGATAAGGAACTGGACGTCCAACGAATCTCAAGTATGTCAGAATATACCTAAAGAAACCTTGAGCGAAGCTGTGGTCAATTTTAAATCAGAAGATGATCATTTAAGCGAACGAACCCTTGGATTGTTATGGTACCCTAAAACCGATACCTTTGGGTTTAACCTGTCACTACAAAAAATCCCAGAGAAAATATTAAAATGCGAACAAAAACCTACGAAACGGGAACTTCTACGCATTGTGATGTCTATATTCGATATCTACGGCCTGCTGGCGCCGTTCACGATAAAGGCGAAAATAATTATTCAAGACACTTGGAAATCTAAGATTAACTGGGATGAACAAATACCTACTATAAAGTTCGAGATTTTTCGAGATTGGATTTCTCAACTACATGAAATACAACATATTCGCATACCAAGATGGTATTTTCGTTCAAAAAATAATTTCACGAACAACAAAAGTTGTAATAATAACCTTATCAGTTCGACGAGTACGAGCGAGACAACAGAACTGCATTTGTTCTGTGACGCATCACCGGTCGCCTATGCCGCTGTCGCCTACTGGCGCGTGCATACAAATAACACGAATGTGTGCGTGTCATTTATCGCTAGTAAAAGCCGTGTTGCACCAATAAAACCTACTTCGATCCCTCGGCTAGAACTACAGGGTGCTGTACTCGCAAGCCGCCTCGCCGATGTTATACAAAAAGAGCACAGATTGCAACCAAGTAAAAGATATTTTTGGACTGATTCCATGACTGTATTACATTGGATAAAAAACGATACGAGAAATTACAAAATATTCGTCGCGAATAGACTCGGCGAAATCGATGAATTGAGTAAAATGAATGAATGGCACTACATACAGTCAGGAAAAAACATAGCAGACGTAGCTACAAAAAATATGAATTTTAAATTACACAATGATTGTGAATGGTTTCAAGGTCCTAAGTTCTTGTACGAGAAGGACAGCTACTGGATAACACAACCTGATAAAGAAAAAATAAAAATTAATGAAGACATTTTAGAAATGGCTCTTCATGTATATGACGTGGAGCGCGATAGCTTACCTGTTCCGGATCCAGAGAAGTTTTCTTCGTGGCTTCGCCTCTTGAGATGTACTGCTACCGTTCTATTGTTCGTGGAAAAATGCAAGAAGACCTGTAAAAAAGAAATAAACACAGAATTATTACAGCGAGCAGAAAGATTATTAATTCGCTACGCACAGATGCAATCATTTTCTACAGAAATAAATCTATTGAAAAATAATAAACAGATACAACCTGATAGCCGGTTACGCACGCTGACGCCGTACCTAGATGAATGGGGCATTCTTCGAGTTGGGGGACGAGTAGAAGCTGCAACAAACATAAGCTCGGACGTCAAACGACCCATAATAATGGATGGACGTCACCAGATAGCAAGATTAATAACAAAAAGCTATCATGTAAAATCGGCACATGGAAATAATGAAATGGTGGTGAACGAACTTCGACAGCGGTACTGGCTGCTAAACCTTAGACCCACAGTACGTACTGTCGCTTCTCAATGTTCGTTCTGCCGAATAAAAAGAGCTTTACCATCTGTACCACGTATGGCGGACTTACCTGAGGCGAGACTTGCACATCATCAGCGCGCCTTCACCCACTGCGGTGTAGATTTATTCGGGCCGATGGAGATCACCGCTGGCCGCCGCCGAGAGCGACGCTATGGAGTCTTATTCACCTGCATGACCGTGCGAGCCGTGCACATTGAAATAGTGCCTTCGCTGACGACTGACTCCTTTATTATGTCCCTAAGAAGAATGGCATCTAGAAGAGGATGGCCGCAAAACATGTATTCCGATAATGGTACTAACCTGCGCGGCGCTGAAGCCGAACTGAGAAAGTCATTTAAAGAAATGGATCAGACCAGCATCAACGTAGAGATGACTAACCGTGGGGTAGCCTGGGTCTTTTCCTCACCAATCAGCCCCCATAAAGGCGGCTCCTGGGAGCGCCTCATACGAAGTGTTAAGGCTGCACTGAAAGTTACCCTGAAAGAAAGAGCACCCCGAGAGGAAACCTTAATAACTCTGCTCGCTGAAGTGGAGAACATGGTAAACAGCAGACCGTTAACCCACGTGAGCGTCGACCCGAACCATATGGAAGCACTGACTCCTAATCATTTTTTAATTGGCTCTTCTTCGAACTTACCTATTCCAGGAGTATTCGATGACGGGGACCTGTATCTGAGAAAGATGTGGCGAACAGCGCAGAGGCTACCCGACCTATTTTGGCAACGCTGGGTCAAAGAGGTACTGCCCGATCTTTTGCCTAGACAAAAGTGGTATGAAGAAGGAGGCAACTTGAAACCAGGAGATCTAGTTATCATAACTGACCCTAACTACCCTAGAAACACTTGGCCAAGAGGTATCGTGGAGAGAGTATTTCCTGGATTAGACGGGCGTGTACGCACCGTGGAAATAAAGACCAAGCTTGGAGTGTTGTTGACCAGACCAGTAACTCGCTTGGCACTGCTTCCTGTAGCTAATGGTGTCCCTGACGTGACACTGGGCGGAGAATGTAGACGACGTGCCTCGCTAATCTAAAAACATAAAAGACACGTTAAAATAAAATAAATTAATAAATATTAAACCATAAAAGTGTAGGTAGGCGAGAAAACCTACCATGTACTTACCACAATTAAAGTACCCTCCGTTTGCGCGCGGGCGATGGTTGGTCAGTTGGCTTGTCAACCGGAGACGGACAGCATCTTGTCCCACGCGCACTCGGTCGGAATTCTTCAAATCCTTACAAAAGTGTTGTTTATTCTGGTTTCTCACCACTCCACGCTCCCTATCCGCTACAATATATATATATATATTATTTGTATTTTTATGTATTGTATGTATAGTTAAGGTATATAGGTATTTATTATTATTGAGTACACCGTATGTATGCATATACTTTTATTGGTTTTACACCACCGTCCTTTATCGTTCTCATCAATTCCAGTCCATCCCAAGGTTGTCTGGAAGAGATCGCTCTCAGCGATAAGACCGCCCATTGTACTTCCATACGTATAATTTTAATTATGATTGCTTTAATATTTTAATTTTAATGTGGTGTGCAATAAAGTGTTTTTCTATTCTATTCTATTCTACTACGATCAGCAATCCTCCTGCCAAGCGTGGTGATTATGGCAAATCCCCCTATGTATTTTAAGGGGGAGTCCTCGTCCAAATATATACTTCTTTATACAAGTGCTTCCTCCAGTACATCTCCTGAAAAACGTTGATTTGCGGCCTTTTTGATGATATTTAGTCATTCAGTGACATAAAAAAATCGCAACCCTGCTCGTTTATACATCAGTTCGTCTATCCCAGTCTGTCGTGTCGTAACTTACACAGTTATAAAGCAAAATGCATGAAACTTTGGAATAAAGATACCATACTCAAATAAAAGGATGTAAAAACCTTTGAAACGATACATTTCACTTGGGAAATACTTTTTACAATGATCAAGTAACATCTGCGGCTGTATTAGTATTCTTTTTGCGAGGCACGATAATTACATGAAGGGTGAAAATGTAAACGTTTTGGCTTTCGGGAAAATCGCTTGGAGATGCTAAAATTTGTGTAGTGTAGAAGCTACTATCATTTAAGACGGTGAATTTAAAACAGACCAAGCGCTTATCTTAATATGACAAACAAGTCGAACGCTTTAATGTATACTACAGTATAATTATAGAAGACCACAGGTCGGGGGGTACGGGGTTAACAAAACAAACAGCGAAAACCGGCCAACAACAAACAATAAATTTCGACCGAAAACCGGTTTTTGTTGGTTAGGCCAACAAAAACCAGTCAAGTGCGGACCAGACTCGCGTGAAGAGGTTTCCGTACAAGTACCTTAGTAACCACTAGACCAATTAAATTATTAGTCAATAAACACAATTTTGTATGCATTTTCAAATTACGAGTATTTTCCGTTTCCCGTACGAATTTAAAGACTCAGGGACTCTGCGGTCACCAATCCGCCTGCCAAACGTGGTGATATGGCAAATTCCCCCCATTGTGTTCAATGGGGGAGGCCTCGTCCAGGAGTGGACGTATACCGGCTGGGTGGTGTGATGTGTTGTGACATGAAGCTTCATAATCATCAGAGGACTATCAGCAGTTGATGATAATTACTCAGATGGATAACACTGCCCATCCCCTCGTGTGTGTTCATTTCTTAGAAAGGCTTTTACTAAATCCACGGGAGGATAAGGGTCTATTCTTAGACCGGATACAGAACGGCACAGACCGGACACACCACAGCACAGGCCGGTCACACCATGGCACAGATCGGCACACCACGGCACAACACATAATCTGTGAAAATTTCAACAAGGTGCCAGTTACGGCTGTCGAGATATACCCCCTAATTGACGGAACGCGCGGCTTAGTAATAGGGCACCCTCATTGGTGCGGAAACCTCAATCACGTACACATTAGGAAACTTTAGCAGCAAAGTTACATTGTAAAGAAAAAAGGTTTTCAGCTTTATTGAAAGTTATTTTCTGTGGTCAATAATAAATGTGACCGCTATCTCTCAGACTATAGCCGTAATGGCGGTGAGGCCTGCTTACAACACAAATTGTAGGTAAGACGTGTTCTAATCTCACAGCCTTTGTGCCACAAGTGATTTCGGACCTTTTGTCTGGACTATATCTTTGGGATATTTTTGTTTAAAAACAACTAAATATGTAACACAAACCTGATATATCCTCGGCCTTAAACGACCAGAGGAGGGTGAGAGGGGTCAGAGGGTCTTGAAGACCTTAGTGGAATGGTGGGCATCATCGCAGGACACTGTGATCTCAACCACCATCTACTGAAGACAGGGGTTACGGACAGTGGGCTATGTCGTGACTGTCTTCAGGACGAGGAGATAGTGGAGCATGTTATGTTGTACTGCACAGCCACAAATGAAGCCAGGAAAAAAACCGGACTCCATAGGAGCTGATAGAGTCCTGTTTAACTTCATCCATTACTCATTCGGGAACACTGGAACAGTGCTGCCATCAAACCCAGAGTCCTTCTCCGTTATTTTAAGGAGTTGGGCTGGCTGGGCTAGGGTTAGCAGGGGGACAATGCACAATACACCCCAATGCGGGAAGTCAGTGCAGATCTTATATCTCCCATTTTCAATTAGAATTAGATTAGATAGTGGGCATGTAGACGTGTGGACGTTGAAACGCTGAAAGACACGCGCTTTGCCCCCTCGTTACTTTCACTTACTCAACCATCGTTCCACTCAGGGGGTCTGTCGCTACGCTTGCCACTCCCCCCTTCGCTTCAGGCAGTTCTCGTGAGTTCGTTTCGCTGCCCCGCACAAGCTTCTGGCTCCACGCTGATTTATAATGGGTTATAAATCAAAGCAAAGAATAAAAGGAAAGAAAAGAGGCCCTTTGGAGGCTCTGCCTACCCATTCGAAGAAAAAGGCGTATGCTTATATACGTATGCAATTTTATATTTCCTCAAATCCCCTTTAATTGCAAAGTCACTAAAGAAACCTCATTTTGAATTACTACTGGTTTTCTGTGTCATGCGTATCAAGAAACTACAAGTACCATGGTACCACAACACCCAGACCAAAATATTTAAAAAAGTTACAACACAAATATTTGCAGATCATGCAAACATTTGTCCCGCAGCGGTAATCGAACCCACTTGCATCTCAGCCAGCTACTCACCTGCCGCGCCACGTAGGTCGTCGAATCAATTTATAATAACTGGTTAGGAATTCTCAGAATCGCTTTCCCTACCCAATATCCAAATAATTGGGTATTATTTTC
This sequence comes from Epirrita christyi, assembly GCA_951392215.1. Taxonomy (NCBI): domain Eukaryota; kingdom Metazoa; phylum Arthropoda; class Insecta; order Lepidoptera; family Geometridae; genus Epirrita; species Epirrita christyi. The sequence continues at coordinate 5,936,034 of OX595861.1, forward strand.
GACCGTGCAGCCAACCCTTAAGGATTACCACAGATTATTTATAATCTACTCGTAACGGCTAATAAAAGTTTGTATTAGGTAACTCTTACGGTTACCCAACTGATAGCTTCGCCCTGCTCCAAAGCACCACACAGGCGCTTCACCGTTTGTGAGCAAGTTTTTTGTTTGTTATTCAGTTTACGACGATGATTTTTGCTAGTTTAGTCTAGTTCATTTTTTATGGGATGTAATAAAATTACTTGGTTATGTATATCTAATTAATGTAGTGTCTAAAGTGGACGGGTTTAAGACTTAGCATGTATTCGATGTACAAATCTTATCTTTGGTGAACGGTTTTAAGACTTAGCATATTTTTTATGTACAAATCTTATCATTGACTGTCTAAAATGGCTGGTTTTAGCATATTTTTGATATAAAAATATTATTATTGATTGTGTTAAGTGGACGGTTTTAAAACTTAACATATTTTTGATGTCAGAATACTATCATTTATGTGGTGTCTAAAGTGGACGGGTAAAAGACTTACCCCCTTATTCATAATAATTTTGTAAACCTATTTTAGTTAAAATATGTTTTGTCTTGTTTTGACGTATGACATTTTACATCAGAGAGAAGAAAACAAAAGCTAGCAAAAACGGTTTTAAGACAGCATATTTTAATGAAAAATTTGTATCATTGATGTAGTGTCTAAAGTGGACGGTTTTAAGACTTAGCATATTTTAATGAAAAATTTGTATCATTGATGTAGTGTCTAAAGTGGACGTATTTAAGACTTAGCATATTTTTTTTTTTTGATCTTATCATTGATGTAGTGTCTAAGGTCGACGGATTTATGACTAAGCATATTTTTAATGTAAAAATCTTATTAGTGACTGTCTAAAGTGGACGGATTTAAAACTTAGCATGTTTTTAACTAAATTTGAAATCTTATCTTTGCTGTACAAAGTTTCAAGTTACTTTGCAAGTTGTTACAAATAGTAGTATCGTTTTTAAACAGCAAGTAATTTTAAACTGTCTATTCATAGTGTAAATATAAATAATGTCAACAATATCTAATCAGTAAACATCCAACACTGAAACAAACAATAATTAAAACAAATGGATATAGTTTGTCAAGTCTAAAGCGATAAACATAGAAACAGATTTTAGCTAAGGCGTAGATAGATGCCAATGAGGTTTTCTCCATGTTTTCTTCTTTGATGAGTGAATATAAATGTACAAAAAAAATATGTAGCTTATAATTTGAACAATTGAAATAATTCTAATTATATTAATACAATACTAAAAAAATATCCATGGTGAAGCATTTTTTGTTTGAGAATTTGTAACTAGTTCTAAACGGCATTGAGTTTTACTATTTTTCTTTCAGACATATATTTTTCAAGGTTTTTTTCGCGAAGTGTACAATTGGCTAGTAAAACTAATGATTTAATGGGCTGCAAATCTTTGTTTTTCGTGATTTTCGCTCACTCTTTGCTTTGCTCGCGCTATTCTGTCACCTTCTAACTTACCTGAACTTTAATGAGTTAGAAAGTGACAAAATTTGAGGTCTATCACCGCCTCAATAGCCAGGGCGGCGAGATCCAGACAAAAATGGCGATTTGGTGACTTTGTACTAAATCGTCAATTGTGGCCAAATTACAAGGTAAATCTATCATAAGACTGTTAGATGTACAAGAATCCTGAATTCAAAATTTCATCAAAACGTAGAACATTTTTTTTTGCTATTGGATTGGTGATCGCGTTTTGGTGCTATGTACTATGGTGGATGCTGCTGCCCATCCCCAGGTGTGATCACCTGTGTGTGAAAATTTGACATATTTTACATCAATAAAAACAATTTGACTAAACAGTATTATAGCTTGTATGTGCCCACCTTTATTTTAATCTTCAAAAGCTTTTAATTATAAAATTTAAAAGCTTTTAAGCTCTTTGCAATTAAATATTTTTATCCATTTTAAACATTTTACTTTTAAAACATCAATTTAAAAATCATCATGATCGATGAGTCATCACTTTTTGGGTTCACTTATAGATTAAAAAAAAATCGTAAAATAAATAATGTATGAAAAATTAATTATGAAGAATGACGGCTTTTTGAATTTGCATACATATTTTCAAACATTCTGTATAATATGCATTTCGCATAAATACTTGACAAACAATACAACCAACAATATCATTTATCCAACAAACATTAATAAACCAACAATCATTCGCATCAAAACATCGATCTACACAACAATACAAGTCAATGTTTCAACAATAAAACAACAAGTAAACACAACAATTTGTATTTTGTAGAGTACCAGAAAAACCCTGTAAAAAACTGATTTGTAATTTTGTGGGTTTGTATTGTATTAGTAGATTTTGTTGTATTTTTACTAATTCTACTCCCACTACTACGTACATTAAAATTGGTGTAGCCTGGTTCCTTGAGGTAGTTGCTTAGTAAATTTTAAGATTACACAAAATATTATAAAAATCTATGTAAAATTTTGATATTTCTTCATTTGATACAAAGCCTTTATTTCTTATAACCACAACTTTCACCTTCATTTTGTTGTAGATAACTCTTGTTTGCGTGGAACTCTTTTCTCACTTTATCTCCCCCACGACTTCGTTTGTTTTCTCTGAACATCTTTTTTACTTTCTCTTTGCTGACTAACGTAATGCAACAATCTATTATTCATTCTCTATAACGGTACCATTTTTTATATTCTCTTTTACTTCCCACTGTTAGTAGATACGCCCCTGATGTCTTGTATTATATCCTAACAATTTATTACCAACTCCTACCTACTCTCACCAACTCCTACTCGCTCGTGGTTTTATTTTTAAATTTCTCACGGAAGGATCCGTTGTCTTAGCCAATTAAATTTTGCAGCTAATTATTATACGCGGTAAGAGTCCACTCACCAGGGACGGCGTCGTGCTGTTTCTCCTACTCTTTTTATCTCCCAAGCTTCCTATAACCCACTTTTCTAATAATAATTAATGTCTGCCAGTATCTTCGTGCTATCTCCTACCTACTCCCACCAACTCCTATTCAGAAATCCTTCTCTAGTGTATTTTCCTACTTACGGAAGGATGCGGCGGGTGGTCTTGTCCCTTGACATTCTGGAGCTGCTTGTTATGGGCGGTAGGAGTACGATCTCCGGGGGCGGTAGATGCGCTGGCAACTGCGCCGGCACTGCTGCCAGCTGGCGACTTGGCTTGTGGTGAGCTGGTAGATGTAGTTCTAAAAATCAAGAAAAAAACTTTTTTGCTCCTTTTGAAATTGGATCCAATTTTGATATTATTTATGTAACCTATCTCTTCGTATTGCTGAGCAAAGGTCTCCTCCGAATTTTTCCATCAGTCCTATCCTTTGCTGACTCCCACCGTCCTCAATCGAAGGCGTCAGTGGACTTATTTAAGTGGGAAAAATTGAGAAGCAATGATTTCCATCAAAAATCAGTACCTATACGCCCCAAAGACGAATGTTTTAATTCTATAAGCAAGTACTTACTCAAGTTGAGCTCTGCATTGTGGTGATCGTAGACGAAGATAGGACATGGAACAAAGAAACAAACATGTTAAAATCCAATGAAATACATATAGATAAGAAAGAAGTTACATCGAACAAGTTCTTCGGACACGTCTCGAGGCGGGACACTGATTTGATTGAGCGTCTTGTTGTGAAAGGACGAGTAGAAGGCACCCGACCGCGCGGAAGATCACCCATGCGTTGGACTGACCAGATCAAGTCTGCAGTGGGTGGTAACCTACATGAATGCACGAGGATGTCCACCAATAGGGATAAATGGCGAGATATCGTGAGGCGAGCCACATCTGCCCCCAACAACAGTACTTCAAGACGACCACGACCACTCTGAGAGAGTGTAATGACTGAGACGAGAAGAGAAGAGACATCGAACACTGAATATTATTAAGAAACAATTTTAGATAAATAGATCGAATAACTCTTTATGGTATAATAACAGTTATAACGCACATAGATAAAAAAACAACAAAGTTACGAAGTAACAAAATAACAAAAGAAATGCACAATGAGCGGTTTTATCGCTCATTTAAACTTTTTCCAGATAACTTTAGGATGGAGAAGACGATATCGAAAAATGGGATAGTGGTGTACTTACCACTATTACCAAGCTGTAAACTTAAAGATACATAATTGAACATAATATACATAAATCTATAATAAAAAACATAATGATCTCATCGACGACCATCATTATTCATTATTTCATCATTTATTTATCATTTTATTAGATGACCTCTGTGGCGCGGCAGGCTAGTAGCCGGCTGAGATGCGAGAGGTTGCGGTTTCGATTCCCGCTGCGGAACAAATGTTTGTATGATCTACAAATGTTCCGGGTCTGGATGGTATGGTACCATGGTACTTGTATTTCCAGGGAATCCTAGTATAGGATCAAGACTACATATATGTGACTGTTTGGTATTATGTTATGAAATGATGATGAAGAAATATTTGACTTAAATCGGTCATTGTAAATTGGGTAAGATTTCATGACACACGCACAGCTAAACAAAAACCTTGTAAAATATCGGCAAAGATACACGATGGATGGGAATACTATCCAACAGCGAAGGTTTGGATGTATAAAATGTTACGTGATTTATCTTGAATGATGATAGATATTTCGTGTCGATAATAGAAAATAATGTATTCGTCTTGTAACTAAAACATGGCATAAATATGGCAACAACTTAAACAGAGCCATCTTCACTGTACACATTCAAGCACAAATTCAAAGATTGTCTCGAAGAGATCGCTTTTAGCGATAAGGGCGGTTTTACGTTTTTTTAATGTTTCCTTTATTTTTTTTTGTTATTTAATGTGCAATAAAGAGTTTATCTATCAAGCTAAAACTTAAGGTGATTCCTCTCGCATGTGGCGCTAAATTCAAATTTTATTGCGTTTTTGCTCATTACAGCTCATCAACACTTCTTGTCAAAGTCAAAGTCAAAGTCAAAGTATATTTATTGCTGAATTACATGTATAAAGATGTCATAGTTATTATATAATGGATCCAATGTAATCTGCCCTTAAAGGGCGTGCAATTATTTATTTAATTTACAATCTTAGATTAATAATATCAATAGTTGAATATAAATAATAGATGTCAAACATTACAAATATTATAATATAAATGTCACATGAATTAAATTTAAAAAAAAATGTTTAGTCAATGATAAAAATAATGATTAAAATTTAATTACATAATAAAAGATTTATCAGTCATGAATTCGCTAATTTTATAATAACATTTATCAAACAATATGATTCTCAGCTTTCTCTGCAGCATCGACGTTGGCAATTCTCGCAAAGATATAGGTATTTTATTATAGATGAATGGAGCCATACCGAAGAAGCTCTTGCGCATTAAAGTTGTCTTAGAGTTCCGGACACAAACTTTATATTGATCACGCCTATTACGATCAACGACATCAGACAACCGACAAAAAAGACCCGGATTGTGTCTGACGAACATAGCAGTTTCTAAAATATACAGTGAGGGAAGAGTCAGTATGTTGTATTTATCAAAGAAAGGCCTACAAGTATCTGTCACTTTAAGGTGAAACATAGCTCTGATACATCTTTTTTGGTATTTGAACACTTTTTCGATGTCAGTAGAATTTCCCCAAAATATTACACCGTACCTGATGTTTGAGGCAATCAGGCCGTGATATGCAATAATTAGAGTTTCCTCATTAACTATTGGAAACAGTTTATATAAAACATAAACAAGGCTGTTAATTTTTTTGCATAGATTTTCTACATGTGGTTTCCAGTTTAGTTTTTTGTCAATATAAATTCCTAAAAATTTTGTAGTGTTAACTTCCTCAATTGTATTATTTTTATATTGTATGTCAAGGTTTGGTAAAGTAGCATTATCACGTTGTCTGAAATGAATTATTTTAGTTTTATTTATATTAATTTTCAAATTTTTATTGTCTAACCACTCTATAATCGATGTCAGTGCAAGATGTATGTCACTTTTATAAGTGTCAACATTATCGCATGTAATAGTTACAGTACTGTCATCTGCAAATAGCGACATAGGTTGTGTAGTGGCTTTTGGCAAGTCGTTTATATAGGCTATGAAAAGCAATGGGCCCAGCACACTACCTTGGGGAACGCCATACTTCATAGTACGTTCTTCAGATACATAGACTTCTTCTAGTTTAGTTTTAAAATTTATTTTTGTAATTTGAGTAATCTGTTTTCTGTTTTTTAAATAGGATTTTATTAATTGTAGTGAATTTCCTCTGATGCCATATATTTCAAGTTTTTTTAGCAATATATCGTGCTGAACATAATCAAAAGCTTGGGTCATATCACAAAAAATTGAAGATACTGGTGTTTTTTTATCCATATTACTTGTAACACGGAAAAGAAAGTCATATAGAGCCATGTTTATGGTTTTACTCTCTCTAAATCCTTTTTGTTCATTGCAAAATATTTTGTTTGACTCGAAATAATTATTGATTAATTTATAAATGTATTTTTCAAATATTTTAGATATGACAGGTACAAGCGAAATTGGTCTGTAATTTTCTAAACACTCTTTACTATGTTTTTTATGTAGAGGTTTAATTATTGAGACTTTTAGTGCATCTGGAAACACACCTGTACTAAGACTTAAGTTAATAATATGGCTAATTGGTGCACTTATCCAATGACCTACAACTTGATATAGTAAAAACTGATTTGGCGAAAACTAGGAGACCTAACACACATGTTTTCAAAGTCAAAGTCAAAGTCAAAAAGAACTTTATTCATTGAAATCACAAGGATCATTTTGAATCGTCTTATATAAAATTAAATTACTCCTGTTCCAACGCGACCAAGCCTAGAAGAATCAGGCAACAAACTCGGCTTGGCTTACATAAATGGTCCGTCTTACCACTAGGTGAGAAGCGCCTGTGTGGTGCCTCGGAGCAAGGAGTTGCTGATACATAGTAAATGAGAACTTAAAAACCTTAGGAAGGTAGTCAAAAGTAAATAAACATCAACAAAAATATGCAAGACAGCACACGCTACGCTTGTTATACTTATAAATAATAATCTAATACAAACATGTAAATAGGTAAGTACAGATATTGCAAATTTCCATTTTAGCAGTCGAGGGGCAGAGCGACATCAGGCCACGCGGCTTTATCATTAATATAGTCATCAAGAGTGTAATACGCTTTTTTAATTAGATTCATCTTTATGTAGGATTTAAATCTTCGAATAGGAAGTTTAAATGCACCTTCTGGAAGTTTATTATAGAACCGTACAGAATTCCCCATAAAAGACCCACTTACTTTCTTTAATCGAAATTTTGGTATATTTAGTTTGTGTTTATTTCTCGTGTTAATACCATGCACGTCACTTTTTATCATAAAACTATCCAAGTGTTTATGTGTATGTAATAATATTTCATAGATATATTGCGATATTACTGTAAGAATATTGATTTCTTTGAAACGCTCTCTCAAGGAGTCACGCGACTTCATTTTATAAATGGCACGTATTGCCCGTTTTTGCAAGACAAAAATAGCTTGGATATCTGCTGCTTTACCCCACAGTATGATACCATATGACATAACACTATGGAAGTAGCTAAAATAAACAAGCCTAGCTGTAGCTTCATCAGTAAGCTGCCTTATTATACGAACTGCATATGCAGCGGAACTAAGTCTACCAGCAAGAGCCACAATTTGTGGTGCCCACTGCAACCCTGCATCAATATTAAGCCCTAAGAAAATGGTAGACTTGACAAGATCAAGTGTCTCCCCATTTATTATTTATATTATTTTAGTTTATAGTTTCACATATAGATCATTACTTCAGCTACGAATACTCTTCAATGATTTCTAAAGTGTTTTTTTGGTTTAAAGATATGCGTAGCTTAACTAATGACATTTATGAGATACTATCAATTAAAACATGTGTGCTAGGTCTCCTAGTTTTCGCAAAATCTGTTTTCTCTATCTCAAGAAGTGTTGATTAGCTGTGATTTACAAAAAACACAATAACATTTGAATTTCGCGCCACATGCGAGAGGAATCACCTTAAAAACAATTATTTGCCTGACCTAGCCACGTTTATGTTAAAAATATCCTATAAGTACATGAATAGAAGTGTTTTTTCTTTTCCTTTATCAGAGTGTATGGTAGGTATTTAACTTTATTACTATTTATTAGTCTATTTTATTTTTATTTTGTGGCGCGGCGGGCGAAGTTTCGCCTGTGACGCAGGATGTTGCGGGTTCGATTCCCACCTCGGAACAAATATTTGTACAATCTGCAGATATTTGTTCAGGGTGTTGTGTTATGGGTAGGTACAAGAAAACTGATATACTTAATACAATACTTTACACAGATAGATATTTTTTATTATATATAGAAAAATACCCAGAACACCCTGAACAAATATTTGCAGATCGTACAAATATTTGTTCCGAGGCGGGAATCAAACTCGCAGGCAAACCTTCGCCGCCTGCATGGTTCATATTCAGAAGTCCTTTTTGCGGTAATATTGTTTTTCGTATCGTATTATACGTATCTATAATAGATAACACAATAGGGAGATGATATATTCGAGAAGAGAAAAAATGTAAAGGTACAGGAGACAGAGTACCCAAAAAGGTTCAAAAAAGAAGGAATTAATCATAAAAATACCTTTCAAGGAAAAGGGCAATAATGTAGCACGAACTTTGTTCCGTATTACCATTTCTACGATCTAAATCATACAATTTCAAACGCTCGTACAGAAAAAACAGACAAAAAAAATTTACAAAGTTGATAATTTGTCAGCTGTGATAACTGAATTAATAAAAGAAATGCGATTATAAGCAAAGGCGCGGGTTCAGGGCCCGCAGCATCGGAATTTTCGGAAACATTCAAATTCAATATTATTATAGCTCATTTATTTATATTGTCACGGGTGTTTATAGCGTGTTACCTTATTATTTATTATTCCCGATAAGTATTTAATAATAAGGTAACACGCGATAAATACCAGTGACAATATAAATATATATGTGTTCTAATCGCGAAAGTTTAAAAAATACTATAGCTTAATCACACACATACACAATTTTATGGATACAAATTCTCATAAAAAGTACAAAATTCATAATTCATTACTTTATTTACAGAAATAATCTTAAGTTTAGCTGACACAAGTAATTACTTTCAAAATGATTGCGTTTGTACTTAAAGATGTTAAATTTATAATAGTTATTCAAAGAACTGAAATTATCGAGGCTTGGTATCATTTTAGAAAAATTAAGACTATACCACCTATATACACCACGTATATAGCCGCTGCCCATCCCCTAGTGTAATCCCTTAGAAAGGCTTTAGCTACATCCACGGGAGGAGGGGTCTATCCTTAGGCCGGGCACACCACGGCTGAGCACACACCACGGCACCATGTATTTTTTATCACATCTTGCTCAAAAAGACCGTCATTGTGGCGTACGAGCGATGACATAAGTAGAATAATCATGAAAAAAGACTCGACTTATTACTGTTTTATAAAAAAAGAACAACATTTTATTTTTGAAAATGGAACTAAAATCTGCGATCTCTTTTGTAGAATGCATGCAATGCATTGCGGCTACAGAATAAATAATAAAATTACATTGGCGCGAAATCTTTATACTTACCCTGATTTTTTATTTTAGAAAATTTTTGTAAACAAAGAAATGTCACTGTGTGTATAAGTTTAGTGTCAAATATGTGTATCATAACTATGATACACATATTTGACACAATATATGAATTGGTAGTGACCGTAATTAATTTTTAACCGACTTCCCAAAAAAGGAGGAGGTTCTCAATTCGGTTGTATTTTTTTTTTAATGTTTGTTACCGCATATCTCCGGCGTTTATTAACCTATTTGGAAAATTCTTTTTTTATTTGAATAGATATACTTTTAGATTGGTCCCATTTTTTTCAGTACAATGGCGGAAGTCGGTTTTTTAAATGAAAAGTTATCATTCATAATTTTCATCATTTCATATTGTTTTGGATTATTTCTTGAGTCTTGCAGGGAGGTTATTAACCATTTTTTCCTCCTTTTTTGAAGTCGGTTTAAAATAGGCATACATATAAACGACGCTACAATACTATTCCTTGTTTGGACGATATAACCTTACAAAACGAAATTTGTAGCAGACGATAAATTCTCTATACATACGGTGGGTTCCTCTAAATTACAACTTGTTCCTTTTTATCCGTAGAGAATGAACAACACATTAGACCCGGAAAGAAATAACAGGTTACTATGTTACATAATATGTCCCGGTCGGTTATAAATCGTAATAAGCTAAAGTTCCAATTTATAGAATTGCCGGTTTTTTTAACCGACTTCCCAAAAAAGAGGAGGTTCTCAATTCGGTTGTTTTTTTTTTTTTTTTTTTTTTAATGTTTGTTACCGCATATCTCCGGCATTATGAACCGATTTGGAAAATTCTTGTTTTATTTGAATAGATATACTTCCAGATTGGCCCCATTTGTTTCAGAATCCTGTTCTGATGATGGGATCCATGAGGAATTGAGGGAACTCCTCAAATATTGTAGGCATACATATGGAGATTTTGATATTTTCAGCAAGACACCAAGCATTTGCATTCAGAAAGTATCATAATCCTTTCACCACTATGGTTCTTTCATAATTTTTTTTTTATCCAAAATTATTTATTCTAATACAATGGCAGAAGTCGGTTTTTTAAATGAAAAGTTATTGTACCTTTGTCTTGGACGGAAAGGGTCTATTTAACCTCTACAAAAATAGGAGGAGGTTCTCAATTCGGTTGTATTTTTTAACCGACTTCAAAAAAAGGAAAAGTTCTCAATTCAACTATATATTTTTTATTTTTTTTATTACATGTTTTTATTTAACTTGCTATGTTCGTTTTTTAAGTCAAATCTTGAAACTGAATTTTGAACCAATTCCACCCAACCGATTTAGTGGAAATTTTGCATAACTGTCGAGTTCCGATGACAATACAATATTATGGTGACAGCGAGCTGATCTGATGATGGAAACAACGGAACTCCTCGATGATTAATAGTAGTCTGTCAGTGTTTGTGCTCATTTTAACCAGCTCACGGTATTGATTACTATTTTCTTAACAGCTTGTTTTGAAAAACATATTTTTCAACAAAAACAACGTGACCGCACTTTATTCGGTTTTAGTCAGCCAAGCCAAGTCATTGTGTTAAATGAGATAGGACAGATCTGGTTTTTGTCGATAATAATCGGAAATAATTGCTTGCGTTACGTCAGTGTGATCAGACGTAGAACGTAATATGACATGAACAAGAACACAGTGCTTTTAATAGTTATTATGCACACAGACCCCCTATTATAGGGTGTAGTGCGAGGTTCTGGCGAAAGTGACAGTTGGTGTCTTATTCTTATAAGTATTAACCTATAAAAAAATATATAATATATAATAATATACACACACATATATATATAAGTGTGTGTGTACACACATATATATATATATTTGTCCTATAGAACAATTTGAGAAATAAAAGTATTAGATGTTCCATAGCACAAAATAATAAAAAAAATATCTTATTCTGTCCGATGACGTCATGCTCCATAAAACATTTTTGGGAACACCCTCTTTGGCTCGCTGCTTTTATCCATATTTTTACTCACAAATATAAAAATTCTGGATATACAAAAATTTTATTCAAATGTGCTTACAATGACCTTTCATATGACACCCCACTCAAACTAGTTTACTCTAACTCTACTCCTTAAATAGTTCCAACTACATTTCAGACACCATAATATTAATAAAAATTAAAATAAAATGAATTGTTTCACCTGTAACATAATTATAATACGAACTATTTAAATCTATGCGTGTAAAAGACATAAAATAATAAAAATGTATGCCTAAATTTAAATGTATGTCTGTAAAGGTTTTCTACTGATTCGCCAAATATTAATTTGATGGCATAGTTACTGAGAATCAAATTTTGTAAACGGTAACTGGGCCAGTATATTTATGTTATTTTATGTAAAAACATGTTATTACTAACATTATTTACTTTTACAGCCAACATGTACCTACACCTAACGTTTCAGTTGTTATTTATTATAATAAAGTAGGTATATTATTTTGACCGTTTTTAATAAAAAATAATTTATTATATAAAATTATACTATCCATGTCCCGTTTAGCCGTTTCCCCTTTTTTACAAAACATATTCCATAGTCCACTTTGTATAGACAACAGAGTTTAATTTTAAGCCTTTCTATTTTACCTTTTAAGCAACGAAACCCTAATAAAAAAGGTCTTTAAGGTTTTCTATATTTATATTTTTGGTAACAAAACCCTAGTATCAAAATACTATACAATAAAAATACAATAACAATACTTATTTGTATTTGACTCATGTATACAATGATATCAAAACACAAAATATTGATATCGTTTCTTTAACAAAACAAAATATCAGGTTTTCTGCCAATTACGTATATATTAGGTATCTTTCAAGAGATACTTCAATATTTCACCCTTGAAATAGAACAGAGGCCTTGAGCTCTTATAGCGATTCAGTTCAAAACTATTCAGTACAAAATATCGGTTCCGTGATGTCCGCTGCTATATTTAGAGGCACAGTACCAGAAGGTCTATAGACTTCTGCGATTTAAGTTAGTCAATGATGACGGATGTCAAAGGCGCGAACAAAGCTCGCTTCTATTTTGGATATTACTTGATCAAACTCCATGAAATGTTGTACACATGATCAGTACCTACACTAATAATATATAGACCAGTGGTGCGTCAGTTTTGTAAAACTTTGTTTATTTTTTTAATTCATGATTTGGCAACCGTATTATTTTATAAGAAACTTACACACCACCGGCCTTATTACAGAACATGGACTAAATCTGAATTTAGTTCAGGCGTACTAGTCTAGGATTAAATATCGACATTAGGCATATGCGACTTTATATATACAAAAGCAGATGGTTTGTTTTCCGAAATAAATTCTCGCGCTACTTCGCAAATTTTCAAAGTATCAAACTGACGAATTGTGTCACATCACAATTGAGATGTCCAAATTCTTACCTCTAACAAGCAATCAACTGTCAATTTATAGACCATTGCTAAACTAGAGGGCTGCCTGGTTTAAGATAAACCTATCTCTGGTTTATCTTAAACCAGGCAGCCCTCTACGATATCCACAGGAGGAGTTGGAGGAGTCCTATTCTTTGACCGAAACTACCACGGCTCAGCGAATAAAGTTTTCCATCTCAGTACCTAAATCTAGTACCAGTCTCCCCCTCACCCTTCAAATCAGAACTTGCTGAGCGTGAAATCGGTTCTTGAAAGTAATATCACTTCAGTCGATGTTTACCTACAAACTTTTACATAATCTGTGTGGGCTTAGACTTTTATGGGGGAACTTTTTTTTTTACTTTTGAGGTGGAAAACAAGGTTTTATACTTGATTATAAAACCTTACTTGATTATTTATATTGATGATACTTCTGATCAGCACTATAACTATAACTTGGTATGTCTTTTAAACTACGTAAGCATTTAAAAAATTATAAAAAACACACATAAGACAAGTTTTTTTAAATTTTATAGTTTGCACCCTTAAACCCCCCCACTGCCCCGAAATCCGAATTCGTTTACTAACGCTATTTGTCCGTGATTGGCTTATCTAACTATACAATGTGTAAAAAAATATAAGGCTCCCCTATAAGCCTGAGGGGAGGGTAATACACACGTCATGGCGAACAAGTTTAGTTCTACTTCTTTATAAATTTCGAAGTTTTTCATTTATGAAATGCCTCGTAAACTTTCCTCCAGAAATGTACATAGCACTACATGGAGCTACCCTATTTGTTGACCCTAGCACCATCTAGGGATCAACTGTGGAACTACAACACAAGGTATGTAAACCTAATTGATTCATCATCTTAGACAACCACCTAGCTATTGATTTAGTTCCGATTATCCCCATGAACATATGGTATGAAATGTCCAGCATTTATTTATTTATTTATTTAATTTATCCCCACTTGTGACGCTGCTGCGACCGACAAGCCGGGATCATCGAGCTTGAGGCAAGCCTCTTTTTACGGACACCGTTGTGAACACACCTTTCCAATAATATATTTTATATTCTCTGTTATAGCTGCCTGGTTTCTTTTCTCCCAATTTAACACTACTACAGCTGTTCATTTGATCTCTATGCGTGAACTCTGAATGCTGTAATAGGGCAGCCCCATGTTGTGTTATGAACATTGCTGGAGGAAATTTTACGAGGCATTTAATGAATAAAAAAAATTGTAATTCATAAAGACGCAGAACAAAACTTGTTTGCCATAACGTGTGGAATACCCTCCCCTCGGGCTTATAGGGGTATTTTGTTACACATTGTATACTATATATTTATGTACTTAATAATTTAAACTTTACGTCTGATAGGTTCAGAGAAAATAGGCTGTGACTAGACAGACATCAGAGGCCCAATTCTCTAAGTTATTTTAAAACAACACTGAAAGTTAACTGAATCGAGACTGAATTGTAAATTGACAGAAAGTTGAATTTCTGGTCCCTCATAAATAACAATTTAGTCTACTTTCAATTCATGGTGGCCACCATTAGGGTAGGATAGTTATATATATAATTGGAAAGAGTAAAGAGAGACTCCATCTACTTATGCTAAAATTAACGAAAAACTTTGAATCGTTCAAGTTTCGGTCACATTTCGATATAATCACATTACAGTGTTGTATTTTATGTCAGGAGAATACCATTTCTGACATTTAAGACATCGACACAAGATCGAAACATGATCCGAACTCTATTTTAACTTTTGAGGTACGGAACCTTGAACATAGAGCTTACTTAAAATGAATAGCTAGTAGTTTAGTTACTCATTTTAAGTAAGCTCTGTTTGACAATAATTTATAGTGATACCTCATTCATCACAAAACCTGTAGCCCTATTGTTTATCCTTTACTGGTTTATCTGTGGTTTTGTAGGTACTTGTAAGCTGAAGTTGACTAATTTAAGAGTAGACTAACAAACTTGAAATGACTAATGAATACCTAAGGACCCAACTTCAGAATTACGGAGTGCGTAAACAGAATTTCGGTCCATAAATTATAACTAGGTAATTACTTTTGCTACTGCCATGGTGTGTCCTGCCTAGACTAGACTCCTCTTTCACCTCCCGTGGATGTCATAAAAGCCATAAGACTAAGCGATTGGCGATAGTTTGACATTTCTGAAGCTCGAAACTTAAATATAAAAAAAAAAAAAAAATGTGCATTAATTTATTCACTTACACTAATTTACAAAGGTACAATTATAATATAATTTAATAGTTAGTGTACGAGAAAAGGACGAGGGCTCAGCCACGCTGTTTTTCAGCCTCACCTTAGAATGCTGCTGTCGTCACAGCAGCCATGATACTCGGAATCATGGCTGCTATCATGATATGGCTAGGAATGGGGAATACCTTATAGATATCGGTAACAAGAAGCAAGCAAGAAGAACAGGGAAGAAGAATAGTATAAAACTCCTGAAGGTCTGAAGCGTTTTTTAATACTACTAAATAGGCAAGCAAACAAGCATACGGCCCACCTGATGGAAAGTAATTACCGTAGCCTATGGACGCCTGCAACATCAGAGGTACCACACGCGCGCTGCCGACCCTTAAACATAAAGATGAAGTCTCATGTGCCTTAATTTCACCGGCACCCGAACCCTTCAAACCAAAACACGGCAATGCGAGCACTACTGCTTGGCGGCAGAAATAGCTACGGTGATAGTACTTCCTTGGATGAACTCTTTCACAAGAAGTTCTACTACTAACAAAACTACTACTACTACGGTTCTAGATTTTGGAAAGTAATCACCAGAATTAACCGTAAATCAGCCAACAAGTTTAACGTTGCATAAATGAGAACCTTAAATAATCTCTTTCAGTTTAAAATAGGTCACAAATTGAATTGAATTAAAGACATAGATAAAATCCTCCAAAAAGTAAAATACATCTTAAAGGTTGGTGCTTATAATCACTTAGTGAATTTAAATGAATTTTCCAGGTTTCAAAGAGCTATGCTGACCACAATGTAGAGTAAGCTATATTTTCCAACCAAAAGATGGGTTATCGAGTAGTCTGAACTCTGACAGACTGTTTCTAAATCTTCTAGACACTTAAGAAGTATTTCCTAGTTTTAAATTTCAGACTAGAGGCCCAATTCTCTAATTTTAAAAACGATTAAATTGCATTATCTCGTGTCTATTGCATTGTCACGTAGTTACTATAACTTAATCTTTGCGTATGCATGCGAAGAGTAAGTAATAGTTACTATGTACTAATAGTGACAGATGCGACTGACACGAGATTATATTGTAATTTAATCGTCTTTAAAATTAGAGAATTTGACCTCAGGCTGGTGATAATGATGATCCTGTGATGAATACGTTTCGAGTTATGTAGGACCTGTGATTTGATTTCGGAACTATTACAATACTTGGCTTTAGGGAGACGTATAGCTGGTTTATTTATTTTCTTTTCTTCCGTCGACAAAGCGATGTCTTGGGTGCGCATGATAAGGCTACTGAAGTGCATTCTCTACGCTCAAACATTGCTGTCAGGCTTGAATCAAATAACAGCGTGACATCGAACAGAAGTTTGACGTTTCTTGTACGAAATCATAATCAAATTATCTTGTCTTATCTTAAATATTGAAAGTTTATGTGTCAAATTTAAAATATCTCACGGATGATCAATACTCAAGATTCAAGATTCAATCATTTATTTGTAAGAATACACATAATTCTCTTTCTCATTCTTCATCATTCATTCACCTTTGTTAGTAGATGCATTCATCTCAAGGATCTCAAGGATAATAAATTTAGAGAAGATAACGCGATGTATTTTGGTATCATGAAAATTCCATAAACATAAAGTATCCCTCAAACCTACACACATCATTTGTGTTACTGTAAGAGTTCTTTTGTTCATTATTCGTGTGTTTTCTTTGACACTGTTCACACCCTATAGCTAGCTCTAAATTACTCTGAATTTCTTATTGTATAAAAAGGGCAGGTTATTTTTTTGATTAACTTTTAATTTACGGCTTATGTAAGGAGCTTATTTAAGTGAGGACACTTTTTCAACTCAAGAATAAGGATAAAAAACCTTTAAAAAAATACCATTATTGTTTTTTTCAGAAAAGGTTCTTCGTAGCACCTGTTGTTAACCTTCTTTATTCACGCATACGCCCTACCTGCATTGAGCTATAGTCTGAACTATTCACTGTCGTCGAGAGTAAACCATGGGTTCCAGACTTCCAGCAGTATATAACGGGCTGATGATACGGCCATAGAAGTCAGTGAATGAAGGCAGTAAAGACCATCGTGGCATTCTATTGGGGAGGTTTATTTAATACAAATTAATAATTAAAAAAAACTAACTTCAAATTAATTTACATTTAGTAGTTAGTTTCAATTACAAATTAAAATAGTTTTGGTAACATTTTAGAAAAATTACGACTATACACCACGTACTTTACTATTCTCCTGCTGACGTTTCGTTGACCATTTCGAGGAATTTTGATTATGAGGAAGGACCTCAAAATGGTCAACGAAACGTTAACAGGAGTAAAGTATGTGGTGTACATAGTCGTAATTTTTCTAGAATGATACCAAGCCACGATAAATTCAATTCTATTAGTTTTGGTAATTACGGTGCCATCATTTGAATTTTTATCTTTATCAATGCTAAGTAGGGCGCATCCTGGAAAGACGTGACCTAAGAGGTATTGAGTTTGTAATGGGCTGGGGTTAAAGTGTGCCACAATCCACTTCCATAATTTACTCATATTATAAAAAAAAGTCCGTCAAATAAGTTATTCAAATAAAATACAACAAAAAACTCTGGTAACTTTTATATAGGCCTACGTGTAGCCAATATATCCATTCGAAAAAAAAAGAATATTAAAAACCAACACAGAAGAAAAACCTTTTTTTAAGCAGCCTATCAACACATATGCTAGACAGGAACACAATACTCCTTTGTGTGCCTGGAGAGAAGGTATCTATACCGGATGTTATATTGCGCCAATGTTTAGTAACATAATACATCAATGACAATATTGACATAAATATTGTTCATAATGTTATCGATAATTTCATTGGCACAAGTTAGGCTGCGTCCGCAGTAGGCAAACTCTTCGCCGCCGACTGAGTGAGCCGTTTTATGGCGAACTAAAATTCGAGTCAGCGGCACACTCAGAACCTGGAACCTGGAACTGGTTTTCCTGTGAATCGGCCGCGCACTGAGACAGTAGGCGCGCGTAACGCTGCAAACTGCGTAGAGTGAGCTCAAAACTAGCAAACTGTGAATACTCCATTTCAAATATAGAAGGGCGTACTAACTCAGTCGGCGGCGAACAGTTTGTCTACTGGGAACGCAGCCTTAGGGTTCCATACCTCAAAAGGTAGAGTCTGTTCAGAAAGAGAGCCGTCGTGGTAAGTTGTGAACTACATTAAAATCATAAATGCGAGATGCGAAATGAAACATTTGCGCTTTCTTAAGACCGTTGCAAATGATTTATATAAGCCGTGACAGTGTGGCTGTGTGACAGTATGACTGTGTAACAGTGTGGCTGTGTGACAGTGTGGCTGTGTGACAGTATGACTGTGTGACAGTGTGACTGTATGACAGTATGACTGTGTCACAGTGTGGCTGTGTGACAGTATGACTGTGTGACAGTGAGACTGTGTGACAGTATGACTGTGTAACAGTGTGGCTGTGTGACAGTATGACTGTGTGACAGTGTGGCTGTGAGACAGTACGACTGTGTAACAGTGTGACTGTGTGACATTATGACTGTGTGACAGTATGACTGTGCGGTAGTATGACTGTGTAACAGTATGGCTGTGTGACAGTATGGCTGTGTGACAGTGTGACTGTGTGACAGTATGACAGTGTAACAGTGTGACTGTGTCAGGCGCGGTCACAGCCAAAATTTTGGGGGGGATCATCATCATTTTTTGCAACTTTCTGGACCAAATAGTAAAAAAAATTAAAAATTTCGTAAATTGGATATTTTTACGAGGGTTGTCAACGCGATTTGGGGGTGGGGGTCATAACCCTAAACCTCCCCCCCCGCTTGGACCGCCACTGGACTGTGTGACAGTGTCAAGAAAAAACATTTATTTCTATCAACTTGTAGACTAATGATAATGACAAATGAAAATATAAGAGACACAAAAACAAAGATAAACAAAGATTAATAAGCTACTTAGAGACTAGCATTAGTTATTCATCATCAGCCTTTCGACGTCCACTGCTGGACTAGGCCTCCCCCATAAATATAATGGGGGGGAATTTCCATAATCACCATACGCTTGGCAGGCGGATTGGTGATCGCAGTATTGGTTTATAGTACTCAGGTAGATACTACTGCCTTTACCCTTACTCGGCTTTTACGCCATCCACGGGAGGAGAATGAGGGGTCTATGCTAGGCTGGACACACTACAACAAAGTAAGCATAATAATACAAAAGACTTGATCAATGACGGACAGTGTCTTTGTCTTGAAATCGATCGCGAGAGTGTATAGGCGATACTGACGTTGTAATATCCGTGCTTCACTCTAGATGTAGGTACACAATAGTCCGCTGATGGTGTATTGTGTACCCTGTTTGAAGGGTACCTGTTATGAACGGAGTTGTCTCATTTCATTTTCAAACTTTAAAACATAATTGGTGTTATTATAAAAAATGTCCTTAGTCTGGGTTTAAACCAGGACTACCAGTCTAGGCTTAAATATCGACCTAGGGTTTATACGACTGTAATACAAAAGCAGATGGTTTGTTTTCCAGAAGCAACTTTCGAGCTAGATATGCCAAAAATGACATAAGCTTGCACTATCTCTGGTTTATCTAAAACCAAGCAGCCCCCTCTAGTTTAGCAATGGTCTATAAATTGACAGCTGATTGCTTGACAGAGGTAAGAATTTGGGCATCTCAATTGTTATGTGACACAATCCGTCAGTTTGATACTTTGGAAATTTGCAAAGTAGCGCGAGAATTGATTTCGGAAAACAAACCATCTGCTTTCGTATTTAAAGTCTCATATGCCTAAAGTCGATATTTAATCCTAGACTAGTACGCCTGGACTAAATTCAGATTTAGTCTATGCTCTGTAATAAGGCTGAATTGGTCTATTCTAAATTACTGAATAGTAGGTACACTAACTATTATTACGTTGGAAAGCCCTCCACTCGATGGAGTAATGACATTACAAACGTTGCAGAAAGTCAGAGGATGGAGGCGGCTCAAGACCGTTCGTCGTTGCATTCTAAGAGCCTAAGTCCAGCCGTGGACTTCTGCAAGCTGATGATGCTGATGAGGTACCCTACATTACCACGAGTGCCCTGCCTAAGAATAGACATCTCCTTCTCTTTCCGTGGAAAAACCAGACTAAGGAATTACACCAGGGTATGGTATGGGCAGCAGTATCTACCTGAGTACTCTACACCAATACTGTAATCATCAATACACCTGCCAAGCTTGGTAATTTCACCGGGACTTACCCTTCAAACCGGAATACAGTAATGCGAGCACTATTGTTTGCTGGCAGAAAATTTCTACTAGTAATTGTGCAAGTATACCATACCTATTTTATAGGTATGGTTGTAGTACTTTCCCAGACGAAGTATTTTACAAGAACCTCTACTAATTACAAAGATCAAGCTATATTATATTAACGATTGTATGGGAAGATGCATTAAAAGATATATCATGCTAGAGTCTGTTCAGAAAAAACCAATAGTGGGCAGCTTTGCTTTATTACTTTTTTTTGTTTAGCGGGCAATACAAAAGTGCGTCTGTTCCTGGACACGGGAGAATCCAAGGGCAACCGCTAATACTTACACATAATAACAATTGCCTGAGTACCTTTCAAATTTCGCTGACAAAGCTTGTTTTGAAAAATACTTCAGCGCAATAACTTATTTTTTGCAAAATTCACGGCAGCCGGGCGAACTAATTTGAGTTTTTAGAATATCGTATTTTCTAATTTTCTCAGTGACCTACTGAACCAAAAAAACATTTTAAGTGCCCGAAGTGATATTTATGCACAAACTTATTTATATTTAACAAAATTCTCGTTACGTTTTTCCTGTCAACGATAAATAGGGTAAGAACTGAGGGTAAGAAGGTATTACTGAAGTAATAATAAGGAAGCTGTACCTTAGAGGTACCTTTAAAGGTATGAACCAATATTTGTTGTGAAAAAGCGTTGAAAGTTATGACGCAGATGGAGAGCTGTTTAGCATAGTCACATACATACATAATCCTGATCCAATACTAGGATTCTCAATGTCGAGTATAGAGAACAACGAGTACCAGTGTACTACAACACACAGACAAGGAATTTAAATGCAAGGGTCATCCAAAAATCCTACGCCGTCCATTTGTTTGTCCGTCTCTGCCTGTCTGTATTATATATATATGTCGGAAACGGAAATCAACACGAGACGACACGGACATTCGATTGGTTACTCGGGACGCCAGCGCCATCGGTCGGCGCTTGACAGAGTCTACGATACGGCGGGCAACACGGACTGAACACAGTCTTGTTGCATCGGTCGAGTTGAACAGTCGTAGAAACTGTCTCGCGTTCTGTAAAACCTCAAAGTGATTTGTAAAAGTGATTAAAGTGATTACCTATATTGAATCCTTCCTCATTTTTATTTGTACTGACACCTACCCACGCTACGCCCACGAAACTATGGCTGACGGAGGCGAAGAAAATACTGCCCCGCCGATATCAGATGTGGGATCAGTGCCGGTACAGACTCCAAGTGAAAGTGACCGTTGGCGTAAAATGTTTGAAGTGCAAAACTCAAACATGCGAGCGCTTATTGAAGCCCTTCAATCACTTCGGGCGAATAATCATGTGGATTTACCAGAGTTCAACCCGGATAAAGCAGACACGGACGCGAGATCGTGGTGCACAACAGCGGATTTATGCTTCGCAGAAAAACCACTGAGCGGCGGTCCACTTGTGGTTGCTATCAGCAAGGCGCTAAAGGGAGCTGCATCGACATGGCTTTCACAAGTAGCATACCAAGGAATGACATGGAGCGAGTTTAAGATACTGTTCTCATCGAGATTTGTTTCATCTGAGACTTTAGCGGGTACCCTCATAAATTTAAACGGTGATAAACCGAATGATAAAGAAATGCTAGCTGCGTATGCGAGTCGTTTGATTACGTCACTGTCTAACCGTTGGAAGGATTCAAGCAAAGAACAAATTGCAGTTGCTACCGTACTAGCTCACATATCACAGTTTGATACGAGGTTGCAGAGATTGGCTTTCACGACCGATATTACAACAAGGGACAAGTTACAGCAAGAATTACATGCTTTCTCGCACTTGAAACGAAAAGCAACTACCCTCGGTGAATCGTCAAATGTGTCGGAAGCAAAGCGAAGCAAGAATTCTCCGAACAGTAATTGCTACGCGTGCGGAAAACCAGGCCATAAGAGATCTGAGTGTAGGAGCAAACCTACTGACAACAAAGGACGACAAACTGCGAATTCAATAACAACTCAAGCACCCGAGAAGCCTGCAGTAAAGCCCCAGGGGTGCTTCAAGTGCGGCAAACTAGGCCACATTGCAAGATTTTGCCTGAGCGGTGGCAGCAGCGGCAGCCAAGCGGGCAGCGGTGGTGGGACGAGTACGTCGCATACCGAGCGACGTGTGGACGTTTGCGTTGTGCAAACACCTTCAGGGACAATGGAGCATAAAGGTCAGCTGTATTGTTTTTCTTTTGATTCCGGTGCTGAGTGCTCGCTAGTTAAAGAAAGTGTAGCTACTAAATTAAGTGGCAAACGTATTTGCAACATAGTTTCAATGATTGGTATTGGTCAAACGCGAGTAGTCAGCACGGAACAAATTTCATGTTGTGTAACGATTAACGATCATCCTCTTGAGCTTTTGCTACATGTTTTGCCGGATAATTGTCTGATAAGCGACGTAATGATAGTACGTGAAATTCTAAAGCTAGGTTTCTCCGCAAATATGACTGCTAAAAGTTTTTCACTAAGTAAAATTGTAAATTCTTTTCGTCATGACGACAAATCACAACTTGATTTTACCGCTATCCAAACTGACGTCGTAGGTCGTGATAAAGCTAAGCTTTTGGAAACTTTAAATCGATTCTCCGAGTTTTTCATAACTGGTATGCCTACCACGCGAGTAAATACGAGTGAGCTTAAAATTAGGTTAATTGATCCAAAGTACAAAGGTCCGTTCAAGGTGATAGAGGTTTTGGACGGTGATCGTTATACGTTAAAGGCTCTAAACTCCAGGCGTACTTACAAGTACGCTCCCGATAGATTAAGACGTATGCCAGTAGGTCATGTACCGGTCGAAGTAGATAGTAGTGATGATCATGGTGAGCAAGTTTAAGTCTTGGTTGTTCAGAGCGTAGCGTATGGACTCCATCAGCCGTAGTAAAATCGACCGTACCAGAAGCTATTTCGTAGCCGTAGCCCGTTAGAAATCGGTGTCTCTTGGGGCAAGTCAAGTAGTCCGTGGGTGCGCGGTGCGCGTTTAGCTCTGGCGGAGGTCGGGGTCTGGAGAGACCGTATCATGAGTCGGGGTGATCTCATGGCAGCAGTGGTAATTGGCTGGTCGGCTGGTGAGGGCCGTGGTGATGGAGTATACGCGAAGGCTCCTTTGTGTTTTGTTTTGATTTTTTAAAAGTTATTGCGATGGTACATGGCTCTGGTGATAAGTGTGGCATGATTGTAGTTAAGTCAGGAACGGCCAAACTAAGGTGATACTGTGGTTGTCTAAATTGTTTCAGTTTAACACACTGGGACGTGTGTGCGCAGGATGGCCGTGTCGGAAACGGAAATCAACACGAGACGACACGGACATTCGATTGGTTACTCGGGACGCCAGCGCCATCGGTCGGCGCTTGACAGAGTCTACGATACGGCGGGCAACACGGACTGAACACAGTCTTGTTGCATCGGTCGAGTTGAACAGTCGTAGAAACTGTCTCGCGTTCTGTAAAACCTCAAAGTGATTTGTAAAAGTGATTAAAGTGATTACCTACATTGAATCCTTCCTCATTTTTATTTGTACTGACACCTACCCACGCTACGCCCACGAAACTATGGCTGACGGAGGCGAAGAAAATACTGCCCCGCCGATATATATAATAATAATATAATATTCTGTCTTAGTGCTATAATATTTCGGCAGCCTTAAGAGGTAGCCAACATAAATTTTCAATGATTATATTGTGTTGTTTCGGCGTGAACCTCATGTAAATAGGTAATAAAATACAAAAAACCAAATCACAAGAGGGTCCCGTACAAAGTTCTCCAACTAAGAAATAAAACTGATAGCGCGTTCTTATCTACTAGTGGTGCCATCTAGTCTTGGGTTAAGTAAACTTCAGAACCTTTGCTTGGTTCGAGAGTCCTGCTTACGCATAGACAAAGGCGACGCTCTTTATCATGCTAGTTTATTATGTTTCTAAGGTTCTATGTAAATTTGAAGGCGCTATGCTACGGGAAAAAATAATATCTTGGGTAAAACGTCAAGATGAACACATAGGATGTTTTGATATGAATTCAGTGTTTATAGGGGGTTGGGTACGGTGAAATGAAAATTATTCAAAGTGATTTTTATATGAGTCACATACATAAACAACGGTTAAAATACCATCAAATAAAATAATATGAAGATTTTTATAAAAAAATTATATAAACAATCATTTTCATTTTTGTTTAGACCATAATTTTCGTTATTTATTAATTATTTATTTATTTCATTAATTAACACGGTTTATAGATCAATGTAATAATGTACTTAACATTATTTGAAGATACAGTATTTACTGAAAAAAATAATAATAATAATATCAAACAATATCAAAAATTATATAGAAATCATAATAATAATATCATAACGACCTCTGTAGCGCGGCGGGCGAAGGTTCACCTGCGACGCAGGAGGTTGCGGGTTCGATTCCCGCCTCTGAACAAATATTTCTACGGTCTGCTGGGATTTTTCTAAGTATAATAAAAAAATATCTATCTATGTAATGTTATTGTATTAAGTATATCAGTTATCTCTAGTACCCATAACACAAGCTCTGCTTAGCTTGGGGCTAGATAATGTTGTGTGAAATGTCCAGCATTTATTTATTCATTATTATAATCATTAGAATAATAACATAAGTAAGGCAAATTTAAATAGCAATTGTAATCTCTAAATTCAAATATTTATATATACTAATTTATTGTATAGTTATTAATGATATTCAAATTTATTGTAAAGCCTATTTATTGCTTTGGCATTTCATGAACGAGGTTTGTTTGCTATGAACGACTTATTCATATCAGCGATAGACAATGATGACACTATCCTGAGAACTAATGTGGTGAAAGGATTCGAGGCACTGCCTGGCAAGTTGGATCATTTAAAAACTCGAAAACACAATAAAACTGTATTTAGGTACCTACCTTCATAAAATAATAATCACTAAATATATATACTAATATATATATCATGCCTACACCCAGTTTATATATAAGTATATACAGGTAAATAACTGGTTTAATTCATCAGGGGGAAGGAGTTAGCAAAGTCTTCTCTCTCACACTCACTTCATTATTTAGTAGTAATGTAATGAAAACGATAAAGGGCCGCGCCCAGAGTTCTTAATTAACTTAATTATTCATTAACTGCCTGGTAGTGATGTGGATTACGTGAGCTATCTAAACTGTTATCCAAAACATGTATGGATAATCCCGAAAGAGGGTGATTTAAAATAAACAAGCGTTCTCTAAAAAAAAGTCGAATTTAAACTTAATATTTCAGTTAGTTTGATAAAAAATTAAAAACTCCCTGACTATTTTCAGTGTTCAATTCAAATTGGAACACGGAATTGGTTGGTGGATGGAGGCAGCTCAAGAGCCCAGAAGCCAGAAGTCTAGGCATAGTGTCGTCAAAAATAAACATTTTGAACGCAAACTGAAAGTTCTGGAAATATGCCGGAGTTACCTTCAATGGGAAGTTGTCAGGGAGCCAATAAAAAAGAAAAACTAGTTCTTAAAATTCCGGTAGATGGCGGTGACTCGACATGGTTGTGGCTTCTGAAGATTGAAAAAAAAAGTGTGAAAGCACCACAGAGAACAAATTCTCTTCGTTTTCTCTTTTTTTCCTCCAAGTTTCGCGTTGCGATTCTGAAGCTCATTTTTCAATTCTACTATTATAGGCCGGTCTACATGGTCCGGCTTCAACAAAAACAACAAAAAATTATAACAATAATATAACACTAACAAATATAATTATCATAATTTCAACAAAAACTTTACGTAGATACTTACGTTACTTCACCAACGAACAGCATGAGCGAGTGAAGTTAGTAACACTGACAGTTGGTGGCTGACTGACAAAATTTAGACAACCATATCTGGACTGCGCCATCTATGCATGGATTTAGAACTATTTTCTTTCAGCTGTCAGAAAACTTCCCATTAAAGTTTTGCGAGCATAATGATCCTGACACCGCACCAATTTCCACTAAACATAGCTAAGAACTATCACACAAACTCCATATTCCATACCGCATTGACATAAGATAACATAACACCCAACAGTCTGAGCACCTGTTCTGGAGCTGAGGCCACAGACAAACAAACATACATACAAACGCATTATGACCTCAAACTTATAACACCACTAATTTTAGTCGGAGGTTAAAAACTCAATCTGAAAAACTTTTAGAACACCTGTTAGAATAGAATATAAAACATTTTATTGCACACCACATCAAAAATTAAAACATTGAAACAATCATAATTATAATTATACGTATGGAAGTACAATGAACGGTCTTATCGCTGAAAGCGATCTCTTCTAGACCTTGGGATGGACTGGAATTGAAGAGAACGATAAAGGACGGTTTTGTAAAACCAATAAAAGTATATGCATACATACGTTGTACTCAATAAAATGTAAATACCTATATAACTTAACTACACATACAATACATAAAAGTACAAATAAAATTCATACATATATAACACAAGAGCATAATACAAGAGCTAACTTATCAGCTTTGTGACACGGACATAAAGTGATTGAACAATAACTTTTTGAAGATAGGAAGAGATTTGGCGGTTCTGATAACAAGAGGGAGAGCATTCCATAGACCTATTTGTCTTTTTACAAACACAAACTACAATGGATGAACTACTTTAAAATACTATTGTCGTGGTATGTCCGGCCCAAGAATGTACTTCTCTTACTCCTCCCGTGGATGTAGTAAAAGCCCTTACTAAGGAATTACAAGGGATGGGCAGCAGCATCCATCTATTAGACGACCTCTGTGGCGAGGCGGGTGAGTAGCCGGCCGAGATGAAGAGGTTGCGGGTCAGATGTTTGCATGATCTGCAAATATTTGTCCCGGGTCTGAGTGCTATGGTACCATGGTACTCGTAGCTCCTGATACCCACGACACAGGGAATCCTAGTGTGGGAGGTATGTACGTGACTGTTGGGTGTTATGTTATTAATACTTATCACCAACTGCCAAGCATGGTGATTATGGGGGAAGCCTCGTCCAGAAATGGACCTAAACAGGCTGGTGATGAAAATACTATTAATTTGTACGTCATAATCGGACAAGCATTTAGCAGCAACTGTGTCGAGTCCGTCCAGGGATCGTTCAAAACAATTCGCAGAAGCCAATTTGCCAATCTAAGCGTAGAGAGAGAGACACATCCACGCATGTTTTGAAAATTTGTTCGTAGAACTGCGTGAGAAAAACATGTTTACAAAAATTATAGTTGCTGATATAGTGTATATATATTTATATGGCGTTCATACAAAGCAAAAATGTAACTATACCTACTTTATAGGATTATATGGATTACTTTATCTGAAATTGATTAATTTACGACTAGTAGTATGAAACGTAAAATAGCTGATTAATACTAAATTTTTGTGAGATAAAAACTGAATTTCCTTAATTTTAGAATAAAATGTGTGGAATGACTATACATATCAAAAACAGTTTCACTGTCACACGGTCACTCAGTCACACTGTCACTGTCATACAGTCACACTGTCACAGCTTATATTTTACGGTATTTAGACAGCGTGAATGTCTCATTTCGCATATTTTGTATTTAAAATACTTTTATTTCTGTAAAGCGAGAGAGTGGAGAGGACGTAGTGAGTATCTGAATAAAATGAAACTGACATGCGTCTCCACTCAAACCACGCATAGTGCAGGATTTCAAAATCACCGTCCCTCCATTACTTGAAAAGTAAACAGACATCACAAGATATCCATGATAATTTTTAATGAAAATAACCATAATTTTATCAAAAAGTTTACTCAACCCAGGACTAGATGTCGCTAGTCCTAAGATAAGTAAACTTTTTGATTATATTATGTGATTTTTCTTGCTTGTACGGACCCACTTTGGTATCTGTTTTTTAAATTTTTATTATTTGAGTGAAGTTCATATCTAACCTTAGCAACACAAAAATTCACCTGGCTACCTTTTACTGCTTTCCAAATACACCCAAGAGACAGAATACAGACAGATAGACAAACAGAAACATGGACAAGGCGTAGGCCCGTCCCGTTTGGCACCCTTTGGGTATGAAACCCAAAAAATTAAACAGTCCCAAATTCTAAAAGTAATATTAAATTCCAGGGACCATTTAATGACCATTAAATTCAAGTGATGTATCTGAGTATGGACTCTAGTATTGTGAGTTAAACACGCAAAAGTTTATACGTGTGCATAAATACACAATTGTAATTTATTATCAACAATTTGTGTAGACGCTAGGATGATATCTACCGAAATTACATCACTTAATTAAGCCCAAATTTCACCAACACGGGTGATTAAATGGCTGATTAGCCTAAAAACTATTCATATGGCATAATGCTTTCATACATTCCCTAATATAAATGAGTTGGTGAACGTAGTCCATTCAAAAACGATGAAATAGACAGTCACACGTCTTTTCCCAGCTTTTCCCCCCAAATAATAGCAGATAATAGAGAGATGGGTCTATTTTCCCCGTATGAATCGCAAAATTGTAGGAACACACTAAGATGTGAAGCAGAGCCACTATGGGCGACTTTTCATCGTGGATCGCACAATTATTGTCGGAACACACATTAATGGGCCTCTTTTCTCCGTGGATCGCACAATTGTAGGAACATAGACGTGACCAGTGGTGAGCTTATCACCGCCATTGGTTCCCACGACTGACTTGGCTAACGTTTTCTTTCAGTAATAACATAGGTACCTAAATAAGCCAGCCACTAGGAAAATCTACTAAACACTAACGAAAATTGCCCAACAAATAAGTTGTAAGTAATTTATTTCTCAAGCAAAGTGAAGCACAAGGTAATGTAAAGTAACTAGCTACTAATTAATGAAACAACGGTAGGAAATGAATGTCCCAATCCAGGAAGCTAATTAAACTAAAATTAGCTACTAAAGAGAGTTTTGTAGATGGCGTTGTTGGGAATTGTATTGTATTGAGGTATATTGAAGACACAATACAATAAATAAATGAAATTATTTCCATTTGATCAATGGAGACAGCTTACAAATTAATTAGGTAGATTAGTTAGAGAATTAGTAACAAATATTTGTTTGAGTTGAGTTTACTCAAAGTAATATTTACTTAAAGCCGTAGTTTGTCCGGTCTCAGAATAGACACCTCTATCTCCTCCCGTGGATGTCGCGAAAGCCTCAATAATAGTTTCAGTACATAACGTGCTTGTCTACATTTTAAAAGCGTCAGGCTGGCTCTGCCACCATGATGCAAACATTTGATCCGGGTCTGGGTATTGTGGTACCATGGAACTCGTAGTTCCTTGATACCCACGACACAGGGAATTCTATTTTGGGATCAGGACTATGTATGTGACCGTTGGGTGTTAAGTTATTTAATTTACTTTATTAAGAAAACAGACTACGTACTCAAAATCTAATAACTATTTCAAAAAATCGAGTGCTTCTTAACTCAACCCAATGAAGGTCAACCCATTTAGGTATTTATATCGACTCAACCCATTTTTGTTAAATTTCTATTCTTAACTCAACCCAATCCTAAAATATGAGTATATATTGCAAGTTTCTATTGTCTAAATTGACCATATTTTTTTTAAGATGTTTTCACATATTGCATCTAAGGTTGCTTGCCTATTGCAATACTTAATAAAGAAGGAACAAATAAGTAAATCCAGCATAGTAATCTACAAACAAAATTAAAATTAAACAATTAAGGAAACATCTGAAACCAGCGATCTGCTAAGATCTTTTTAATTTTAGGTGCCTTTGAGATGAACAGATCAAGTTATATGTTATATATAAATAAATGCTGGACATTTCACACAACATTATCTAGCCCCATGCTAAGCAGAGCTTGTTTTATGGGTACTAGATAACTGATATGCTTAATACAATACATTACATAGATAGATATTTTTTATTATACATAGAAAAATACCCAGAACACCCTGAACAAATATCTGCATAACGTACAAATATTTGTTCCGAGGCGGGAATCGAACCCGCAACCTCCTGCGTCGCAGGCGAAGCTTCGCCCGCCGCGCCACAGAGGTCGTCACTCGATATACTATGTTATGTATGCTAAGACTGATAAATAATAAAGTCTTGAACTAATGGTACGTACTAATTTTGTCTTTTCCAAATGTACTGTGTATCTAAATGTAATAAATGAACTATATTATAAACTCTCAATAGAACATCGTGGTAAATTAAACCTTGAGTTCCAGCTTGGGAATAATAGGCTGATAAGAGTCTTTTATAAACCTTAATAAATTTTCACGAAGATAAAACTGCCTTTTCAAGAAGTCACTGTGTGAAGAAATTAACGAAAATGGCTTACACCTAGAGGTGTGTTACCTCCGGCTTTTTGGAAGCCTCATCCGAACGAAGATCTGCAAATCTGATTTATTTATTTATTGGGAAACCAACAGAAACACGTTAAAAATCGTAATGCCAAGATATGATATAGAAAGTACGGTCAATAATAGGTTTCCATTTTAAATGCTTAGGCTAATAGTAAACGGATAACATCAGATACGCCTACCTACAAGGGATACACCAACAACGGCTTAGATGAAATAAATCAAACATAGATGAAACTACGAGTATATACGAGTATAGGGAACAAATTAGCGACAGTATGTAGAATTATCATAGATATCCTTCCAATCCCTATGATAAAGTTCCATAGAAGATCGGAAGGATCCTGATATATCCTCAATCATTTCAGATAATGTCCACAGCTGGATACAACTCCATATAATTCCATAGTGAACTGACGCTCCACTGACTTCCTGCGACCTTAAAAATGTTCTTGGTCCATCGAGGTGTCATCGACACTGCGCCATCTGGTTTCTTGTCACCACTGAACTCGAAAATCATAAATCCCTAACGGTTGGCAGTGATGCGAGCTATATACGGCCTGCCCATTGCCACTTCAATTTGCTAATTCTGACAGCTATGCCGGTGATCTTCCACTGATCTTCTCATTTTGGATTCTATCACGCAGTGATACTCTTAAGATAATACAACTAAATCACACTGAATAAGCAATGTTATCGCGATTGAAAGTGGATAGCCGACCGATAGATCGTCATCATCAGCTTCTACAAATCCATTGCTGGACATCAGAATGCCATGACAAACAATGACAAACGGTTTTGAGCCGCCTCTATCTACCAACTTCCTGTGACCTGTGTGAGTTTGGGTGGCATGTTGTGGATCTAAGGAGAAGGGGGCTTTCCGTGTTGTCCAGTTCGTAGTCGCTTGAGAACATCCTCTTTCATTTCTCACAATTCAACGGTTCTGCGAGCTATATGGCATGCCCATTGCCACTACAATTTGCTAATTCTGAGAGCTATGTGTATGATTTTTGAGGTGCCTTCCTACACTACGACATCTGCAGGGCTACTCTTGAAATCAGTTGTAATTGCAATCCAGTTTAAATCCTAATAACGCTTGTTTCGTACTCTTGAACCAAATCGAGTTTGAAATCGAGATAGAGCACGCGTGTTGACTCGTGAAAAACAACAGAGACAGAAAGCCGATTTCACATAATTCCATAAAATTCCACCAATATCCATTCCAAATTGTGCGCTAGTATTGAATTCAAGAGTACCAGATAACCAAGGAATCTAGTAATCTCTGACGACAAATGACACTAAATCCTGAATTAGGATTGGAGTAGAGCGACAAGAGTAGCAATACTGGTTTTTGCCACTGAATTCGAAAATTATTAATCCCTAACGATTGTCGGTTCAAGCGAGCTAATACGGCGTGCCCATTGCCACTTCAATTTGCTAATTCTAAGAGCTATGTCGGTGATTCTTCTACGGATCTCCTTGTTTCGTATTTTATCATGCAGAGTTTTAGTGAGTGATTGTTTTGTGTTGCACCAATCAAAATATCATCCACATATAATACAAAACCAAAAGCATTTATATTATAAAGCATTATCAATTTCGTATTTCACGACCCTAGTCCCACCGTAAATTGCGCTAAGTTAACGTAGCCTGAATCTTATTACGTAATAAAGGGACCTCTAATATAATTTGTATTAAATTGTCCTTTTTAACCGACTTCCCAAAAAGGAGGAGGTTCTCAATTCGGTTGTATTTTTTTTTTTTTTTTTTTTTTTAATGTTTGTTACCGCATATCTCCGGCATTTATGAACCGATTTGGAAAATTCTTTTTTTATTTGAATAGATATACTTCCAGATTGGTTCCATTTTTTTCAGAATCCAGTCCTGATGATGGGATCCATGAGGAATTGAGGGAACTCCTCAAATATTGTAGGCATACATATGGCGATTTTGATATTTTCAGCAAAACACCAAGCATTTGCATTCAGAAAGTATCATAATCCTTTCACCACTATGGTTCTTTCATAAAAAAAAATTCATCCAAAATTTTTTAGTCGTGTAACAATGGCGGAAGTCGGTTTTTTAAATGAAAAGTTATTGAATAAAAAGGTTGGTTATAGCGGAAGTTCATAAAGAACTTTTACTTTAATAGTTTTCGTTTGCAATTTTGTGTGAAAACCTTACAGATAAAATTAATTAACAACATCATCATCATCATCATCATCAGCCTGTAGAAGTCCACTGCTAGACATAGGCCTCCTCCTTAGAATGCCACGACGAGTGGTCTTGAGCCGTCTCCATCCACCGACTTCCTGCGATGTTGATAATGTCTTTAGTACATCGAGTAGAGGGCCTTCCTTCCCTCCCCTCCTTCCTTCCGTCCTGGAAGGAGGAGGGGGTTCCTTTTGGGTTAAAGAGTTCAAACTTCTTTGCCAATAAGAAAAACAACAAACGCGAAGCCATAGAATCTATCAAGACTACGTATGTGACTGTAGGGTCTTATGTTATGTTATCTATGGCATAGATAACAATACAACATACGTAGTCTTGATCGCACACTAGGATTCCCTGTGTCGTGGGTATCAGGAACTACGAGTACCATAGTACCAAAACACCCAAACCCAGAACAAATATTTGCAGATCATAAACATTTGTTCCGCAGCGGGAATCGAACCCGCAACCTCTCACATCTCAGCCGGCTACTCGCCCGTCGCGCCACAGAGGTCGTCCGACGTTTAATATGTCATCGCATGTATGGGTGTATGTAATGTGTGCGTGTTTTGTATCTTATGTATGTATGTTATGTCAGTTATGGTTAAGGTCAGACATTGCAAGCTTTTTACTTGATTTTGATTGATTGAGGTGAAATTTTGCACAACTTTCTAGTTGGGATGACAATATATTTTATAAGTATATAGGTATCTATATAAGGCTCCCTATCGATGGAATAAAGACATTATATAGAGTGGTGGATTTATACTAGGGGCAGTCGGGGCTAGTGCCCAGGGCGGCAAAATTTGGAAAGTGAGAAAAAAAATATACAAATAATTATATATATAAAAATATAAAAAAATATATAATTAACTAATTCTTTTAAATAAACATTTTATCTTTCAAGAAACATAATTCAAGTATTATGTATCACATTAACATTTTGTATATTATAATATAGGAAAACTATTAAAATAAAATTTAAGTCATAAGGCGGCATTTTCGTGCCCCAGGGCACAAAAGATCTTGCCGTTTCGAAAAGGCAGCTCGTACCACACCAAAAATAATTGCGTCAAAACAATACCTCGTGTATTATGAGGATAATAAACCGTTTTTGCTTTACCAACAAGTCTTTTTAAGATTCATGACCGTAATTCATAGTTTTTGGGACATAAAGTTTTGAGGTTAGTTTTAAAATAAATACTTTCTTTAGTATCTTTTGGACCTTGGCATGATAAATAGGATGTTCTGATAAAAAATAACTTACTTCATAAATAGTCTGCATAATCTTAGCACTTAGGTAGTTACAATATCCAACATTTTGGTAACATGGTAGGTAGGTACTCGTGATACCCATGACACAGGAGATCCTAGTGCGGGATCAGTAACTGTTAAGTACGTTCTTATAACTCGATGAGGTATATATTTAAATATTATTAATAACCAGCTATTAGTGAAGTCAGGAAAGTAGCAAGTATAGGTACAATAAAACATTTCTAATGTACCTACAATAAAACCTATCTAGTGATAGGTACGTAGCATCATTTTCATTATCATTATAATTTCATCCATTTGACGTCCCCTGCTGGACATAGGCCTTTCCCATAGAATTTCACAATGAACGGGGTTGTGCCGCCCCTATCCACTGACTTCACGCGAACATTAACAGTGTCGTTGATTCGTCGAGTGGGGTATATATAGGAAAAGAAACGATATTATAAAAAAAAGGCATGATGTTCAAAAGCCAATAAATAATAATAAAAGAAAAAAAAGGTGGTTCCAAATATTTATGCATGCAAAACACACACTATGGTGACCAATGCTAGGTTCAGGTACACTTTCAGAATTCAAGGGCGTTGTTTCTTGTATTTAATATGAAACATTCATGGCCCAGTATTTTATCGGGGGTTAACTGTAACAAATTAATGTTTATACAATCAATATCTAACAATAAACTAAAGTCCTTATTTTATTTTAATGCAGATAGTACAAACAATACTTACGGGGGGGTGTGGGCTCAATCCATGATCAGATAATCCACATTAATCACAGCGTATGTCATGCCTCAAGGGCATGACATGTATCCGTAAGGTTCGCAGCACTAATGCCAAGTATGATGACCTGGGTTCATCAAAGGAATCATCCATCGCAAGTTGAGATGCATTATTTCTAGGTTCTAGTTAGTTTGTGTAAATCGAGTAAGTATACGTATTTTAAAAAAGCCACTGTCTTTCACAGAGCTATCCTGTCATGAATGATAATGTCATTTGTGAGTCTTACGTAGTCATTATTCTGAGGTCTTACGTATAGTAATTGCATCCTCTTTGTTTGTGAGCATAGACTATACCTACCTGCAATAATTTCTCTTTGTGAGGTTCATTGCCAAGCAATGGCACCGTCACCGCACGAAAGTAAACAATACAAAATCCTATTTAACTTCATTTCAAGATCACGGGTTCATGTAAATCAATCGAACATGTTTACGTAATTTAAAAAATATGGGTAATTTTATGATATCCATTTGATTTTGACGCAATTGGTACTAGCTCTCGGCGAGATCCTTTAAATCCGTCCCTGATTATATACGTCGTAAGAAGTTGGTGGATGGAGGTGGCTTTAGATCGTTAATTGTGGCATTCTATAGGGGACCTATGTCCAGCAGTGGACTTCTACAGGCTGATGATGAACAATAAAGTATGTATGTAAAAATGAATGTTTTTATGTTAGTTATTCCACATAAAAACATTCATTTATTCATTATGATACTTTGTTGATTTGTCATCCGGACGCGCCGGGGAAGGTTTCTGACTACGCGTGGACTAGACTCAAACTACGCACGGATGAAGTCGTGAGTAATATAAGATTACCTGACGAAAATGATTTAAAGCTAGATTAATAAAAAAAATATCGTAAGCTGAGTTTTCTTCCAATTATACCGCATTTATTTGCTTATTTTTTATTGTAAAACTTATTGAAGCTAAAATGTAATTGTGTGTAATGTTTGACGACCTCTGTGGCGCGGCGAGCGAAGGTTTGCCTGCGACGCAGGAGGTTGCGGGCTCGATTCCCGCCTCGGAACAAGTATTTGTACGATCTGCAGATATTTTTTCAGGGTGTTCTGGGTATTTTTCTATGTATAATCAAAAAATATCTATCTATGTAATGTATTGTATTAAGTATATCAGTTATCTAGTACCCATAACACAAGCTCTGCTTAGCTTGGGGCTAGATAATGTTGTGTGGAAATGTCCAGCATTTATTTATTTATTTATTTAATTGGTAAACGGACAATAAATACCCAGAGGTAGGTATTACATATAGCAGCATTACTAATCATATTAAAAGTCCTGTTTTTTCCTTAAAACTTTGTACCTATACCTACACATGCATAAGCATGTGGTGTTGCAGGCGTCCACCAGGCTATGGTGACTGCTTTCAATCAGGTAGGCCGTATGATTGTTCGCTTGCCAAGTAGTTTAAAAAAAACTTGAGCCTTTTTCTGTGCCGTGAGTCTAAGGTCCAGATAAATAGAACGTACTTACATGTTAGTCAAAGTACGAGTTAAAAAAGACCTATCCCTGTAATTGTCACACAAATGTTAAAACACGCGTATTAGAGAGAGACAGGGACAATTTCAAAGTCATTACTTTGAAGTTGTCCCTGTCTCTCTCTAACGTACTTCACGGTGACTAAGTCTAGGCCTTCCTAGACTTAGTCACCGTGAAGTACCTACGTTCTATTTATCTGGACCTAAGTTTTTCTGCAGACGAATTCGCATGAACATGTTGAAGGAAAATAGTCATCACATATAATTTAGTTATTAATCACCTTTTAATTGCATTAAGCGTGAATTTTGCAAGCGCAACAAAAGCGCATTAAAATAAGTTTACAATATAGTTTTGTCGTTCGTTCGTTAAAATGAACGTAAGTCATGATTCTTCAAGTGATATCTTTAATACATCGTTGGGAAGTGTATCAGCTTGGCAGTCTCTTCTGGGAAACACTATGTACATTTTTGTCACTTTTCGTAGTCCGACATCTCCGTCTATTCCAGTGCATGAAGAGAGTAACATGCCAAACTTCTGGCATTTTTTTGACAGAAATTCATCCGCACCAAACCACGATCACGATGTTGCAGAAGATTTTATTAAATCAACAAAACTATTCATCTTTATCATGACATCACTTGTTTCTTCAATAGCACTGTTATACGGTTTAATAACATGGATAGTTATAGCTAAATCGCGTACATTGAAAAATTATGTTTTTTTAAATGTAATCGGTGCTCAATCGTTATGGTTCTGGTTTTCTTACATTGATTCCTATAGTATCGATCGATTAATGGAAGATCTGAAACAGGAGATGTATGAATACCGGGTTAAGTCTCCCGATTTGGTAAGCGCGACACATACATTATCTTACAACTCTAGCTATCAATGCGTAGTCTCATTACTCGGTCCTGCCTCATATTTATGGTTATTTATGGCTTCATTATTAATATACAATGACATTGTTATAGTTTTTAATAATAATGTTACGAGAAGATATTTGAAAAGCAACCTTTTTGTTTGGGGTGTGTCATTGTTAACTTTTTTAATTCATTATATTGCCAATGTTAAATTTGACCATCTGTGGTATAAATTGTGTCAGTATTTGATGTTAGTGGTTCAAATGTTTTTTTATGTGAGAGTTTTGTACTGTTTATTTAAAGGTTCTGATGTAAAAATACCTTCAAGACTTGGTCGGAATGTTCAGTTGGTGACTTTTACACTTTTTATGAGTGGAATGCCCATATTGCTGGCGAGTCAGACATTACAATTTGGTTTACCTAATAACAATGATATATTATTTGCTATGCATATATTACACACTATACTTGGTATCCTTGTTATAATAGACTCTGTTTTATTTTTAATGCTGAAATCGAATAGACGATTATGGTTTAAACGACGACAGAGCAATATTATTATTTAATATTTAGTATCTCTTAAAACTTTAGTTGTTTTTAAGTGCTATGTTCATATTTCTTTTTCATGTTAAATGGTATATAAATCAGATTCGAACAGGTAGGATAGTTTAGTGAATAAAGCATATCCTACCTGTTTGGATTTCATGTATCTAAAAATCTTAGTTTTTTTAAGTTCAATACGATTTCTCATTCGTATTAAAAAAAGGTTAATAGATAAAAAAGGGGTTTAATTAAAAATATATGTCAGACCTTTTTATATCTTTAACAACCTTTTTATACCTTTTTTTAAATAAATAAAAAAAATCTTATACTTATTAGGTACAACCAAATTTTCATGTTAAACTTTTTAAATGGTAGGTATATATTATATACCTAGCATTTAAAAAGTTTAACATAGTTTAACAATAAAATAGGGATTTGAATCAATAAAAATATGTCCTGTTTGGATTGTATGTAACCAGAGACTTTCTAGTCTCTGATGTAACTAAAAACCATAGATAACGTTAAGAAATTATTTTTAATGAGTTTTTTTTGATTTCGCATTCATGTTTAAAATTTTAGATGGTAAATACATAGAATAAGGATTATAATTTAAAAAATAATATCCAACTTTTTTGTATTTTATGTAGCTAAAAGTAAAACCTTTACCTCCTCATTCATAATCATTTTTTAAGCCTATTTTTTATTAGACATTTAGAAGACCTGGCTTCGATCATCAGCCCACAATAATCCATTCCACATGTTCTTTCTTGGTCACCATGTACCCAAGCGAATCCAGGGCAGGTCGCTAGTTTTAAACTTGTTAATTATCTTATTTTTTTATTAGAAAAATACTATTTTTAAGCTGTGCTTAGATATTGTTGTGTGTTATTATATTATATATTTTTTTTCTACGAATCATTATATATTTTTTATTAATGTACCTGAAATACCTAATAAAATCAAAAGTTTTACGTAGATTACTTACCCAATTAATAATTCTACTTTGCCTGACGCAATTACTTTTATCACAGACTATTAAATATACGTACAAAGCACGTAGTCAGCTGAGACGCAAGAGATGCGGTTTCGATTCCCGTTACGAGACAAATGTTTGTATGATCTGCAAATATTTGTTCCGAGTCTGGGTGTTGGTACCATAGTACTCGTAGTTCTTGATATCCACGACAAAAGGAATTTAAGTGTGAGGTCACTCTTTGGATGAATCTGGCCACAATTGTCCAGCCACAGCAAGATCACAGAAGAAGAAGAGAGAAGATATTTCTGCCGCCAAGTAGTAGTGATCGCATTGCTGTGTTTCGGTTTGAAGGGTACGGGTGCCGGTGTAATTACAGGCACATGAGACTTTTCATCGTTATGTCTCAGGGTCGGCAGCGCGCCAGTGATGCCTCTGGTGTTGCAGGCGTCCATAGGCTACGGTAACTGCTTTCCATCAGGTGGGTCGTAATGCTTGGTTGCTTGCTGCGTAAAAAAATTGATTGGGTCAACTCCATAAGACCGTGGAAACAAACCTGAAAAATTTATCTTGGTACACAAATGTAAGTATTCACGTACACAAAACGTCATCACGTGCATCATTATCAGCCGGTATGTATGAAGTTATTTAAATGTATTTTCCTTTAAACTATATTTTTATATAATATGTATGTGAGCGTATAACGGGATAAGTTTTAAATTGATACAAGAGTAATTTAGAGTAGATTTTGTTGGAGTAAGTTTGAATAAGATTTTCTTATATAACTATTATATATATTTATTTTTCTACTTAGCAATCAAACAAGCATATGGTACACCTGATGGAAAGTAGTTACCGTAGCCTATGGACGCCTGCAACACCAGAGGCATCACACGCGCGCTGCCGACCCTGAGACATAAATATAAAAAGTCTTATGTGCCTGTAATTTCACCGGCACCAGTACCCTTCAAACCAAAACACAGCAATACGAGCACTACTGCTTGGTGGCAGATTTCACGCTTTGCAGGCGGATTGGTGAGATCGCAGTATTAATGTTGAGTACTCACGTAGATGCTGTTGCCCAATTCCTTTTGTAATCCCTTAGTCAGCGACATCCACGGGAGGATACAGGATATGTGTTTGGGTCAGACATATTATCATCGTAAAAAGTTAGTACTAAAATAATAATAATAATAAGTCAGATTCAGAAGGCTGTACTCCTGGACTCGGCACGCATAGTCAGGAGGTTCCTCTCTCTGCAACCCTCCGACCGCTTGGGCCTTGCTCCGCGGCCGGAGGTTTCCCGTTCTGATATATAATATTTTGTACTATAATGTTTTTTATACTAAGTTTATTATGTTTTTGTAAATATGTAGTATTTCTTTAAAGTAAAAAAAAATTTTTTTAACGAGATTTTAAACAAATTAGTGAACTAATAATAATAAAAACTTTATTGACATAATACAAGTTTCATTATAATAATATATAGATGCTAAAAAAACTGTATTTCACGAGCCAGAACTATGTGAAAGTGGTTCTGTTTTCGGTGAAAATAAACATATATAGGTAGGTATTAGGATAGGTACTTCTTCTTTAGGCGCTTCTTTAGAGTAACTTCCACTTCACTTCAGTTTTCACAATTCATTTTGCGTTGCGATAGAAACTGTTCTTTCTTCTTTCTTTTTTTTTTTATGGCATCTGATTATTTTCTCAAGTTTGCCAATGTCAAGTTATTGATTTAAATCAAACAATGTCCAGTCGTCAAAGTCTTCTGTCAAGTCATGTTCTAGTAAATCGATGGCAGTTTACTAGAATGTTCCAGGACAATTTCCACCCCTTCGAAAAGACACGCAATACACTTATTTTATTAAAATTTACTCTATATGCTCTTTATAAGCTACACCGGTTAAAATGCCACCAAAATTACACGATATAACTCAAAAAACACTAGAAATTGAAATAAAATAAATAAGGACGACGTCTCCCTTCGAAAGAGCAGAAAAAGTCCTAGAAACTGTTCGCAAAAATACGTAGGTATACCTTCATTTCTTTTAAATAAATTGACACTGACTGACTGACTGACCATAGACTAGAAGTGCTCTGTGCCATAGACAATACAAATCGCCATTACTACCAAGGAGAGTACTATAACTACTACTAACAGACCACAGAGTACTTTTATATTATATTTTGTTGATAACTGTGTATTATAACTATTTCTTTATATTTCCATTTGCTGATGAATTAATTATGTATTTACATAATATATTTAGTATATTCGACTTCAACGTTCGTGTTGTCACTCGGGCAGGCCCTGTCTGAAAACCAGCGCCGCGCCGTATCTACTTGTAGGTCTGGTGTAGCTGTATGCTGAGACAGGGACTATTTGACCCCCACACAACATGCATTACGCCATTTGGTGTTTTTTTTAGTTTTTTGTAAAGTTACCTACTACTTAGTTAGGTAGGTACCTACTGTTATTTTTATATTGTTTCTTTTTAAGTGGGGACAAATAAACGTATTTTCTTTCTTTCTTTCTTTCTCTTTTCAGGTATCATTGTTTTATGTGATAAGGTACCTATCTATTTTTCCAAAAAAAGTTGGTAGAAAGCCTCGTTTAAACGTAAAATTCATAAATAGCTCTCATTTCTTGCTTGTGAACGACAGCCATTCACCAAAGGACCGTAAAACAGACATACAATAGTATGAGAACAAAAGACGGGAAGTACGGTGCCGTGTGTCTACAAAAGAGAAGCGAAGACATTGTCGAGATAAAACAATAGTATGTAGGTAGGTTTCGTCGGCAGTAAGCACATTAAAAGTAATTAAAGTAATAAAAAAAAGTCAAGTATATGCTCCCCAAGTGGAATGTGACCACGAAGAAAAGGATCTGTTCTGGGGAAGTTTAGAAAACCTTTTACAAACCATACCATTATATGAGAGAAAATTAATAGCAGGGGATTTGAACGGACATGTGGGTCTGAAAGCACCGGAAAACTCAGCCATACATGGAAATTTTGGGTATGGCACCTTTAACAGCTAAGGCCATGACATAATGAATTTAGCGACTCAATTCGACCTCCCAATCGTCAACACCTATTTCTAATAACTTTTCATTTAAAAAACCGACTTCCGCCAATGTATTCGACTAAATATTTGGATGAAAAAAAAAAGATGAAATAACCATAGTAGTGAAAGGATTATGATACTTTTTGAATGCAAATGCTTGGTTTGTTGCTGAAAATATCAAAATCGCCATATGTATGCCTACAATATTTGAGGAGTTCCCTCAATTCCTCATGGATTCCATCATCAGAACTGGATTCTGAAAAAAATGGGACCAATCTGGAAGTATATCTATTCAAACAAAAAAAGAATTTTCCAAATCGGTTCATAAACACCGGAGAGAAATGAGGTAACAAACATTAAAATATATATATATACAACCAAATTGAGAACCTCCTCCTTTTTGTGAAGTCGGTTGAAAA
Source organism: Epirrita christyi (assembly GCA_951392215.1). Classification (NCBI taxonomy): domain Eukaryota; kingdom Metazoa; phylum Arthropoda; class Insecta; order Lepidoptera; family Geometridae; genus Epirrita; species Epirrita christyi. The sequence continues at coordinate 5,978,695 of OX595861.1, forward strand.
GTAAGAGTGTGACAGCGTCAATCGTACAAAAACATTAAAAAAAATACAACCGATTTGAGAACCTCCTCCTTTTTTGGGAAGTCGGTTAATTATTAGATCTCCTTTACCTTGCTTTTTCTGTCCTGAGGCCTTACCATGAGCTTTTATAGCGGTTCAGTTCAAAAACTATTCAGTACAAAATATCAGTTTGTCGTTGACATCCGTCATCATTGTATAACTTTAGTTGCAGAAGTCTATAGAAATTCTGTTGTTGAGCCTTTAAATATAGCTGCGGACATCACGGAACAGATATTTTGTACTGAATAGTTTTTGAACTGAATTGCTATAAGAGCTCATGGTAAGGCCTCTGTTCCAGAAAACTTCTTTACTATAACAGTCGAGACGGCCAATGAAATAAAATGTTCAGCATTATTAGCCTCTGATGGGATATGCTCTGAGGAACTATTCGATCTCTAATCAGCATCAAGGTTCTACCATCGCACCTCTATACACCGGAAAAGATTATCACCATCATCATCATTGTCTTGCCCTTATCCCAATTTATTTGGGGTCGGCGCAGTACGTCTTTCTCTTCCACTCTCTCCTGTCAGCCGTCACCTCATCATTCACTCCTTTCTCATTCATATCATCTCTCACGCAATCCATCCATCGTTTCTTAGGTCTTCCTCTTCCTTTCCATCCACTAACCTTCATATCACTCTCCTAGTTAAGATAAGATAAGATAAGATAATAATTTTATTTATGAAACTTAATGAAAATACATAACATACAATTAGGTTAACTTAAACAGTTAATTACCATAGATGCTAAGGTTAGGTATGTTATGATAATGTTATGCAGTAATAGAACACTAACTCCCACCCTAGGTACAACCTGTGTTGTGGGAGATAGTCTCTTTCGTCCGGTTCAGCTTCATTCAATAGTTTTGAATTTGATGCTACATTTACATTAAACATAATATTATACCCTCCTATCCAAAGACAAACTTCCATCGTTTCTTAGGTCTTCCTCTTCCTTTCCATCCACTAACCTTATTACTATATTCATCACTCTCCTAGTTACATGTGTTTCATCCCTCCTCCTAACATGCCCATACCAAGCTAAACGATTCCCTTTCAACTTTTCTGTCACTGGTGCAATTTTCAAACTTCCTCTTATATACTCATTCCTTATTTTATCCATTCTTGTTACTCCGCACATCCATCTTAACATTCTTATATCTGCTACACCGAAAAAAATATCATCCACATCACATATAATCGACATATGGGTATCTCGTACAACTTCCTTTACGAGATCTGTTCTCCACCATACGCGCGAAACGTGTGTAAACGCCATAGGACGTCAGTGGATGAAGGCGGCTCAAGACCATTCGTCGTTGCATTCTAGGAGGGGCCTATGTTCAGTAGTGACAGTCTACAGGCTGATGATGAAGCGATAATGATGACTTACGATTGTGTGTAATGAACTCCCAAAGCTTTTTCACAAAACAACAATATACCTTCAAAAAAAAATCCCTTTGGTACAACCAGTTGGACATTGAAGTTGGACCATGGGGAAAAACCAAAATTAAGAGACCTTCATGGAAGGCAACTCATTCGCAATGCTGGTATCAATTGCTGGCTTACCATCAAGCGGGTCGTACACTTGTCTGCCAAGCAATTAACATAAATAATAAACTATACATTGTTTTTGCCATTACAAAATATACATTTCGTTTGACTACATAACGTAGTACCAACTAAAGTCAATTAATAGTAACACAGTATTAAATAAGCTTCGAGACTACATAACACCTGTGAATGAGGCTCTTACATTCTCCAACAATGTAATTAAGTTTCAACGAAAACAACCGTGTAACTCACATAATGCAATTATTTAGTTTAGTGATTTTCAAGTAATGCGAGTAGGTACCTACTAGTCCACGGTTTCTCTCACATATATTTAATTATTTATTTAAGCTTCAATTTCCCTATATACCTTACAATTTTAATTTAAACATTTACGTCTATGTACCTATGTCTTCACATGAGTTTATTTTAAACACAACAAAAAAACATAAAATTTATTGAATAATTTTCTTATTAACGTCATTAGATTTCTTGAGGAGTTCAATTTTATTTTAAACGACGAAGGCGCCAAATCTAAATAACGAATGAATTCAACTAATTTTCTGTTTACCAGAACATTATAATGTACAAAATGAACATAATGCTCAAAAATTATAGATCAAATTGCTATTTCGTAATTTTTCTACACGTTGACGGTTGTAGTAAGTGTACCAAAAGTCCATGTTTTATTACAATTCTGCATCTTAAAAACTATATAATCAAATATAATAATCAACTAACAATCAATATTGTGATTATTTGATTTCAAGTAGTTAAATATTTATACATATTCGATTTTTATTGTAGAGCTTTCCATCTTTCGACCCAGGCCTCCTCCGACCTTTATTTCCCTTCTATAAATATTAATTTGTCTTTGTAATTTTCTTCTTTGTATATAATACATATTGAAATCTTTTTTTTATATATATTTCATTTAAAATTTGCTTTGGTTGGTGGGTTTTGGTCTACGCTCTCGTGGGAATAGGACATAGGTACACTGGCGTTAATGAAAAGGGCTCACAAGATATCTCCTAAACTATGCAAGATAGCTACCTGAAATATATTGTAAGTGAAAGAGAATTTAACTAACTATTTAAAAACCTTTTCTACGATGGCCTAATTTTAGATTTACGATGTTCTTGAATAGTTTGGGATGTATTATGGTTCTTCTAAGTGACCCTATAACATTGCCCGCCAGTGAGGTAGGCAAAATGTCAAAGTTTGGTAAATCCATTAATATGAAACAAAAATTTGTAAGTTTTGAAATTAATCAGTTGTACCAAACTTCAGACCATTGAGTTCAGTCCTCAATATTTTTGTTCGGTTTCGATTGTTTCGGTTACAAATGTTTGTACAATCTGCTAACATTTGTTCCGGGTCTGAGTGTTATGGTACCATGGTATTCATAGTTTCTGATGCCCACAACACATGGGATCCGAGTAAAGCATCAAGACTACCTATGTGACTGTTGGGTGTTATTTTTTTATTTATTTATTCATTTATTTATTGAAAAGACCAACAGCTATTAAACAATATTTAAACAATATATAATTTATATTCATGTTATGGTTATAATATATTATGTTATGGTTTCTGGAGAACATTATATTATGGTATGGTCGTTAGAACGATAGAGAATATTTGTAGCTAGAAAATGTATCAAATAAAAAGTAAAAAACTGTAATTTAGAAAACTGATAAAATATTTGAATATAAACGAGTTGCTTCACTGATGGATTGAGTAGTGTCTGAGTAACAATGAGTAATATAATACCAGCCATGGAACGTGTCAGTAAAGGTATGAACATCAACCATCAACCAACCGCACTAGGAAACATTTGTATCAAGCACATGTTTGGGCACAGAGTGTCGATCCAATTCGGTTCACACAAATTCCGACAATTCAAACCCGTTTTTATTTTTATTTTAGTAAGTGGCATAATTGGTTCTTTGCCCACCTGATTTGAAGCATTCCTCATATCAGTTCTTTGAGCTATATGATCTGCCCATTGCCATTTCAACTTGTTAATTCTGAGAGCTATGTTGGAGTCCTTGGTTCTTCTACGGATTTCCTCATTTCGTTCCACTACTAACCAATATTATAGTTATTGATATAAGTCCAAGAGGCGCTGCATTTTATTAAACTACCCGCTCTATTGGTTATTATCGCTCTGATTTCAAAGGCTTTTAAAACGAAAGATTTCCTTTGTTCCTGTTTTTAAAGGCCAAAGTGAATCCGTTGGTTAAGTTAAAAAAGCACTCTTAAAAGGTTGAATCTGGTTGCTTTAACTTTCCCAATTTTTTTTATAAGTATGTTTTAGTTATCTGGCTATAGTATAACTTTTCATTTAAAAAACCGACTTCCGCCATTGTATTCGACTAAATAATTTTGGATAAAAAAAAATGTATGAAAGAACCATAGTAGTGAAAGGATTATGATACTTTCTGAATGCAAATGCTTGGTGTCTTGCTGAAAATATCAAAATCGCCATATGTATGCCTACAATATTTGAGGAGTTCCCTCAATTTCTCATGGATCCCATCATCAGAACTGGATTCTGAAAAAAATGGGACCAATCTGGAAGTATATCTATTCAAATAAAAAAAGAATTTTCCAAATCGGTTCATAAACGCCGGAGATATGAGGTAACAAACATAAAAAAAAAATAAAAAAAATACAACCGAATTGAGAACCGCCTCCTTTTTGTGAAGTCGGTTAAAAATGAAACAGCAATGAATACTAGAAATAACTAGATCAGGTTGCCACCATTTTTAGGTTATGAATTTTTTAGATAAATTCAATCAATAAATAAATGAATTAATATTATGTGTACCAACTTTCAATTTTTTTTTCTATGTAATATAAATAAAAACTATGTATGTAATGTATTGTATTAAGTACATCAGTTATCTAGTACCCATAACACAAGCTCTGCTTAGCTTAGGGCTAGATAATGTTGTGTGAAATGTCCAGCATTTATTTATTTTATTTCTTTGGTTCAGTAGATTCGGAGAAAACAGGCTGTATTAGACAGACGGACACCTGAGTGATCCCGCATTGGTTCCTTTTGTACATTTTGAGGTACGGAACAAACAATAAAAAAAAACGAAATTAAGAAAAAAATATGGAGGTACATAAAGAACTTAAAACTATAACAAGTGTAATACATAAGTGTACACGGATATTAGTAACTACCTATGTTACTTAACCGAATTCACAATAACTTTTCATTTAAAAAACCGACTTCCGCCATAGTATTCGACAAAATAATTTTGGATGAAAAAAAATTTATGAAAGAACCATAGTGGTGAAAGGATTATGATACTTTCTGAATGCAAATGCTTGGTGTCTTGCTGAAAATATCAAAATCGCTATATGTATGCCTACAATATTTGAGGAGTTCCCTCAATTCCTCATGGATCCCATCATCAGAACTGGATTCTGAAAAAAATGGGACCAATCTGGAAGTATATCTAGTCAAATAAAAAAAGAATTTTCCAAATCGGTTCGTAAACACCAGAGATATGCGGTAACAAACATTAAAAAAAAAAAAAAAAAAAAAAAAAAAAAATACAACCGAATTGAGAACCTCCTCCTTTTTTGGGAAGTCGGTTAAAAAGGACGAGGTTCTCAATTCGGTTGTATTTTTATTTTTTTATGTTTGTTACCTCATATTATCTCCGTCGTTTATAAACCGATTAGGAAAATTCTTTTGTATTTGATACTACCAGATTGGTCCTTTTCTTTCAAAACCCAGTTCTGATGATGGAATACATGAGGAATTGAGGGAACTCCTCAAATGCTACAGGCATACATGTATAGCAATTTTGGTATTTTTAGCAACAAGTTATTGTTTTGTATGTCTTTAGCAAATAAAAACATGCAGATAGCCAAATTCAATAGTGGAAGTCGATTTTTTAATGAACAGTTATTTGTAGAGATGCTTAACTAAAACGAAAAATGTCTTACGATCCACACACTAGGCAAAGTCTGAAAGAAATCTGTGTTATTTATATTTCAGAGTTACCTTTGTCAAAAAATAAGTTACACCCCTTTTATATGGAAGGTCGTCCCTGTATGTCATTTGAGTTAATATAGGGTAAATGTACCTGAGTATATCACTTCGCTCATTATCCCCCGGGAATAATGTCGGTCCTCTTCTAAATTAGTTCGTTCACTTTTGACGCTTTAATAAAGACGGGTACGGGTAACGGAAAATCTCTCGCCAGCCAAGACCTATAAATAGGAACTCTACAAGCTGATAAAGATAAGATAAAGATAACTTATTTGTTTTGAATATGGTAATTTTACATAGATGGTCATAATGATTATGTAGCCATAAAGTCGTAGTTTTTTTATTTTATTTATTAGAAGATCAACAGAAAATACAATTTAGATTGTAACATATAACTTATGCTATAAAAAGGCCAATAATAGATCTTCCTGAGGTAAATTACAATTCAAATTGACGACCCCTGTGGCGCGGCGGGCGAAGGTTCGCTACGACGCAGGAGGTTGCGGGTTCAATTCCCGCCACGGAACAAATATTTGTACGACCTGCAGGTATTTGTTCAGAGTGTTCTGGGTATTTTTCATGTATAATAAAAAATATCTATCTATGTAATGTATTGTATTAAGTATGTCAGTTATCTAGTACCCATAACACAAGCTCTGCTTAGCTTGGGGCTAGATAAAGTTTTGTGAAATGTCCAGCATTTATTTATTATTTAGATTTTTGTCTATTCCCTGGTGTACCTAATCCCTTAGTTGACTTTTATGACATCCACCAGAGGAGAAAGAGGGGTCTATTGTTAGGCCGGACACACCATGCCATAAACTGCCGTCATTATGTACGTAAAACACGCCTAATGAACCCGAAAAAGGTGTTTTTGTTGAAAGGTAATCATCTTTATTAAAATGTCAAAGTAACTGAACAAATTTAGCAAAAAGGGCCCCACATTAGTCCCTTGCGTAATAATAGAAGTGTTATGAAATGGTGTGAGGTGGAAACCTCTCCTTTTTAATTTAGATTTGGTGTCATCGTCTCGCACTTGTCTGTTATTATTATATATATGAGCTTGTGTTATGGGTACTAGATAACTGATATACTTAATACAATACATAACATAGATAGATATTTTTTATTATACATATTTTTCTATGTATAATAAAAAATATCTATCTATGTTATGTATTGTATTAAGTACCCAGAACACCCTGAACAAATATCTGCAGAAAGTACAAATATTTGTTCTGAGGCGGGAATCGAACCCGTAACCTCCTGCGTCGCTGGTGAACCTTCGCCCACCGCACCACAGAGGTCGTCAAAATCTAAGTACTTAACACTAATAGGTACTTCGATTGCCAATCCGCTTACAAAGCGTATAGTGACTGTAGCAAATCGCCCTATTGCAGTCTTTGGGGTCTCGTCCAGCAGTGGACGGATATGGACTGATGATAGTGATGATGATGATGATGAATTAAAAATGGGCTTGACTAATGAACATATCACCCAACACACGTGACACACGTACAAAAAAATAAATAAACAAGCATAGTAAAGTAGTATGTATGAGATTCGGTTTTAAGGTTCCGTACCTCAACAGAACCAGTATAGAATCACTTATAACGTCCCGCAAAACTGACTCATAAATCAGAGTTTGTTTATTTACGCCATACGTCAGTTTCCAATTTCAACTTTTTTGGTCCAGTAGGTTTAGAGAAATTACGCTATGGCAAAGTGACAGACAGAAAAATACCTGAGTGACCCTTTGGTACCATTATTTATTTATTTATTAGGAGGACCAACAGCTAGATTAGAAACTGAATAAGGTAAACTAAAATAGGAAACAGAGTAGCCAATTACCAGTCCTCACGGATGAACACAGAATTAACAAAAAAGAAAACGTATAAGCATTCATACAAGAATAGAAGCAGGCAAAGATAATAATAAGTCTAGAAGATAACAGTTTCAGAGCCAGTTTCACCAAACTCTGTTAGTTGCCCATACCTTGATTTTTTATTTCAGACAATTTTTGTAAACAAACGAATGTCAAGATATGCCACTGTGAGTAAAAGTGTCATGATTGTGTAGCATACGTGTAAATTCATATATGACACACATACAAGGCACTTATACACACAGTGGCATATCTTGACATTTGTTTGTTTACAAAAATTGTCAGAAAAAAAAATCAGAGTTTAGTTGTCTGTTGTTTTGTTAAATCTAACCATTGGTCAAGGTGACATATAATCTTAAAAAACACCTGTCAAAAAGCATTGTTTCGACTAAACCAGCTTTTCCCAAAGTGGGGGATAACGCCCCCTTGTGGACGCTGCAGGCCTAAAGGGCGGAAGTAAGAGACCCAGAAAAAAAAATAGTCGGTGCGCTCAGGTCTCAAGTTAACTCTTGCTATAATAAAAGTCTCGTTTAGAATGAATGTTTAACTCTCCGCTAATATAACTCACAATAATTAATTTAATTTGAAGTTATAGTGGTTTTTAAGTAGGTGAAAAAATGGGGGCGCTAAAAAATAATTTATTCTCAAAGTGGGAATTTATTCTCAAAATAAGTTTGGGAACCCCTGGACTGAACAGTTGTTTAACTGCCTGGTTATTTGTTGGTGAAATCAAACCTTAAGTCATTATAATACGCACAAAAAAGCGCTTACTTATATCTAACAAATTTTGAGATACAGAACCCTAACAATGGTAGAAATAGTAGATATAATATAATACACGACGATTTTGACCTGCTCAAAAGCTACCTTTTATCCCAGCAGCCAAGGAACGATTATTATTTGATCAAGATGAAGTGACAGCTGTCAAATGTGTGGATTCGATTTAAACCGTAAATAATACGTTTTTATGTTGAGAAATATGTTCTCACTTCTCATGCTCATGCAAGTGAGTATGAGTATGAGTACCTAAGCGGACTAAAACTGTCTTTTATGCTCTTCTACATAACGTGCACGGGTCTAGATATTAGTGTAGGTACCTACTTACCATGTGCACAAAGTTTCATGGAGTTTGAAGAAATAATAGCCAAAGGACATGTTCCAAAATGGCCTATATCGATGTACCTACATCAGACAGAGAATGGCGAAAAAATCAGTGATTATCGTAAAAATACTCATACTTTAATTTGAAGCATAATTTACTGCACAGAAATGTTTAGAATTCGTTTTTTTTTACTATGGTAACATATTTTCCTAAGCAGCCATGACAGGGAATGTCACGTTTATTGCTCTGTGGTTGCTTGCTTTATTCGTTCGTTGGGAGTAGTGTGTCTACATTGTTGCCTACGATAGCTTTATTCAATTAATATGATCATCACATCAGTACCAGTTCTTCAATTCAACATTTCGATTCTACGCGAAAATATTTTCCTTGCTCCAAGACCTAGCCACGACGCGAACGAAATGCAGTTCTGGTCAAATTAAGTTGTCAATAGCTGTCGAAACATTTTACCACAGAGTAAATTGTATCCACCCCGCTATATTGTTTTGTCTTGTGTTGCTCTCCGTGAAAAAGATATTTTAGGAACCTGCATTAAATGAAGCGAAATAATCAAGAAATAACAATGGGAAAAGGTTTTGCATATATTAACCCATGTTTACACAAGTGTACACCAACAAGGGCTAGGCTCCATACATCTTGGAACAACACCTTTAAAGCAAAAGTTCGTTCGCTTACCAGTGATCTCCTAAGGCTGACTGATCACAAAAGTAGTATTTTGAACGCCACGCCTAGTGCGACGAGACGAGATTAAATTGAGGTGCAAAAATAGTGTAGGTAGAACAATATACTAATAATAGTTGTAACCGAACAGAATTTCGAAAAAAAGTCTGGTTTTGCAAATAAAAATTGCACAAATGACCACCCTGTAAAAGCTTTGGCATTAAAATTGTCTTCATTTTGAATGGCAACAACACAATTTTTTATACGAATTATTTTAAAGTTCTAACCGCATAGATATGTATAATATGATTTGTATATTTTGATTAATTTAAAAAACCGCTCAAAATGAATACAGTCTGAAGTGCAACCCAGTTTCATCGTCAAATATGACATGCGATTTTCTACTTTAAGCAAAGCCGTTTGAAAAACAAAAACAGATTTTTGTATGTTTGGATTTTAGGGTCTACGGGTTAGGGCACTGAAGCCAAAAAAAAAAGAAAAAAGTCTCGTGCCTGTAATTTCACTGTCACCAAAGCCGGAACGCAGAAATGCAAGACTGATTGGCGGCAAAAAAAGGCATTATGGTAGTACATATAAGTTTTTAAACTATCATGTATGAACATAATTATCACTAGAAACGTGATATGTGTTATGTAACAATGAAACTGATAGGTGTTCGTAATAAAAAGTGAGAAAGAGGGTGGATCGTTACGGCTATCAATAACATCTACTCGCAAAGACTTCAGTTTACCCGTGATCATGGCGCATGCAACTGTGCCAAAATATCGGTAATCAATAAAGCTTAAAAATCATGGTAAATATCCCGTTTCGAGTGACAACTAGTATGGTATACACCGTCGATAGGTGAAAACTGCATTTAAAAAGTGGTGTAGTCTATTAATAATAGAACGTAGTAGTCAAAGAGGATAACCTCTTTTTATAAGTAGGTCAAAACTAAGATTCACCATTTTGTCGCAGTTAGAAACTTACAGACAGTTTCCAAGCTCGTTGCGTTGGTCGTTTGTAACTTTCCTTGTGGCTATGCATGCTTGTTATCTTCCTTTGTCATAGATATTTTATGTCATATTCGTGAATAATTGAACGAGCGAAGCGAGTTCTCCGAGTCAACTTGGAAGAATCGGCGTTTGTATGTATGTATGTATGTGTGTTTGTCCGATGAAAACTTGCTAACCGTTTATCCGATCTTCATGAAATTTAATATGGGGTTAGATAGTATTAGTACAATTTGTTGGTAAGGTTATGAGCTTATATCGGTCGGGGGGTTGATGAGATATTGGGGTCCAAGAGGGGGTAAAAAAATAAAAGTGAGACAGCCAGATCAAGTGGGGTGTCTAATGAAAGCGCTTTGGATGGACATTTCAAAACTGTTTTTAATAAGTATTTAGACTAAGAAGTTTCTGAGAAATTAGGGAAAATAAAAAACGTAAAAATCAAAAATTCTAGGGTTTTACAATTTGGTGTGCTTGTGGCTTTTGTGTCACAACTACAGGAAAAAGTCTGAAATTGAAGAATTTCGAGACATGTACCCTATAAAAAAAAACCATTATAACATCCATTGTTGAGCTCCCATTTTTAGGAATTTGAATGACGTTGGAGTTCTATGATTTCGTCAAAAGGACGTTATCAATGAATTCGTCAGTTCCTTGATATACTAACAGGTATGTTGTAGTATTACGCACTTTGCTTAGTCCTATTCAAAGGTTATTTCAATGACGTGTAGGAAATTACCTCGAGGTGAAAATTTTCAAAAATAATAATGGAAAATATGGAAATGACTTACTTAAATAGTCGGGCTGATAAAGGTGTCATCGCGATGTCTCAGTTCGGGGTGAACCACTAGTTATACATATATTAATACTAGTTGCGCCCCGCGGTTTCACCCGCGTGAATAATGATGAAAATTGATGATGATGATGATGATGAAAAGTAGCCTATGTGTTAATCCAGGGCGTAAAGTATCTTCATTCCAAATTTCACTCAAATCCATTCATTAGTTTTTACGTGAAAGAGTAACAAACATCCATCCATATTCACTAACTTTCGCATTTATAATATTAGTAGGATATTTTTTTTTTTTGAATCGTTTTTTTTTAAATGGGACAGTACGGGAATATCCAAATCCATAAGGGATACGGGAAAATTTTCTTTCGAACCATTTGCTCATTTTGTATTAAAACGATTTTAGCATAGTTATTTGTTTGGTCAAGCTTGAGTTCTCCATAAAAAAAAAGAGTTGTTTTGATTAAAAAATTTTTTAATGCCTGTTGACTCAGTTTCATGTAAGGATTGTTTCATTGTAAAGGAATAAAAAAATATGAGCAGCAAAAGTTAGTCAAATTTAATAAAATGTTTTCTCATACAATTTGCAAGTACGTTAATAAAACTATCGCAATAAATTTTCAAAATGACCTCCCTCTTGCTATTTCCAGGTACGGGCAGGTTTCAGAACACCTCTAGTGGCATCAGATAAAGATGTGTGGTGACTGTTGTTCTACTGCTCTGATTTGGTCTCGTGAAATGAGAAAAATCAGAGCTGTAGAAGTTAGTCAAACTTTAATAAGAACATCTTTGTCTAAGGCCACTACAGAGGTATTCTGAAACGTACCCGTACCTGGAAAAAGAAAGAGGGAGGCCATTTTGTTTTTTTTTTGCGATAGTTTTATTAACGTATGTACCAGATTACTTACAAATTGTATGAGAAAACATTTTATTAAATTTTACTAACTTCAAACAATCCTTACACGAAATTGAGTCGATACGGATTAAAAAATTTTTTGATCAAAACAACTCTTTTTTTATGGAGAACTCACGCTTGACCAAAAATTAACTATGCCAAAATCGTTTTCATACAAAATGAGCAAATGGTTCCAAAGACAGTTTTCCCGTATCTCTTAAGGATTCGGATATCCCCATGCTGTCACATTTCAAAAAAACAACCTGTACATGGGGTATATTCTTGGGCCCCACAGTACAATTTGCCAGCATTCAAAACTGAGTTGTCATTGAGATTAACCTATACCAACAATTACTCAAGATTACTCCATCCATACACTGAAATGATTAATCTAATGGTATTACCATGTACTTACTTGATTCATTGATTGTCAAATAGACTGTGATGTGGGTGTGGGCTTACCGATGTCCCTTGGTCTATTAGGAAGTTTTTTTAATTTAAAAAGTTGTTAAATGGTGTTTTCTCGATATCTATTGTATGTAACTACACTATTTTAGATGTCTTTTCTAAGTTTTGTATATTTAATGGTTAAAAATGTATTTCATGATTTTACATTTTAAGGACACTAGTCATAAAATAATTATGAAACTTTGGTGAGATTAAAAATCTCAGAATTTTAGATAGCTCAATGAATTTAGATGAAATTAAAAATCTCAGAATTTTAGACAGCTCAATGAAACTTTGATGAGATTAAAAATCTCAGAATTTTAGACAGCTCAATGAAACTTAGATGAGATTAAAAATCTCAGAATTTTGGACAGCTTAATGAAAATAGTACTTTTATAACTTTTCCACTTTTTCGAAAAGAGACGGCCATTTTTATTAACCGACTTCACAAAAAAGGAGTAGGTTCTCAATTCGGTTGTATTTTTTTTATTTTATTTTTTTTATTGTATCTCCGTCGTTTATAAACCGATTTGAAAAATTCTTTTTTTATTTGATGCACTTCCAGATTGATCCCATGTTTTTCAGAATCCAGTTCTGATGATGGAATCCATGAGGAATTGAGGGAACTCCTCAAATATTGTAGGCATACATACCTATTAGCGATTTTGATATTTTCAGCAACAAATCAAGCAAAAAGTTCAGAAAGTATCCATAACTCTTTCACCACTATGGTTTTTTCATAAAAAAAATTTATCCAGATATTTATTCGAATACAATGGCGTAAGTCGGTTTTTTAAATGAAAAGTTATTTTAGTCAAATTTCTATTATTTTTTGAGTAATGCTGTGTAATTTTGGAGGCATTTTAACCGGCGTAGCTTTGGCGTAGCATATGGTAGTGAAATTTAATATAAGTGTATTTATTACTAGAACATGACTTGACTGAGACTTTAACGACTTGACCTAAGTTTATCTAATACTTATTAAACGAGCAATATTTGTATACATATTGAGATCTCGAAAACAGCTCTATTTCAATGAAATTTGCTTTATGGAGGTTTTTAGGGGCGACCGACCGGGTGACTTTCAAGATGCTAGATGCTAGATGGCTAGATGATCGAGCTTTTCTCGGAAAACTCGGAAAAGCCTTTACCTTGAGATGAGCACAAGTTCTGCCACACATGGAATACTGCTCTCACCTAAGGCACGGGGCCCCCAAGTACCAGCTGCTTCGCTTTGACTACCTACAGAGAAGAGCCGTTAGAATCATCAACGACCCCAAGTTCACCAGTACACTAGAGCCGCTGAGCCTGCGCCGAGATATCGGTTCGCTTTGTGTATTCTATCGACTCTATAATGGGGAGTGCTCTGAGGAACTATTTGATCTTATACCTGCCTCCTGGTTCTATCGTCGCACCTCTCGACATCCGTTGGGAGCTCATCCACACATCATCGATGTGTGGGTATCTCGTACAGCTCGCTTTACGAGATCTTTTCTCCTACATACGTGCAAATTGTGGAATGAGCTACCTTCTGAGGTTTTCCCGCTAAACTACAACATGCACAGCTTCAAAAAAAATGTGAAAAGGGTCCTCCAAGGCTGGCAACGCATTGGCAATGCCTCGGGTGTTGCAGATGTCAATAGGCGACGGTAACCGCTTACCATCAGGCGGGCCGTATGCCAGTTTGTCGAGCCATAACATAAAATAACTTTTCATTTAAAAAACCGACTTCCGCCATTGTATTCGACTAAATATTTGGATGAAAGAACCATAGTGGTGAAAGGATTATGATACTTTTTGAATACAAATGCTTGGTTTGTTGCTGAAAATATCAAAATCGCCATATGTATGCATATACAATATTTGAGGAGTTCCCTCAATTCCTCATGGATCCCATCATCAGAACTGGGTTTTGAAAAAAATGGGACCAATTTGGAAGTATATCTATTCAAATAAAAAAATAATTTTCTAAATCGGTTCATAAACGCCGGAGATATGCGGTAACAAACATATAAAAAAAAAAAAAACAAAAAAAAAAAATACAACCGAATTGAGAACCTCCTCCTTTTTTGGGAAGTCGGTTAAAAAAAGACCTAGCTGGATCGATTTTTGATCTAGCGAGGTCTTATCTCAACGTAAACGCTTATTCGAGTTTCCCGAAAAAGCTCGGTCACCCAGCCCCCCAGTATTATGATCCGAGTGACTAGTGAGTGAGGAAATAGGGGGACAGATACTCATAATAATAAACCTAACACTTGACACTGGTATAATTGAGGAAGTTTTCCTCAGAGGTTATAATTAAAAGAAGAAGAAGAAAAACAGCATAGAATCAGTACAAAAGAAGAAGAAGACAAACAGCATAGAATCAGTACAAAAAATCCTGTTAAAACATTAATATCAACTTCACACCAATCTAATGCAAATGTTTGCTCACATAAACCCAAGGAAAACATTTCAAAACTCACCGTTCAGAATTCAAAGCATGCAAGGGATAAGCCGATTATTCTTTCATTCGTGTGCTGGTATATCTACATTGTACCGATGCAGGCAGGGAATACCGGAAGCTGGAGGTGTACTATGAAAGCACTTTACGTTTGGTATTGGCGTGAATTGATATTTAGCAAAAAACTTTTTCTGTATCAAAGGGAGAAATATTCGTAGATTATTCATATATATTTTGAAAATAATAAGGCTACTAGCATGGACGCCAAATAAATAGTTTTTTTTTGTTTTAAAAGGGTCTTTATTATTCATAAAATACAGAAAAAAACATTATAACTAAACACAGTTTAGTAATAAATATCTAAAATTAAAAACAACTCGGCAGGCTACGGCGCCTACAAAAGTTTTTGAACAAAATGAGTATTTATGTAAAATATTTGGCACTTTATAAATCTAAATTGGTGATATTTTATGCAATTGACATATATAAACCATTATAGCTATATGAGCACTTTGGCTAGCGAACATTTTTAACGTTGAGATTTTCAAGCGTAGGTACTTTAAGGTACCTACAAGTTATTTAAATATTAATTAGGTTGCTTAATTATTAAGGTGTAACAAAACTTGGTCAAGCATTACAAAGCATAAATCATAATAAAACATTCATTACATAAAAACATTCATAACATAAAAACATGATCTGAACTTGGTCAAGCATTACAAAACATAGGTAAAACATAATAAAACATTCATAGCATAAACATGATCTGACTTGAAGTGTTATCTTTCCAGACGCATCTTGTTTTATATCCATTTCAAAACTACAAGTTATATCTTCACACATACAAAATATGACCGGGAAATTCAATTTAGTGATCTAGAAAAAAAATGTGTTGAAGTATGATTAACTCGAAAAATTAGACAATCCATTGTACTGTATGTACGTACAGTTGCTTGCTTTCTTATTTAGCTTCCTCTACTTTTTTTCAGATTGAACAAAGCTCATTTTTTTATCGCTAACTTACTTTATTTTGTATCGTATCGTTTCACAGTACCCTACTTGCTGAGCAGTAATGAAAAATACACAGAAAGCTGAAATGGCTCTCAGAGGGATGTTGTTTGGTTTGTCGGCTTCAATGTTGAAGCTATCTTCTATTTTTTATAATGGATGCCATGCTCGTTACCGTCTAGGTACAAAATCAGAATTTTCTTATCTTATAACTTATAAGTTATAAGATAACTTGTAAGCCATATCTTTTTGAAATTAATTGGTACCAAAATTTTTATTACAAAAAAAACATAACATGCAAAGAAATTTCTTTTATATTTACGAAAAACCAGACGAACAAAAATGGTAGGGTGGATGAGGAAGTGGTTATGAGGAAGAGAAAGCGGAAGAGGAATTGTGAAGCACTAGGTTAGCGGATGCGGTTGAGGATGAGGAGATATTTGTGAGGAAGAGGATGCGGATGAGAAGAGGAAGAGGAAGCGGATGAGGAAGAGTGAGAATGATAGAGAGAGAGTGTTATGACTACTGAGACTATGCAAAGTCAAAGTCAAAGTCAAAGTCAAAAAGAACTTTATTCATTGAAATCACAAGGATCATTTTGAATCGTCTTATATAAAATTAAATTACTCCTGTTCCAACGCGACCAAGCCTAGAAGAATCAGGCAACAAACTCGGCTTGGCTTACATAAATGGTCCGTCTTACCACTAGGTGAGAAGCGCCTGTGTGGTGCCTCGGAGCAAGGAGTTGCTGATACATAGTAAATGAGAACTTAAAAACCTTAGGAAGGTAGTCAAAAGTAAATAAACATCAGCAAAAATATGCAAGACAGCACACGCTACGCTTGTTATACTTATAAATAATAATCTAATACAAACATGTAAATAGGTAAGTACAGATATTGCAAATTTCCATTTTAGCAGTCGAGGGGCAGAGCGACATCAGGCCACGCGGCTTTATCATTAATATAGTCATCAAGAGTGTAATACGCTTTCTTAATTAGATTCATCTTTATGTAGGATTTAAATCTTCGAATAGGAAGTTTAAATGCACCTTCTGGAAGTTTATTATAGAACCGTACAGAATTCCCCATAAAAGACTTACTTTCTTTAATCGAAATTTTGGTATATTTAGTTTGTGTTTATTTCTCGTGTTAATACCATGCACGTCACTTTTTATCATAAAACTATCCAAGTGTTTATGTGTATGTAATAATATTTCATAGATATATTGCGATATTACTGTAAGAATATTGATTTCTTTGAAACGCTCTCTCAAGGAGTCACGCGACTTCATTTTATAAATGGCACGTATTGCCCGTTTTTGCAATACAAAAATAGCTTGGATATCTGCTGCTTTACCCCACAGTATGATACCATATGACATAACACTATGGAAGTAGCTAAAATAAACAAGCCTAGCTGTAGCTTCATCAGTAAGCTGCCTTATTATACGAACTGCATATGCAGCGGAACTAAGTCTACCAGCAAGAGCCACAATTTGTGGTGCCCACTGCAACCCTGCATCAATATTAAGCCCTAAGAAAATGGTAGACTTGACAAGATCAAGTGTCTCCCCATTTATATGCCAGTCAACCTGTAGGATCAAGCGAGGAAGAGCGCGGGTGGCGGGAGGGTTGCGACTCGCTCGCTACGGCCAGTCGCACCGCGTTGCTATGGTTGCAAGCGCGCGAGTGTATTCGCGTATGCGCGATAAAAATTCCGTTTAAATTCCTCTTAATCTAAGAGGAAGCGGAAGCGGAAGAGGATTTTTTGACTTTCGTTTATAGGGAAGTGGTAACGGTTGAGGAACTCCAAAAAATTGCGGAACTTCCGCATTATGAGGAAGCGGAAACAGAATCCTCATCAACCCTTAAAAATGATAGCGCCTTCAGCTACGGAAACGGAATTCTTAATAAAATCTTACCATCAAGACAAGGATATAGTTTTCGAAATAGAATCCTTTCTATTTCATTTTGTTGGGGAAACATAATATTTTTGAACGAGCGAAGCGAGTTCTCTGAGTCAAGTTGGAAGAATCGGCGTTTGTATGTATGTGTGTATGTATGTATGTTTGTCCGATGAAAACTTCCAAACCGTTGATCCGATCTTCATGAAATTTGGTATGGGGGTAGATAGTATTGGTACAATTTGTAGGTAAGGTTATGAGCTATATCGGTCAGGGGGTTGCTGAGATATTGGGTACCAAGAGGGGGTAAAAAAAATAAAAGTGAGACAGTCAGATCAAGTGGGGTGTCTAATGAAAGCGCTTTAGTTGGACATTTCAAAACTGTTTTTAATAAGTATTTAAACTTAGTAGTTTCCGAGATATTAGGGAAAATAAAAAAGGCAAAAATCTAAAATTCTAGGGTACTTCCAGCAGTCCCACAATTCTGAAATTTGGTATGCTTGTGGCTTTTGTGTCACAACTACAGGGAAAAGTCTGAAATTGAAGAAATTAGAAACCTGAACCATAAAAAACTTTAACCAATATAATATCCATTGTTGACCCCCCATTCCTAGGAATTTGAATGACATCGGAGTTCTATGTTTTCGTCAAAAGAACGATATCAATTAATTCGTCAAGTACTTTAAATAGTAACAGCTATAGTATTTTCGCCCTGTTTCTTAGTCCTATTCAAAGGCTATTTCGATGATGTGTAGAAAAATTACCTATAGAGGTTACATTTTTTTCTCAATAAATGTTTTTAGAAATCGGTTAGAAGGGTAAAGAAAGTAAAAATATGCAAAAATATCTCGAAGATACTTCAAGTTCTCTGGTAATGCTGAAATTTATTATTTAAGTATATTTTGTTCTACGGGGAGAAGTCGAAAATTGAGGATTTTTTCTTTGTAATATCCATTTTTAGAGTAGAAAACTTCAATCTTTAAAAATTAGGTAGCAAAACTAACAACTAGATGGCACTGCTTAATTAAAAAAAACTTTTCTTTTGCTTCACAAAATCTCTTTCATATTAGAGAAATTGACTCGATAGTTTTAGATTTCTGATGGATCATCCATACAAACATACTTACATAGCCGTTAAATACAAAACCATTTCTTCCCCTCTTAAATTAGTCGGGCTGATAAAGGTGTCATCGCGAGGTCTCAGTTCGGGGCGAACCACTAGTTTAGATAGTTAAAAAATACTATCATAAGATTCATAAGAGAAAAGTTTATTTTTATTAAAATATTTTTTTTTAATATGTTTTACGAAACATACTTTGCAATTATAATAAATTAGGTACATTTGTTTAGACAGTGTTTGAGCAAACTCATTCCCAAGCTTTATTACCATGTAAATAATCTGAGATTTTATATATTACGCTTTTTTGAAAGTTTACGTTTCATCAGGTTTTTAAATTTGTTTATCGACAATTTTAGCACGTTGCTTGGGATTTTGCTATCTATAGCAAAAACATTGCTCTGTGAACGATTAACTAATTTGATGCAGGTACCTACCCTATTAGTGGGAACAGAAAGTCTATCTATAATTATAGCTATAATATCATCTGTATCAGGAACTACGAGTGCCGTGGTATCATAACACCCAGACCCTTAATTAATAACATTGTTATGATTTACATTATGATTGTCGTTTTTTTAGTAAATAAGTTTATAAGCAAACATGGAAATGTCATGATCTCTTATTTCTTTAAAAATTCAAAGTGTTTTTCTGGGGCCCCTATTATAAATTTTATTATATTTAAAACTTACATCTAGGTATGAACGATAACAATTATATATAAAAATAACATGTCAAGGACATCTTATTATTCTGAAGGCCAATAACAAGTTTCCGCAAATGCTACTAAATATGTAGAAAAAAAAACAAAAGTTAGTAGACGACAAAATAAGATGCAAGTCAGATTGATTCAGTTAATTAGTTGTGTTAGTTGTCTGTATAATTAGAATTTGACTGATTATACAGACAACTAATAATAATAAAGACTAATTGCATGAACAGAGACCTTGCCATGAGCTCTTACAGCGATTCAGTTCAAAAACTATTCAGTAAAAAATATCGGTTCGTCGTTGACATCCGTCATCATTGAATAACTTTAATCGCAGAAGTCCTTCTGCTACTGTGCCTTTAAATATAGCTGCGGACATCACGGAACCGATATTTTGTACTGAATAGTTTTTGAACAGAATCGCTATAAGAGCTCATGTGTAGACCTCTGACCTCTTCTGCAACAAAATTTTGAATGTATTTACTTATGTAGAATGAGTTTGTACATCTTTTGAAAATTTCACAGGCACTATGCGAAACGTACAATGTAAACAGCTCAGTGTAATGTAAGCTCTGAAAATGCATACGAAAACATACAAAATCTGCGAGGAAAACTAACTTGTGCTTAGAACAGTGTACATTTGCTTTAGTTATTATTCTGAGGTCTACACACTATTTTCTCGACTACAATGCCATATACTAACGACATTTTATATGTTTATAAAATAAATAAGGTATTAAGAAAGTCGGTGGATATAGGCGGCTCAAGACCATACGTTATGGCGTTCTATGGGAAAGGCTTAGGTCCAGCAGTGAATGTCTATCAGATAATGATGATTTCAAACCGGAAGTCTCAATTTAGGACCTAAAGTGATACTTGCGTTATCTAGGTCTATCTATGTATCTGTGACTCATCATCACCATCATCAGCCTGTAGAAGTCCAATGCTGGACATAAGCCTCTCTCTTAGAATGCCACGACGAACGGTCTTGAGCCGCCTCCATCCACCGACTTCCTGCAACGTTTATAATGTCTTTAGTCCATCGAGTGGAGGGCCTTTCTCTACCACGTCGTCCGGTTTGTGGTCGCCACTCGAGAGTTTTTATTCCGCGACAGTTATCGGTTCTTCGAGCTATATGACCTGCCCATTGCCACTTCAACTTGCTAATTCTGAGAGCTGTCGGTGACCTTGGTTCTTCTACGGATTTCCTCATTTCGGATTCTATAACGTAGTGAAACTTCTAGCATTGCTCTCCCCATAGCCCGCTGCGCGACTTTGAGGTTTTCTATACGACCAATAGCTAGCGACCACGTTTCAGTGCCGTATATCATCACTGACAACGCGCACTGGTTTATATAGACTGTCTTCAGGCTCTGCTGTATCTGTGACGAGAAGACATGGCGTAGTTGCCCGAACGCTGCCTATCCGAGTTGGATTCGTCGGTTGACCTCTTAGTCGAAGTTGGACCCTCCTAGTTGATATCTGTGACTATATCACAATTTTTGTATGTATAATAAAAATATCTATCTATGTAATGTATTGTATTAAGTATATACTTAATACAATACATTACATAGATAGATATTTTTATCACATCATTATATTATTTTTTGATAACTGATATCAGTTATCTAGTACCCATAATACAAGCTCTGCTTAGCTTGGGGCTAGATAATGTTGTGTGAAATGTCCAGCATTATTATTATTATTATTAATTAATCCAAAATTAGGTATATCGAAACATTTTCTTTCATAAGATAATCATTTAACACCTCAGGTGGTTTAAAACCAAAGCTTAGCGGGATGTTTAGACAACGCATGGCAAAAACATTCAAACCAGGCATATACCCAACCGCACTCAGTACCAATTTCTGAATCTAAATTTGGACATGCGCGATGACGTAGTCTATATAGCTCGCAGAACCAATAACCGTAGGGTGATAAAGATTTTTTTTTAATTTAAATAAATGACAGAACTGTCATGTTGTTCACCTGAGCGATAACCCATTGCAAAAGCAATATCTCTTGGGTCACACTCACGTAGGACATTACGCCCATCATCCTGACATAAAGATGAAAATGTCTCACATGCCTGTAATTTCACCGGCACTCATACCTGTCAAACCGGAACACAGCAAATGCTCATATTACTGCTTTGCTGTAGAAATATTGTGTCCTACTTTCTAGGTGAACTCTTTCACAAGGAGCTCTACTACTTACTGCTATACTATACAATAACTACTATAATGTACTATATATACTATGCGATAAGACCACCCATTCTATAACAACACATATACACATTCAATAAAATAGTATAGTAACGTAGTTTAGTAGTATAGTAATTTTGTCATTTTGTTTTTTTTTTTACTTATATTACCTATTGTTATTATTTAATTTTTGACATTGTTACATTCTTTGATTGTCTTTGTCTTTAATTAATGTTATTGGTGTATAATCCATATATGTATAATTAATGTATTAGATAAATAAATAGATAGTTAGTTTTCGTTTTCGTTTGTGAAATTGTTTCTTTTTTTGTATAAATTATTATGGTGTGCAATATAGCATTTTCTGTCTATCTATCTATACTATTATATTATACACTTTTTAGTTTGTTTGTACCTTAAAGCTCTCAGCAAACTCAAGTTTTTCATCTTCAAAGTGTTGTGGAGATACTGCAGTAACCTACAGATTGTATAATATCAGTGTTATAGTGCTAGTGTCATTCAATAGGTAGGTACTTGAATTGTAAGGTTCTTTTCTAATGGCAGTACCTACGGGTTCATTATTTTTGAGATTCTTAACCACAGAGCTTATTCTGTTTTCATAACCCTAGATTTCAGTCTGGTGGTTTTCACTCGGGAGTGCTTTTATTTTTGGGTTCGGTTAGGAATGGGCCCGAAAACACAGGTTTTCCGTACATCCAAACACTCAACGTACATTGAAGTATCCTTATATTGTTAACTGTTATACTTCAACGTTACATAACTCAGGACAGGTAGCATAGGATCTTAATAGTACAGGCTTCTATACCCAAAAGATTATCTAATTTACTTTTTCTGTTACTTTTGACATTGTTTTTCTGATTGATTGACTTGTTTCGTTAACTTTTTTAAGTAAGCGCAATTTTTATATAATTTGCCTGTATTACTTATAATCATAGACATATACGTAAGGACATGCCGGACGCTCACTAGATAACCGCCAAATAAAATGGTGTAAAATCAGTTGAGTGACACCATCGATAATCAGTCGGTTACGTACACCGCGCGCGATCGTTTCGGCCACACAATGCCGTATTGTGTGGTGAAAGGCTGCAGAAACAACTTTGCAAAGTGTAACTTAAAAAAAGTATGGCATTTCTTATCATTGGTATGGCAAAGTTTTGTATGTTGAACTTTCCCTAGTAATAGAAAAAAAAATTATTTCCTTGGTAGATTGCTCTGCAATTCAATAAAGAGACGCCATACAAGCAAAACGCTAACTTTGTAAGGATGTTAATTGATACGCGTGTGAGTTTCTTGGTTGTAAATAACCGGACTCCCAATAAGCAAAAAGGTTATAACTTTCGGGTTTTTTTGTTCATTTCAACGTAGTTATAATGTAATCCGAGAGATGGCGCTGATTTTTCTCTAAGGAGTCATTGCTATATTGTTTTTTCTGACAAGCGTATCTTTACTTTTAAATCTATGCTTATAATATTAAAATTGCAGCACCCTACAGGGTACATGTACTTTCATAAGCTACTCTTAAACCTAAGCTATAAATTATGTATATGTTGACAATTAATAAACAATTAAAACAATTAATTAAGAAAATGTATTACACTCTTGATGACTATATTAATGATAAAGCTGCATGGCCTGATGTCGCTCTGCCCTTCGACTGCTTAAATAGAAAGTTGCAATATCTGTACTTAACTTATTACATGGTTCTATTAGATTGTTATTTATAACTATATCAAGCGTAGCATGTGCTGTTTAGTAAACTTTTGCTGTTGTTTATTTATTTACTTTTGACTACTTTTGACTACTTTTTTAAGGTTTTTAAGTTCTCATTTACTATGTATCAGTAACTCCCAGCTCCGAGGCACTACACAGACGCATCCCAGCTAGTGGTCAAAGTAAGCCAAGCCGTGTTTGTTGCCTGATTCTTCTAGGCTTGGTCGCGTTGGAACAGGAGTAATTTTAGTTTATGAGACGGTTTAAACTAATCATTGTGATTTTAACGAATATATTTATTTTGATTTGATTACGCGAAAGGGTTTTTTAGAAACCGATATACTGAAACGCAAATTTTCACGGCCCGGTATAATATAATTATAATTCTAATTCAAAAAGTGGGAGATAATATTTGCACTAACGTAGTGCATTAGGGTGTACTGTCCATTGTACCCCTGCTTAACTTACCCCAGCCAGGCAAGGACCCTAAAATAACGGAGAAGGACTTTGGGTTGATGATAGCACTGTTTTAGTGCCCCCAAGGTGTTGTATATGAAATTAAACAGGACTTGATAAGCTCTTAGAGTCACATTTTTTCCCTGGCTTCATTTGTGGCGGTGCACTGTCACATCTGCTACTTCCCCATTGCTCAACTAGTTGAGCAGTAGGACATAGTTTGTTATACCGAATATTTTATGTTCTACAAATTGAGATAATTACCTCATCATCAGCTACTGTTAGACTAATCATCTATTATGTTAATCACCACGCTTGGCAGGAGGATTGGTGATCACAGTTTGGTGTTAAGTAGATACACATCAATGCTCCACCGTCTCTTCGTCCTGAAGACAGCTGCAACATAACTGTCTCTCTGTCCACTGTCTCGATTCATTTCGAAATCGTCAAAGCTCTTGTTGAGATTCAGCTACTGTTTTTTACAAACTTCACTATCTCATGTGCTTCAATTTTAGACCTTTTTTTTACTTGTGTTAAAAAGCCTCCTAGCATTCTTAATTTCAGAATTGTGACGTCACTGGAAGAATTCTTTTTAATGCATTGAATAAGAAGCAATTTTTTAAATTCAAGTTGATACCTGTTCTTGAGAAAAAGTGTCTAAGCAAGCACACGATAGATACAGACATACAGGCAGACAGTGAGAGATACAAACAGACAACAAAGTGACCCTAAGGGTTCCGTTTTTGTCTGTTGAGGTACGGAACCCTAATAATGTATTAAAACAAATTCTTAAGTCAAATAAAATTAAAAATTTTTTGTGTTTGTTATCTCATATATTATCTCCGTCGTTTATGAACCGATTTGCAAAATTCTTTTTTATTTGAATAGATATACTTCCAGATTGGTCCCATTTCAAAACCCAGTTCTGATGATGGAATCCACGAGTAATTGAGAGAACTCCTCAAATGTTATAGGCATACATATAGCAATTTTGGTATTTTCAGCAACAATAGTTATTGTTTTGTATGCCTTTAGCAAATAAAAACATGCAGATAGCCGAATTCAATGCGAAAGTCGGTTTTTTTAATGAAAAGTTATTATTTGATGAGAAGTGTATTTGTATATCGGAGCTTATTGTACGTATATAAAGCTACAGGTGCCATTTAATTTAATCCCCAAGATAGCAATAAAAAGAAATGCTTCCCCATTCAAAGAATGCCATTAAGTGGATGGGTGCAAAGTGAAGAGGCGCTGAGAATCTACCATGGAGCTTATAATAATTAAGTAAAGGGAGTTTTTAGTGCACTTAGGTAATGGGTTTTTTCCCTAGAGCGTAATAAAAATATTGAGTAGATAGAAAATGCTTTATTGCATTGTAAAAAACAAGTCCATAAACGAAGTATATGTAATTTTTTTCTTTTTTTTTAAATTAATTTCTTTGGCTGTAGGAGCCATTAGTTTCTACACAATTGCTGAATTTCAGAAAAAGGGTCAAAATAAAGGAAAAAGTTCTAAAATCTAGGAATTTTGACTTTTTTTAAAAGCTTTTATTTAACTTGACTTGTTAGTCATGTGGGACAAATCTTGAAACTGAATTTTGAACCAGTTCCACCAAACCGTTTGAGCTAAAAAATTTCATACCTGTCAAATTCAGATGACAATACAATATTATGGTCACAACAAGCTGATCTGATGATGATGGACAACGGAACTCCTTGATGACTAATAGTAGCCTGGCAGTGTTTGGGCTCATTTTAAGATCCGATCCGATCACTAATTTAATAAAAGCTTGTTTTGAAAAAGAAATTTTTCAACAATATACTTGTAACTACTATAATAAGATGATGAAGTTTAAACGAAAAAGTGGCTAAAACTCAAAAAGGCTTCTGATGATTTCGAAATAATTTATGGATGGAACCCTCAAGGTGCGTGTCTAACTCGTACTTGTCCGTTCAAGATTCAAACTCAGAATTGAACTAGTTACGAAAAGATAGTTTCAGCTATTCAACTGAAACGTATTGCCCGTTTACCTTGAAAGAAACTCGATTTAGCAAAATAGGTAGTCTATTTAGACTCGCACTTTCTAAGTTTGGTCCTTAGATAATGTAACGTATTCGAAGGTTTGTTTGCGTTAGAACAGGGTAAATTCACTGGTCTACAAGACGATTCAATATTATCCTTGTGATTTCAATGAATAAAATAATAATTAATTTGACTTCTAAGACTTGTCTTAATTAATAAGATAAGAAAGTATGTATATCGAAGAATTTGATTTGTTGAATTTTTATAGTATTTTATTACTTATGTATGGGATATGTCTACCCACTTTGTGACTTTGACCAAGTTTTCGTCGACCATGGATCTCCCAAGGGGTCAAAGAGAAAGGGGAATGCCCTTTCTCTTTGACCCCTTGGGAGATCCATGGTCACCCCCTATTCCTTATGAAGCTCCTGCTTAGGGAGTCCAAGAATACTTCATTATTATTTATTTCTCTTTGGAATAGAGTTAAGGTAAAAATTTATCAAAAAGCAACCAAACAATCTACTGGTGGATAGTGAGAGGCCATGGACCCCCTAGAGGTTTCAATGAGGGGGTTCAGTCCAAGTGGAATGCATTTCCTTTTATCAAATTTAGTTTAAATGCAGAAATGACCAACGATGTCTACTGCAACTAATTATGGTGACAACAACGAAAATGAAACAAATAAAACGAATGGAAGATTAAAGTTTGTCCGGGGAAGTACCTATTTCTGCCGCCAAGCGGAAGTGCTCGCATTGGTGTGTTTTGATTTGAAGGCTACGGGTGCCGGTGAAATTACAAGCACATGAGAATTTTCATCTTTATGTCTCAGGGTAAGCAGCGCGCGTGTGATGCCTCTGGTGTTTCAGGCATCCATAGGCTACGGTAACTACTTACCATCAGGTGGGCCGTATGTTTGTTTGCTTGCCAAGTAGTATAAAAAGAACTATCAGTAACTACTCTGAGATAATGGTGACAAACATTTTATAGGAGATGTGTAGCAGTGGACTTCTACAGGCTGATGATAATGAGACTTGTGTCTGTGCTCGTTTTGATCAGCTCACAGTTTTGATTACTAATTAACCGACTTCCCAAAAAAGGAGCCCTCCGGACAGGAGGTTCTCAATTAGGTTGTATATTGTATATATATTTTTTTTATGTTTGTTACCGCATATCTCCGGCGTTTATGAACCGATTTGGAAAATTCTTTTTTTATTTGAATAGATATTCCAGAATTCCAGATTGGTCCCATTTTTTTCAAAATACAGTTCTGATGATGGAATCCATGAGGAATTGAGGGAACTCCTCAAATATTGTAGGCATACATATGGCGATTTTGATATTTTCAGCAACAAACCAAGCATTTGCATTCAAAAAGTATCATAATCCTTTCACCAATGGTTCTTTCATCATTTTTTTTTCATCCAGATATTTAGTCGAATACTATGGCGGAAGTCGGTTTTTTAAATGAAAAGTTATTTTATCTGTATTATTCAATCAAACGTATATTGCTTATAAGCTTTTGGAAAAATAAATGTCATGTTTAACAATAAACTTGTTATTTCGGGCTATTCCCAGTAGTTTTACCGAGTAGTCTTACCAGTTGAACTACTGGGAATTTTCTTCCCAACAGACTTACTAGTAAGACCACTGGCAACATTGTACCCAGTAGACTTATCAGAAAAACAAAACTCCTAATAGTCCCACTCTTATGCTAAACTAGACGCTAAAAGGAATCAATATACAAAGGTAGGAGGAGTCATAAAACTAGAAAGGTAAAGTTTCGCTATTTGACTACGGAACTCCAATTAGGACAAAAGCTTCATGCAATGTTCTAACTTAATTTATTATGCCTGTTCGTGACTCGTTTTGGGGCCGTAAATTATGAAATGGAACCGAGTGGTTATTTAAAGTACATTATGTTGGTAGGTGATATATTATGAAATTGTAGAAAGGTGCCTTTTGGTTTCAAGCTTATGGTACTTATAGAGGATTCCACGCTCTTGTCCGTACAAAAAGACCAACAGTTTTTCCACTCTTTAATTTACAATAACCTTTTATTTAAATATCTTTTCATTTAAAAAACCGACTTCCGCCATTGTGTACGACTAAATATTTGGATGAAAAAAAATGATGAAAGAACCATAGTGGTGAAAGGATTATGATACTTTTTGAATGCAAATGCTTGGCTTGTTGCTGAAAATATCAAAATCGCCATATGTATGCCTACAATATTTGAGGAGTTCCCTCAATTCCTCATGGATTCCACCATCAGAACTGGATTTTGAAAAAAATGGGACCAATCTGGAAGTATATCTATTCAAATAAAAAAAGAATTTTCCAAATCGGTTCATAAACGCCGGAGAGTCGGTTAAAAACCGACTTCCGCCATTGTATACGACTAAAAAAAATTATGAAAAAACCATAGTGGTGAAAGGGTTATGATACTTTCTGAATGCAAAACACCCAGACCCGGAACAAATATTTGCTGATCAAACATTTGTCCCGCAACGAGAATCATTTTTAACCGACTTCACAATAAAGGAAGAGGTTCTCAATTCGGTTGTATTTTTTTTTATGTTTGTTATCTCGTGTATGTATGCTGTTTTTATTTGAATATACTTCCAGAATCGTCTAATTTTTTTAAAAATCCAGTTCTGATGATGGAATCCATGAAGAATTGAGGGAACTCTTCAAATATTGTAGGCATAAGTACATATATTGATTTTGATATATTCAGCAACAAATCAAGCATTTGCATTCAGAAAGAATCATAACACTTTCACCACTCTGGTTTTTTCACCATCAACATATCATCCAGATATTTAGTCGAATAAAATGGCATAAGTCGGTATTTTAAATGAAAAGTTATCTATCTCTCCTTCATATAAGTGCGTGCATTTCCATGGTCCGTCCTTTACATTCTCGCCGGTAAATAATTTAACACAAATTATGTAATTTACAAAACAAATGTCACCGCTTTATCACTGTCCAAATGATAATTTGAATAGTAACTAGACTACGAGATCGGGTTTATGAGATAACAGATTACAAACTATATCTCACCATGTATCTCACTTACAGCCTTGACAATGATAACCCCCTGGAGGGTAAATACTTCATGCATGGAAACACAGAGAATAATAAGCAGCTGGGTCATTTCATACGAACTCAGCATCCATTTGAGTACTTACCACCAATACTGCGAAACGTGGTGATTTTGGTAAATCTGTCACTTTTACATTCTATGGGAGGCCTCGTCCAACAATGGACGTTTTATGGTTGCTGTGACGTGAGTCATCTAGCAACAGTCGTAATAAACGTTCTCTTTCTTTCTTTCTTTAATTTAAATGCGTTTAATGCGTCACTATATGATGGAATCCGAAATGAGGAAATCCGTAGAAGAACCAAGGCCACCGACATAACTCTCAGAATTAGCAAGTTGTAGTGGCAATGGACAAGTCATATAGTTCAAAGAAATAACCGTTGGGGAATAAAGGTTCTCGATTGGCGACCACAAACCGGACGACGCGGTAGAGCAGTCACGGGGAGACGGTGGACGGAGGCGGTTCAATACCGTTAGTTGTGGCATTTTAAGGGGGAATCCTATGTCCAGCAGTGGACTTGTACAGGCGGATGATGATGATGGTGAAATACGTTATTGGCTTTAAGCAAAGTGCATTGGACTAAGCATGCATGAGCGGTATTTATTGAGCTTATTACAAATGCTATACTACCTAGGTCACGTCCACTTAGGTCGCGCTCTACATGGTATTGCACTGCGCCCGTCACCCTGAGACATCAAAGTCTCAAATGCCTGTCCATTTCACCGGTACCCATACCCTTCAAACCCAAACACTGCAATGCGAGGAGGGTTCCCAACGAGTAACACTATTACTCGTTGGGAATTTTTTCCAAGGAATATTCCCAACGAGTAACACCCAAGACATAGAGTTGTCGATGGGAACCCTTCCAATGCCAGCTTGGCCGTACGTAACGTATCGTGACGTAGGCATGACTACATTCGTGGAAACGTAATACCTTCGACTGTGTAGTGAACCAGCTAAAATTTATATGCTCTAACTCAGATGAGGGTAGTGCGTAAATAAAATAACAATGGCTCTCTGTTAAAATATGAACGAGATGAGATGAAATCTTTGGCGGCTGCGGTTAGTTAGAATGTTTGCACAGGTTTGAGGATAATGTAGGTATAGACTAAGGCCGAGATAAATAGATGTTAGTTAGCACGTGCTTAGTATTATAATTGTCACTCTCTCACACGCGTGTTTTAACATCTATGTGACAGTGACAGGGACAGTTACCGGTAGCAGAAAATAAGGCACTTAACTACGCCGTTTTGCACACGAACGAAGATTTCTTCTAATTTGGCTGTTATTTCTTCAAACTACATGAGACTTTGTACACATGATCAGTACCCTAAAGTGCATCACACACGTAGCAGAGACGATAGTATACGAAAATGATATATTCACGCGGAAACCTTCAAACTGTATTGTATTTCAATTTGTATACACAGATACCATCTGTTCATCTTTTGATATATATCGGTGCCTACAGATTAGCGATGCGCGACCATAACTAAATTTTACTATCGAATAATATGCCACTACTGAATTTCTCAGTCGACTTGGAAAAATAGTGCTAAACTAGAAAAGTTATTCGAATAAACGAATACTATTTTCAGTAATACTTGTACGATCCGCAGCGGAAAACCCCGAATGGATACGAATTCACTCGCGACGACTGTGCCGACGATGCGGCGATAGGCGGCGGAACATTGTGATTGGTGATCAAAGTACCTACTTACGCCAATAACTACACTTGGATGGATGAATGAATTCATTCGGTGTTCACGACTTCAGTCGCACTAGTTGGATAAATTTATTAGTCGACTAGTTCGAATACTTTTATTCATAGTCGCGCATCGCTACTACAGATGCTTGACGGTAAAATATAAGTGGTCTGCTACGTGTGTGTTGCTCCTTGAGTTTAGTATAGAGATCGATATGGACAGATACGCGCTCAGGTACAGATATCTTACCGAATCTGCTACGTGTGTGACACACTTTACATTTAGACCCGTGGTGCGTTAGTTTCTTATAAAATGATATTATTATAGTTACCAAAACATAAATAAAAAAAAGTATTATTAAAAAACTGACGCACAACGGGTCTAGATATTTGTGTACGATCATGTGTACCAATTTTCATGGACTTTGATGAAATAACAGTCAAAATAGAACCTACCGACTTTCGGTCACGTACAAAAGGACGTAAGCACCCTACCGGTAAACTCCTCTTAATAAGGCACGGGACAATTACTTACCACCTTAGAGTATTTTGACTATAGATCATGACTCGTTCAATTTACATCTGCTTTTATTCATTCATTTGTAGCTTGAAGAGACCCTTAAAACTTTTACCAGTAATGGCTTTGATAAACAATACACAGTTGTTAGCAAACACGTTATGTAATAGGGTTTTATTAATTTTTTACTGATTTTAATGAATATTGTAAATAATTACTGTAAATAAATTGGACCACCGGTCGTATTTTGTACACTGGCAACGTGGCATATAAATAGAGCGACACTCTCAAGTGGGGGGTCATTCAATTCCTTCGTCGACCAAGACACGCTCTTGGTGACCCGGATGACGAAATCACCGCCGCGAATACGGGGGCGTCATCATCCAATCACGACAGAGTAAACAATACACAGATACAGCGACCCCGCCGGCGGGGTCGAAGACTTTAAGTACCTTCAGTACCACACGCCTAAACCGGTACCAGCATGTTCCGGGGCGTTTGCTCCTATCCTCCAGTCTTTTCAGTACCTTCTGTACCACACGCCTAAACCGTTACAAGCATGTTCCGGGGCGTCTTCCTATTCCTCCCAATCTGGCAACGGCCCAAGCCGAGGTCCGTACCTAAGTGATGCCCTTGCGCTAGTTGCCCCAACCTAATTTTAACGGTTGAGTGCCTTCCGCGCTCACCAAAAGTCCGGTAACGCAGCATCGGCCATCTGAGGCCAACTGCATTTTGTCCTTCAGAAAAAAAAAGTGGGGGGTCATTCAGTTGATAGCCTTCGAAGCGCACGGACGTAAAGTGAGATAGTGATAGTGATTCAAGAAAATAAACGATATTACAACTAGAGTACCATCTTTTATTCAGTTAGTGCAAGTGTTAATAATGTAATGGCAATTACGCTAACTGCAACAGTTTTTGAACTACCATCATTTGAAAAAAAAAAAGAAACGAAATGTCTTCGAAATTCGAAGGTGTTTTGTGGAAACTTTTAACTTTTTTCAAACAAGATTCCTGTAAATGTTTTTGTGATATTTGTTAGGTAGGATTATTTATAATATTACTCTGTATATCTCGTGAAGCAAGTTTTTAAGTGAAACTTACACTTATTGGAAAAACGCTGGTACATTTGGTGGTAACACAACGTAAACGGACAATGGTAAAGTGATTACCACCGACATTTCGCTTAATTGTGATTATATTTTTTGATTGTCCTGAATAAGTAATTTAAAGTATTATTTATACGTATAACAAGCGTAGCGTGTGCTGTCTTGCATATTTTTGCTGATGTTTATTTACTTTTGACTACCTTCCTAAGGTTTTTAAGTTCTCATTTACTATGTATCAGCAACTCCTTGCTCCGAGGCACCACACAGGCGCTTCTCACCTAGTGGTAAGACGGACCATTTATGTAAGCCAAGCCGTGTTTGTTGCCTGATTCTTCTAGGCTTGGTCGCGTTGGAACAGGAGTAATTTTAGCTTATAAGACGATTTAAATAATCCTTGTGATTTCAATGAATAAAGTTCTTTTTGACTTTGACTTTTGACTTTGACTTTGACTTTGAAAGAAGATTTGAATAAACACATAAATAATAAATTCAAAACCTGGTTTTTAATCATTATTCAGATAATAATAATTCTGATTTTTGTAAGTCATCGAACAACTAAACGTCGGCAAAATTGCAGGTCAAAAAAAAAAGAAAAAAAAAAAAATAGCAAATTCGTTCTTTCGTTTGCAAAATTTCGTGCAATACCACGATTTCCAAATTTATATACATCTGAAACTCATTGATGACTAAAATTATTATACCCATGATTATTAATCGGTACAAGTGCCTCCTCCAGTAAATACAAATTTTATCATCAAAAGTTTGATATCCAAAATAGAAGAATACTTTGTTCGCGTACCTACAAAAGGGCGTAAGCGGACCGCTAACCATCTCTTATTTATTTTTGTTGCGATTTGCAGGTTACAATTTCACTTTGGCAACATACCGGTTTGAGCCGACGTGTTTTTATTAAATTCCAATGAATTTCCCGTCCTCAACTTTGCCGATTCAATAAAACTTTGGGCGTTGGATGAATGACAGTCACTTTTATTATGAATTGATGGAGTTTGCTGAGTGGCAAATGTCTACAACTTTTCACCTTTTCTTAATTCAATTTGTACGTGGAAAATTCAATTTCTCTTAGCCCTTTGACCATGCGAGTAAGTAAACTTAAAGTCGTTCAGTTTTTCTATAGATAATAGTGGAAGAAAGGAAAACCAGGTAAGTACCTAGCTATTACTGCGAGATTTTTGTTAGTAGTAAAACTTCTTGTGAAAGAGTTCGTCCGGGGAAGTACTACCACCGTACCTATTTCTGCCGCCAAGCAGTAGTGCTCGCATTGCTGTTTCAGTTTGAAGGGTACGAGTGCCGGTGAAATTACAGGCACATGAGACTGTTCAACTTTATGTCTCAGGGTCAGCAGCGCGCGTGTGGTAACTCTAGTGTTGCAGGCGTCCATATAGGCTACGGTAACAATTTTTCATCATGTGGGCGGTATGCTTGTTTGCTTGCCAACTAGTATAAAAAAAATACCTACCGATAATATGGTAGGTGTGTTCACAACGGTGTCCGTAAAAACAGACATTGCAGCTGGCCCTAAATAATCATTAACGTATTTTTTGCAGGTTTTTAAGTGCAGCCGTTAATTATTTATAGGTCATTGAAATCACACTAATATTACTAAATATATGAGAAAGTTTGTGAGTATGTTTGTTACTTCTTCACGCTTAAACCGCTGAACGGATGTGAGAGAAATTTGGAATGGAGATACCTTACGTATACCCTGGATTAACATATTGGCTACTTTTCATCATCATCAATTTTCATCATTGTTCACGCGGGTGAAACCGCGGGTGCAGCTAATTATACATAAATATTGATTGACCTGATGTAGCACCTTAACGAAACAACTTAAATTTCCCAATTTGAATCGGGCACAAAAGTCATTGATGCCTTGCTCGTTGAGCCTTTTAAAGCTGTCCAATTTACAGTTGAAGAAATATAAAGGAGAACTTTGTGTTTAATATTGGCAGAAGCCAGTTTTATTGGCATATAAACCGAGCTTGCCTTCCGTCTAAGCAGGGCCGAACCGGGCCGAACACGTTTATTACGGCCTAGACTACATCCTTAAATGCTACATTTATTTTGGCGCCTAGGCCACTTTGTGCGTTCTCCTTTCATTTTTGCTTTTATATTCTTCACAATTGCTCGATGCGACATGCCTTTCAAAAAAGAACTAAGCTCATATTTACCAACACATAATGTTCATCGTGTTTTTTGACTGATTAAACAATATCAAAACTTTGCATGTTTTCTGTTTCTTTCATGTTGCGATTTTTTTATGTTTTTATGAAGGTTGTTAAAGTATGTTACATCTCTGGAAGCGCTTTGGTCCAATTGACCATACATTCGTCCTAGACTCCTTTGTTGATTGAACGATTTTGGATGGCTAGAAAAAAATGTGGATGAGTGTACAATTTAAGTAAGTACTAAACTACTTATACATAAGTAGTAAAGTAAGACGACCTCTGTGGCGCGGCGGGCGAAGGTTCGCCTGCGACGCAGGAGGTTGCGGGTTCGATTCCCGCCTCGGAACAAATATTTGTACAATCTGCAGATATTTGTTCAGAGTGTTCTGGGTATTTTTCTATGTATAATAAAAATATCTATCTATGTAATGTTATATATATTGTATTAAGTATATCAGTTATCTAGTACCCATAACACAAGCTCTGCTTAGCTTGGGGCTAGATAATGTTGTGAGAAATGTCCAGCATTTATTTATTTATTTATAAGTAAGCTATTTACTCCCACACTAGGATTCCCTGTATTGTGTATGGCGGCTAGTATCTTTCAGGACTTTATTTGATTGATTTTATAGATATTTGTCTAATACTATTAAAATACAAATACAAATTATTTATTTGTTCGAAACACAGGTAGGTACAGCTTAATACAGATGATATTTAATTTATAGATTCATTATGTTTTGTCTTCATTCCGGCATACAAATTTAAGCGAGCAATATTTGTGTACCTATATACATATTGAGATCTCGGAAACGGCTTTTATGATTTCGATGAAATTTGCTGGGGGTTTTTGGGTGCGAATCAATCAAGTAGGGTAACTATAGGGTCTCATCTCTGTGAAAACGCGTTTTTTCCAGTTTTCCACACTGACTCAGGTAGTGAGATTAGATTATTATTTATAAGTATAACAAGCGTAGCGTGTGCTGTCTTGCATATTTTTGCTGATGTTTATTTACTTTTGACTACCTTCCTAAGGTTTTTAAGTTCTCATTTACTATGTATCAGCAACTCCTTGCTCCGAGGCACCACACAGGCGCTTCTCACCTAGTGGTAAGACGGACCATTTATGTAAGCCAAGCCGAGTTTGTTGCCTGATTCTTCTAGGCTTGGTCGCGTTGGAACAGGAGTAATTTAATTTTATATAAGACGATTCAAAATGATCCTTGTGATTTCAATGAATAAAGTTCTTTTTGACTTTGACTTTGACTTTGACTTGAGTGTAATATTATATTCAATTATATAAGTTACATTAACGGCAATCGGGAGTGTCCAGCCTAAAAATAGAGCACTCTGTCTCCTCTGATAGTTTGAAACATTGTTAGAAACGTTAAAGTTTCTCTAAAATATGAAAACACCTTCAAGAACTTTCAAACAAGACTCAAAGGACAAAGTTTGCTAACAAACTCATAATTAAAAGAGCTTTGTTCCGGGTTTTACCAACGACATAACATAACACCCAAAAGTCACATACGTAGTCATGGTCCCATACCTATACCCCTTTAGTCCTTATTCTAAGCTATACCCTGATTTTTTATCTCAGACAATTTTTGTAAACAAAGAAATGTCAAGATATGCCAATGTGTGTATGAGTGTCATGATTGTGTATCATACGTGTATATACACCAAATGCCAAACGGTCTTTAGCCTCCTACATCCATCAACTTCCTGCGACCTTTTTAATGTCCTTGGTCCATACAGAGACTTGACTCTACTAGGGAATCCTAGTACCCTAATTTTTTACCTTAGACTATTTTTGTAAACAAAAAAAAGTCAAGATTATGCCACTGTGTGTATAAGTGTCATGTATATGTATCATACTTATGTGTATATGCACGTATGGTACACAATCATGACACTTATACACACAGTGGCATATCTTGTCATTTCTTTAATTCTTTGTTTACAAAATTGTCTAAGATGAAAAACCAGGGTATACTAGGATTTACTAGTAGAGTCAAGTCTCTATGGACCACGGACATTAAAATGGTCGCAGTAAGTCGATGGATGGAGGAGGCTAAAGACCATTTGGCGAGGAGGCCTTTGTCCAGCGTGTACTTATACAGGCTAATGATAAAGATGTATCTGTTTTGGTGTTGAATGTTATCAGACACCAACGTGACGACCTCTGCAGCGTGGCGGGCGAGTAGGCGGCTGAGACAAGGGTAAGGGTTTGATTCTCACTGCAGGACAAATAGAAATAGAAAAAAGTTTATTTGCAACAACAACAACAAATTTAACAAATAAAAGACAAAAATAAAAAATAAGACAGTGTAAAAAAAATCAGAAGTTATTGCTGTTACAAAAAGGTGTTAGCATGATCTGCAAATATTTGTTCTGGATCTAGGTATTGTTATACCATGGTACTCGTAGTTCCAGATACCCACGACACATGTCATCCTATGTATGTGATTGTTGTGTGTTATGCTATGTTATGTTATGATATTTCAATGATGTTAAAAGTTGGCACGGTTTGGCCTTCGCTCTCAATATTAGTAAGGGATCAGTCCCTACAATCCCTACATAACTAAGCCAATATTACCTACCGATTGTGGCTTACCAATTCCTTTATCTTCCCGTAACAGGACCGTAACTCAGTTACTACAACCCGGGTAGGAGTAATCGTATCAATTATTGCTGACCGAGTGCTTGGGTAGGAGGTAGAACCTATTTTGGTTAGGTAAGGTATCTTAAAATTAAATTTATAGGGATTTCAATCACTTGGGAAATAAGAAAGGAGTTGTATGTATACTATGAATATATTTTACCGAGCTCGTAAGACCCTATTTCACGTCAATTTATGTGGGTGATACATCGGCCTCCGTATTCTCTATCTCGCGACAGATTTGCAACAGGCGTTATTTGTGCGATCACTGCTGTCAAACGTAGCTTTTCTTAGAATAATGACTGTGCGAGGTTGATGAGCGGTGCAAGGATGTGTAGCGAGGCTGTGGAACG
Source organism: Epirrita christyi (assembly GCA_951392215.1). NCBI lineage: Eukaryota > Metazoa > Arthropoda > Insecta > Lepidoptera > Geometridae > Epirrita > Epirrita christyi. The sequence goes on from OX595861.1 coordinate 6,016,368, forward strand.
GTGCGTATATGAGCGGTGCGAGGATGTGTAGCGGGCTCTTTTCAGACTGACTGCTAGTAGTTTCTCGCTCGCGTCCATCCCTCGCACACATCTCTCGCACACATTCTTCGCAACACATTACTCGCAACACATTCCTCGAAACACATTCCTCGGACGCACCTCGCTGTTTCCACTAGAGCTGCGCTGAGCGAGGCTAGGTAAATGAAGTGATTCTATTTGTTCTAAACAAACACATCTCTCGCTACGCATCCTCTCTCATCTCTGGCGGAAACGCTGCCTAAAGCACTTTGGTCGTTATTCTAAGCTTTTCTCTTACAAAACTTACCGTTTGACCAGCAATGATTGCACAGTTTACGCCTGTTGCTAACCTGTCGCGAGATAGAGGATAGCCCAGCCGGCCTAGACAAACGGTATTCGCTTCGAAGTGATTCTATTCCTACAGTCGTAATACAATACAAAAGACCACGTGACATATCGATAGCTTACGTCAATCTCATACATTTTGGACGTTTCTAAAAGCGTCATCGCTATTAGAATGTTACTTTGTCTACGGCCTCTGATGGGGTGTGTCTAGTCTGAACGCCGCTACTTTTACTTGTCAAATCAAAAGAATCCTTTGTTTGCCGCTGGTGTTGCATAATATGTCAGTAGGCGACGGTAATCACTTGCCATCAGGCGGGCTAATAAGATTGTTTGTTGAGCAATTACATCAAAATATACAAATTAAATACAATCTAGTTTTAATAACTTTTCATTTAAAAAACCGACTTCCGCCATTTTATTCGACAAAATATTTGGATGAAAAAAAAATGATGAAAGATTCATAGTGGTGAAAGGATTATTATACTTTTTGAAAGCAAATGCTTGGTTTGTTGCTGAAAATAGTAAAATCGCCATATGTATGCCTACAATATTTGAGGAGTTCCCTCAATTCCTCATGGATCCCATCATCAGAACAGGATTTTGAAAAAAATCGGACCAATCTGGAAGTATATCTATTCAAATAAAAAAAGAATTTTCCAAATCGGTTCATAAACGCCGGAGATATGCGGTAACAAACATTAAAAAAAAAAAAAAAAAACAATCGAGTTGAGAACCTCCTCCTTTTTTGGGAAGTCGGTTAAAAAACCAACTTCCGCCATTGTATTCAACCTAATATTTGGATGAAAAAAAATTATGAAAGAACCATAGTGGTGAAAGGATTATGATACATTTTGAATGCAAATGCTTGGGTTGTTGCTGAAAATATCAAAATCGCCATATGTATGCCTGCAATATTTGAGGAGTTCCCTCAATTCCTCATGGATTCCATAATCAGAACTGGATTCTGAAAAAATGGGACCAATCTGTTTATCTATTCAAATAAAAAAAGAATTTTCCAAATCGGTTCATAAACGCCGGAGACATGAGGTAACAAAAAATAAAAAAAAATAAAAAAAACAACCTAATTGAGAACCTCCTCCTTTTTTGGGTAGTCGGTTAAAAAGAATATTTAATGTTATTAAAATTACAATTTTGGTTATGACTTATGATGTGATTCAAGATGTCTATTATATTTTTAAGTCAAAGCTCAGAATAATGACTGAAGCACTATTCTGAGGGTCAAAGAGATAATCCTGAAGCCTTTGTTATCTAACGCCAGTCAAAACCCTGTCAAATAAATACGTGACAGTTGCTGTGTGGCCTCTACTATAAAAGCCTTTGCTTATAAATCCAAGGTCAAGTCAGGCAAGTCAAAATTTAAAAAGTTTACAACCCCTTGGGTCTCAACTGGGCCTCGCTGCCGTTCCGATCAGCCCAAATACGAGTCTACGCAACTTTTGAATTTTTTATTCAGTTCAGTTGCGTGTTATTTGTTGATTTTGGTATGTGTCTTGGTGTTGGACCTACCTACCGTACAAGCCATGAATCAAGCCTCTGCGTTCAATAAATGGAAAGTGGCCACTTTTTTTTCCATTTTCCATTTTCCGGCAGAGTAAAAGCTTCTCGCTGGAAAAAAGTGGCGGTTACACTAACTACACTAGTCATGCCGTGGTGTCCGGCCTAAGAATAGACTCCTCCGTCTCCTCTCGTGGATGAAGTAAAAGTTGTACCAGGGGATGGGCAGCAGTATCCACCTGAGCACTTTATACCAAACTGCGATTACCAATCCGCCTGCCAAGCGTGGCGATTTTGACAAATCCCCCTATTTTATTAAATGGGGGAGGCCTCGTCCAGCGGTGGACATAAACAGGCTGGGTGATGTAATTAGGACTTTGCATCCTTAGAATTAGATATAGATAGATGAGATAGATGAACACTTTATTGTAGGATAAAAAAAATTGCGCTTTACTATAAAACAAAAAATGCTGGACGGTTCACACAACATTATCTAGCCCTAAGCTAAGCAGAGCTTGTGTTATGGGTACTAGATAACGGAGGCCCAATTCTCTAAGTTATTTTAAAACTACACTGAAAGTTGACCGAATCGAGACTGAATTGTAAATTGACAGAAAGTTGAATTTCTGGTCCCTCATAAATAAGAATTTAGTCTGCTTTCAATTCATGGTGACCACCATTAGAGTAGGATAGTTATATAAATAATTGGAAAAAGTAAAGAGAGACTCCATCCACTTATGCTAATATTAACGAAAAAACTTAGAATCGTTCAAGTTTCGGTCACATTTCGTTATAATCACATTACAGTGTTGTATTTAATGTTTAGAGAATACCATTTCTGACATTTAAGACATCGACACGAGATCGAAACATGATTCGAACTCTATTTTAACTATTTTTAAGTTAGTGAATTGGGCCTCTGATATACTTAATACAATACATTAAATAGATAGATATATTTTATTATACATAGAAAATACCCAGAACACCCTGAACAAATATCTGCATATCGTACAAATATTTGTTCCGAGGCGGCAATCGAACCCGCAACCTCCTGCGTCGCAGGCGAACCATCGCCAGCCGCGCCACAGTGGTCGTCTACTACTATGGGCGACTTTACCGCTTAAAGCGATATCTCTCAGACAAATTTTGCCATCACCAATCACCAATTAGCTACTTTTGAATCGTTTAAATCAGTGATTCAACACTAAACAGCGTTTATGACTAAGAAAAATTTAAAACAATGATTTTAGCACTGCTTAAAATTTAAATAGGGATTAAAAATGATACTTGTACTCTTATAGATATCGGTTGATTCTCTCCCATTTTAAAGCTACAATCATGCGGTGCTAGCACACTTCTTCGTTTGTATGGAAATGGTGGTCACGTGATACCGTTTATTGCAACTCAATTAAGATTAATTGCTTATTTGCTTTATTGATTAAGCAATCGAGTAGCAATAATATAAAATACTCTAATAAAAAAAAAATATTATAGTTTTAACACTGCCGCGAATACACTTTGATAAAGTTCTAGCTAAAGTTTTTTGATAAGAAGAAAAGAAAAGTACGGCTGTGCCTAATCGGTGCTCTTAGTGGAAGGCTTCCTATGCTCGACTTGGCGGGGGCACTACCGTGCTCCCAAATAACAATATCTAGCAACACAGGCACGAATAATCAATACAAAAACATAACGTTGCATCCTACTAATATTATAAACGTGAAAGTTTGTAAGTATGGATGGATGGATGGATGGATGTTACTCTTTCACGTAAAAACTACTGAATGGATTTTAATGAAACTTTACAATAATATAGCTTAAACATCATAATAACACATAGATTTCAATTTATAAAGATATTGTGTGAATTCTCCATAATACGACGATGAAAAAATCTACCATCTGAAGCTATTCTGGCGTGCGCTGCCAAAACAGCTAGAGTTACACATATGTAATGTATGATGGAAATGTTTATCTTAAATAGTCCTACAAAAAAACCCGCCACAGTATATATATAGGTTATATTCTTTTGTACGCCACACTAATATAAGCTAATCGAAATACTAATCCTGCGCAGACGAAGTCGCGGGCACCAGCTAGTCGTCTATAAACCATTCAGAGTTTTTTTTCAGCACGTAATGACGTACGTACAACATTCCAATTAAGATGTAATTTACTCGTAATTACCCCAATTTGTGGGTAAACAAGCTTAATTACTGTATTGGGGATACCCTGAACTGTGGACATTAATAATATGATGCGAAGAAATTAAGGTCAAGTGGTACTTGACTGGCTATTTACAATGAACACTCATATTTACCTACACCGTTGTTAATAAAATTGTGGAAATTTATTTTATTAGAGCGCCTTGTGAAAGAGCTCGTCCGGGAAGTACTGACGCCATAGTTCAGGGCGAGGAGGGGGGGGGGGGGGGAGTTCTGTCCAACCAGTTGGACCACGGGACTTCAGTAGGGGCAGTGATCAAAATATCGTTAGGTTATGACCTTAGACACGTATATAGTTCAACTATCAGCTCCTGAGTGCTCAACTCAATACCAACACTGCTATTACCAAATGCCAAGCCTGGTGATTATGGCAAATTCCCCCATTTAATTCTAAGAGGGATGCCTCGTCCATCAGTGGTCGTTTGCCGTCTGGTGATGATCACACTACTATTAACCTTTGAGAAACTACCTGAGAAATAATAATAATTATTATTATTATTTATTTATTATTTATTTACTTTAACTAGAACGGCAAGGTAACCAATTACACTAATTAGACACAATCAAACAATATTAAACAATAGAAATACAATAAAAATAACATTAGTCAAAACAACAGAATAATAAAAATAAAAAATATAAAAACAATGTCAAAAAAATGACGTCAAGCATAATGTCAAAAATAATGTCAAACAGCAACTTTCACACATTCTTCTCACAGAACCCCAGGCACTAATATCTAATAATAGAAAATAGGTAATACTAATAATAATAATAATTCTGCAGCCCTAGCCTCCGACCGCTTGGGCCTTGCTCTGCGGCCGGAGGTTTCCCGTTTTGAGATGTATTTTTTACTATAATATTTTTTATACTATTATGTTTTTGTAGATAGTCCTTTATAGTAAAAAATTTACTTTTTTAACGAGATTTAAAATAAATTAGTGAAATAATAATACTTTAGGAATCTACATAGGTACTATAAAGCAATTATTTTGAGTAGGTACCTAGTTATAAACCAACAGTCACATAAATATTACGTAGTCATGATCCCACACTAGGATTCCCTGTGTCGTGGGTATCAGGAACTACGAGTACCATGGTATCATAACACCCAGCCGGGACAAATATTTGCAGAACATACAATTTCATTCATCGTTAATTTCATACTTTTGTCCCGAAGCGGGAATCGAACCCGAAACCTCTAGCATCTCAGCCGGCTACTCACCCGCCGCGCCACAGGAGGTCGTCATCGTCAAATTATAAGCTGTTATCTGTGGTACTAGGATATTTTGTGAACAATGGCTTCTAAACTAGTAAACTAGTGGTTCGCCCCGAACTGAGACTTCGCGATAACACCTTTATCAACCCGACTACTTAACCAAGTAATTTCAATTTTTCTATTATTATTTTTGAAAATTTTCACCTCTAGGTCTACCAGTACAGTACAGGATCTATCAGTAAGAACTCTAATTTCCTACACATCATCGAAATAACCTTTGAATAGGGCTAAGCAACGGGGCGTAAAGCGTAATACTACATACCTGTTAGTACCTATATCAACTACCTGACGAATTAATTGATAACGTCCTTTTGACGAAAACCATAGAACTCCAGCGTCATTCAAATTCCTAGAAATGGGAGGTCAACAATTGATGTTATATTGGTTTTTTTTTTATGGAGTACAAGTTTCTAAATTCTTCAGTTTCAGACTTTTCCCTGTAGTTGTGACACAAAAGCCACAAGCATACCAAATTTCAGCATTGTGGGATTGCTGGAAGTACCCTAGAATTTTTGATTTTTACGTTTTTTATTTTCCCTAATATCTCAAAAACTACTAAGGCTAAATACTTATTAAAAACAGTTCTGAAATGTCCAACCAAAGCGCTTTCATTTGACACCCCACTTGATCTGACTGTCTCACTTTTATTTTTTTTACCCCCTCTTGGACCCCAATATCTCAGCAACCCCTAGACCGATATAGCTCATAACCTTACCTACAAATTGTACCAATACTATCTACTCCCATACCAAATTTCATGAAGATCAGATTAACGGTTTGGAAGTTTTCATCGGACAAACATACATACATACATACATACATACAAACGCCGATTCTTCCAACTTGACTCAGAGAATTCGCTTCGCTCGTTCAAAAACCAGACGAGAGACTATCTATACTATGGCCCGTGATATGGAAACGGGAATGGAGATGATTGTCAGAAATCAGTACAATTGTAATCTCATCAGTGAGAAAATAATACCACGGCTCTGGCATTAACCCTGCGACATTATATAGAACGCCCAGATTAAAATAGATACGCCTGTGAGTCTTACCTTCCATTTATCATTAACCTCCTACCTAACTTTTTCTCGTGACATACAGACTCATAAAATGACAAACAAAGAAATTTCAGACAAAAATAAGGATCGGGTTTTTGAATACATCAAATTTCGGGTGAAAACGTTACTAATTTTTAACCGACTTCACAAAAAGGAGGAGGTTCTCAATTCGGTTGTATTTTTTTAATTTTTTTTTATGTTTGTTACCTCATTTCGCCGGCGTTTATGAACCGATTTAGAAAATTCTTTTTTTATTTGAATAGATATACTTCCAGATTGGTCCCATTTTTTTCAGAATCCAGTTCTGATGATGGAATCCATGAGGAATTGAGGAAACTCCTTAAATATTGTAGGCATACATATGACGATTTTGATATTTTCAGCAACAAACTAAGCATTTGCATTAAGAAAGTATCATAATCCTTTCACCACTATGGTTCTTTAATCATTTTTTTTCATCCAAATATTTAGTCGAATACAATGGCGGTAATCGGTTTTTTAAATGAAAAGTTATAGTTTAAAATAATTGTATCAGTGAAATATCTGAGCACACTCCAATGGATGACCTCTGACTGGCGAGTAGCCAGCTGCGAAGCGAGAGGTTGCGGGTTCGATTCCCGCTGCATGTTTGCATGATCTTCAAATATTACCACGGTACCCATAGTTCCTGATACCGACGACACAGGGAATCCTAATGTGGGATCAGGACTACGTATATGCAGGGTGTTATGTTATGTTTTGATGGCCTATTTATCTTTATTAGCATGTGGAAATCCATCGCTGCACATAGACCTCCCCCATAGAATGTGACTATCGGATTTGAGCCGTCTCCATTCACCGACTCCATGGGACCTATAAAATGTAGTCCGTCCAAAGAGATACCTCTTACTGCGTCATCCGATTTGCAGTTACCACTAAAGAACCTTTATTCCCCAAAACTCATCAGAGGGCGTATTACGAGTTTTGCATTGCAACAACCGATTTACGAGTCGTGAGTATTGATCGCGACTACGTTGTAACTATTTATGAATCTGTGCTGTTTCTTTCGACTGCGCGGCACAGAATGATGAATAGTTACTATGTAAGTCACGGTAAAAGCTCACGACACGCAAATCGATTGTTGCATTGGAAAACTCGTAATAGTCCCTCTGTTCTGCGAGCTATAATGGCCTGCTTATCGCTACAGTCATCTTGCTGATTCTAAAAGCTATGCCGATAATCTTTGTTGTTCCAGATATCTTATCAATTGATTAAATATAAATTGTTACATTACTTTGAACTGACTTGGCATAATTTACGCTGAGTTGAATAAAATAAATTGAATAAAAATTTAAATTTAAAACGTTTAAACACAATGGTAGGATATAAGCAACAAACTATAACCCTGATTTTTAATTTCAGAGAATTTATGTAAACAAACAAATGTCAAGATATGCCACTGTGTGTATAAGTGTCATGTATGTGTGTCATATGTGAATTTACACGTATGCTACACAATAATGACACTTATACTCACAGTGGGATATCTTGACATTTGTTTGTTTACAAAAATTGTCTGAAATTAAAAATCAGGGTATAGTTAGTAGTAGAACTTCTTGTGAAAGAGTTCGTCCAGGGAAGTACTACCACCGTACCTATTTTAGCAGCCAAGCAGTAGTGCTCGCATTGCTGTGTTTCGGTTTGAAAGGTACGGGTACCGGTGTAATTACAGGCTCATGAGACTTTTCATCTTTATGTCTCAGGGTTGGCAGCGCGCGTGTGATGCCTTTGGTGTTGCAGGCGTCCATAGGCTACGGTAACTAGGTACATTCAATCAGGTGGCCCGTACGCTAGTTTGCTTGCCAAGTATTATAAAAAAAACTGGGGTCTTAGTACAAGTTTTGATAGTTTTCGAAACTATAATGAAGTTTCGTTTCCTTCCATACATTTACTTGCCCCAGCAAAAACGAGAAGAAAAGATTTGCGCAACTAATGTCAAAAAAGAAAAATGTCCAGGAGCTTAATAATACCCAACTATGGAATCGCCTAATCGGCAAAGCGTCCAAGTTTAATAAGGCCAACTAGGAAAATGACCAGCTACAAAAAAGGCCCTCTAGAAAACTGACCAAGAATAGAAATAACCAACCAGAAAAATGTCCAATTATAGAGACGTCCAAGATAATGCAATACTTATTTTTTTTATAATAAGGAAAAATATGTTCGAAATTCAAAATAAAAAACTGAGGATGCTGTAAAATGGTGTAGGTATTTAAGAGGCCTGCGAAGGACGTAAGCAAATACAATTTGAAGCGAGTGTCAAAATCAGCTATCCCTCTTTGGGGTGTCTGCATGCACGATGGGTGTACGAGCCGTTCGGAATTTGTATCAAATTAGGCGTGTTTCGTAATACCAAAAATTATGAATAAAAACTCAATGTTTTTTACATATCTAGCATAATATATTATCAAGTTATAGAATAACAAAATTCTATAACTTGACAATATACTAGTGGTTCGCCCCGAACTGAGACCTCGCGATATAACACCTTTATCAGCCCGACTACTTAACCAAGTACTTTCCATTTTTCTAGTATTATTTTTGAAAATTTACCCCCTCTTTGACCCCAATATCTCAGCAACCCCATGACCGATATAGCTCATAACCTTACTTACAAATTGTACTAATACTATCTACCCCCATACCAAATTTCATGAAGATCGGATTAACGGTTTGGAAGTTTTCATCGGACAAACATACATACATACATACAAACGCCGATTCTTCCAACTTGACTCAGAGAACTCGCTTCGCTTGTTCAATTATGCTATTTTCCTAAACACGGAATACAGAAAGTACGTTGTTTTGAATACGAAACATAATAAGATGAAAACATGACGTAAAAGTCGTAAGATATACAAAATGGAATAAGCTTAAATTTTGTTTTATGTAAGTATTTTGAAACAAAAACTATCTAGGAACCTAGATAAATACTATCCAAATCCGAATAATAGCATAATATGGTGGAAATATGCTCGAATTACAAATTATTTTGGTAGTACGTTTGCATGGGCAGAGGCCTTAGACAAAGTAAAATTCTATTAGCGATGACGCCAATAGAAAAGTCCAAAATGTATGGGATTGACGTTAGCTATCGATATGTCACGTGGTGTATTGTATTGAATTACGGCTGTAGAAATGGAATCGCTTCGAAGCGAATGCCGTTTGGCTAGGCCCTCAGGTTCATCTGTACCCGACCCCTTAAATGCAAATAATAACATTCCATACAAATGCCATGAAGCAGAATTATATTTATTTTTAAAATAACCTTTTTTATTTTACTCGTATAAATTGCGACATGTTTTCACGATACGAGAACCGTAAGTCATATGGATAATAATATAATATGTCTGTGTAATCATGTATTATGGGGTATTATTTATATTATCCGGAGTTGTTCGTGCCTTCCAGTTGAATTATTCACATTAACAGTTGTATTATTCGAAATATATAATTTATCATCATTGTAGATACGGTGACAACCTCTGTGGCGCGGTTGGCGAATAGCAAGCTGAGATGCAGAGGTTGCAGATTCGATTCCCGCTGCGGGAAAAATGATCGTAAAATCTGCAAATATATGTTCCGGGTCTGAGTGTTGTGGTACCGTGGTACTCGTAGTTGCTAATACCCATGACACAGGGAATCTTAATGCTAAGTTCAATGTAATGACTTACCTTTGCGCGTAATACTCGAAGAATGCAACCAGTATCTCTATGGACCTAGTCATTGCGGCCCACATTTCGTGTGTCTTGCATTTTGGATTGATCGCAGATGAGAGCCGGGATGGACCGTCCGACATTTAGATGTATTTTACATTATCACACGGATCAAACATTGAATATCACTGGAAATGTAAGTTTGAGAAACTTAATGGTTTGAGACTTCACTTCAATTATCTTGCGTAACAAGCACTATTAGAACCGTCCATTATTTTTTAATTTGACTCGTTGCTTTAATAGTTTCACTTAACACACTATAAAAATTACCATCGGAAAAAAACTTAAGTTTGAATCAATTGAGTATTCTTCCTACTACTAGTTTTTTCTTGACTCTGAAAAGAACCTTTTGTTTGAGGTATATAACCGTTACGTCCGGTACCACTACGTAGCGAATTAAACTCTATTGTTATGCGGTGTAATGTTTATGGTAATTATTCCCACCACGTCGCGAATAGCATAAGAACATTCAAAGTTTAGATCGTTGCTAGAGAGGGTGGGGTGATTGATTCAGGGTATTATGATAATGGGAAAAAACCATAACTAAATGATATTTTTAGACGTGTTAGTAACAATTATGATTATTATAGAATTGAAACTTTCGTGGTTGGGAATCATTTTAAATTGAAAAAACGGCTAATTACCACTGTTTTCCGTCACTTTTGCTGACGTTTCGAGACTGAGTTCAGAAGCCAGGTGCGGAAGCACGCAGTATTCGCCGGTCTACCGTCGAACGCGGTCGCGGGCGGTGCTCATGATGAAGAGGCTTCTGAACTCGGTCTCGAAACGTCAGCAAAAGTGACGGAAAACAGTGGTAATTAACCGTTTTTTCAATTTAAAATTATGATTATTATGTTATTAGTTTTTGACGAACTGGTAGTTTTTTTGATTAAATAAAATAAATGACTTAACATCTAATAAGTGCTAACAGCCGTTTTCATTTTCAGCCACATTTTAACACGAGGGAAATTAATTTTGGGATAAAAAATCACTATGTTTAATCGCTTACGTATTGAAAGGACATTTAAGCAGAACGCCCTATTAGCAGAACGTCCTAAAAGCAAAACGGCATATTAGCATAGCATCCTATTAGCAACATGACCTAGTAGCAAAAGGGACTAATATCAAAATGACACCTTAGCTGAACGGCCTAGTACAATTCAATACATATTAAATAAACACAAAATTCATGGACCTTAACCTATATGTGTACCAAATTCCATCAAAATTGGTCTAGCCGTTTTGGTGTGAAACTACAACAAATATATAAACAAACCGTTTCAGTTTTATGTATTTCCAGAGATGATATAATATAAATAACAATAACGCATACCTTAACACAACCAGTTATTTTGTGATGGAGGTTTGAAAGGTACCTATTATTTCCGGTTAGAATTTCAGTCACATGGGAGTAGGTGACATTTCGGAAGGTTCGTTACCCGACTACAGCAGAGCAAAAAGAGGGTTTTGATTTTAACAGTTTATATAAATGTAAGTTTGTTCATTTCTTTCGTAGCTACGAAACCACTTGACGGATTTTAACATAACTTTCCATTTAAAAAAGCGACTTCCGCCATTTTATTCGACAAAATATTTGGATGAAAACAAAATGATGAAAGAACCATAGTGGTGAAAGGATTATTATACTTTTTGAATGCAAATGCTTGGTTTGTTGCTGAAAATAGTTAAATCGGCATATGTATGCCTACAATATTTGAGGAATTCCCTCAATTCCTCATGGATTCCATCATCAGAACTGGATTCTGAAAAAATGGAACCAATCTGGAAGTATATCTATTCAAATATAAAAAGAATTTTCCAAATCGGTTCATAAACGCCGGAGATATGCGGTAACAAACAATAAAAAAAAAAAAAAAAACAACCGAGTTGAGAACTTCCTCCTTTTTTGGGAAGTCGTTTAAAAAGATGTACCATATGAAGCGTCTTGACGTTTTACGTGACATAGATTTAATTTAAACAAAGTAAAAGTTCAACAAAGGTGTAATTTTGATATTAGTCCCATTTGCTACTAGGTCATGTTGCTAATAGGACGTTATGCTAATATGCCGTTTTGCTTTTAGGACTTCCTGCTAATAGGGCGTTCTGTTGTAAATGTCCTTTCGATACGAAAGAAAATAAATTACACGCAATTATCCAACATCAAAAAATATATAATTAATATAAATAACATGATAGTTTGGTATCGAATGAAAGGGCTTGATAAGTACATTTCAAAATAATAGAACCATATTTTATTTAAAAAACAAAAGCCTACATAAATGACATAGTACCCGCAAAGAGGGATACAAAAATGTACAATGTATTTCGTGAAACACCCTTATCAGAGCAGATTTTAACGTTACGAGCTTGTAAAAATGAAATATGTTTTTAATTACTAAATAAGCGCCATAAAGGAGGATTGTGAACTCATTATTATTTAATGTTTTAATTTTATTACGTAGGGTACGGGACTAGACGTGCTTAATTTTTTTGTTTTTTTTGGAAAAGCCTTCATCTACACCTATTTATTATGTTGAAGGCCTTTATTATATAGATCGTGGATTCGGCCTTCCTTTACATCATTTTGATACATGTTTTCAGCTTTGCGTAGTCGTGTGTTTGTTTTTAAACTTTTATTTTTCACTTCAAAAACCTAAAAAAAAAAGATTAAGGTTAAAGGTTGTCTGGAAGAGATCGTTTTTAGCGATAAGACCGCCCATTGTACGTTTTATATTGAATATATTTTTAATGTTTCCTTTATTTTTGTATTTTTTATTTGGCGTGCAATAAAGAGTTTATCTATCTGTCTATCTATCTTATCTAACAACGTACTGGAATATTGACGTGAAAATACCTCAGGGGTATAAGGTTTTTTTTTTTAAAGTTGAATTGTGAATGTTCCTGGATACCCCAGGGAATGAGGCGCAACATTCAAATAAAACACTACCTTAGGATTCCGACACATACATACACACGCCTTTTTCCCCGAAGAGGTAGGCAGAGCATCCAAGGGGCCTCTTTTCACCGTGGGGTTCCTGTGACTGTGCAACAGGAATATAGACGTGACAAGTGGTGAGCTCATCGCCGCCATTGCTTTCCACAGCCAACTTGGCTAACGCTTTCTTTCAAATAGTCTTTCGATAGCTCTACTGTTTTATTTGTATTTTTCAACTTTTTCATATGCTTAGTTGTACCTATTATTATTTCTGTAAATAAAGTTATCTATTCTTAAACCTGGGAAAAGGAAAACACAACCACACACAATTTCTTCGATATTTTTTTTTCTAAAGTATGCTCTATACTTCGCTTCTTGGTCGTATTTTCAAATCATGGAGGCCGATATTTCCTAAAAAATATAGTTTCTCAACATTGTAAATTCATGAAATTGTGATTAAATTGTGTTAAGCCAAAATCTTTTTAGGTCTTATTAGAACTACTTAAAAGCAATATTAGTCGTAACATAAATTAAAATTAAATTCCTACAAAGATAAAAATTAGTCGGAGAACATGACGTTTTCACGTAAAATCTTACGGCTTGAACACGATTGAGCCCCATTTCATATTTTCATACATTTTTCCCCAATCATAAAATACACGACAACGCCTTTTTTCCCGATATTCCGCGGGGAATAAGTATGTGAAGTATTATTGGACCCCTGAGCAGGGACTCTGAGGGGAATAAGTTATATGTAGTAGGTACTATTGGACCCCTGAGCAGGGACCACCAAAGGGAATAAGTAATGTGAAGTATTCTTGATATTTTGAGCAGAGGCGGGGTTCAAAGAGGGGGTTTAAGAGTAAGTCACCGTCGTTGGGTCTTGATATTAGTGTTTTGATCATGTGTACAACATTTCATGGAGTCTATAGAAATAATAGCCAAATTGGAAGCAATTTTCGTTCGCATCGTATCGTATCTGAGCGCGTATCTATCCATATCGCTCTCTATACTAAACTCAAAGAGCAACACACACGTAGCAGATCACTTATATTTTACCGTCAAGCATCTGTAGGCACCGACATAATATCAAAAGATGGACAGATGATATCTGTGTATACAATCCGCAACCAAGAAACAAGTAGGTATATATACAGTTTGAAGGTGTTCGCGTGAATGTATCATTTTTATATATTATCGTATCTGCTACCTTCAGATGCGATAAGTTTTTATACGCATATAAAATATTACCGCATCTGCTACGTGTATAATGCACTTAAGTTTGGTCAAGGGGGTCAATGCTCGATATTTTTGAACTGGGCGGGTGCATCCTTTTTTGTTGCGCCTTAGTTTAAAGAGTATGTATGCTTAAACCCGAAATGGTATACAAAATATACTCAAATTTTGTAGAGTTGTATTGTTAAAAACTAGGCTACGCTATTCTCACTTATATTACCATAATATTCACTAGGGAAAACATTTCCTCTCACACTATCTCGTACTCACGATAAAATATAAAAGAATACGGAAACCAATCTTCCTTATGCCAATATATCGCTTATCGGAAACCTATTCGATCAACAGCTAGAGCAGAATAGATCGGCCATCGTTTGCTTAGACAAAAAGTAACAAAACAAAAAAAAAATGGTAAACTACCATTCCTCTCGCAGTTTTGCTTGTGTGCTTCCTGTAAAAAAACTATCCAATTTGTTAATCTAGGTCATTATTTATGTCTCCACTGATTATCATTGCAATTAGTGGTAACAGCAGCGTAATTAACAAACAATTATTTTTCCCGCAATAAAATGTAACTATGAATTATGTTTTCACTACATTACGTTGCGATGCCACCTACGCAGTTACTACAACTTGGCAACAGGTTCACTGTACGATTCCTCTATGTTATACCGTACTTTTACTAAAAAGTATCAAAAATTACTACTACCTGCTACTACTTGTACTATTTTGTCTATTAAAATACTGGCAATAAATGGTTTTAATAAAAGAATACTCAATTGACACAATTGATTTTAAAATTAAAAACAAAACGTTCCTTATTCGAACTACTGAAACAAATCAAACGAATGTTCGATTTTTAAATTATTAACAAAATAACCAGTTGTTTTTTTTTTCGTACCGACACAGCACGGGGTGCGTTTGGAACCGGGCACCGGCTTACATAGACTGAGGGTTTCAAACCATTGCGCATGGCTGCTAAGCGCGACCATATCCAGAAGACCTCCCGCGTTTACCTGTGTTTCATCACTTTTCATATATTGAGGGGTAGTTGGAGGGTTACTAGGGGTGTTTGTAAAGTGGTTTTCCCGGCCACAAAACGCAGGAAGAATCTGCACTTGTAAATAAGGTTATAGAATCCACAGTTGGTTTCGTTTTCAAGGGGAGAATGTCTTTTGTTTCGCGTATCTAAGTTAATGGAACGGAAAAATGCATTTGAATAAAATTGTATCTTATGAAAATGTTTGTTATATTTTTAAGTAATAGGTAGTGCCCAATAAGTGTAGTGTAGTTCGATAGTGCCCAATAATTTTGCCACCAGCGTCAACTCGATCCATGGCTGAATTGGTAAAGGGCTAAGAGACAAAGCATCATCATCATCATCATGGATCAGTAGAGTTTCTCTTCTGGACATAGGTGTACTGTACAGTATGTTTTATTTAACATAAACCTCGCGCTGATAACATAAGAAAATGTTGCATAAGACGGGTTTACGCTATTTTAGTCAATTTAGTGATGACGAAATTAAACTGAAAGTATGGAACTTAAAAGTAGCACAAAAAATTAACTTGTGGCGAAAGGCTCTTAACCCCCTTCCAGCAAATTACACATTCCTAAATAAGACAGTCGGTGGCTGGAGGCGGCTCAAGACCGTTGTGGAATTCTAAGGGAGACGCCTATGTCCAGCAGTGGACTTCGATAGGCTGATGATGATGAAATAAGACGTGGCAAAAAAACATCCTACTAATATTGTAAGCGCGAAAGTTTGTGAGTATGGATGGATGTTTGTTACTCTTTCACGTAAAAACTACTGAATGGATTTGAGTGAAATTTGGAATGGAGATACTTTACGCCCTGGATTAACACATAGGCTACTTTTCATCATCATCATCATCATCAAACGCGAAAGTTAGTGAGTATGGTAGGATGTTTGTTACTCTTTCACGTAAAAACTACTGAATGGATTTGAGTAAAATTTGGAATGGAGATACTTTACGCCCTGGATTAACACATAGGCTACTTTTCATCATCATCATCATCATCATCAATTTTCATCATTATTCACGCGGGTGAAACCTAGGGGTGCAACTAGTTATATATATTATTAGTTGCGCACCGCGGTTTCACCCGCGTGAATAATGATGAAAATTGATGATGACGATGATGATGAAAAGTAGCCTATGTGTTAATCCAGGGCGTAAAGTATCTCCATTCCAAATTTCACTCAAATCCATTCAGTAGTTTTTACGTGAAAGAGTAACAAACATCCATACTCACAAACTTTCGCGTTTATAATATTAGTAGGATGTTATAGCAACGAAAATGCCAAACAAGACTCATAACTGCACTAAACATAAATGTATGGTAGAATCAAAGGTACCTAATTTTTATAGGTAGAAAGGTGCCGACCTCTGTGGCGCAGTGGACGAGTAGCCGGCTGAGATGCGAAAGGTTGCGGGTTGGATTCCCGCTGTGGGACAAACTTTTGTATGATCTACAAATATTTGTTCCGGGTTTGGGTGTTATGGTACCATGGTACTCGTAGTTCCTCATAGCCACGACACGGGGAATCCTAGTGTGGGATCATGACTACTTATGTGACTGTTGGTGTTTATTTATATACTCTTTTTTTTATTTATATAATTTTATATACTCGTTGCTTAATAATAATAATAAATATACGTTAGTGCTCATATCAATTATTTCTTTGGACGCATTTTTTACTGTTCTATGAAGTTTTGTTACAATTGACCCGGAGTAGGGGTGAATTGTAACACTAGACCACATCTGATTCTAAAGCAGTCTTCAAATCAAATCAAATATCATTTATTGTCAAACATAGGTATGGTATTAAGATGTTAGGTAAAAATTAAAAACAATGTCCACTATGTTACCAAGATTGGTGTACAATAATAGCAATGAAGCTAGGTATGTATATAAGAATTTGTCAAACAAAAATGTCAAACAAATTACACTTGTCATATACCTATATATACCTACGTCAGACTTTAAATTAATAAAATATTCAATTACATAAAAATTATACGCACAATACACAAATGTCAAAGCTATAATATATAAAATTTCATTTTTTGTCAATTAGTTCCTTAACACTATAATAACACTTTTCTTGCAGCCACAACTTCATTTTTGTGGTGAATTTGCTATGTGGAAGGCTTTTAATTTCACTGGGTATGGACTTATAAATTTTCCCACACATTACATAACTGCTATTGAAATTCTTCTTACCTCTTCTTACAGCTATCGATCAAAAACCAAAAAGTGTTACTATTGCCCCCGGTCTACCCTAATAGGTACCTATTTGTATTTGTTCGTGACTAAAATGCGCAAAGCATTAAACTAATTTGCTGTAATTGCCTGTCGTGTTATTATTGTAATCACCATCATCCACCGATAGACATCCATTGCTGGATGAGGCATCCCCCATAGCATGCATAGCGTACAACCCAATAGCGTGGGAGGATTTGCCTTAAGAGGGCACTATACTACAATTTAGGCTCCCTCTTTAACGCACGCGATAACCCGCGCGCCATCTCGCTCGCGCTAGCGAGTGTCGTGCACAAAAATGAAGTTTTTTGTTTATTATGGCGAAAATAAAGTGTTTATCAAAAAACTGATTTTAGCATAAGAATAAATAGTAATTACCTACTTGTTGTAGTAAAATTTATCTTAAAACACCGTAGGGTTCTTGAGATTTCTTTCAAAACGTGTGGGAAACAAGGATTTTTCATTAAATAAAACTATCGAGGTTTTTTTTACATATCGTGTTTTCAACTTTACACAATAAATGCAAAAATATAAAACTTTCATTTTCCAAACTATTTAACTCGTAGAACCCGTAGATACTGAGTTATAGATCAATTTTTTTGGACAAATTCACATAGTACGCCTTCTTAATCATCACTCTTGTC